>CM070537.1:49596364-50196364 GCA_036346415.1 Raddia guianensis
TTGTCTTCATCTTCTTGGCCATGCTAATGCGGTGGTACGGAGTACGCATCCGTAAGCTTACACCGCCGCACCCGCCGTGGAGTCGATGATGAGGTCGTCTTGAAGCGCGGTGCGGATCCTTCTGTATGCCTTGTTGAGGTCGGTGAAGTCTACGCACATCCTCCACCGCCCGTTGATTTCTTAGCGAGGACGGGGTTATGAGCCACACAGGATGGGCGACGCTCGAACGACCCGCCCTAAAAAGCTTGTCCACCTCTGGCGGATAACGTCACGGTGCTCCACCGATTTAGGACCTTCATAACCGGTCGCGCACGGAAGGCGTTGCCAACCTATGCTCAATCACCTCCCTGGGGACCCCAGCCATGTCGGACGGTTGCTATGCAAACACGTCTGCGTTAGACTGGAGGAAGGAGACGAGCGCGCCTTCCTATTTGGCGCTGAGAGAGGCGCCTACCCGAACGGTCTTCGCCGGGTCTGACTCACTCAGGGAGATCGCCTTAACCTCCGCGGACGAACAAGGGAGGCACGGATCTTCGCCAGAGGAGCTCGAGTCGAAGCTTCGCCTTCGGGCGCCGATTGCCCCGCCAAAGCGAGAACGTCCTTGTCGCATGCGGGCGCCTCCGTGATCCACCGTCAAGACGATGGGGCGGTGACCTGGGATCTTCACCACCATGTACGCATAGTGGCGGCCGCCATGAACTTGGTCAACGCCACCGACCTAGTATGGCGTTAAGGGAGGTCGAAGTCGCCGCCTCGAACGAGTATCTCCGTGCGGAAGTTGTCGAGTTTCCGAGCGTCACCGAGAGGTCGACGCTGCCCGAGAGGGACGGACTCGGCCCGCTGATCTTCAAGAACGGAGTGCGGTCGAAGCTCTTCTTCTTTGGATCTGGGCGCCTTGGCGACTCGGGCGGATGGGAGGTTGAGAGAGCTCCCTCCGTCGACTAGCACCCGCCCTAGCTTGACATTTCGGACCGTGGCGCAACCACGATCGGGAGATTCCCGGTCGGCGGTCTTGGCGGGTGATCTGCTCGATCAACGCGATCGGTTGCTCACCACGCCAACGCTTTGTGACCCAACAAGACGCGGCGGCGCACACCTCCCTCGTCGCACAGCAAAAGCTAGCGTGGGGCGGATAGGTAACCCGATCCGCCCGTGGATAACGGCGACCTCACGCTCCACTTGCCGGAAGCGAAACCGTTTCTTGCCCTTGCCGCCGGACGCTTCTGCTGCTCGTGGGCGCGCTTTTGTCTACCAACTTGGCAGCGACATGGCAATCGGTCAAGTCGTGGGAATTGTTGCGTGAATGGGACGATAAGTCCTTCCGTCCCACTCACGGGCAGCGGTCTTACCGTTGCAGCGGCCGTGGGCCGCCGTAGCCACGACAGTCGCCACAGCACGCCCTGCGACCGTTCCTGCGCGCACCGCCGCCCTCCTCGCTTTTCGCCGCCCGCAAGCCACATTGTCACCGCCGTCTTGTTGTCGTCGTCGCGCTCGGCGGCCAGACTGTCCGGTCTCGGCCGCCACGCTTCTTCTTGTCCTTGTCGCCCGGGTTTCTCGAGGTCCCCGCCTCGGTGCCCCAGTCCCCCGCCTTCTTGGTAAGGCGGAGCGAGCCTCACTTTGAAGAAGCACTTAATGAGCCGAGGTGAAGAGCTCTTCCGTCGTCTTGATCTTGCGTGTTTGGTGTAATAAATACCGGGGTACAAAGAAACCCTAGGAAGGCGAGAAGGCTCCCACGCGTCGGCGGGGCGAGCAAGGCCCCAGGCGTGGGCGAGCCCCTCGAAGGCCGGAGGGCCCCACCGTCAAGCGGCGAAGCAAGGCCTCAGCGTGGGCGAAACCTCGAAAGACAGGAGGGCCCAGCGTCGGGCGAGCAAGGCCCAGCCATGTGGGCGAGCCCCTCAGAGGCCAGGAGGGCCCCACGCCAAAGCGGTGCGTGGACGAGCCCCTCTCAAGGCGAGGCGAGGGGCCCCACGCGCCGAGCGGAGTGCGTCGGCGAGCCCCTCCGACGCAGTGGCCGAGGCCCCCACGCGCCAGCGGGCAGTGCGTGGCGAGTCCCCTCGGAGACCCGGGCGAGGCCCCAGCGCTGAGCGGGGGCCATGGCCGAGGGAGCATTGCGAATGATTCGTCGGGACGAAGGCTCCCCATCGCGAAGGGACGAAGCGCATTTAATGAGACATCACGCGGATAGACAATGGAAGAAATGATTACCGCTGATGACCCTTGCGGTTGTCGAGCGGCATCACATCTGTGGGCGCAGAAGAATTGATCGGCGAGAGAAGGTTTGCTTGACGAGGCGCTCGACGGTCCGAAGAAGTATCTTACCTCCCGCCTGCTGGTCGCCCAGCACTGGCGAGCCGTTCCTTCCTACGTCGCGGCAAACCCCAGCGGTCGGTAGCGGTCTTTGGTGGCGGAAAGAGAGGAGTTCAGCGCCCCATTTACTACGTCGACAAGGTCCTCCACGGCGAAACAAGGTATTCACAAAGACGAAGATGCTCTACGCCGTCTTGACGGCATCCCGAAGTTACGCCACTACTTCCGGACGCAAATGGAGTTCTCTTGAAGCGCGTCACTCGGGAAGCGGGAGTGAAATTTTCTCGAGATCCATGGAGGCATGTGGGGAGCCATTGAGGCCGGGCGTTGGTTTGGGAAAGCTTTATACGCTTTATTGGCCTCTCGCCTCCGGGATGCCTTCGAGCTGGTGAGGAGATGCGAAGCGTGCCAATTTCATGCTAAGCGATCCACCGACCGCCCGAACACCGCAAACCATTCGCGCTCTCCCGCCGTTCGCGATGCGGGGCCGAACATTCTGGCCCGTTCATGCGACGGAGGATATACTCATCTCGTTCGCCGCCATCGACAAGTTCACTAATGGGTTGAAGCCTCGCCGTCCGGCGATCACATCCGCAGCTGCTATCAAGTTTATGAAGAGCATCTTCGTCCGGTTCGTGTCGCCATGTAGAATCATCATCGACAACGGCGCCAGCGAAAAGCGCCGATTTCCAAGATCGGTGCGAAGTTGGGTACCAAGTCGTGCTTTGCCTACATTAGCGATCCAAGAGCAATGGGCAAGTGGAGCGGTGAACGGAAGTACTCAAAGGGCTCAAGACAAGGGCGTTCGACCTTTGGAGAAGCGCTGGCAAGCGCTGGGCGGAAGAAGTTCCCACCAGTATTATGGGCGCCGGACAACTCCCAACAGAGCCACCGGCGAGACCCCTTCTTCTGGTGTATGGCTCGAGGCGGTACTCCCATCGAGCTCGCCTTGGCTCCCCAAGAGTGGCGGCGTTGGCAATGAAGACCACGACCACGACCGGCGCGGATGAAGTAAATCTCTGGAGGAGATCCGAGACGAAGCGGCGATCCGGGCCGCCAAGTGTCAGCGAAGCGTTATGCTGCTATCAAGCAAAGCGGTGTGTGTGAGAACACCGGCGTTGGGCGACCTAGATTACTGCGCCAAAATCAAGCGCAGCGGGCGCAACAAACTGCCTCCCACAATGGGAGGCCCTTCAAGGTGGTCTCGATCTCCGCTTGAGCTCGGTCGAGCTCGCATTCGACGGCAGTCATGAATTGGCGAACACTTGGAGCGTCGGCGGTGAGGAAGTTCTACCGTGAGTAGCAGTCAAAACTTTTTTGGCCTTCCCTTGGAGCCGAGCGGCGAGGTATTCTTCCTTCACCGCTTCGCCTCGAAACTGCGTTAGGCAAAGCCATCTTCAATAAGAGATAAGTTCTGCCTCCTTGTGGGCATCTGTTTCTTTTTTTTACGCCTCAAGTCTGTTAGAAAGCATTCCGCTTGAAAATTTGGGCAAAAAAAAGTACTCAAAGCGAGATGGCCCCTTAGTTGTAAGGACAACGCCTCGACTCATGATTGGGCGTAGCGAGACTCGAAGCGGGTTCTAGCTCGGTGTGTCGGCTCGGTCTGGCAATGCGCCAACAATGCACCGCGACTAGACCACTTCCTAAGCTAAGTTCTCGCCACGCGATGTCTAGGGTCGGTTCGCAAAAGAGGCCATAAGGGTTGAAGTAACCAGATGCACGAGAAAAGCTCACTTTCAATGTAAAGCTACTGTCTAAAGCTTTTTGGCGATCGATGGCTTAGCCTTAGAAAGGTCTCATTAGAAAACATTCTCACGAAAGTCGGTGGCGAAAGTACTTATGGTGATGGCCCTTAGTTGCAAAGGCAAACGCTTATAACTTACTACCGGTGTGAGGCGGCGACGAAGGCGGGCTCTAGCACGGTGTGTCGGCTCGGTCTAGGCAATGCGCTAACGGCGGCACCAATGACTAGACCACTTAGGAAGCTAAGCGCTTCACGTAATGTTTAAGTCGGGTTGCGAGAGGCCATAAGGGTTGAAGTAACGGATGCCTAAGGAAGCAGCGCTTACTTACGGCGTAACGTTCGATCTAAAACCTTTGGCGGCGGTGCCCCAATTCAATTCCGCAAGTTAAAGTTGTGCGAAGTTCAAGTGAGACTCACAACAAAAGAGCAAAAGTTTGTTTGCATTGATAGGCAACATTTACAAGGCAAAAATGGCGGGGAGTCTCGCTTCTCCTCCTAGTCTTAATCTTCACCGGAGCGGCGCCCCCATCATGGACACGCGGTCGGGCGGCGGTGTCAACCCGCTTTGCTCAAACCGTCCAGTGGCTCGAAGGCTCCCGGTGGCGTCGAGATCAAACGCGGCGTCTCGAGCAAAACAGCTTGCCCAAGATGAACCGCTTTGCTTCGAGCGCCTTGGCGACCGTCTTCGATCGCCCAGCGTCCGCCAGCCACGCCGGAAGGACGCCTTGAGGCTTTGCGGCTCGTCCCCACGGCGCCAACAGATCTTGCGGCCGTCTCCTCCAATGAGGATGCAAAAACACCCGTGGATGCGAGGCGTCCGGAAGCCCACTGATGGCGGTCGCGCAGATGTCGGCGAGGGTCCGGCGCGCCAAGTGCTCCAGCGAGGTCTTGATCTGCTTGGCGGCGGCGGCGGCGGCGGAAACGCCATGACCTCGCTGGGTCATCGCCTTCGCGGCGTTTCTTGGCCAAGGGCCCGCCAGCTTCGCCGGCAGACGCTCCCGCCAAGGCAAGGGCTTCCTCCGCGTCGCCCAGTGCGGGAGAGGGTGCGGCGCCTCAAACGCGATCCCACGTCGCGGTCACGGCCGAGATGGCGGCGGCGCCACGACGAGGTGGCGAGAGGTTCTCCGGCCGCCGCGGCGAACTCTCCGCTACACGCAGCGACCTCCGTCGAAGGAAGCGGCGGCGGTGAAATTTGGCGAAGTCGCGTGGAGCGGAGCTCGATGCCCAGCGTCCGCCTGTTCAAGAGGGACAAACAGGTTCGTATGCAAGAACGTAGCATGCTAACCCTAATGCGAAGTGTCGTATCTGTGGGAAAGCCAACTGAAGCGGTGCGCCACAGAAAGCAAGGGGAGCTCAAATCGCTTGTTTCTGGCGGCGGTGGCGGCGCTGTCGATCCCCGTCAAAACAGACGCCGTATTGCGGCGCGAAGCAAGTGCCGTGCAGGAAGCGCCAGCAGAAGGCGGCGCCGCGCAGAGGAGCGTCGGCGTGAGAGCGGAAAAAAGCAGCAGCGGCGCCAGCTCTGAAAGTCGCCGCGCTCTTGCCCGTGGCGGAGCGGGCGGCGGTAGCAGTAGGCCCATTGGATGGGGCAGGGGGTAGCGGCGAAGCTTCGGGACTTGAAGGGCGCTCTCTTCGCTCGCCCTCCTCCTCTGTCGTCGTCGTCGGCGAGCGATGAGGCGGCGCTTCCCGAGAGCGCTGGCGGAGTCGGCCGCCACGGCAGAGCAGCAGCGGCATGAAGCTTAGGCGGTCGCCGAGGCGGCTCATGGATCTGCAGTGGTCCCGGGCCACTTGGACCGCAGGACCAGAGACCTCCGTGGGGCGCGGCGCTGCAAGTAAGGGTTGCGCCCGTGGATCCCAATCGCAGAGGGGCGGATGCTCGCTTGCGAGGCGATGTCGCCGGTCGGCGTGGTCGAAGCTCCCACCACCGATCCGAAGCACGTCGCCCAAGACGCTCCCATCACCAACACCCAAAGAAGAAGCGGCGAGTTGGCTATTAGCCAAAATGGAAAGAAAGAAGGTACTAAATCCAAAAGAACGCGAGAGTATTCACCTCCAAGAGCAAGGCGGGTCCGTCGTCGCCGCCGTAGTACGCCCAAAGCGGGCGGCGCGCCTCAACAGCGGGCAAAGACGGCATGACAAAAGTCCGCCACCACGGGTTCCGGTGAGCCCCGGAGGCGGAGCTTCGGCAATGCGCGCCGCCATCGCCTCCGTACTCGCTAGATCGTCTGGCCGGGCCCCGGGCGGCGCATGAAGCTCCGCGATCGTCGGGAAGAACAAGATCGCCGCAGCTCACCGGAGTCCTCCACGTCTGACCATCGCCGGTGCCGCCCTTCCAGTTGGACTTGACCGCGCGAGGATAAAGGCGGCGGTGTCGCGAGCGCGAATGCTGCTCCCAACGCGCGGCCGAAGCCGAGTGTCGGGGCGTAGAAGTCGACGCCAGAGCGGGAGGTTTGGCATCGCCCCACGAACGCCTCGCAGAGGTGGCGAAGATGACCAGGCCATGATCGAAGTTGGGGAAGGTGCGCCGCTTTGAATCCGTAAAGCGAGCACCCCAAGAAGAATTCGAGTACGGCGGACAAGGCCCGCCAAAGACGCCAGAGAAGGTCACGATCTCCCGGCGCGAGACTCGGCATGATGGTGCAGCGCGAACCGGCGGCGGTCGGTGGCACGAAGACTGAAGCCGCCGCCACCGATCCTCATCGGCGGTGGAGCGTGCGAAACAGCCTCCCGAAGGTGGTGCGGCGTCCCCGCGGCGGCCCTTGCTGCGCTTGGGAGCCATGGAAAATTTGGCGGTGGCGCTGGCGAAAGGCTTGGTGGCAATTGGCGAGGAGGCTGTGGTAGCAGCGAAGAAGGCAGTGGACAGCTTGAAGACTTAGCGTGCGGAAGGATTGGCCGCAGCGCTGAGAGAAGTATTTATAGGCGTGGGGCGCGAGCGCGACGGTTTGGATTCCGCCCCCACGCGCGCGCGGCGCCATCATTGCCCCGCGCGTTTTTGGTTTCCCGCGAAAAGCGGCGTAGTTCCCCAAGGAAGATCGTGTGCAGGTGGAGAATCAGGCGTACGGCCGCCGCAGGTGGTGGGCCCCCCACGATTCGTCTCCCGCCGCACAAGAAACGGAAAAGTATCTGCGCGACGGTTCGCGTATCATGGTGGACCCGGCTCTTGTCGGTGTAATAAATACCGGGTACAAAGAGCCCTAGGAAGGCCGAGAGGCCCCACGCGTCGGTGAGCGAGCAAGGCCCAGCCACGATGGCGTAGAGCCCCTCGAAGGCCAGGAGGGCCCCGTGTCGTCGGGCAAGCAAGGCCCCAGCCGCGGCGAGCCCCTCGAAGGCCAGGAGGGCCCATGTCAGACGAGCAAGGCCCAATGGCGTGGCGAGCCCCTCAGAGGCAAAGAGGGCCCCACGCCAAAGGCGGTGCGTGGGCGAGTCCCCTCGAGACGGGCGAGGCCCAGCAGCAGCGGGGCCAGGAGGGAGCATTGCGTATGAGTCTTGGACGAAGGCTCCCCTCTTCTGAAAGACGGCGCATTTAATGAGACATCACGCGGATAGACAATGGAAGAAATGATTACCGCTCTGATGACCCTTGCCGGCCCGAAAGGCATCCACGTATGCGCAGAAGAATTGACCGGCAGAGAGAAGGTTTGCTTGAGGAGGCCGCCCGTGTCGGGAGGAGGCGGCGAGGCCCCACCCGCAGACTCACCGTGTGTTGTCTGCGGGTCGAGAGCCACTTCAAGGCACGCGAGGGCAGCAGCAGCCTGGCGTGAGGCAGCGCGCACGTTTTAAATCTCTTCGTCGTGTCTTGTCGATGTCTTGAGAGCATCATCTTGCTTACCCCTCGGCTCTCTCCGCCAGCCCAAAGCTTGTATAAAAGGAGAGAGAGGGAGAAGGGGGAGAGGAGCATTCGTGCATTCGAAGCACTCTGTAAACACATTCCCATTCAACCACAATCAGAAAAGAGCTAAGGCTCAGCAGGAGTAGGACTATTACCCGCGAGGGGGTCCGAACCTGGGTAAATCTGCGAGTCGCTCCTTGTTGTGCCCGACGCTCAAATCGAATCGAGCTTGATCGAGTTGGCTAGCAGACTAAAAATCTGACCAGGGGTGTGATCCGCAGTGGTTGAGCGGAGAACACGCCGTCACGTGTGGCCATCTTCTCCTTAACCCTGGGGTCTCGGGCGCCTCTCCTGAAGGCCGTGACAACGGCGTCGATAGAGATGTCAGGGATGGTGTTGCGAACCTGACTGAAGCGTCGGATGTAGTCGCGCAACGACTCTCTCTTGTTCTGCTCCACATTGTGGAGATCGTCTTCAACTCCGGGCTGCTCGAAGGTGCCCTGGAAGTTGATGATGAAGAGCTCGGAAAGCTCCTTCCACGACCCCACTGACTCCGGGGGTAGGTTCATGAGCCACGAGCGGAGCTCACGGTGAGAATCTGCGGGAAGTAATGGTGCGAGAACCTTCCCCGATCCTCCAGTCGGCTGCATCACCGTGGTGTAAATATGCAAGAACTCGTCAGGGTTGGTGGAGCCGTCGTACTTCTCGATGGGGGCCGGTCGAAACCTCTCCGGCCACTGGACGCGGCGCAGCTCCCTTGAAAAGGCGCGGCAACCGACGTCGAAGCCTCTGCTCTGGGCGCTGCTCGTCTCGTCCGTTGCCCGGCGCTTGGGTGGCGCCAAGAGGCGCCGCCTTCGCGGCCGGGCAACCTCACGGAGTCCAGTTGGTCCCTATGGCGGCGGCGTCAGCCAGCATTCTTGCCTTTCGGTCGCGCCGCCGCGGAGCTTGTCGCAGATCTTCTCCATGCGATGGGTGGCGATCCTCTAGATGGGACCGAGGTCTGGTCCACCGCCATTTCGCCCGACGATCCCGTGGGAGTCGCCTGCTCTCGTCATTCTGCGTTCCCGCCCCTCCCGCCAGAGATCTGCGAGAGGTGCGAGGGCAAGAAAGAGCGGGAAGAAGCGGAAACGCCGGTTCCCGCACCTCCCGAAACTTGTACCACCGCCAAGGCGGCATCGACGTAGCGGGCCAAACTGGCTAGCCACGACGCCGCCGGGGAGTCCGGAGTCACCGGAACCGGTGGGTTGTCTAGCAAGGCCCTGGCCGCATGGAGGTTTTGTGCTGGGGTGCACTCCTCCAAGGCCAGGCGTCGCCTAGCTTGGCCGGAACGGCTGCTTTCCGCCAGGGTTCCAACCCTCGGCGGGCGGCTACCTCCTGACTGATCTATCGCCATCGCCACGGCCGACGCCGCGGCCGCGGCTCTGGCGGCTGCTTCTAGATCCATCGAGGACTACTGATTCGCCATCGATGAAGTCGAAAAGCAGGAACTGATGCTAGCGCTCCCCTACCTGGCGCGCCACTGACGGCGTGTTCTCCGCTCAACCACTGCGGATCACACCCTAGTCAGATTTCTATCTTGCTAGCCTATCAGCCGAGCTCAGTTCGATTCGAGCGTGGGACGCGGCGAGGAGCGACACACAAAGTTTACCTAGGTTCGGACCCCCTCGCGGGCAATAGTCCTACTCCTACCGAGCCTTAGCCCTTTTCTTGTTGTGATTGTGTGGAATGTGATTACAGAATGTCTCGAACCCCCCTCTCCCTCTCCTCTCTCTTCTCCTTTTATACAAGCTTTGAACGGGCGGAGAGAGCCGAGGGGGTAGGCAGTACAGTGCGCTTAGTACACTGACACGATGGAAGAGACGCGACAGGAGAGACGAAAACATACTGCTACCGCCCCGCACGGCGCCGCCCACGCGTGCCTCGCAAGTGGCTTCTGACCCGCAGGAACACTCCAGTGAGACTGCGGGTGGGGCCCAGCTTGCTCCTTCCGACGCGGACGACAAGCTTGACAATGGCAAACTCTCTCCGCCGGTCAATTCCGCTGCGCCACAGTGACAGTTGATCAGACCTGCAGAGGTCACTGTGGCGGTAATCATTTCTTCATCTGTCTATCCGCGCGTAATGTCGCATTGAATGCGCCCGTCCTTCGCGGCAGAGGGAAACCTTCGCCCAGAAGACTCCTTTCGGGACGCTCCCTGCCGCGCGGGCCCCACCTAGCGTGTGGGACCCTCGCCCGGTCTCCTCCCGCCTGATCTTCTTAGGACTCTTCATACCCCGGTATTTATTACACCGACAGTATTATATTGTAACAATTCATAATATATAATAGAGGAATCTAAAGGTCAAACAATATCTTTAAAGACTTTTGTCGAGTCAAAATACACCTTATATTTTGGAACGAAGGAAGCATAATTTAAGCGGGGACGGGATCCCGTCGGGAATTTATTCCCCACGGTGATGGAGATGGAAAGAAAATGTCCTCCGCGAGCATTAGCGGGGACGGAGATAGGAAATTTTGCGCTATGCAGGGACAGGGATGGGGAGCCATTCTCCGACGGGGAATTCTCCTTGCCATCTCTACCTACAGACTCCCAGCCTCTTAAATGGAGTATGATTAGTGATCGACACATCTCTCTCTCCATTCTCCAGTCTCTCCGCGCTAAACAAAACCATGGCGAAAAACTACTCCATGTAGTAGGGGAAGCCGCATATATTCGAGCATTTAGGAAGTAGGAACTCCTTTCTTCTGCTCTCCTTCAAGTCCTCCTCGCATTGCATGCCACCACTCACCACCGTGCGCAACAACTGCTTGTGCTTGGTAATGGAGAAAGCAACGAGGAGAAAGCCATGAGCACATGACTCCATGAGGTGCAAGAGGCACCCGTACGAGGGAGGGGTCGGCGTGTGCGCGCCCTGCCTCCGCGACCGCCTGCTCGCGCTCGCCGCCGCACAGATCGAGGCGTCGTCGTTGCCTCCGGCGCCACCACACCCAGAGCCCGTCCGAATATTCCCGAGATCGATGTCACCGTACGTGCGCCACCGGGTGTCCGACTCCTCAGGAGCGTGGAAGCGCCCGCCAAGCCTCCTATTTTTCCGGACGCCGCAAGTTGGACCAGCCCACGGCGGCGGCTGCTTCGAGGAAGGCGACATAGAATTCGAGATCAGGCGGCCCCGCAGCAAGTTTTCCGTGTTCGCCATGCTCTTCGGCCACCACAACTACCACGGATCGGATGAGAAGGGAGGCGGCAAGGAGCGAAAGCACCGATCTTGGCTCGCCGGGATCATGTCGCGCGGCCGCCTGAAGGAGGCGGCCACCGCCTCGCCGCCGTCCCCTTCGCGGCGCTCTTGCCACGTGATCAGCAACCGGGGGTTCTCGCCGGTAAGGAACGCCGACGAGGGCGGCGGGGAGAGCATCTCGCCGGCCGATTCGCCTTGGCGACCTTCGCCATCCCCGATGAGGAAAACCCCCTGCCGTCGCCCAATGGGAAGCGCCGGCGCCGGCGCGAGTGTCTCGGGCTTCGCGGTGTGCATCAGCCCACTCGTGCGGCCCAGCCCCGGTCGGCACCACCGCGGAGGCCACCCGCCAGACGCCCCCGCCTTGTCCGGCGAGCTCCGGCCGTCGCCGCTCCATCGGCTCACCTCCGGCACCTCGCTCCACCACTGCCGCTCCTGGAAGCTCGCCAACGGCGGCCGCTTCCGGTGAACATACTCTCCTTTTTATTTCCTTCTTTATTTTTTTCTCCCGTTCTGATTATTCATCCCATTCCCTGGGCCATTCTAGGCACTGTGCTTTTCAGCGTATTATCGTACCGTTGCGTGTTACATATTACTATATCAAATTTTGTTATTTTTATACAGCCTATATGACAGGGGAGGAGCCAGGGCCCAGCGACCCTAGGCTCGGGCCCGGGCTCCTAGCCCAGCTGCTAGTTAACCCCATATAGTATGCACCATCAAAAGAAGTCCACAGCCCGAGCGGCGGCCGTCTCGGCACAAAATCAGTTCGCACTGGCACTACATCGCACAGCCAACAGGAGCAAGCAAACCTAGTCACCCACAATGCCACAATACTAGTTCACTTGGATAATTGTTTGATTCACTCAGTGTGCAAAATTGAAGCTAAATTGCACTGTATTTAGCATTTCACAATTGGATTATTCGAAAAAGAATGCTATGTGAAGTGAGATAGTGATATTGTGGCATGAAAAAAATAAGCTTGTTCTTACTTCTTTATATCGGGTAAAACAACCATAATCTCATTAAAAAGCATTATTTTTCTTGTTGGTTTTACTTTGTCAAAAACTGCAATGAGTTTATTTGAATTTACTAGATGATTTCATTGGCTAATTGCAAATATTATCTAAAATTTTACCACGAATAATTGAGTTTGTATTATGTAGACGTGATTGACACATTAGTTGTATGTGCTGCATCATAAATAACCAAAAAAATTATGCACAACTCTAAGATGTAGTGTCCAACTGAGAGTGTCGGTTAGGCTTATGCCCAGGCTCCCTGAAATTCCTGGCTCCGCCACTGCCTATATGTGGTGATAATTTGTAACGATTTTTGTGTGCATTTTAGTAGTTTTTTCAAAGATCTTAGACTATTTTTAAATTATTTTTTTATAATCTTTAGATCTTTTTTCGAAGGTTTTCAAATTTGTTACAGTATTACACAACGCAACGATACGCTGAAATGAACAATACCCTAATTTAGTTTTAGGGTTTTGCTTTTGTTCTCTTCCACTACAAGAATCCGCACCAGTGTCGACGGCTAAAGCCCCCGACACAGGTCCAGAAACCGCCGACATTGACCTTTGTCGGCGGCTAGCTTCGCCGACACTACTTGGCCGACATAGCTTCATTTTGTCGGCGGCCCCGCCGACCAAACATCTATGTCGGCGGCCCATATAGCCGCCGACATAACCTATGGCAAACGGCCCGATCCTGTCACGGCGCTCTGACTTGTGGGGTCCATATGACGAGCGAGAAGGCAACACGTGTATAAAGCTATTTCGGCGGCCTTACCAAAGACCGCCGACACAGATTATTCCGAGAGAATTCCCAGGCTCACTTGGTTATCAGCGTGCGGCGCGGCGTGTGCTCCCTGCAGGTCGTGGGATCGAGCACCGCCGCACTCCCTGATTTTTTTATTTTACATGTGTCGGCGGCCTGTGGTATGCCGCCGACACAGATGGTATCCACGCCCCTCCTCTGTCCCTGCATGTCAGCGACCTCGCTTGACTGACGCGTGGGACCGCTTAAACGTCCTCCTGTTCAACCCGTTATTATTCCGTCTGGGGGAAGTTTTCAATATCGGCGGTTATAGTTTAGCCGCCGACATATCCTAATTGGTGGCCTCCAAATTTGAATTTTCATTTGGCGGGCGGGAGGGGCTAAGCAGTGTCGGCGGTTTTGTTTTAGCCGTCGATATTGTCTTACTCTGGGTCGGCGGCTGGATTTGGGCCGACGACATTGAAATGTCGGCGGCTACTGGCCGCCAACACTAACTTTTCTGGCCGCCCACATAGAATTCGTTTCCTGTAGTGTTCCCTTTATGTGTAATCTAGAAAAAGAATTTATGCCCACGGAGGGTCGGCAACATGTTCCAATGGTATATAGCTGTTTGTCCGTCGAACATGTTGCAACACTGTAAAAAAAACTTTCCTTTTGTTTTGTATGTATAGTTTATATTTATGCCTGAATATTCATGTGTTTTTAGCCTTTCTTTGTGCGCTTTCATATTCTGCGATTTATTTTCTATATTTTTTCTTCATTCACTAAAATTTCTTTACATTTACACGATTACATTATATTTTTCAAAACATTCGTCACAACGGCTAGAGAAACTACTAGAGATACTCTAGACGGATATTGACATTTTGTATATGCATAAATCATGGTCCATTGGTCCTAGTGACGAACCGGGTGAAAAACAATAATTCTGTTGGAAGATTATTGTAGCTCTAGCACCTTACGTGAATAGTCTTGATTTTAATTCACTGATCTGAGGATAAAAATTAGTACATGAACGGTCGATGGACCTGTTTACATAAAATGCCAAAATACATGTGTTGGTGTAGTTGAAGGCATAAATGTTCATATTTATTGGTGCCGCTTGTCAGAAACAAAACCATATTCTACCTTATGATAGAGGATACACTTTGTCGTAAAACATACTAAATGCTTATATATGTGTGATGTTCTTCTTATCAAATGATTTCAAATTAAATACTCCACGCAATCTCTATGGACGTAACTGTGTCGTATGAAGTTAGTAAGCTACGCTGGAAGTACTAGGATTGGTCCATGCTTTGGATAACAAGCATAGGTTGCGTGGATGACTTCATCCAGCTGCATGCTTTCCATTTACCAAGTTGTACATACATAAAATTATTATGTAAAACCACTGTGTAAATGGTATCCAACTTAACCTGATATCAGTTTTGAAAAGCTGATCCACTTGGTTTGATTTGTTTAGACATAAGATGCCCTTAAATTTTCTTGAGTTGAACTTTATCTCAACTAGCTATAAAAGCTATCAAGAATCGAGGTCTATCATAATTTAATGTAAGAAACAAACTTCCATCTCTCTCTCTCACTGTGGAATGATCCACAAAGGAACACTCATGGCAGGTTGAGATTCTAGCGGTCCGCAAGAACCCAATGTGTTGCAAACCGGACATTGTAAACAACCCGAGAATCCATCGGAGCCATATCAAAGCTAAGTCTACATAGGTAATTGTCACTGCATGCTTATAGACCTGAAGCTGGGTAATCTATCCATGACAAGAATGAAGCTATAATGAAACTAAGTAAAGATCCGAACCGATTGATGCTTAAGAATGAGTGAATTTGTTATAATTAGGGATGAAATGCTACTCGAACTCTCCATGGAAAAAGAAATGCTACCCGTATCCAGAGCTAGACGATTCTCCTCGAAATGTGTCGAGTTACAACAGTTGATTCGACATCTAAGGGTAAAATATAAAAAACGTTACTTGAGAATTTCTTGTTTTCAGTTCAGTCGACTAACGAGGAGTCACGCTAAAAAAAGAGATAATTAAGTTCTACCTTGGATCTACCTATCTTGCTCTCATCTCATCAAATAACAACAGCAGACAGAACACGAGCTCGAAAGCTCGCAATCATGGGCCTGCTTAGCTTGAATCCACCATGATCGATCACCATCATCCGGGCAGCTGAGGCGGGCGAGCTCAGCTCACTACTGAACCCGAGCGTCTCGCGACAGAAACTGACTGACCGGGTTGTTGCCCACTCGCGCGCTTGCTTTTTACACATCGGCCCGGAAGGATCGCAACCAAAAGCTCTGCCCCCGATTGTGGCAGGTGTTTTCGCTCTGGCCGGGAAAGGTCGCCGCCTTTCCGGTCGAAGAGTTGCTGCCTTGCTGGTGCGGCGGCGGTTGTGCTCCTCACAGGTGCAGGCGTGCAGCGGATTCCACGAGATCGCGATGAGCTGTGCAGCGCGAGCGGCCGTGGGAGCGGATGGGCGCACGAAGTGGTGGTGCTCGTGTCATCGTGTGCTCCTAGATATGCTACCCCGAGTAGTGCACGTTTGGAGTTGGCTGATGTTTACTGTGCTATCTCTTCGTCTGATGCTACTGCTGGACCTGGCTGTTGGTTCGCTCTGCTGTATGGACTCCACGTGCTCTTGTCAACCGGTGTCAAAGTATTATTGGCTCATTGGCTGAGGGGGAATTAACGAACACTCAACTCCACGTATATTAATTAGGCCAACAAACGCCGACGTCGAGACGGGTTGGTTTCGTCTGACGAAAACGCTCCCCAGGGTTAAATTCCTGGATGTCTTCACTCTTCAGTAAACTGGCCGACTTAGTAACTTTAAAGCCTAGCAGGGAAGCACCGCAGAGCCAGAGCTCCGATGTAAGATGTTGAAAACATGCCATGACAGCATTGGCCTCTACGGACCTGTTCATTTTTGTTGGGCTGAAGAAGTTGAATCGGTGACAACCTCCATAAGCCAACACATTTTTTAATAATAAAATAAACATTCGGTCTCTATATGTACAACCAGGGAAGTCAATACATACCATTCCATCTATTTTCGGAGCTTTGAGAGGTGGCTTAGAGATATGTGCTATTATTCATTTTTGTGTACCATGGTAGTATTTATACTATAATGACATATGTTTTGTATAGGAGGTTCTCTAATTGGACAATCATATCCAAATAAATTATGAAAAACTTTACAATACACCGGTGAAACACCATTTGGCTGATCTAAATCATTGATCTTCATAATGGCTGGCCTACACAAAAGGGATAAAAAATCCATCGATCTCTCGTACTAGATATCGGTATTCCTGAAATTTTGAATAAAAAAAATGGTTTTCAAATTTTATTTTCAATTTTTGAATTTGAATTTTAACCGAAACATCCATAAAATTCAATTCATCGGTCTCCGATACCGGAGATTGGGATTCTTCAAATTTTGAATCTAAAAAATTTATTTGTGAATTTTGTTTGTTAGTTTTAAAATTTGGATCGAACAGTTCAAAATTGAATTTGAAAACTTTGGATTTCTAATTTGATTTTCATAATTTCAAGTAGAATCCAAATCCTTGGTATGAAAGATTGACGAATTATGACCTTTTTCGCATGGGTCACCTTTTATGGAGATTAACTATTCTGCCAAATAGTCTAACCCCAAGAGGGTTCTCCGGTGCATCATAAAGTTTCTCATAAATTATACTACCATCATAGGATATTTATCAATGTGTATCATGAAAAAGCTCCAAAAATGACTTGAAAAGTTAAAACGTTTGGATTTTGAAAATGACAAAATATAAGCTATAGACATGAGAAGTGGGCATTGCTCAACTGGTTGTGTTCAGGGTGTGTACACAACTGGTCGGAGGTTCGAAGCGGGGGATCGAACCTCCGATGGTAGTATAATTTATGAAAAAAAAAAAAAAAACGAGAGAAGCCGGAGCTGTACGCGGGAGTGCACCTCATCAAGGAGGGAGTGCAGCAGGGGCCGGTGGCCCGGATAGCCAAAAAAAGAAGAAAAATAAGAATTCTCATCCATAAGTGAGAGAGGATGGCATGTGTTTAGCCCCTGTTGACTGTTGTAGAGGGGTACGAAATTGTAACATGAAAAATAGACATGATTTTCGTTGTATTTTTGTTGATGCAAATGGAAAATGGGGTTAATTCTTTGAGTAAAATGCACCGGAGGTCCATTAACTTATAGCGTGATGTCATTTAGGTCCATCAACTTTCAAACTGCAGTTTTGGATCCATTAACTCTTTAAAATTTGTTCTTTCGCAGTCCGCACTTCTTCGTTTTGTGTTTAGATCCGACGTGGCATGAACACCGTGGCGACCGATTGTTTCTTGCAGTCCATTAACTCTTTAAGTTGTTTATCGCAGTCCATTAACTCTTTAAGTGGCGCCACGGTGTCCATGCCACGTCGGATCTAAACACAAAACGAAGGGGTACGGGCCTGCAATAAACAACTTAAAGAGTTAATGGACCCAAAACTGCAGTTTGAAAGTTGATGGACCTAAATGACATCACACTATAAGTTAATAGACCTCCGGTGCATTTTACTTTCATTCTTTTTTTAAAAAAAATCTATAGACAATTTTTTTACAACACTGATGAACTTCTTGCACTACAGGAAAACGATTTAATTTCGTCGGCCAAAAACCGACGAAATTAGGGGCAAACCGACGAAATTGGCTTAATTTCGTCGGTTTGCCGACGAAATTAAGCTGACGAAATTAAACACCTTTTAAATCGGTTGTTGACAAAATTATCAGATTTTAAATCGGTTTTGTGCCGAACGAAATAAATATTTCGACGGCTTGCGACCACACCGGAGGGTTGACGTGGCATTTAATTTAAATCGGCTTTGGTATTACAAAATTAACGCCACCTCACCAAAGGTAATCGAGGGGTGGCGGGTTGGTGATGTTCTTTATTAATTTAAATCAAAAACGATTTAAATTACATTTTTTTATATAAAAAAATTACAGAAATACATAGAAAAAATACAGAAAATCACAAAAATCACAAAAAATTCAGAAAATTCACAGATATTCATATCATCACAAATACTTAGACATAATACACCCAAACAATACACATGTTGGTATAAGCTGATATATCAAATTATTTTACAAGTGTAAATGAAAAACTGTTAAGTAAAGCAACCACATGAGATGTTTCATGGAAAAAATAAGCATTACAACTAACTAGAGTCCAAGTCTTCACACTTCAGCAACGCAGATAGCATCTACAATAAAGCACAGTAAATATTAACCACTTGCATCTGCTAATAAAGCAGGCAAACATAGTTATTAAAAAAGAGTAATCAGTTAACTCATTCAAATTAAATTATTTACTATTGACAAGTATCAGTACTGTACTTGCACAAAAAATATTGAGAATGCTACTTGATTTGGTTCACATATTATAATTACCTGTGTATACAGAGCTTCACATATTCAAAAGTAGCAAGCTCGATCAAATTCCCTGATCGAAACAGCCAGCCAGCTTACCTGGACCATATAGCAAGTAAGATAGCTAACAAGAAACTAAAAACTGATTGTAAATATGCTCATGTTCATATAAAGAAGCACAAAAAAACAATTGCCATACGACATGGTAAAACCCAGCAAACCTGAAAGAAGAATGATTTAAAGGGCCCATTTTGTTGTAACCAAACAAAAAAGATGATATACAGTTCTAGATGGAGTACTGAGCATAGCTTTCATCCATATCTCAGTTGACTACAACCATATGTACTAAACGTTTATATATATAGAGAGCGCACCGGTCTTTGCAAACTACGTCACTAGGAATAAATCAAACAATCTAAGCCATCAACTACAGAACAAATGAGATCAAAATTAAAGGGACAAGGGATTATAAGTGCATTTCTATCACTTCTTGGATCTGATAAATGAACAAGTTTGATATTAAGGAAGTTCATACTCTTTAAACAATTTTTAAGCACTTAAGACACCATCAACTTCTTGGATCAGAAAATTTAACAATACACTGAATTTTAGCACGAGTATTCTGCATGTTTCAAGTCTACAGGAAAAATACAAGTTCAAGTTCAAAATCATCAAGAGAACATACAATCAAAAGAATCCTCTTTTCAGTAAACATGCATATACAGTGAAGATGGACGTGTCCATAAATTACAAATATTACTTCTAGCACGATGATTTACCAAAATAACAATACCACTTGTTGAACCAAATGTCTGATATAAACATGTAAAATACAAACTAATGCACAGAAGTGAGACAAGCATGTGACGTAATTTATGAAATAGGATTACCTTCATCAAGAAACCAACAAGCAAATTTGGATGATTCTGGTACAGACGAGACCATATTGTCATATGTTTTCATCTGTTCGCTCTACAAAAGGCAGGAAAAAAAAGGAATCAACACATGACCAAGCAAGAGATAATTTAATGCCCAGCAAAGTTAAGCTTTCATTTTTCAGAGCACTTCCATGCAGCATGGCAAAGACAAGCAATGTAGAAGTAGTTAATCTCTTCTGCATTATCACTGACCAAATGCTATTTTTAAGCATAACAGATTAAGATGGGGACATGAGACAAATCTGAACAAGTCATTGGTCTACTAAGTTTACAACTATCACCATCTTCAATTAAAGTGCAAAACTACACATGATTTATATAATCAAAACTCTAAGCAGCCACCTCTTCTTATATATAAAATTGAAATCAATAAGTTAACACAGTGAAAAACAAATTGAGTTGTAAGTGGGTGCATTGTCCTGAAATGTTGTAATTTCAGTGGTTGACAGAGCTTTGATAAGCTTCCAAATTCCAAGACCGCTCCAGTTAAGCTTTCAATAGCCACAGCCCCAAAAATTGTGCATTAGAGACTGAAAACATGAAAACAATTCAGTAAGTGACAATGGTTATCTCTCTGATCTCAACAGAGGAGGCAACTGGATGCCACAGTTTTGCATGAGATTCTGTGAAAATCAAAATCACCGGTGGAGACGGGATGCCACACTTGCTGCAAAGGGGCGAAACGTATGTTAGATTTCCAAACGAAGATCAAAATTTCAATATAAGAATTATTTCGGCCAAGGAAAAAATATAGAACCCAACCTGTGTATTTCAGATAAATATGTCGCATAAAAGATGTAATGAACATACCAAACGAAGTAGAGAAAAGGTAATGGAAAAACGGTCAGGTATAATGAACTCATGCGTCATCAGAACAATACAAACGAAGAGAGAATTTACGAGTAATAAAAGGGTCCTTTCTCCAAGCTGCAGGACAAATGAGCACACTGAACAAGAGGAGTTGTAAATTCACTTTAAATCCGATAACTCGGACACCAGATACAAACAACTACGTATCCCAACAATCAAAAGTTATAAAGTACCACTCTTTTCGCACGGTAACTAAGAGCACTGTAATTCATCACGCAGAATCAACCAAGAACAGAAAATTAAATACCCCCCCCCCCCTTCAGAATCTCTCCGTCAGCACCTGATCCAAACTCAAATGCACAGGTCTCCTTTATCTTCATCAACCAGGCATATTCATCGATTAATCCACCGCTCTTGCCGACAATACACTCGTGCTTAAATTCAGTGTATTATTAAGCACTTAAGCACATACTGTAGTTTTAAATTCAACTTGACAGTTGGAACTTCTGCAGGCACTTATCCAATACACTGATGCAGGAACTGCTCTAGAAGCAAAAAATTCTTTGGATACAATGCTGTACTACAGATTTACCTAGAAAAAGAAAGGAAGCATGCCCTTCTTCACCCACAGTAAGCTTATGTACCTAGATCTATTGCTAGCCTCAAACATCCTGATTGCTCAAGCAAGACCAAGCATAGAACAAGCTAAATAAAACCTGAACAAGCTAAATAAGACCAAGCATAGACCAATTTGTCTTTAATTGTTTTTCAAAATAATGTATTGTTGACATTTTTAGAAGCACAAGTAACATGCAGCATGCTAGCTCGCATCTAATATATTGGAAAAGTTTTAGAGGACATGATAAATACAATATAAATACAGCAAGCATCTAATTTCCAATACAATAAGATTAAAAACAACAGGGGCGCCTCTACTTTAAATCAAATAAGTATGAGAACTAGGTAGGAACCGAACGTCCCTCTCAAAATTCACTCCAAGTCTATGCTCAGAATGAGAAATGGCCAGATCGATCAACCAACCAACGCTTCCCTACATATCTGAAACACTAATGCGGACGAATCTAAGGTCGGCCAAGATCTCATCTCCCCCGGATGGAAGAAATCGACTACTCACCTACTGCCGACGAAAAGCAGGCGCAAGAGGTGCCGCCCGCCCGCCCCTCCCTCCCTCTGCTGTCCGGCGCTCCCGCCTCCGCCTCCGGTGGTCGAGGGAGGAGATCGAGCCGGGAGGTAGGCACGGAGGCGACGACCGATCAGCACAAGGCACATTGCAATTCTTAACACTCGCTCATACGTTTCTATTTCCTTGGCGATTCGACTTCTAAGCTCCGGCTCGTAGAATGGTTGTGCCTTGAATATATGATGGTCCATATTATGCATTGGACCTGTTTTGCACGCCTAGAGTAACCATGGGCCTATACCTGTTAAGCAGGAGCCCCTCTACCCTGGTCTGGGGTAATCGCAACGCCCCAGCCAGGAGATTGAGTCCGTTCTGCTAAGGGTCAGGTCCTCGGCCAACCTGGGCAACGGCTCTTCCCTCCTCTTCTGGATGGACCACTGGCTTTCCGGCTGCGTTCCAAGGCACATAGCTCCACATCTCTTCATGGCTTCAGCTCGGAAGAACAGATTAGTGCTCGACGCTTTGACAAACAACAACTGGATCGTGGATTTACGGCGGAACCTCACCCCGCAAATGATTCCCGAGCTCATCTCTCGCTCCTTCGTTAGCTAGCCCCAATCCAATTGTCTCCTGAAGTGCCCTGGCGCCTCACCTCACAAGGAAGATTCTCGGTCAAGTTGGCGTATTTGATCTAATTCGTTGGTCGCATACCTAAGCCGAATCTGCAGAATGCTTGGAAGCTTTGGGCGCCGTCCAAGTGCAAATTCTTCCTCTGGACGTTACTTCACAGAAGGGTCTTCACGGCCGACGCCTTGCTCCATCATTAGTTACCAAATAACTATTTCTGCCCGCTATGCAGGCGAAATCTTGAAACCCTAGAACACCTCTTCCTGCAGTGCCACTTCAGCGTCACGGTGTGGACGAGGTTGGCTTCTTTGCTCAGCACCCCACATCTCAACCCCTTGGGCTGGACTCAAACAGCCTGTCTCCCGCGATGGTGGTCCATCGACATATTACAAGGAAGGCCACCCAGCAGCACCCTTTTGGCTTCCACAGCCATCATCTGGTACCTTTGGATGATTGGATCGAGCGGAACAATCGCATTTTCCGCCAGAAAGAGAAGCCTCCCTCGATTTTTCTTAGTTTGCTTATTGACGACTTGCGGCTATGGGTGGCCGTGGGCGCTCCTTTTGTAATTAGCTAATCTTTTTTGGGCCCTCGGGGAGGGGCCTATTCTCCCCCACATTGTAAATCTTCTCGCCTTTTGATAAATACAAGGCAGCTCTTATGCCCTTTGTTCAAAAAAAACTTGATACGTAAAACTGGCCTATACATGTATCATATTCTAATTATGGGTAGGAACAATATCTATGCCCAAAACTTGGTAGGTACACAAGAGAAGATCCATAATCGGTGTTGTCGAATCATTGTTATGGTGCCATGATTGTTGTTGTGTTGCTTACGACGGTCAATCCAGCCCTTTATGTTGTAACCATACTTTTGCGTGATAACACCTCTTCACCATGGGTCTACTGCTCCAACCCCCTAAACTCGGTTGCTTTAGCCATCAATGCCTCTTCCTATCAAAATTTTATTCCATATATCATCCTATCGCATCACTGCTCCGTAGTTCCTGTTGCGAACTAGGGACCTGTAGAGTAGAGAGGGTAAGGCATGGGGAACACAAGGAGGGGATCGATGGTGTAGGATATGGGGATTGACAACGTGCTAGGGATCGAGGAGTGTGAGGAAGAAGAAAGTTGGTATGAGAGATTAGTAGTTTACTAGATTTGGGATTTGGTTTAGGGGGATTTCAAGCACTACGAGGTGCACCGTGAAATCATCAAAGTGCAAAACAGAGAGAAGGTAATCATACATGTGAAAATTATATTTATGAGTATCAAATTTGTTCATATCCGTATCTGTGAGTATCAAATTCAAATCCCTGTGCCTGGCAGGTATTTATCAGAACCCGTACACCAATTGGCCATTGCCATCATATGATTTGACAAAGCTGCAACTTCTTAAGGCCTGCTTTTTTAAGAAGAGAATGGGGGCATGCTCCTGTTGTAGGGGAGGTCCCCCGTTTTTACCCGAAGCTAAGGGCGAGAATCCCGAAGATGGTGGCTAGCCAAGTCTGATGAATCCGAAGTCTGCCCACAACCTTCGGAAGCGCAGACACCTCGGGTTAACCTCGAGACAAGGAAAAGATGTTCCCGAGGTATCACCCAAGAGGTGATGGGCCTATAAAGATATCGGGTGAGGCCAGAAGGCTCCTGGAGCTAGCCCAAGGGGGAGAAGAATCCAACCAGCGCCAGACCGTGTCCCTATATCAAACGGAACAAGGGCCCGGATAGTGCTGGGCCCTGTCCCCATGTCGCGGCTCTCAAAGAAGGGGCCTGTGGCAATGGGCCTGTGGTGATTTGGAATACTTGGGGTCCACAAGGCCCACGTTGTAATAGGGGTAGCGGAGGTGTTTTGTAAGCAAAAAGGGGTTAGGTATTGTAGAGGACCGTTGATCTAGCGATCAACGGTCCAGGTGCATGGGCAACGCTGTCCTCTTGTGTCTTCACTGTAAACCCTAACCATCAGTACCCCTATAAATACAGGAGCACCCCATTGAATGGGGGCAGAGCATTTCCAGTCGCAAACCCCGTTACTCTCCGTGATATCTCCACCTCGGGGGGATACACCTCACTGTCCGAGACATGTCGACGACAGTTGACGCCGTCCGTGGGGACCTTGGGGCGGAGACGATGGTGCGAGGTAGGAACCAACAAACCACCGAAGTACCAGAGCCCGAAGTAATAGATGCGGTGACGGGAGTCGTCATGAGGAGTGGAGGTGGAACGAGATGGAACATGGTGCCAAGGCTTCCAGGAGGGAGAAGTGAACTTGAAACAATACCCGAGGAGGCACCCGCTATCCTCGGGTCATCGCATCCCGAAGTCCCGGAGTCCAGCAGAATGGGAGAAAGGAGAAACCACGAAGAGCCCATGGTAGCCTATGATCCCTCCAATCCAGCACAAGAACTACCAAACCTTCCACAAAACCCACCAAATCAATCGCAACATCCTCCTATTCCTCCCGAGGTGAGTTCACCCAGGGCTCAAGAGACGACCTACACCAACTCTCGCCTCGATGAAGAGTATCTGCAACACCGAAGAGTGATGGAACAGCAGATCGAAGAGCTCATAAGGGAGTTAGCAGCGGCTCGGGCGCCTCCCCCACAGAACCAGCGAAGGTCAAGCGAACCCGAAGGCATGGGGTCCGTTGGAGGCGGTGGGCCACTTGACGGTTTCCTCACCCAAAGTACTTATCGAAGAGAGCGTGGAGGTGGTGGGCCACTTGATGGTTTCCTCCGAGCAAAGAAGTGGCCAGAAGCTTCAAGATGCCGAACATTAACAAGTTTACTGGCGATACAGACCCGATGGAATTCCTCGAAGTCTATGAAACGGTGGTGGAGGCCGCAGGGGGAGATGAGGACATCAAAGCCAAGAGCCTACTCTTAGCACTTAAGGGCACTGCCTTATCCTGGTTCACGTCCTTAAGCTCCGGATCGATCCATTCTCGGGAGCAGCTGAGGGAGGCTTTCGCCAACAATTTCCAAGGCAATTATGTCGCAAGGATGCAGGAGAGCAATTTGTTCGCGATGAGGCAAGCGAAGGGGGAAAGCGTTCGGGATTTCTATAAGAAATTCGCGAACATGATGTGCCAGATTAAAACCATCAGCGATACCACTATCATCAATGCATTCATTGTAGACCTACAACCAGGGACCTTGTGCCACGATCTAACTAGCACTCCACCAAATACAGCCTTGGAGTTGTACGATAGAGTGGAGAGGTATGCCAGAGGAGAAGAGGAAAACTTGAGAAGGGAAGCTTTGGCTAAGAAGGATAATCATGAAAAGAAGCAGGAAAAGAGGAAAAGCGAAGACAAACACCAAAGCAGCCATCACTAGAGTAAGAAGGTTCACAATATCGAAGATAAACCAAAGGAAGTAAAGGGGACGGAGACCCGAAGAGGCCAAAGGAAGGCGACCTACTGCGCCTTGCACGGAGACAACCAGACCCATAACACCGAAGACTGTCGAAATATTATAAGCCAGAGGAACAACTATCTTAGAAAGCCAAAACATGAAGGTCAGCGAGATAACAACCGAAGATGGCAAAATAATCCAGGAAGACGCTATGATAAGGACCGAAGGGAGGATTACAGAAGAGAAGGTAGGAACTGGAGGGAAGATCGAAATGGTAGGGGAGAAGGAAAAGATAGAAGGGAAAAACCCAGAGATGAGGGAAGAAAATCACCCGAAGAAGTCCACCATGTCGAACAACCTCAAGAGCAGCGAACAATCATACACGTCATATCCGAGGGATCCTCGGTCAATTTGCCATCTAATAGACAAAGGAAACAGTACCTCAGGGAGGCGGCCAATGTCTCATCCTCGCGTCCACAACCTGTGGCAATAACGTTCGACAGCACAGACGAAAAAGGAGTCCGATTTCCCCACCAAGACCCCCTCATTGTCATGGCAGAGATTGCAGGATATCATGTGGAAATGACACTGGTAGATGGAGGCAGTTCTGCTAATATCATTTTCTGTCAGCATTCAAACAGCTAAATATTCCCGAAGATAGGATAAAACCTTCACACCTGCCACTAATTGGCTTTGGGGGAGAACCAGTAGCAGCCCTTGGCCAGGTTACTTTACAAGTTTCATTTCAACAAGGGCGGAGAAGGGCGACGAGGTCCATATGCTTTGACATAGTGGACATGGAATATAGGTACAACGCTATCTTCGGGAGAGGGGTCATAAATGCTTTTGACGCCATCATACATCACAAATATCTGTGTATGAAAATGCCGGCTGAGGGAGAAGTCATAACGGTGCGAGGAGACCAGCAAGCAGCCAGGAGAACGGAGCTCCAAGCCACCCCGAAGTTCAAACCTGTCCAGAATATGCAAAAAGAGGACCCTTCGCTTGGGGCTAAGGGGTGGAAACCTAAACCAAAAACGGAAGGAAATACGAAGTTACACTTATTGAGGGCGGAGCATCCTGGTAAAATGGTGACCCTGGGAGCTCAGTTGTCAACCCAAGAAGAGGAAGAATTGTTGAACTTGCTAAGAAAAAATGAAGATATCTTCGCGTGGGCTCCTGAGGAAGCAACGGGTGTACCACGAAGCACAATTGAGCATGCGCTTGCAGTCAAACCTGACTCAAGACCCCTAAAGCAAAAAAATTCAAAAAATGTCCGGAGAGAGAATCGAAGCTGCAAAAAGCGAGGTACAGAAGCTTCTCCGAGCAGGGGTGATCTGAGAGATCGCCTACCCGGAGTGGCTGGCGAACGTCGTCTTGGTCCAAAAGTCCAACGGTACCTGGCGAATGTGTGTAGATTTCACGAACTTAAACAAGGCATGTCCGAAGGATGACTTCCCATTACCGAGGATTGACCAGCTTGTGGATTCCACGGCTGGGTGTGCACTGAGGAGTTTTTAGATGCTTATTCAGGATATCACCAGGTGTATATGCGCGAAGAAGATGAAGGAAAAACGGCTTTTGTCACACCGTTTGGAACGTATTGCTATCGAAGAATGCCATTCGGCCTGAAGAACGCGGGAGCAACCTTCGCGAGGCTCATCGCGAAGGTCCTGGCAAAGCAGATGGGACGCAATGTCGAAACATACGTGGACGACATCGTCGTCAAAAGCAAGGGGCGCCAGGACCACGCTGCAGACCTCGGGGAGACCTTTGCTAGCCTACGAGCAGAAGGTATAAAGCTAAATCCATCAAAATGTGTATTTGGTGTTGAAACAGGAAAGCTGCTTGGTTTTTTAGTATCCCAGAGGGGTATCGAGGCCAACAAAGAGAAGATTGATGCCATATGCCAGATGAGTCCTCCAAGAAACAAGAGAGAAATCCAAAGCCTTTTAGGGAGATTGACGGCCTTAGGGAGATTCCTACCGAAGGCTGCAGAAAAATATAAGCACCTTTCGCCACCCTTAGAGGAACAAACTCATTTGCATGGGGGCCGAAGTGTGTTGAAGATTTCGAGAAGTTGAAAGAGCATTTGCAACAATTACTGAAGCTCACCAGTCCGAAAGGGGCTGAGAAACTGCTGTTATACCTCTCCGCGAGCCATTATGCTGTAAGCGCGGTGTTGGTAAGAGAGCACGAGGATGGGCAAATGCCAGTATACTATGTATCGGAGGCGCTCCAAGGAGCGAAGAGGAATTATGTGGAGTTAGAGAAGATGGCATATGCACTGTTAATGGCTTCAAGAAAGTTAAGGCATTATTTCTAAGAATACAAGATCGAAGTACCAACGGCTTTTCCATTAAAATCCACTCTTGAGAACAAAGAGGCAATTTCAAGAATATCGAAGTGGGCGGCTGAACTGGCGCCCTTCGAGATAACATTCATATCAAGGACAGCAATCAAAACACAAGCAATGGCGGATTTCCTCACGGAATGGACGTCGGAACCCTCGGATGACCCGAAGATGCCGTCGTTATGGATGATAAAATCAGATGGATCATGGACAGCCCAAGGAGTAGGGGCTGCCGCAGTACTGGTGGACCCCGAAGGAGGAACAACCGAGTATGCCTTAAGGTTGAACTTCCCGACGACAAATAATGCTGCAGAATACGAGGGTCTAATGCTGGGGCTTCGCAAGGCAAGAGCAATGGGAGCAAAACGGGTGCTGATATGCACCGATTCGAAGTTGGTACAAGGCCATATATCAAAGGAATTCCAAGCAAAAGATGCCAACATGTCCAAGTACCTGGAGGCGGTGAGAGCAATGGAGAAACATTTCATGGGCATAACGGTAAAGGTGATACCTAGGGGGAGAATTCAAAGGCAGATGAGCTAGCGAAGATGGCGGCCTATAAGGAGAAGATTGCTGAGGGAGTATTTTATGAAGAAACAAACAGGGCGTCCATATGCCCCGAAGTGCAGCTCATTGAAAAAGTAGCTGAAGACGACTGGAGGACACAGATAGTGCATTATCTTCGTGATGAAATATTGCCCGAAGATCAGAAGGAGGCTATGGCGATTCAGTAAAGGTCTCGTTCATACATTTTGCTTGATGGATTATTGTACAAGTCTGAAGTCTGTGCACCATGTCTATCGTGACCCCAGTACTTGTAATGGGAATCCAGCATCACGAGTCAATACTAATCCCAGTTTAGTATCTCGTGATGGACAACGCGGTGGAATCATCACAGTGTATTTAATTAAAGGGAAATACAGTTAAACAATAGTATTTTATTACAAAAGCAAACTGACATACCAGTTGATAGTCCAATACAGGATTAACTTTGAGCAGAAATCATCAGAGTATCCAATTAAATTAACTATGATAAATTTCAAGGTGTCGACCCGAACACCTTAGCTAGTCTTGCGCTCCCTCGACAGAGCCTTCCTGGTCCTAGCCGTAATCTGAATAAAAATATGTCCGCGAGCAATCTAATGAGTACGTGGCTACCCAGCAAGCAGTCCTTAATCATGAATGCAGGGTCAAAGGTGGGGTTAAGGTTATTTTACCCAAATCCTATTTCTAGTCATATTTTAGTTGATCAAGTCGAGTTTTATTAATGTGAATGCATGATCATATAACTCCAATCTCAAGTTCAACAAAAGGTGTATCTCACACCAGGCCAACCCCAGCCTAATCTAGTCAGATTTAATTATTGACAATGGTGAATCTACAAGTGCAAACCTTTCCAGACACGTCCATAACCGCGGACACGGCTATCATGATAGTTTTAACTCTGCAGAGTGTGTACAATTTTCCCCATAAGCCCCGTCTCATCCACTAGGAGAAACGGTACAAGACTGTTCCAACCTACTACGCCCACCACTTCACCAGCCCTCTCTTTAGGTTTTCCCGGCCCGTCCGGTACACGCCGCAGAGGGGGCCCTTCAACTTATCGGTACCGGCCCGGGGCGTTCCCCATTTAAGCCACTCGGTCTCAGAACGCACCTACCCCTCATAGGAGATTGCAAGCCTCCTCTTAGGGCAGCGATTTGAACATAACCAGACGACCCTCGAGCCAAGGTTAGTGGGTTTCGTAGTGTACTAAGCCAGGGCCGAAGGCACAAGTGGCTGTACGGTAAGGTTTGGTCCAGCAATACACAAGCTTGAGTCCTTATTAGAGGAGACCGTCTCATCCCCACCACAATCCCGAAAACATCACTGCCGGGTCTCCCATAAATCAACTACAACTTTTAGTTGTTTAGGCTTTAACCACAAATAACGACGTGAAGCAAAAGCCTCACCCAAACTCATTTTTATAGTGGATCCCAAATGAAATGCTACACATCTAGTCAAGGATAGGCTAAGAAATATACAAAGGGTTCACAAGGTGGCTAAAGCATATTAATAGATGATTAACATGTATAGGTACTCACGCCTAATTACATGCATGCAGGTAATTCGGAAAGATAATCAACAGATAATGATATTGTAAAACTAGGAGGGAATATGTAATTAAGCTTGCCTTCGAAATACTCCGAGCTTTGAGAGTCCCACTGCGGTTCCGGACAACAATCCACGCAACAATCACACCCACCGTCTATACACACAAACAACAAATAACATAACAGCAATATCATTATAGAGAAAATAATTAATTAATATACAGAAAAATTCTAGGATTTAAATGTGATTTTTAGGCTCCAAAATCATCCAATTTGGAGTTAAGGAGCTCCCTAAACAATTTGGGGAAGTTTCGGGCTAAATAGAAAAATCTAGGAAAAAGAAAACCCGAAATAACCCTAATTGGGCCAAACCGACGGAATCGGCTCAAAACCTCCACAAGGCCTTCGGCCCAAAGAAGGTCTTGGCCGGACGCGGGCGGCGGCGGCGGTCGACAAAGGGCCCATCGGGCGAAGGCTCTCAGCCGATCGGCGAACGGGCCCCACCGCATGAGGCGACCGGGCGCCGCCGGCGTGGCGATGACGCGCGATGGCGTGGCGGCGACGTGGTGACAGTGGCCGTGGCGTGGCGTGACACGTGGCGGGCCACGTGGCATTTGGTTGTGGCGGTGACGTGGCATGACACGTGTCATGCCACGCGGCTCTCGGCCGACGCGCATCGCGGGCCTACGGTCGATGGCTCAGCGTGAATCACGCGTCTGCTGCGTAACGTGGCACCACGCTGTCGCGTCTGAAGCGGCGGCGGCGCCGCTTCTAACCAGCGGGTCCACGGCTTGACCGGCCCGCTTCGGCGGCGGTGGCTGGATCCGACGCTGGTGAGACGAAGCGGCGCCCGGATCAGCGGGTCCCACGGGACACGCAGCTGCCACGGGATTGGGCGGCGGCGACGAAATGGTTCGGGCGCCGACGCGGGCGGACCCACGGCGACGCGTGTCGCGGCGTGATTAGCGCCGGGCGGCGGCGCGGTCGGAACGGTTGTTGTGGTGGGTCCCCGACGACACGCGTCGGGCGTGATTTGCGCTGTCGCCGCCGCTGTCCCGCCGACGCGGTTTGCGGACCCAGCGGCGACGCGTCGCCGCACGGCTGCTTGGCGTGGCGCGTGCTTTGCGCCGGTGCGATAAGGTGAGCGGCGGCGCTGGGGCGACGTGGCGGCGTGCGATTGGCCTCGGATCTTCCGCCGGTGGCGCAAACGCCGAGGATCGCCGGCGAACGTGGGATCAGTGAACTACGGCGAGCTCTAGCGGGCGGAAAACAGCACCAAAATGGGCGATCCGCATATGCATTTTATTCATCTCGACGAGATCTATCTACTGGTACCATCTACAGGACAAATTACCTACGGGAAAATAGGGTTTAGCTCGAAAACGTCCTCGGGATGGGGGTCTTGAGCCGTAGGGTTTAGGTGTAGAGGTGGGGAGTGGAGTGGAGTGGTCGGCGAGGAACAGTAGGTTAGGGTCTTATAGGGGTGTAGGGCGCAGGGAGGGTCCTTTGGGCTTCTCCTCATGGGCTTAAAGCGCTAAATCACCCCTTATGGGCCCTTAATCGCATGCACTAATAGCCCATTAGCACATAACTCGAAATTAGACTGATGCTAGCTGCAAAATGAGAAGAGTTACCTAGGATTTTCTGTTGGAAAAATATTGGGACACCTAATAATTTTATTAGGATGTCACTATGGCTGAAGTGCGTGTCCCGTGAAGAAGGTAAAAGATTGCTCGCTGAAGTCCACGCGGGGCTTTGTGGAGCCCACCAAGCATCAAGGGGCTTGGCAGCGAAGGTGCTAAGAATGGGAATTTATTGGCCAACTGCGAACATGGATGCAGAGGAGCTAGTCAAGAAGTGCCAAGGATGTCAGTGGATGAGCAATCCCCCGAAGGCTCCAGCCAGCACTTTACAGCCATCAACACCAGTATGGCCTTTCGCTCGATGGAGGATAGATATAGTGGGAGATCTATCCACTTCTCAAGGAGGATACCGTTGGGTCATCGTCGCAATTGACTACTTCTCAAAATGGGTAGAAGCAGAGCCGCTGACAGCGATCACCTCCGCGAAGGCTCAGCATTTCTTGTGGAAGAATGTTGTGTGCAGATTCGGCATACCTCGAGAAATTGTTGCCGATAACGGATCCTAATTTTTATCATCTAAGTTTCGATCTTTTTGCGCAGACTTAGGCATTAAAATATGCTATGCATCCGTGGGCTATCCCCAAGCGAATGGAGCGGTGGAAAGGGCCAACCAAAATATCATGCAGGCTCTAAAGCGAAGACTGGTGGAGGAGGCAAAAGGAAGATGACCGGACGAGCTGCAGAAGGTACTATGAGCCATCAAAACCTCTCCAACTGGGCCAACGGGCTTCTCGCCGTTCAAGCTTGTCTAAGGGGAAGAAGCTGTTATCCCAGCCGAGGTTCAAGCAAGGACACTTCGTATTATCACGGGAGGAGGAAACCCCAAGGATTTTCCTTCGGCAGACTTCGTCGAGGGAGATAGACTGGCCGTCAAGCAAAATATTAACAAGTACAATGAGATGATGGCCAGGTCATACAACAAAAGGGTTCGGGCTAGAGAGCTCGAAGAAGGAGACCTCGTGCTGAAGAAGATGCCCCAAAGATCATCCAAACTGGACACCACATGGGAGGGCCCATACATCATCGCGAAGAAGACAAGGGAAGCATCGTACCATCTTGTAACTGAGGGAGGAAAAGAAGTTCCGTACACTTGGAACGCGAAGTCCCTCAAGAAGTACTACCCGTGATTACCAGCTGCGACTGGTTAAATGGCCCGAAATGGGGCATGTATCCGTACATTCTAAATTGCCAGCTGCGACTGGTTGAATGGCCTGAAGTGGCATGTATTCTCATGAAATGCAAACTAACTCTTAAATTTTGATCAGCGAAGAATAAAGTAAACTTCGCTATAAATATTCTTCGAAGAAATTTTATGCTTGAATATAAGCAAACCAGGTAGACTGCGTTATAGCGCCCTGGAAAAGTTCCTAAGAGGATGACGATCGTCGGGATTGGCATGGGACCCGTTGTAAATCATGTCCAATCCCATGCGATTCTTTTTCGCACAAAAACCCAGGTTGATAGCGTTATAGCGCCCTGGTAAGGAACTAACGAAGATCATCCACATCTTCGTATAAAAACCCAGGTCGATTGCGTGATAGCGCCCTGGTACAATGTTCGGTGTCTATTGTAGACCTCGGATGAAAACTCAGGTCGATCGCGTGATAGCGCCCTGGTGCAAGGTTCGGCGTCTAATGTAGACCCCGGATGTAAATCCAGGCTAATTGCGTGACAGCGACCTTGAACAATGTTCGGAGTCTTATATAGATCTCAGATATAAACCTAGGCTGCAATATAGCACCCTTGTACGTCCTACGATGACAAGCAGGCTTACAATACTCACGTACAAGCTCCAGTCCACGGACTAGGGGATGTCGCGAAAATTAAAGCCTACGAAGTGCGTTTTTATACATCGTACTAGTCGTCTACTTCGCGTTTCAGCGAAATTTCCATCTCAAAATTTTTTTTCCCAGATGACAAAAGGAAGAAAATGGAACAGCACGCAATGTGTACGACTAGATACTCGGATGATATAAAGTAGGCGAGCAAACAAAGTATATAGTATCTTCGTTCCATACAAAAGGGTTCTTTGCCACAAGTGCCCAATTACAAAAGTGTTGACCAAAACACGTTACAAGCGGTACGGCAGGCGAAGAAGCTAAGCTTGGCCCTTGCCCTTCGGGTCATCCTTGGGGCCTGGGGCATCACCTGCGCCCGAAGATCCTTGGCCACTGGAGCCCTTGCGTTTAAGGGCCATCTCCTTTTTAGCGCTGACCATGAAGGAGTCGGAGAAGGCTCGGCCATGAGAGACCCAAAATCGCCTCAGAAAGTCTTTAACGGTTGAACGGTGATCCTTAGGCAGCTCTCCCGAAGGATATTCCTCGGGGTATCTGGAGGGTCCCCTTTCTCCTTGAAGGGTGCTCTTCCAGTGCTGGCACCCCAGAGACTCCAACATCAGGGAATAGGCCAACACCCTACCTGTGGCACACTTCGTCCCAAAGGCTTGAAGCCCTTTTGGCAAAACGCCGAGACCGTTTTGGAGGGAGGAGAGAGCCTTCTCCGGAACCGAAGGGGGAGCACTTGGAACTGTCACCGTCCCGAGTCTTGCCAACTCATGGTAAGCCCGACAAGCGACTTCCAAGGCCTCAGATTGGGAACTCTTAAAAGCCCTTTGGAGGCCGAGGTGAGAAGCCCGAAGTCTCTCAAAATCTGAGGAGATCTTCTTGTTGACTTCATGGAGCCTCTCGCTATCCTCGCGCAGTTGACCCGCCTCGGCTTGAGACAGGGAGAGTTGTTGTTCAAGGTCGAGAACCCGAGCCTCCAGCTCGAGGATCCTTCCCCGTGAGGTGCTAAGCTCGGAACGAGTGGTGTCCCGTTCCAAGATGACCTGAGAGTGGGTCCTTGCCTCCTCGGCCCAAAGAGTCTCTAGTTCTTGGAGTTGCCTGCGCTGCTCGGTTGAGATCTCTCTCGAGCGAAGGCCTAGCATCTTCGACCAGACCAGTCCCCGCATAGGGTGAAGATAGGGCAAAGTTACCATAAAAGAAATATATATATATATATACACATACATGTATAAATGTTCCCCTGCGTAAGAGAAGATAGATACCTGGAGGAGGCTGTCTTGGAGGCCATGAAGTATAACGTCGGGCACCACCCCCGCGCTTAAACTCCCAACCTCGGGGATAGCGAAAAGAATGTTCTCAGCTGAGTTATCCAAGAACAAGGCCACGGTCATGCCCGGGGTATCTCTTGTCCCGTCACCCGAAGGTGTAGGGATAGAGGGACCAGCAACCTCGGTGGCGATTGTTGGTCTTCCTCCCGAAACTGGCGTTGGGGGAACCACATCCTTGGTACCGAGAGCTGGAGGGAGTGTTCTGGAGGCAGTGACACCCATTCCTAGAGATGGAGCATGAGATTCTGAAAGCATATATACATATAAAGTTAGCAAAAAAAAAAGAAAAAAAAGAAAAGCATGAGATACCCTCTTCGTCGAAGAATTCCTCCACACCATATACGCTACCGATGTGGCTCCCAGCGGCGGTGTTTCCTCCCACGGAGACATAGGTGTCCTGGGGAGAAATTGGGTTGCCCCCCGCTCCGCCAGTACCTTCAGGATCATTCGATCCGTGATGTTGGCCCTCGCCAGGGGCCGGAGCTGGAGAATCGGACGCCGGTGGAGAATCCTCTCCGCTGGGAAGAGTGCCGCTCACCGAGCTAGCAGGATCCGAAGGCCTGTGACGACCCTCAGAATCCTCACATCCTTCGCTGCCCGCGTCTGGGAGAGGGGGAAGGGTCCTGATGGGGCTGGCTGCTATTGGGCGAGAACCGCGCATCTTCTTCGGGACAGGCGCATCCTCGGAATCGGCACCTTTCTTGCGCTTGTGGCTCCCTTCTTCGAAGGGGACCTCAGTCCCGAGCACCCGGTTGATCTGCGTGGTGACACTGATTTTGGAGGCCCGGGCAACTTCCTTGGCCAAGGTGGGACCAAGGAGGAAATCTGTATACTCCTCTGCCTTTTGTAGAGAGAGGGCCGAACGGGGTCCTAGCGACACTCGGACACCGTCCTCCTCGAAGACAGGGATGTATGCCCAATCCCTCCTAAGGGGCTGGATCCTCACGGCGATGTACTCTTCAGCCAAGGCCCGCATGTTGAACTTGCAGCTAATCCTTCGCAAGAGCAGCAGCCGCGCCTCATCGGTACCATTCAGTATGACCTCGGGTGATCCAATGGTGGCGAGGTCACTTTTCACGAAAGCCAGACCTCGGTATTCATCATCCATCCTTTGGTAAAACCAAAATAGCTTCCACGATAATCCCGAAGATCCTTCCCATTTCTTCTTGGTAGCCAGTGTAGGGAAGCCATCTTCGCGACCTTTCCTTACCACGAAGTTGAAGCAACCAAACGGGGAACCTTGGCTTTTCCCCTGCCAGCGAAACTCATGAAGGTGCGCAAAGACTCTTGCTGACGGGACCCCGCCATGGCTTCGAACGGCCCATTCGAAGATAGCCAACCTCGCTACAGCATTAGGGGAGAGCTGGAATATTTGGGCCCAGTAGATGCCCAGCACCTCGCCAACTAGGGGCACGCAGGGAATCCGAAGACCGGCGTCATGTTGACAAAGGAATATCACAGTTTCCCCTTCGCGAGGATTGGGGCTAGTTTCCCTCTCGGGGCAGCGGACAGCCTCCGCTAACACTCCGGACCGCGCCGCCACCTCTGCGGCATCTTCCGCAGACATCCTAGACTCGCCAAGCTCCCAGGACAAGCTAGCCTGAGCCGTGGCGGGCAAAATGCGTTTGGGGGCCATTGGGAGCCTCCGACGAGGGAATAGCAGAGACGAAAATAGGGGATCGAAAAAGCTTCTCACCGGCGGACACTTCTTACGGCGGAGTAACAGCAAGAGGAGAATGGCGATCGTCAGAGCCAAAGAGAGCAAAGGGGGAAGAAGGAACTATCTGGCGAAAATGATGGGCGTAAAAAGTGGGAGCCCCCGCCCGGGGGTATTTATGGGAGAGGCTACCCCCCGAATGAATGACGCGTGTCAAAATCCACAGCTCGGAGGCGAACCGTCCGTGGTAAAAATTTCTGTTTTTCCCGCCTAGAATAAGCTCAAGAGACGCGTACCCCAGTGCTGACGCGTGGAGTTATCAGTCACTGTGTGTGGACGCGACGATCGAAAAACCCCCTGTTCAAATCAAATCAATTGTCCCATCCGGGAGATGGCGGGACCAGGGTAATAAATGAGCGGCGAAAATTTCTAGGTAAAACCGCTTAATTCTTTATGTTCTCAGTGTACTTAACAGGGTGGATAGGGAACTTCGGCGTCCCCCCCCCACGTGGTGAAAAAGGCGTGAACCTCGGGTGGCAGCCCATCACCACGCCGAGGCGAGCTGGGGCTGCAAGGGGCTTCTGTTGTAGGGGAGGTCCCCCCGTTTTTACTCGAAGCTAAGGGCGAGAATCCCGAAGATGGTGGCTAGCCAAGTCTGATGAATCCGAAGTCTACCCACAACCTTCGGAAGCGCAGACACCTCGGGTTAACCTCGAGACAAGGAAAAGATGTTCCCGAGGTATCACCCTAGAGGTGATGGGCCTATAAAGATATCAGGTGAGGCCCGAAGGCGCCTGGAGCTAGCCCAAGGGGGAGAAGAATCCAACCAGCGCTGGACCGTGTCCCTATATCAAACGGAACAAGGGCCCGGATAGTGCTGGGCCCTGTCCCCATGTCGCGGCTCTCAAAGAAGGGGCCTGTGCAATGGGCCTGTGGTGATTTGAAATACTTGGGTCCACAAGGCCCACGTTGTAATAGGGGTAGCGGAGGTGTTTTGTAAGCAAAAAAGGGGCTAGGTATTGTAGAGGACCGTTGATCTAGCGATCAACGGTCCAGGTGCAGGGGCAAAGCTGTCCTCTTGTGTCATTACTGTAAATCCTAACCATCAGCACCCCTATAAATACAGGAGCATCCCATTGAATGGGGACAGAGCATTTATTACCATTCCTACTAGTCCATTCTTGCCTTTCCAGTCCCAAACCCCGTTACTCTTCGTGATCTCTCCACCTCGAGGGGATACACCTCACTGTCCGAGACACGTCGACGACAGCTCGTCAGTAGGCCTTATGAGAAACTGCTATTAACTTGCCACTTGCCAGGGTATTATATAGGTCATCACGGATCACGCCCAGAAACAAGTTTGCCCCCATCATAGAGTTCCCACTCACCATCCATGGTCCATGGTCCAAGAATTTCACATTGGATAAGACCGGGAATTTTCTCCCATTTTCATTGATGTTGAATTATTTTCTGCGAGACATAATTTTTAAAAATATTTTGTATCATTTTTTTTTTGTTTCAAACAGATCCTATGACAAAAAAAAAAACAGGAGTATGTAAGAGATGGCGACCTGGACGCCGCATGGACCTGCATCGATTTTTTACTAACTTTTTTTGTACCTGCGTAACTACATTACTTTTCCATGGTACATAGATCGAGGTCGATGGTACACTACATGCGGAGCATTTGATCTTTCACTCTGTTATTTTTTAGCCTAGCTACTCGGCCACTGCAGTGCAGGTTCAAGCGAGCAAGACGGCTTTGCCTCCCGTGCGCGGCGCGCAGACGCAGCACTTCGCGGCGCTCCCCTTCCGCGCGGCGGCGCGCCGGCCGTCGAGGTAGTGCTGGTAGATGTACGAAAGGAACCCCCACACCGCCATGAGCATCGACACGGCCTTGATGCCCGTCATCCTGTCCCCGAACAGCGCCACCGCGAACACCGGCACCAGCGGCAGCGCCACCGTGGCGGTCACGTTGGCGAACAGCGACGACATCCTCGTGACCAGCCGCAGCGTCCCCAAGGCCATCGCCTGCCACGAAACCGCGGCGCCCACCAGCGTCGCCACGTACCTCGCCCTCCCGTCCTTGAACGCCGCCATCTCTCCCGGGATCGTTCTCCAGTCCCCCGACGCGAACAGCCCGGCCACCGACACCGCCGACGCCACGACGTTCGTGCACAGCTGCATCCGCAGCAGCCAAGGGAAGGTCTTGGATCTGATCACCTTCTCGAAGGTGAACTCGAGGAGGGACAGGATGAGAGCGAAGGTGGCGGAGGCGGCCAGAGTTAGGACGAAGCCGACCGGGTACTTGCCGCGCGGCAGGTTGCTCGAGGTCTCGTCGGAGGCGGAGCCGACGCCGAGCAGAGCCGCGGAGAAGGTGAGCACGACAACGGAGTTGGCGATGAGCGCCGTGAAGCGCTGCGCGTTGATGAGGCGCGAGGTGACGGAGTTGAACGCCAGCTGCGTCGCGGCCACCAGGGAGAAGGTGGACACCGGCAGGTACTGCAGCGCGTACGAGTACATCAGGTTGTCGAAGCCGGTGATGATCCCGATGCCGACGTAGATGGCCGCCATCTTTCCCGCCGCCGGAGGCCGGTGCTCCGCGTCGGAGGGCGGCGCAGGCGTGAAGAGAACGAGGATGCCGAGCAGAGGCGAGCCGGCGGACTGCGTGAGCGTGGCCATCCATTTGCTGTTGCCGCCGGAGTTGTAGTACAGGCGGCCGAGGAGAGTGGCCACGGTCTGGCCACAGAGCACCAGGACCATGTCGGCCGCCACCGTCGTCCACCACCACAGGCCCACTCTCACCGGCCGGCGCTCGGCAGCTTTCGGCGTCGTGCTCGTGCCGTTCTCGCCATTTACTGCTTCTTGTTCCGGGATTCCTTAGTGGGAAGAAAATGTATTCTAATTTAATTAGTCGGAGCATTAGTGAAGTTCACTTATTTAACGTAAAAAATAGCAGTTTGGTACGTGCGCAGAATTGCAGAAAAGCAGCATGATCGAACAATTCTTTGTAAAGGTGTTTTCCTTCAGCGATACATGAGCATGTGCATGGATATGGATGCCTAGTGCGATACAGAACTAGTTCAGGACCAGGAGTGCATTCACTTCAGCCGATGAGTTCAGTAGGAGGGCCCATGCATGAAGTAGTGAGGTTTATTTATATGCTTGATGTCCATTCTTCATTGGTTGCTTCTTCTTCAATTGGAAAGTTACTTCTGTTGAGCAAAATGTTCTTCCTTTTGGTATCATTTTTTTTCCAAAAAAAAAGTTTAGGAAAGCAAATTTTGAAGAACTCAAGATTGATATTTAAAGGATTGACGATCTTATTTGTTCTATGCCACTGCCTTGCTAGTTCAAGATGGCAATCAGGCAAGAATAAGCCGATCTGAACTTTCCCAGACAAAGATTACCAGGCGCCAGAACGTACAATATATCATGTCTTTCTCATCTTTGTCTCCGCAAGGTTTGCCAGCTTTTCAAGGTTAGGAAGAGAAAAACACAGGCCAACTAAACCTCAAGAAAACAAACACTACTTGCACAATCAAGAGACTTATCGATTGAAACCGTCCACACGAAGTTAAGCATACGGCAAAAAGGCCAACGTAGAAATAGTATGTGGGAGTAGCTAGTACCTCTGATTTGCAGCTGAACTTCTTGAGAAGGTGCCATGTTGCTGACTGAAACTCTAAGAATAGAACGAGAGATGGTGTCTGCTTCTCCTTCAGTGCTGTTCTCTTGTTGCTCTTGGCATCCCTTGCTGCTGAACAATGCACTCCTCCTGAGTTATCGACGTCGTTGTTCGATGGTAGCAAAGATGAGAGACGTCTATTTCCAGTACAATGGGGTGATATTTTTCTTTCGGTAGTACAGGACCCTGCCCCAACAGGATAAACAATTCAGAGCTACATGAATGTTTGAAAAGTCATGGCCCCACATTTCACTAAAGCCCATCATGCATCATGCATGTAGACCATTTTACAGTCTATGATTGAGGTTACAGATCGCAGTTAGGACAACAAACAAGAGGACCGGCGAGTCCCACCAGTTTCTCCAACACGATATTTTACACCCCGTTCGCCGTAAATCTGGCTTCTAGATTCTCGGCGGGAGCTGTAAGAGCCGTATCATACGGATCAAATTTTGGGTCGAATAAAACTAGAGCGACGCACATATAGAAAAAAAATTTACTATAGAACACTACGAATCATTTACATATACAACGTGCTAGCGCTGTTGTTCTTCCGTGACACGTGTTTGCCCTGTACAGTACCGAGCGCCGCGCCCGTCCCATCGTGCAGGATGGGTCCCATCGGCTCAATCTGGTCGTACATTCAAAACTTATATATAAAACAAAATTTTCGGTTGAAGTTGCAACAATGCGGGCTGTTTGGCCGGTTGGTTTACTGTGATAGCACTCAAATCGGAGGTCTTGGGCTCGAGTCCCACCGCCCCCTATTTTTTTGACTGCCGCGCACGATAGGGCTCATCGGCTCAATCTGGTCGTCCATTCAAAACTTATATATAAAACAAAACTTTTGGTTGAAGTTGCAACAATGCGATCTGTTTGGCCGGTTGGTTTACCGCAATAGCACTCAAATCGGAGGTCCTAGGTTCGAGTCTCACCGCCTCCTATTTTCCCGAGCGTCATGCCCGTCCGATCGTGCACGATGGGACCCATCGGTTCAATCTAGCCGTCCATTCAAAACTTATATATATAACAAAATTTTTGGTTGAAGTTGCAACAATGCGGGCTGTTTGGCTGGTTGGTTTACTGCGATAGCACTCAAACTGGAGGTCCTGGGTTCGAGTCCCACCGGCCCCTTTTTTCTCGAGCGCCGCACCCGTCCGATCGCGCACGATGGGCCCATCGGCTCAATCTGGCTGCCCATTCAAAACTTATCTATAAAACAAAATTTTCGGTTGATGTTGCAACAATGTGAGTTGTTTGTCCGGTTGGTTCACTGCGATAGAACTCAAATCGGAGGTCCTGGGTTCGATTCCCACCGCCCCCTATTTTCCCAGGCCTTTTTTCTCTACCTCAGTGCCACTTCTCCTATTCTATTTAACTTTTCTAGCTCACACACAGCATTCTATTTAACTTTTCTAGCTCACACAGAGCACAAACCATGCACAACTCAGTTGGTCTCTTGGTTATTTGAGAAAGGGAAGGTCGCGGTTTCGACTCTGTGTACCTTTTTTCTCTACCTCAGTGCCACTTCTCCTATTCTATTTAACTTTTCTAGCTCACACACAGCATTCTATTTAACTTTTCTAGCTCACACAGAGCACAAACCATGCACAACTCAGTTGGTCTCTTGGTTATTTGAGAAAGGGAAGGTCGCGGTTTCGACTCTCACACAGAGCACAAACCATGCACAACTCAGTTGGTCTCTTGGTTATTTGAGAAAGGGAAGGTCGCTGGTTCTACTCTTGACTCACTCACCCATTTTTTCAGACTTGTTGCGGTTGGCACATGTCACAACCCAGGTGCGCCAAATCAACTTCAAAGCATATTAAAACCAAAATTAAAAAATCATGGCAAAGTTCATAAATGAATTTAAGCATTATGCTTGTTAAATGCAATATAATGAATTAAAAATAGCAGAAAGTTTTTAAAAATTTCAAGAAGACAAAAAATATCCTAGAAATACTTTAGAAATCTTAAATACATTTTTATGTCAACCGAAAAAACCCAAAAAAATTGTAAACATGGCACAAAATAAAAAAAATGCAACAAAAAAAGGGTAAGATCCATAAATGAATTTTAGCCATTAAAAATTAAAACTTTCAAAAATGCAGCCAAAATTTTATGGTAAGGGTCCATAAGTAAATTTAAACATTACAAATGTTAAATTCTACGATATTAATTAGTAAATAATAGAAATAAAATGTCTTTCAAATATATAACTATAGTTTAAAAGCATGTATTCATGAAGATGCCCATGAAAAAATCTAGCTGTTTTTAAAACATTTATGAGTCACAAATAGTTGTATTATGAAATAATTCATTCTTTTCTTTTATTCTAACTTTTGGGGCCACTTCAAAAATTCTACGAAAAAAGCTTTCCAAAAGGCACCACAATGTCGTGATAATGACCGTAAAAAAAATTTAGACCTTAGAAATTATTTTAAAAAAAAATGGGAACAACAAACGAAAGTTGTAATACTTTTTTTATTCGTTTGTTTTGTGATACATCTTTACTTCCCCACGTAAGACAACATGTAGTGACGCGCCATGGGCGCGCTGACCTTGCTAGTTTCATATCGTTTGTAATGGGATAGTGGTGAATCAACGACACATAGGCCTCATTCTTTTTAACTTAAATTAAATAAAATAAAAATTTGTTATTTTGTACCTACCAAATGGTGTAGTACATTGTAGACATTTTTGAAGGGTTTTAAATAGTTCTTTTTATAGTTTCTAAAATATTTTCTTTATAATTTTTTGGACTCTCCAAGACCTCTTTTAAAGGACCGCAACTTTTTCAGTAAAATTTTCATTAACTTTCAACCGAAAAGAACAAAGTCGTAGTCTCAATGCGCTGTCATTGACAACATCAATCGCCTACAACAAATGCATAGAGTTTAGACAGGCTCATAGGCAATTTTGTCTATAAAAACCATACATTATAGAGAGATTCGATCTGCTTAACTCTTGGCTGGAGAAGAGCAGAAGGATTGCCCTCCGGTTGGGTTTCAACAAATTTTATTATTTACAAGTATATCAATCAAAGAGTTCTTTTGACTAAAGATGATCTTGATAAACATAATCGGAGGTGATGTTATAAGTGTTGTTTTTTATTTCACCAGTGAAAATATCCACTTTCTTTTTTTTCCATTGTCATCTTGCTAGATCCATGTGGCATGTTGTCCATATTACTTTTTGTTCAAACTCTCCAAGGAGCTAGACTTATTTATCAAGTGGTTGGCTTCATGGAGTGGCTTACTCCTTCCGTTCTTTTTTGTTTGACGCATTTGACTTTTGAGCACACCTTTGACCATTCGTCTTATTAAAAAATTTAGTGCAAACATGCAAAATAATAAGTCATGTTTAAAGTACCTTTATTGATAAAACAAATCACAAAAAAAATTAAGTCGTGTTTAAAGTAACCTTTATTGATAAAACAAATCACAACAAAATAAATGATATTTGAATAAGTTTTTTGAATAAGACGAATGGTCAAAGGCGTGTCTAAAAGTCAAATGCGTCAAACAAAAAAACGGAGGGAGTATTTTAGTTGGGGCGACTTCATTTTTGTTCATTTGACTTTGAAGTTTATGCAGGTGATTTTGAGGAGAGCCTACTAGTTGAGCCACTAGCCTTCACTACATAAGGACAAAGATTGTGACAAGAACAAAGCATTTAAGTGGTGGCGATGTCATTCTTCGCTTCTAATGGTTGGTGGAATAATTTTATGGTTTGAGTTTACTAAATTTTATTTTTAAGATACCACTCGATGTTTTCTTATCTTTGAACACGGTTTAGACATTCTATTTTCTAATAACAGTTTATACATTTTATTTATATGAGGCATATATTTATATCTTCCATAATTGTTATGGTCGAAGAACTAATAAATAGACTTTTGCCCTGTTTGGTTTGCCTTAAATTAAAATTAAAACATATCTTTGAAAATGTATTATATTTATGAGCTATAAAAAACACTTTGCAGTTATTTTTCAGATTTTATGGTTCTTTTTTAAGACCTTAAAAACATTTTAAATATGTTTTTAGTCTTTCGAGCTTTTAGTTTTTTTAGATTATAAGCTATTTTAGAGTTTGAGACCAATCAACCAGGGTATTTGTGTTGCTTAAAGTTGTCCTTTTTATTTATAATGTTTATTGCGATTTTAGGGCATCATACTTTTTGAGATCGGAAACACTTTCGTTATTGAAAAAATGCATGTGATGTTGGGGCCTGGCCCTTTTCTTTTATTTGAAAAAACAACCTTAACCTCTTTTACGCATGACACAGACGAGGGCCTGTTTCCATTTTCCAACAAGATAAACCGTCGTTTTCTGAACTTTTGCCCCGCTCTGATCAGATGCACATATACACATCGAACTGCAGGAAACGCAACGCATGCTTGCCACGTTTCTTTCTTTGGTACCTATTTTTCTAAACGTGAATAGAATCCTCAAACAGAGGATTAAATAGATAATTTGGACCATGTTTAATAATGTGCTCGTTTTAATGTCCAATTGTGATGTTCATCACCAATATAGTAGGAATTAAAATATAAGAGAAAAATATAAAATAAATAGAAATTAAAATATGAGAGAAAAAAAATATAAAATAAGTAACATGATACTCCCTCCGGTCATAAAAATAAGTCGCCGTTGACTTTTAAAGTCTTATTAAAAAAATTAGTGTAAACATACATTTTTATAAATCATGTTTAAAATATCTTTAATGATAAAACAAATCACAACAAAATAAATAATAACTTACATATTTTTTTGAATAAGACGAATGATAAAAGACTGTTCAAAAGTCAACGGCGACTTGTTTTTAAGACTGGAGGTAGTAATTAAAAGTGGATAAATAATAATAGGATAGTTCACTGACAAAGTTTAGCATTAAGCGTGCCTCAGGCACACAGGCGTCAGCCGGTCTAAAGTCTCAGCCATGTGCCGATAGATACAGGCAACCATTATTAGTCAAGTCTCCCTGAAATCGACGCGCACCACGAGGCCAAAACTCCAATGATTTGTGACACAGCATAGGTTCATCAAACCGTCCTCCTCCTGGTTCCAATGAGAGATGAAACGAGGTGGTCTGGCACGTTCACATCCTTCGCTAAGATCCAAGAGAAACCCGCAGTTTTCGCCTTGGATCAGGCTGTCATCTTTCCATACGGGGCAGAGCACGAGCTGGACTTGCTGGCACGCACCGCTGTCGCATTGCGCCGGCATCCAAGGCGCCGAGAAATTCTGGGTATCTTCGACCAGTTCTGTGGATGTTGACGGCCGAGTACTGATGTGTTATGTACGCGACAGCGAGTCGTTGCTGATGGTCAGATTGGACTATAGGCGCAAAGGTGACAATTTTCTCTACGGCTCTGTAAGGTCGCATGTATCGTCAATTAATCATTCATCACGTAGTTATCTTATACTCCCTCCTTTTTCTTTCTCGACGTTTTTAACTTTTGTACACGTCTTTTACTGTTCTTTTTATTTAAAAAATTATGTAAATATCATTTATTTTGTTGTGATTTGTGTTATCAATAAATGTACTTCAAACATGACTTATTTTTTACATGTTTAAATTAAATTTTTTAATAAGACGAATGATTAAAGACGGTCTAAAAGTTAAAAGCGTCAAACAAAAAAAAAAACCCGAAAGGAGTATATAATAGAGGAATCTCTACGGCTATCCATGTCACCCAGCGTTTTCCCATCGTCTGATCGGCTCCTCTAGGCTGGCCTGACCGTTCGATTTAATCCCAAGCGTTTATGCAAAAAGTCCCTCCACTTTTATCATAATTAACTCACGGTACACAATCATGGTTGTATCCCATATATATGAAAGAAAATAGATTCCAGCACAAAGCTAAAATCAACAAGTGGGCAAATTTCCTACCTAAAGTGTTGCGACGTTCACACACGGGGGGTTTAAAATTTGGGGGCGACTAGCCCACGATATCCCGTCGGGAGCCCACCCCGACGGGATACCTCCTCTCCTTTCGCTGCCTCCCCGCCTCATGACCTCCTTCCTCGCCCTCCCCGCCCCCGCCTCCTTCCTCCTCCGCCCGGCGGCGGCCCGCCTCCGCCGCCCGCCTGCCTGCCTCTCCTCCTCCTCTCCGCCTCACTTCTTGCTCCTCCTTCGCCGCCCTGCCTCCTCCGCCATCAGCCCGTGGCCTCGCCATGCCACTGCCGCCTTCGCCTCCCTGCCTCCCCGTGCCGAGCCGCCCACCCTAACCCGAGGGTGAGGATCCCTCCACCGCCACCCACCCGCCGCCTCCCGGCTCGTGGCGCCACCGCCCGCCTCCGCCATGCCACGACGAGCCCCACCCACCGCCGGTCGTCGCCGCCGCCTGACCTCCTCTATCGCCGAGGAACCCACATATTCCTAACCAAACCGAAATGGCGGCGGCGAGCTCGACGGCGGCGACGGCGACGGCGAGGTAGGTCCTCCTCCTCCTCTGCACTGGTAGCGGTGGCGGAAGCTGGAGCGGGCGAAGGGGAGAGGGTCGGTGGACACGTGTCGCCCAGGGGCTATCCCGTCCGGGAAAGGGATCCCGTGCGGAGGAATTCCTATAAAATTTTGGTAAAATTTACGGGTTTCAATAATTTCGTTGAGGAACTTTTTTTGCGCCCAAAATATGAGCATAATGTAACGTTTGGGTGTCGTACGGAGGTCGTTGGAGTGATGCAGCGAGGAGACAACTATGACATTGTTGGAGACTTGGAGTAGCCCAAGAAAGAGGAAAACATTATAAAAAAATTTTAGTTCCAATGAAATCTCGACGGAATTTTGTGGATTTCGTTGATTTCGTCAGCAAACGAAATTCTTGCCCTGCTGAAATATGAATCTTTGAGTCACACTGGAACAAATTTTGTAGTGTGGAGCTCGTCGCCTGTTCTCCCGTCTATCTTCTTGGCCTTGGCATCATCAAGGTAGTGCTGGTAGAGGTAGGACAGGAACCCCCAGATGCCTATGAGCATAGCCACCACCTTCACCCCGTCCATCCGGTCGCGGAGGACGATCACCGCGACGACCGGCGCCAGCGGCATCCCCACCGTGGCGATGACGTTCGTGAACAGAGACGACACCGCCGCGACGAGCCCCAGCATTCCCATCGTGGCTAGCTGCCACGAGACGGCCGTCCACGCCAGCGTCATCACGTAGGCTATCTTGCCGGCCTTATACCCATCCATCTCCCCGGCCAGCGTGCTCCACTCGCCGGAGATGAGCAGCCCGGCCGCCGATATGCACGCGGCGGCGGTGTTGCTCCAGAACTGCATCTCCAGCACGGCGTAGAACGTGTTGCTCTTCACCACCTCGTCGAACGTGAGCTGCATCAGGGACAGGATCAGGGAGAAGACGGCCGACGCCGACAGCGTCAGGGCGAACCCTGCCGGGAACTTCCCCGCCGGCACGCTGCTGCTGCTGCTCCCGTCCGAGACATGGTTCACGCCGACGAGCGCCGCCGAGAAAGTGAGCAGCACGATGGAGTTGAGCGTCAGCGCGGTGAACTTCTCCTTGTTCAGGAAGTAGGAGAAGACGGCGTTGAAGGCGAGCTGGGTCGCGCAGATGAGGGAGAACGTGGAGACGGGCAGGTAGAAGAGCGCGTAGGAGTACATCAGGTTGTCGCCGGCGAGGAGGATCCCCAGGCCGGCGTAGATGGCGGCGATCTTGAGGAGCGGCGGCCGGGCCACCGCGGAGGACTTCGGTCGGAAGTAGAGGAGCAGCGGGATGGCGAGGGGCGTACCGCAGGACTGCACCAGCGCCGCCATCCACAGGCTGTTGCCGCCCTTGTCGTAGTAGATCCTGCCGAGGAGCGTGGCCACGCTCTGGCCGGCGAGCACGAACACGATGTTGACAACGACCACCGCCCACCATTGTAGCCGCTTCGATATCCTCGGCGGCGACGGCAGCGGCGGCGAAAAAGAAGCAATTGTTGGGGACGTATCCAGATTGTCGGCTAGGTGCCCGTCGTTTCCAGCTTCTAGGCCCCGGATACCTGCAAGTACGATTGATTCCGTTCATCAAACATGCTCTTCGATCTTACATCTTGATGAAAAACCTGAATTTGGCAGCTCACGGGAGAGAAACCGGCCTGCGATCTGCAGCTGAATTTCACCAGCATCGCCCATATTGAAACCATGAAAAGGATAGCAAGCAAGATTTCACGTCGTGACTGAAGAACTTATATGTTGCCTGTTGGATGCGTGCTCTACCCGGCCTGCTCCCGTCCCGTGGAGATCGGGGACCCTGTCAAAATAAACGGTTTTCACTAGATTCTGAAAGCCCGTAAATCACAACCTACTAAGGTATAATCTGAATTATGTTCCTGTCGAAGTGTCCATGTTGGACTCTGCGCCCAAGGACACGGAAGCCTGTTTTTGAAATCACTATCTATTAAAACGGTATTGCCTCTTCACAGGCGCCTGAGTTTCGTAGCTTGTGCAGTCGATTTCGGCAACAGCCGAACGCCCGCACCCGTGCGCCAGCCGCCGTCGCCGCTCACCTCCCTCCTCTCCCTCGCCGCCGACGTCGCCAGCCGCCGCTAGCCTCCCTCCTCTCCCTCACCGCCGATGTTGCCCATCGCCGCTAGCCTCCCTCCTCTCCCTTGTGCTCCGGCGAACGCTGCATGTGCACGGCTGAGTGCTCGTGAACGCCGGGCCGCCGTGCTCGTGGCCGTCGTTGTTGCCTGCCCCGACGGCCCGTCGATCCGCTGTTCTCTACCTCTCTAATTTTCTCGATCGGCAGCCAATAGAGTATTTTTCACCTTTTTTATATTGTTTTCTCAGTATTTCCGTATGGTGAAATTTTTACATAATCGTACTGAAAAAAAATCGCCTGCACTAAATGCAAAACGCAGGCGCCTGCGTTCTAGTCGGTCCCCTATTAAAATATATCTTTTTAAAAACTGACTCTATTTTGGGAAATATTTTTAATATGTATTTAAACCATTAGCACACTTACTCGTGTGCGCACATGTGGTTTATGTGTGGTAGTGTAAATTTGTGTGCGCACATATGGTTGTATCTTTTTTAAAAAGAAACTATGTGAGTTTGTCTACATCTGGCCCTAGAATGACTAGGCAACGGGTAGCGATGATGATAGGGCCGCACGAAGGCAAATTCCCACACCTAGGCCTTAGTTTTTGTTGGCCCTCGCTGGCCCTAGAATGACTAGGCAACGGGTAGCGATGATGATAGGGCCGCACGAAGGCAAATTCCCACACCTAGGCCTTAGTTTTTGTTGGCCTTCGCTGGATTGCTCTGCGTGCCTTCCTCACCGCCCATGCCACCTTCGGCCACCATCCACAACTAGTGATGCCCTCTCACGACGTTGATGAGATCATGGTTGCACAGAGGAAGGAGGAGGACAATGCGAATGTTGCAGACGGCGGAGCAAGGAAGAAGAAGGACACACATGTTTTGCTATTCAGTCCCTCGTCGAAATAGTGTTGGCATGTTTTCCTAGCCTTATAGGGTTGGTCGCTAGATGCCATCCCAAATTCCGATTACCTAAGCACAAGACAACATCCATGGGTGGATCTTTTTTATCAGAGTGTGAAAGTGCATCTAGGCCCCTTTGTAAGTTTTGGTGATAGATGACAAGCGTCTTAAAAATCTAATCAAGTTCATTTAGTATTGGACAGTTTTGAATTAGAATATGGATAAGGAGGACTTGTGGAGACCATAAAGAATAAAGGAGAAGACGACGTTTTATTTAAAATTGTAAATCTTTTCTTTTGAATTGAGTTTAAGGACACGCCGTACTATTAAGAGGGATGCGATGGAAAATCACTTTTGGAGGTTCTAAGTGCTCTTGGTCGAAGATTCTTGTCACACTCTTTCCACCAAATAATTCAGAGGGTGTTTGCTTTGAAATCATATTGGACTATCCGATATAGTCCGGAATCTTCCGATTGACCCCTCTCTGTATGCAGTTCAGAAAAATATCGGAACATTCTGATAATTGTCCGGAACATTCCGATATGAACCGGAACCTTCCGATTAACCCCTCTTTGTCGCAAGTCACAAAAAATATCGGAACATTCCGATGTTGGTCCGGAATATTCCGATATGGACCGGAACTTTCCGTTGCTTGTTCCGATTGACCCCTCTCTGTCTCGCTGCGAAAATATCGGAACATTCCGATGTTTATATCGGAACATCTGGTGTCTGTCAACAGTAACGGCTAGTTTTGACTGCGTGAGTATTTATTCCCCTCCTCCACCCACCGGCCTGGGTTGCCTCTCACACATACTCTCAGCTGAACACTTATTGCAACCCTAGCTCTCCACCTTCCAACTTCACTCCACCATCAATTCCATTGATTGCATCTTTAAGTGGGTGAAGAAGCTAGATCTAGAGACTTCGTGTTGATCAAAGCTTCGATTTTGAGCACTTGATTCATTCTCCAAGTTGGGTTTCCATCGGATTTGTTACTCTTGGAATTTGAGGGCTCCTAGACGGCTAGGAGTCGCCCTAGAGCCACCGGTGCTTTGTGTGGTGGCCGGGGAGAGTTTGTGAAGGCCGGCTTCGCCTCCGAAAGGAAAGAATCCATTGAGTGAAACCAGGAGTGCTTGGTGCAACCCGGGAGGTTAAGGGTCAAGAGGGACCCCGGCTCAAGTGTGACCGAGCCGTCTCAACGGAGACGTAGGATCCCCTCAAGGATCCGAACTTCGGGAACAACTACTTCGAGTTTCTTTGTGTTTGTGGATCTTCTCTTGTCTATTCACTTTAGCTTGCTCAATAACTGTATTTGGTGCAGGACTTACTGTTTTATCTCCTTAGTGCATTTCCTGTTCTTCCTGCAAGATCGGATGTTCAGATTCTAGATCAGATAGTCTGATTCATATCGGACTATCCGATACAAGCATCGGAACATCCGATATTGTCTGTTCGGCTGCTTTGCTTTAGATGTAAAATTTTGAAAGCCTATTCACCCCCCTCTAGGCTACATCTCGATCCTTCAATTGGTATCAGAGTAAGGACTCTTGTTTCGAGCTTAACCGCTCAAGAGGTAAAAGATGTCGACCGAGGATGTTGATACAACTAGGCGGGATGATCACTCGGGTGTTACTATTTCTTATGATTACTCTCATGCTAGTTTATCTTCGTCTCATGGCTACATCCCGTTGGGTCGAGCTCCATACTTTGATGGCACTCACTTTGCGGCATGGAGGCATAGGATGAAGATGTACTTGATCTCACTCCACCCGGCTATTTGGGATATTGTTGAAATAGGTTATACTATTGTGGATCCTGAGAAGCTTACGCCGAAGGAGAAGGATGATCGGTACCGCAACCATCAAGCCGTCAACGCCTTGTTCAACTCCATAAGTCTTACCAAGTTCAATAGAGTGCATGGACTTGAGAATGCTAAGAAGATTTGGGACACGCTTCGAGTAGCGCATGAAGGAACCTCAAGTGTCCGTGAATCAAAGATTGAGCTCATCAAAGGCAAGTTGGGAAGATTGGTGTTGGAAGAAGGAGAAAGTTACAAGACCATGTTCGATCGACTAATGGTTCTTGTCAATGAAGCAAAAGGTTTTGGTTGTGATGATCTAACCGATACTACCGTGGTCAAGATCATGCTTCGGATTGTCACTCCTAACAACCGAAACTTGGTACAACTAATTAGAGAGAGGAGTGACTATCCAACTCTCACACCTGATGATGTGCTAGGAAGGCTTTTGGCGGATGAAATGATGGATGTGGAAGTAAAGGACGTTGAGGAGCTTGTACGGCCAAACAAGAAGAAAACCATTGCATTAAAGGCAACCCACGACCCCGAAGATAGTTCAAGTGATGAAGAAAGAGGAACCTCACTCGATCTTGAAGAGATGGCACTTCTAGTGAGGAGATTCAACAAATTCCTCAAGAAAAGTGGATACAAAGGAAAGTCACACAAGAAATCTTCCGGTAAGTCAAAGGGAAGACACTCCACTAGGACATGCTATGAGTGCGGTGATGCCGGTCATTTCATTGCCGAATGTCCTCAAAAGAAGAGTAAGGAAGAAAATGATCACAAGAAGAAGGACAAGCACTACTCTAAAGAGAAGATCAAAAGCAACAAGAGAAGCTCTAAAGGTCAAGCTCACATTGGACAAGAGTGGACCTCCAGTGAATCTAGCTCGGAGTCCAAGTCGGAGAACGAAGGAGTGGCTACAATTGCTATTATTTCCACTCACAAGAGCAAAACCCTATTTGGTGACATGAGCGATGACGATGATGGTCCTACATGCCTTATGGCCAAAGATAGTAAGGTAATCTCAAAGTCCTCACTCAATAGCATCATTGATTCTAGTGATAGTGAAAGTGATTATGATGACTTGAATATTAACTCTTTCAATGAGATAAACATGTCTAATATGAAAATGATGCTTGAAACTATTGAAAGATAAAAGACGAGTCTTGAGCGTCAAGAAGACTTGGTTATCCTTGAGAAGGAAAGAAACCTTGACCTTGAGAAAACGTTGGCTAGTGAGAGGGAGAGAAATGCGGAGTTGGCTAAAGGTTTAGAATTGGCCAAATCCGAAATTGCTCATCTTGAGATCACCAATGCTTCACTCATAGAGGAACTTAGTGGGGTCAAACAAACTCATGAGTCTCTTGTATTGAAGTTTGATGATCTCTCGAAGAGTACCTTTTCCACCTCGAACAATGCCTCAAGTCCATCAATAGTTTCAAACATTAGTGGTTACTCAAAATGCTTAAACCTTGACATTCAAGTTTGTGCCACTAATTTTCAAACAATGCAAGATTTAGCCCATGAAAATGAAAAACTAAAGGAACTCCTTGAAGACGGACTTCAAAAGTCGTACAAAGATAGTAAAGAGTTGGTTGACTGCCTCGTCCGAAAAAAGGGAAACTACAATAAGGAAGGACTTGGTTATACCCCTCCCAAGAAGAACAAGGGCGAAAAGGGCCGCATTGTGGTAGCCCCGGTCACTAGGCCCATAAACTTTGTGCATGCTAATGGATTTCTTGCTCATGCATCTCATACTACTTTCAATGCATCCTATGTGCTTAGAAGAACTAACCTTGGTAGAATAGTTGCTCATTTTGTTGGGACTAAGACCAAGAATATTCGCACACCTAAGTCCATTTGGGTGCCAAAAGCACTAGTGACTAACTTGAGAGGACCCAAGCAAGTTTGGGTACCTAAAACAAAAGTATAATTTGTTTTGTAGGCTTATCGCTCCGGTGGAAATACATGGGTGGTAGATAGTGGTTGCACAAATCACATGACCGGAGAAGTCTCCATCTTCACCTCCTTCGATGTAAATGGTTCTCCTTATGAGAACATCGTCTTTGGAGACAATGGCAAAGGAAAGTGTCGGGGATTAGATCACGGCCCATTGCCATGGCCCACTCCCTGACGGCCCAATCGAATAGCCTACCAGGGCCCAGCTCCTTGGAAGGTTCTATCAGGCCCATGTGCATCCTGCCGAACAGCTTCATGGCTGGCATGGTGCGTAATGGCCTAGGATTCCTGTTTGAGTCCGACTCGAACAGAGTTCTGCACGGCTACGTGAAGACCCGGACGTGGTTTCCCGGATTGGATTAGGAGTCGTGATCCCCAAGATTAGGAGCTTACCTTATCTACCATAGGTCATATTTAGCATGTATGAGTTTGTTACGATCTCGTAGTTAGCCCGGCCCGATATTCCCTCGGTAGGTCGGTTTGCTCTGCACTATATAAACCAAGCCCCTACGGTGTTTAGGGGGCATCTGGAGACGACTTAGACGATTCGAGACGACTTAGACGCATCTGGCATCTAAGATTACTTTGTCGCATTACTACTCACTTGTACACCCATAATCTCGCCGAGACTTGTTCGTCTCGCCGAGCCACCTCTTGTATTCATCTTTGATATATAAGAAAGGCTGGACGTAGGGTCATTATCTCTCCCGAGAGGCCTGAACCAGGATAAAAACCCCTGTCTCCTGTTCGTTGCTGTTCGTGGTTGTTCGGCGTGTCTCCTATCTCCTCCTTGAAGAACCTTGGTTGACTTGGGTCAATATCCCAACCGTCGACAGCTGGCGCCGTCCGTAGGGACACGCAGATCGAGCATGTCGAACTCCGTCGGCGATACAGAGATACTTCCTGAGGGCTATGACTCAGAAGGACAGGATGTCTCATCCCCTGTCAGTTCAGATCGATCTGTTCGGTCTCGAACACTTTCCGCATCCGAGGCAGATGTCTCCGCTTACATGGCAGAGATAGCCTCAGATCGCACTCCCGTCATCGACGACGACTACGGAACTGATGATCTTTACGACGGTTTAGATTTGTCAGATTCCAAGGCTATGTCGGTAGATTCCACCTGTGGGGACACAGCGATGACACCGTCTAGCATACCTTCGCATGGCCCCCGCAGCATTTACATGGCCGATGTAGGAACCTCGAGGATCTGCCGCGACGGCCGTGGCGGCTGGCGGTCGGGCGGATTAACTCGCTCGGCATCGGACGAGGCTCATACGGTCGCCGCGAAAGCAAGACGTCATTCGCCGCAACCTCGACGATTCCATCAACCAGATCGTAGCACGGTTCCGCGATCGGTGCAAGCGACGCGTCGCGACTCCACCTCGCGTGCCTCGCCAAGTCTCCGTGAAGCTTCTCTGTCCGGATTGGTTCCCCAAACCGGACTCGGCCGAGCAAAACGCGGATGCCTCGGGGTCCCAGAACCCTAGAGCGAGTCGGAACGACTTCGCGGCCATGGTTTCGTGATTAGATCTACCAACCAGGCCGACCTCGCCGCGTGGGCGTCTTTTGCTTCTAACCTAGAACGACGGTGGTCAAGGCCTAAAGTCTCTAGGAGAAGTCATCAATTCCTCGAGCGGCAGCACCAAATCGCCGGAATGGTTGGACAGCTCGATCGATCACGTGACCTTCGTCACCGTCGAAGGATCATTGCCCATGAGCGAGCTACCCGTGGTCGCCGTCGCTTCGCCAAGTCCTCGTAGTCATCGCGACCACGAGGGCAAGCGCGATGATGATCACGACGGTCCCTCGTGAGGAGCGCGTCGTCGCAACCACGAGGAAGGGCGTGGTGGATTGTCCGGAGAGAGTTTCTCGGGCCGAGTCATCCTGTTCAGCAGAGTTCCTCGCGCCAACAGGACCAACGTCTTCTCAAGACTAGGTTCTGCGGGAAGGTGGCGGTCATATGCTTTGGGCTGCGGGGCTTTCTCGACGAGCTTCGAGCTGTCCGTGGCCCTCAAAGTTCAAGCCGGTCACATGGAGAGGTATAATGGGACTCGTAACCGGAGGAATTCCTTTCCATCTCGCTCGGCCATCATGGCGGCGGGGTGACGAGCTCGTTATGGCTAATTACCTTCCGACCGTCCTTGAGGGTCTTTGCTCGGACGTGGTCGTTCAATCGGCGGGAGGGTTCCATCACTCATGGAACCAGCTTTGTGACGCCTCGATCGCTAATTTCCGAGCATTACGTGCATCTGGGCAAGGAGGGTGATCTGCACGGATGATCCGGATGAACGGGAGACCCTCCGCAACCGTGAAGCGTTTCATTAAGATCCGCAACACGATCCCGAACATCTCGATGAATCTGTTGTCCGCGCTTTCAAAAGCGGAGTCCGCGACGAAGCGGCTCACCTAGGATCTCGAGATCAACGAGACTGGACCGCCAACGACCTGTTCAAGGCGGCCGATCATATGCTAACGCTGCAGAGCGCGTTCATCTAAAAAGGCGTTCGACAAAGGCGAGCCGCCCGACTGGTGTGGATGAGAAGAAGAAGAGCGGAAGAATGTTCACGGTGACAAGAAGTCCCGAAGAAGAAGAACAAAGGTGATCGAACAATACCGTCGCGGTATGGATCGCGCACCTCCCAAGGATGGGCGTAAGAAGCCCAACAATAATTACAAGGGCAAAAAGCACGCTTCGGGGAGGCGGACAAGGCAAGAAAGGTCCGAGCGACCGATTTTGCAAGTTCCACCAAAGACTACGGCACGATATATCGCCATCAGTAGAACTTGGGCTGCAAAGCTCGAAGATTTCTACAACGGCAAGGGCCCAATGCCCACCCCGCCCGAACAAGGTGATGCTTGGGTAAGGCCAGCGCCAAACCGACGATGGTCTTCGGAAGATGATGATGAATATCAAGAGCCGTGAACCATATCGCCGTCATTTTCGCGGCTCCTCGGCTTATACCTCTCGGCGCACCTCAAGGAAGCTTTCGGCGAGTCCATAACGTCGAAAAGGCAAAACCTCGGCTGAATCGATGAAGTGGATGAGGTCCCCATCTCCTTCTCTCGGAGGATTGCCCCATCGGATGACCAAGCCTCGGTGGCTCCCATCGGTGGTCGCCCGACCATCGAAGAACGCGAGAGTTGGCCGTGTCTTAGTAGGCGGCGGGGCGCTTTGGACTTGCTTTACGCTAAAGTCTTGGGCGAGATGCAAATTCCTCTCCAAGTGAAGGAAATCGCAATGCCCTTCTATGGAATTGTTCCGGAGAAGTCGTCAAGCCATTGGGGCGAGTTGTCCCGCTTGTCACCTTCGGCAACCCAAGCAACTTCGACAGAGTTGATCACTTTCGACGTGGTCGACTTCCCATCGGCGTCTAACGCAATCTCAGGCGAGCCATCTCTCGGTAAGTTTATGGTCGTGTCCCACCACGCTACCATTGCGTGAAGATACCGGTCCTAACGGTGTGATCACGGTCAAGGGCAACTACAAAGCTGCTCGATCGCGACGAAAGATCCCTTGCCCCGGTCGACCAGCTTCCGCCATGTCACGAGGTTCCATGAGACCAAATCTGACGCCCTAGGGTCTCCTTGACCGGGGAGAAACCAAGGAAGTTCCATTGTCACTTGATGATACTTCTAAGATAGTTCACTTGGGGCCAATCTGGACCCCAAATAGGAAAGCGAGCTCATTGCCTTCCTCCGAGCTAATGCGAGATGTATTCGCCGGGAGCCATCGACATGCCCGAGTCCCAAGGGAGGTAATCGAGCACAAACCGTCATCCCGGCCGGACAAAAGCTCGTTTCGCCAAGCTTCGTCGCTTTTGAATTCAAGCAGGATCATCAAAGATCGACAGCAAGCCTTTCATTCTGGGTTCATCCGCGAGGTTGATCACACCGAGTGGTTAGCCAACCTGTCATTGTAAAGAAAAAGGCGGCAAGTGGAGGATGTGTCGATCACACGAGATCTGAACGCCGCTTGTCCTAAGGACAATTTCCGCGCCTCGTATTGACCGGTGGTCGATGCGATCATGGACGCCAGCCTCTGAGTTTTTAGATGCTTACTCCGGTTACCACCAAATAAGCATCTCCCGAGGATGAAGAAAGATCGCCTTCATCACCCCTTTCGGCACTTTCGCTATCGACCATGTCTTTCGGTCTGCGCAAATCTCGGTGCCACGTTCGGTAACAATGGAAAGACCTTCCCGAGCAATGTGGAAAAACACGGAGGTCTATGTCGGCGACATAGTTGTAAAAAGCAAGTATACTCCGGATCATGTAAAAGACCCGGCGAGACTTTTCATAATCTCACGGGCATCGAATAAAATTAAATCCAGAGAAGTGTACCTTTGGTGTTCGATCCGGAATGTTGCTCGGTTATGTTATTGGCTCGCAAGGTATTTCGCCAACCCCGAAAAAATCGAGGCCATTGAAAATATCGGCTCCAACTACCATAAAGGAAGTACTGAGCCTCATTTGGGCGGATGGCTGCTCTAAGCGAGTTTATTTCCGTCAAAGCGAACGCGGGCTGCCCTTCTTTAAGGCCTGCGCAAGCACAATGGTTTCGTGGGACGGAAGAAGCCGATAGATCCTTCCAGGATCTAAGCGATACTGTCCAATCCTCCGTCTTGACTACCCAGCGGCATGGCGGCGGCTCTGCTTTGTACCTAGGTTGCACGCCACAAGCGGTGGCCGCGGTCTTGACGGTCGAAAGGGAAGGCATCAATGACCAATCTATTACGTGGCGAGGTACTTCACGGATCAAAGGAGCATTATCACGAGGTCGAAGCTCCTCTATGCCTTGCTCATGTCCTCCAGGAAGGTTCGCCACTACTTCCAGGCGCATCAAATACTGGTCCCCACCACGTTCCCTCTGGGAGAAATCCTACGGAACAAGGAATCTAGCGGACGTATAGCTAAGTGGGCAATGGAACTAGCAGAGTTTGATCTCATTATTTGTCGCCCGAATCGCTATTAAGTCACGTGTCCTAGCTGACTTTGTCGCTGAATGGACTTGCCCGCCCAAATCCAGGAAGCTCCCGAGCAACCTGATGAACCCTCTTGGACCATGTTTTTCGATGGCTCACGCACTGGAAACTTGGGGGCTGGTTTTGTTCTCATCTCCTCAAGGAGAGCAACTCGATATTCTATCCAACTACACTTTGCGGCGACTAACAAAGGCTGCAGAGTACGAGGCCCTCTCGCGGGACTAAGAGCGTGCAAGTCGCTTGGTGTCCAACGGCTAACTGTGAAGGAGATTCACGGTGGTCATCAATCGAGTTAACAAGGAGTATCGGTCTTTGCGATGACTCAATGGCGCGATACCTAGTTGAAGTGAGGAAGTTGGAGCGGCATTTTCGATTCTTCGAAGTGCTCTTCGTGCCAAGGAAGGACAACTTCATGGCCGACTAGTTATCCAAGTTTGGATCCTCACGCGAACCTGCTCCGGCAGGGGTGCTCGTCGAGCACCTTTACAAGCCCTCAATCACGTCTCCGGACGAGGCAACAGCGAAGTGGTGGTCTTGTCTCCGTTATCGAGCGGTGCCCGGATGGACAACGCCATTTGTCCGGTACCTTGCAGATGGGACCCTGCCCGACGACGAAGCCGAGCGTTCCCGGCTTACAAGGCGTGCCGCTCCATACAAGCTTACGGATGGCACCCTTTACCGTCAAGGTGCTCTGGGAGTTCTCTCCAAGTGCATCTCGCAACAGAAGGGTGTGTTCCTTCTTAGGGACATACACGAGGGTGCCTGTGGCAACCACGCCTCCTTCAGAACTCTGGTCGGCAAAGCGTTTACATGGGCTATTATTGGCCCATGCGTTACAAGATGCCCGGACATCGTGACTAAGTGCAAGGCTTGCCAATTTCACGCCGGAAGGCACACAAGCCCGCCAAGAGCTCCAAACAATCCCCATCCCGCCTTTTTCCACATGGGGTGCGGATCGCTCGGCCCATTCGAAGAGTACAAGGGCTATACACACCTGCTCGTCGCCATAGACACTTTTACAAAGTGGATTGAGGCAGAGCCCGTGTCGTCTCTTCACGCCAAAACGGCTGTTCGCTTTTTCAAAAGCAACGTGGTCACGCGCTTTGGGATTCCCCATAAGCTGATCACGGATAACGGTACCCAGTTCCGAAGCGAGCTATTCCAGGAATACTGCGAACAGCTGGGTACCAAGTCTGTTTCGCCTCTGTGGCACATCCACAGAGCAATGGAAGCGATCGGCGAGCTAACGGACATATAGTCCGGGTATTAAGCGGTGGGTATTTCTTTGCTTTCGGCGAGCACAACAAGGCACGGTTGGCGAAGTTCCTTCCGTCCTCAGGCGATTCGCTTTCTGACCACCGTAGGCGGCAGAAACTCCTTTCCAATTGGTCTATGGTGCAGAAGCCATCCTGCCGGCCGAAATCGTACTCGGTTCGCCTCGCACGAGCTCGGTCAACAGTTGACGACGAGCAAGAGCGCCTCCTCGATCTCGATCTCCTCGAAGGCACACGCGACCGGGCACAAGTCAGAATGGCGCGCTACCAGCAAGATCTTCGCCGCACGCAGCGCCAAGTCGATTCGACCAAGGGCTTTGAAGGCGGGCGACCTGCTTCTGCGCCGTGTCGAGAACTTGTCCAATGCCAACAAGTTAACTCCTCGTTGGGAGGGCCTGTTCACGGTCGTTTCTTCTGCGCCGCCGGGGGGCCGCTCGCTGGCTATGGAGGACGGAGAGAGCCGACCAAAGACTGGAACATCGACCCGACCGTAAGTTCTTTGTGTAGGTCTTTTCTGCTTTCTTAGCCTGCGCTTTTTGTAAACTTCGCGCTTTAGTTCGTCCAAGTCTCTGGGCACCATGTAAAGTTCAATCCAATAATTAAGTGAATTCTCGCGACCTCTGCGCCTTTTCACTTCTTGTCTTTTGAAGACTACCTCTTTCTCTTTGGTAACACTTGATGGTCGCCTTGCCTTGCGAACTCTTGACTCCATAATCTTAAGGATTATTCCCTATCCGTATCTGGTTTCAATAAGTTCCTAAACTCGGGGTTGCGTAACACGGCCTTTCTACCTTGCGGCTAAGTCTGCGCTCGTAAGCCCTCATGGCGAGAGCACTTCTCGCTTGGCGCGACCACTTGGTAAAGCTCGCTCGTAAGCCCCAGCGGCGAGGCACTTTCCTTGTTCGGTTACTCTCGGACCTGCCTAACTTACGTCAACGAGCAGACTACGGAACGAATCGAGCAAGGTACGGGTGTCGCTCTTTCTCCCTACGCACGTGCTCGAGCTTGCAAGCTTAGGTTCTCGAGCATCGTCCGCATCGGGGCTAGGTGTCGCTCTTTCTCTTGTGCACTGTTCGGTTCGCAAACTCGTGTTTCGGCGCAGATGCTGCAACGGGCTGGGAGTTAGGCGAGCGCTCTACCGGTTTTCTTAAACTTCCTAGCTGTTACGCTTTTCTCTTAGTTTCGCTTCGTTCTTGTCTTTTTGTTGCTCTTTTTGCGAGAATAAAGGTAAGTACTTTATTACGTTACTCAAAAGTTTCAGTACAAGGCCCTTTAAGATTCTGACCAGGTGCTACTTAGGAGCAAGCTGCTCCTTCACTCCTCAACTTCTAACTTGAGGCGCACGACTTACGCCTGAGCCTTGATTCCTTCCGGGCTTCACTCGGGGCGTTCGATCTCCTCCTTGTTCGCTTGGCTTGCGCCGCGGCCTCTGCCGGATGGCCTCGACCTCCTCGGTCTTGGCCTTGCAATGATCGGTCGAGCCTCGCTCTGGCCGACTCATTGCTTTCGGCCGCCTTGAGCTGCTCGTCCGGCTCCTTGACCTTCTTCTTTGCGGTGATCGCCCTCACCGTCATCCCACATCTCCTCGATCTCTTCTGTGAAGCCCACGGGTCGAGATTTTTGCTTGAGACCATGAAGTCTGCTCTTCCTTGTCGAGCTGGGCCTTGAGTTTCTTAGCTTCCGCCATGGCTGATCCGCCTTTGGGAAGCGTCGAGCTGCTCTTGAGCCACTTGGCGAGCGGCTTCTCCTCCATGATGCTACGCCTTAATGGCTTCTTGTGGCTCCTCGGCCTCTCCTAGGAGACTCGCAGGAACGCCTCTCTTCGGCCAATTGGACTTTGAGCCTCTTTACCTTCGCCTTCAGCCGACTTTGGGCTGGTGCAGAGGGCCCCGCTTCGGACTCCCTCGTCCTGAGGTGCTCCCGGAGCGACGCCAGTACGGCGCTCCGCTCGATGGTGACGCCGTCCTCGAGCTCCTCCATGGTGTCCCTGAAGACCTGAGAGGGAAGAACAAGTTAACTACTTTGCGATGACGTAGCTAAGCTGAACAAGATTTGGTCTTGGTGCCTACCTTCCCAAGTCGTTGCTTCAATCCGCGACGCAGGCGGTCCTCGAGACCATGCGTCACGAAGCCCCGCTCGTGTGGGATGAGGCGGGCGCGTTCTTGCCGTCGCCGCCTTGTTCGCTCCTTCTTCTTGCGGGAGCGCATCTGCTCGGGTGCGGGGTAGTGACGGGCGGCGCTTTCGTCTCGCGCTCCTTCTCCTCTTCCTTTTCCTCTTCCGCCGAACGTCTTGAGGCGAGGCCGAGCTACTCCGCCGGTGGCGCCGTTGTTTCCACAGGCGGACGACTTGCGCGACCTGCCGGGGCTTTTCATGTTCCTGGCGGTGGGGTTTCACCACCTTTCGCGGAGAATCCGTCGCCTCGGGGTGAGCTGCCCTGCGACGAAGTGCTGGCAGACCGGTGCTCGGTCCTCGCCTGGCAGCTTTCGAGCCATCGCCTTGGCACGAAGTCCGTGGCGCCGCTTGCGCTACTTTTGCCTCTAGCCACCCCACCGCGCTTTGGTAGCGTCGATCTGCTTCACTGAGCCCGGCGGCGAGGCTCCATGCCGCCACTTGTCCTTGAGGTACGCTAGCCTCATCGCCCGTGAAGCGCCGTGCAGATGCTCGGGCGGCAGCGACCGCCGGCGCCTCGACATCATCCGTGGCGATCTCTCCTTGGGCGGTGATGAAAAGAGATCATCGTTAAGTCTAATGCGGTCGGTAGGTGGGAGATCTGAAGTTGGGTTTCTACATACCGCCGTGAGAGGCTTGATCCTGATCTTCTTCACTGGAACTTTCCGCCTCTTCCTCGGGGCTCCTTGGCGGCTTCTCGCCTCGGCCCTTGGGTGTTCAGGCGACAGCTCGGCTCCTGGTAGCCGAAGGCGCTCCTCTCAAGCAAGCAAGAAGTTTTTCCTTGCGTGCGACTTCCTCTTCGAGCCTCCTCGCTTTCGGCGACTGTTGGAGCCGCGCCAAATGGCTTGGTGAGTCTGCGAGTAACGCCTAAGTCGAGGGGTCATGTTCTTTACCTCTTCGTCGCTTTGCTCGGCGAGGAGGGAAGGGCTTGGTCTCTTCATTGGGCTGACCACAGCGTCCGCTTGGTCCTCGCTGCAGCTCCGTCGCCCAGAACTGGTCTCTTCGACGGTGGCGGCCCCGTGTCAGGGCGAGCTCTCGCGTCGGCTCGGCCGCCACCTTGGGCTTCTATGTCGCCTTGGCTTTGCCCTTCTTCACCTTCTCCTTCTCAGACCCGGAGAGTTCCTCTACGATCCCTCCAAGGATCAGTTGGTCCTCCTGCGCGTTTTCAGAAGTGAGCATTAGCACTAAACAACATTGCGAGTCTAGCAACACAGACTGGGAGTAAGTAATCACCTCGCCTCATGCGGCGGGCACGCTGCGTTCGCTGACAGTGTCGCCACCTCGCCGGTGACCTCCCCGTCCTTCTTCGCCGCCTTCAGCATGGCGTCGACCCGCTCGGTCACCCATGCGTCGGTTGGTTTCTCTGCCCGGACAGATGGAATCGTTAATTCCTGTTCGGAGGAAATAATCAATGAAGAGGTTGAGTCTTAAAGGCACTTACCAGTGCTCTCCCTTGTAGTGTCTTCCCATCCCTCTATCTTGTAGAAGGGATAGGACCTCCTCCGCAGCGACGCACCATCGTTGTGAAGTCGAATAATCTTCCCTGCGTGAGCCCGAGGCTCACGAGAGAGGCGATTTTTCTTGTCAGGTACCAATCCTCGGCGGACATCTCCGGCCGAGGCATTGGGGTTCCCTTGCCGGGCGCCTTTCCGGTGAAGACGAGTTTGTTGTCGCCGCTCGCTTCTTTGAGAACCACCTCACCCACCACGCGCCCATCGAGTCGGCGGTGGGCGAGGGTCTGGCGCGTCGTCGGCGGTGGCCCGGAGCTTGAGGTAGTAGCACCCCATCGCCGAAGCGCGGAGCTGCTCGTCAATCGTGTGTAGTAGAGGAACAATTTCACCGGTGGATCGATGCTCAGATAGCCCTCGCACAAAAGCGAAGACATCCATCCGGAGGATGGAGTTCGGATTGAGGTTTGCCACCTCCAATCGTGATGTTCAAGAAGGCTCGACGAAGTCGCCTCGGGAGACCTCAACCCAGCAGGCAAACTGCTCAAGTCGACGAACTCTCCTCGGCGGCTCGGAGTATCCTCCTCTCGGGCACCTCCAGCCTACCGGTGTCGATGTGGCCCTCCTCCTCCCAGATCCTAAGATCCTCCTCGGTCAAGCTAGTGCCTGTGAATTTGGCCATAGCGATTCCTGTATGGACGAAAGGTGGTCGGTGATGGAGTTTGGGTGCTTGATGTTTGGCGTGGTTGAAGCTATGGCTTAGAGAGGAAAGGCGTGAGAGCAGTGGTGGCATGCGGCGGCTTGGGTGCTTTATAGTCCCGTATAAGCAGCTCTGCAACGGTTTTGTCCCAGAACGGCTAGTTTTTACCACAACGGCTAGGTAAAACGGTCGCCTGTTTTCACCGCAACGACAGGAAGTTACCGTTGGAGTCTGCCAACGGCTATTTTTTCCAAAGGTTCGTGACCTTGAAGGCCGAGTGCTCTGCTCGGACGGATGTCGTTCCTCGCTCGACGAACGGAGTTGCTAAGACTTGTCGGGTTTATTCGGTCCCGAACAAGTCTTGTTCGGTTGAACCATAACCTGTTCGGTCGATTGATACATGCCTTTGTAGCAGGAAAAATACCCTCTTCGTGACTTTGAGTCTCAAGAGGACGACCCCACTTTAGTGAGTCCTTCCACTTGAGTCTCGGGGGCTAGCTGTCGGGGATTAGATCACGGCCCATTGCCATGACCCACTCCCTGACGGCTCAATCGAACAGCCTACCAGGGCCCAGCTCCTTGGAAGGTTCTATCAGGCCCTTGTGCATCCTGCCGAATAGCTTCATGGCTGGCACGGTGCGTAATGGCCTAGGATTCCTGTTTGAGTCCGACTCGAGCGAGTTACAGACTACGTGAAGACCGGACGTGGTTTCGGATTGGACTAGGAGTCGTGATCCCCAAGATTAGGAGCTTACCTTATCTACCGTAGGTCATATTTAGCATGTATGAGTTCGTTACGATCTCGTAGTTAGCCCGGCCCGATATTCCCTCGGTAGGTCGGTTTGCTTTGCACTATATAAACCAAGCCCCTACGGTGTTTAGGGGGCATCTGAGACGACTTAGACGCATCTGAGACGACTTCGACGCATCTGAGACGACTTAGACGCATCTGGCATTTAAGATTACTTTGTCGCATTACTACTCACTTGTACACCCATAATCTCGCCGAGACTTGTTCGTCTCGCCGAGCCACCTCTTGTATTCATCTTTGATATATAAGAAAGGCCGGACGTGGGTCATTATCTCTCCGAGAGGCCCGAACCAGATAAAACCCACATCTCTGTTCGTTCTTTGTTCGTGGTTGTTCGGCGTGTCTCCTATCTCCTCCTTGAAGAACCTTGGTTGACTTGGGTCAATATCCCAACCGTCGACAGAAAGGTAATTGGCCTTGGGAAGGTAAAAATTTCTAAAGAATTTACTCTCTAATGTATTGCTGGTAAAATCTCTTGAATACAATCTTTTGTCCATTTCTCAATTATGTGAGATGGGGTTAAATTGTATTTTCTCTAATGAGGGTGTCTCGGTCGTTAGAAGAGAGGACAACTCTCTAGTCTTCAAGGGTGTTTTAAAGGGAAAGCTCTACCTTGTGGATTTTACCTCGGATAGAGCCCAACTTGAAACATGCTTGATGGCTAAGTCTAGCATGGGTTGGCTTTGGCATCGCCGTCTAACCCATGTTGGTATGAGGAATCTTCAAAAGCTTCTAACGGGCGAACACATTTTGGGTCTAACGAATGTATCTTTCGAGAAAGATAGGATTTGTAGTGCGTGCCAAGCCGAGAAGCAAGTAGGAGCGCATCATCCAACTAAAAATGTGATGACAACATCTAGGAAGTTGGAGATGTTGCATATGGACTTTTTGGACCAATTACCGACATAAGCATTGGAGGTAATAAGTATGGTTTAGTTATTGTAGATAATTTTTTCCGCTTCACTTGGATGTTCTTTTTGCATAATGAGCTTGAAGCTCATGAAACCCTCAAGAAGTTTATGAGAAGAGCTCAAAATGAATTTGAGTTGAAGATCAAGAAGATTAGAAGCGATAATGGTACGGAATTCAAAAACACTGGCGTAGAAGAGTACCTTGATGAAGAAGGAGTGAAGCACGAGTTCTCCGCTCCTTATTCACCTCAACAAAACGGCGTGGTTGAACGGAAAAATCGCACGCTCATTGAGATGGTTAGGATGATGTTAGATGAGTACAAGGTTTCCGACGTCTTTTGGGCGGAGGCCGTCAACACCACTTGCCACTCAACAAATCGGCTTTATCTACATAAGCTATTGAAGAAGACACTGTACGAGCTACTCATCGGTAAGAAACCAAACGTATCCTATTTTAGAGTATTTGGTAGCAAGTGCTTCATCCTCAACAAGAAGGTAAGATCCTCCAAATTCGCTCCTAAAGTCGACGAAGGATTTCTTTTAGGTTATGGCTCAAACGCTTATGCCTATCGTGTTTTCAACAAATCTTCCGGGGTAGTTGAAATAGCGAGAGACGTGACGTTTGATGTGACTAACGGCTCACAAGTGGAGCAAGTTGATCCTTGTGTGTTAGGAGAAGAAAATCCTAGTGAAGCTATTAAGAAGATGGCCATTGGAGAGATCAAGCCTCAAGAAGGAGAAATTGATCAAGATGATGAGGACCCATCCTTGAGAGTGGAGCCACCTACTTCTACCCAAGATCACACGGTGGATCAACAAGTGGAAGTGGAGGAACAATTAAGTGAAGAACCAATTCAAGCTACGACTCATCCACGGATTCATCAAAGCATTCAACGGGATCATCCGGTTGACAATATCCTCGGGGATATAAACAAAGGAGTATCTACTAGATCCCGAGTCGCTAATTTTTGCGAATTTTACTCGTTTGTTTCCTTTGTTGAGCCCGTGAAGGTTGAGGAAGCTTTGGGTGATCTGGATTGAATAATGGCAATGGAAGAAGAGCTAAACAATTTCACAAGAAACAAAGTGTGGACTTTGGTCGAGAGACCAAAACAAAATGTGATTGGAGCCAAATGGGTTTTTAGAAACAAGCAAGATGAGAACGGGATCGTGACAAGGAATAAAGTAAGACTAGTTGCTCAAGGGTTTACTCAAATAGAAGGTTTGGACTTTGGTGAGACCTATGCCCCCGTAGCTAGATTGGAATCCATTCGTATTTTATTCGCATATGCTACTCACCATGATTTCAAGCTTTATCAAATGGACGTGAAGGGCGCGTTTTTGAATGGACCAATTTCTGAGTTGGTATTCGTTGAACAACCCTCCGGTTTCGAGGACCCGAAGCATCCAAACCATGTCTATCAACTCCACAAGGCACCATATGGCTTGAAGCAAGCTCCTCGAGCGTGGTACGAGTGCCTTAGGGATTTCTTGGTAAAGAAAGGTTTCTCGATCGGAAAGCCCGATGCTACTCTCTTCACTAAGCATGTAGATGATGATTTGTTCGTTTGCCAAATTTACGTCGATGACATTATCTTTGGTTCTACTAACAAACAATTTTGTGAGGAGTTTAGCAGGATAATGACCAAGAGATTTGAGATGTCAATGATGGGGGAGTTAACCTTCTTCCTCGGATTTTAAATCAAGCAACTAAAGGAAGGGATCTTCATTTGTCAATCCAAATATATCAAAGACATGCTCAAGAAATTCGATTTGGAGAATGCTAAACCGATCAAAACTTCCATACAATCAAATGGTCATTTGGATGTGGATGAAAAAGGTAAAGTCGTCGACCAAAAGGTATATCGATCCATGATAGGCTCTCTTCTCTATCTTTGTGCATCTAGGCTGGATATTATGCTTAGCGTGTGCATGTGTGCAAGGTTTCAAGCCGCTCCTAAGGAGAGTCACTTAGTGGCCGTTAAAAGGATCTTGAGATATTTAGTTTACACTCCCAACCTAGGGCTTTGGTATCCAAAAGGATCAACCTTTGATCTTGTCGGTTATTCGGATGAGGATTATGTCGGTTGCAAGGTAGATAGGAAAAGTACCTCGGGGACTTGCCAATTCTTGGGTAGGTCTCTAGTTTCTTGGACTTCCAAGAAGCAAAATTTCGTAGCCCTTTCTACCACCGAAGCCGAATACATAGCGGCGGAAAGTTGTTGTGCCCAACTTTTGTGGATGGGACAAATTTTGAGAGATTATGGTTTAAACCTAAGCCAAATACCACTCATGTGCGACAATGAGAGTGCCATCAAAATAGCTAACAATCCCGTACAACATTCCAGAACAAAACATATTGATATTCGCCATCACTTTTTGAGAGATCACTCCACCAAAGGCGATATTGATATTAGGCATGTGAGAACCGAAACCCAACTAGCCGATATATTCACCAAGCCACTTGATGAAAGAAGATTTTGTGCACTTAGAAGTGAGCTAAATATCCTTGATGCTAATAGCGTGGTTAGAAATGGTGCATGCCAATTTTATTTGAAAAATCAAAATTCCTTGTTTTGTTCTAAAAATTTCTTGCAAAATCTTGGTTGCTATTTGTGTATATTATTATACTCATTTTAGTGAGTTATCTATCCCTATATTTTACCTACACTACTTTAAAAATCACTTATCTATTTTTCTGCTGAAAAACCATATCGGAACATCCGATTTGATATCGGACTGTCCGATGTTTAAATTGGAACAATCCGGTTTTACTTCGGATTATTACGATGTGAAGGCTGCGGGTTTGCTTTAACCGTGCGGGTAAATTCTTTTTCCTTTTACCCCTTCTCATTTACCGCAGCACCTCCTCTCTCTCTCTTTCTCTCTTCCGCGCCGCCCCTCGTCGCCCCTCCTCCGGAGTTTCGCCTCCTCCAAGATCGGAGTTTTCGGAGTCCCTCCGGAGCAAGCCCTAACTTCTTCCTCCTCATTGCCGTCTCGTGGAGGCCCTCTTCCCTCTACATCTTCGTCTCCAAGGTAATGGTGGATCTTGTGGTCTGATCTATTTCTGTCTTTGTTTTCTAGCGAATGTGGTCGGGCTAGACTGTCTCTAGATGTACTAGGATTAGTCCCTTGTGATGGCTTTAGTCATTGTTGAAGTCTTTTGATGGTTCAAGGAAGCTAGGGTTTCTTCATTGAACTGCGCACATCGGACTATCCGATATTGGCAGCAACAGAAACCTAGCTCTTTGAGTCATTCTTTTCTAAGAGCCATTTTTAATCCTAGGTAACTTTGCCTATCCAGATGGTTAAGGCCAAGGGCAAGCAGCCTCTTGATGACTCTGGTGCTCCCTCTCAGCAAAGGAGGACTAAGGCAAGGCATGATCTTGCCAGGGCTCAACCTCCATCTTCTCCAGTGCATTTGTCCACTTCAAGGGCAGTCATGTTCATTGAGGTTGCTCCTTCCTCCAGTCGCCCGAAGCGGTCTGTAAAGAAGACAGCTTCCAGGACTCCTTTGGGATCACCCTCCTCTGGATCACCTCGGCAGAAGCAATCATCAGCTAGGGATGATTCATCCAGACCTTTGATTGGTCCCTTGGAGATGCATGAGTCTGTCAGATTCTCAGATGGCAATTACAATCCTCCAAAGCGGATGAATCTAAGAGGTGACTCAGTTCGCATCAGAAGGGAAAGAAGGATATACCCTAAGGATTATGACAAGCAGATTAGCACCGATCGTCGCTTCTGGAACTGCTTTCAGCAAGATTTCTATGACTCGGTGATTCTTCCTAAGAAGACCCCAGTTGTGATCATGCAGTGGATTGACTGGGAGTATCTTGAGCGACTCCATGATCCAGTCTATGATGAGGTGATCAGCATCTGTGACAAGTATGACATCAAGAACATTATGGGGCTGAAGTATAATTGGAACAATGAGGTTATAGCCCAGTTCTATGCCACAATATAGTTTGGCACTGATAAGTCTAAGTCACTGAAGTGGATGACATGAGGAAAATTGTACAGTGTGACCAAGACCCGCTTTGCCAGCATTTTGGGTTTCTCCCCTGGGCTATGCTTCAACAAAGACAAGCTTCATGAGTATGACCCTTTAGAGATCAATAAGCTCAGTTGCATATATGATGAGGCTCAGGACTTCGAGCTAGGGAAAGCGAAGGGACTGCTTCCTGTCTATGTTGTGCTGACCCGGATGATTAGGAAGACCCTCACCCCTAAGGAAGGAGACGCCTCAAGCATTTTGGGCTACTCTAGGAACTTGCTCTACTGGATTGCATCTGAGTCCCGACCCTTCGATGTCGTGGACTTTATTTGGAGTGAGATTCGCTTGAGTTCCTTAGATCCCAGGAGGAGTTGCACTCACACCCCCTATATCATGAAGATGATCGAAGAGGTGACTGAAACTGCTTTTGTCAAGGATGTTGAGCACTATGGGTATCAGGTTCGAGTCGTTAAGACTCCCACTCGTCGTCCATCTCGTGGTTCTCCATCGACTCGATCAGCTGCTCTAGCCCCTTCTTCTGAGCCCTCCTCCACTTGATCTTCATCTCCAATCAAGGCCATGCTGAGGGCTATCTTTTGCCTTGGCAAGGATGAGAGCCGTGCTCGTCAGAAGAACTCAGAGCGTATCAAGCAAAACACTCTGAGGCTCAAGCAAATCCAGCGACACCTTGTGATTCTGTGCTCTCCTGATGGCTCGGAAGTCGAAGGGAGTGAAGATGATGATAAGGTCAAGGAGTATGAAGCTGCATTTGACCCTCCTGCTCAGGTTGATGATGATAGTGATAGTGAGGAGAGCTACTCTGAAGAAGATGAGGAGGATGAGGACGATGATTGATCATCTCCTGTGTTTTAGCTTATTTCTTGCCTTTTTGGTATCTTGATGCCAAAAGGGGGAGAAAGTAAAGCTTGTATCTTGTGTTTCGTCTGTTGCAGAACTTTGTTAAAAGTTTAAAACTCTGTAATCTTTATCGTTGTTTGCTTGTGCTTTGGACCTCTGAAATTGGCTCAAGTACTTGTTTTTAAATCTTTAAATTGTGTTGCTATGCTATTGAGTGCCCAATGCCATGCCATATGCTTTTTTCATTTACTGCTTTTGTCTACTCGAATGCAAGGATATAGGGGGAGCTTCTAGCTTTTTAATTCGTCCACATATTTAGGGGGAGCCCCACTATATTCTTGACCATTCAAAAGAGAATTAAGTTTTGGTTTGGAAAGCTTTAGTGTGTTTGTCATCAATCACCAAAAAGGGGAAGATTGAAAGTGCATCTAGGTCCCTTTGTAAGTTTTGGTGATAGATGACAAGCGTCTTAAAAATCTAATCAAGTTCATTTAGTGTTGGACAGTTTTGAATTAGAATATGAATAAGGAGGACTTGTGGAGACATAAAGAATAAAGGAGAAGACGGCGTTTTATTTAAAATTGTAAATCTTTTCTTTTGAATTGAGTTTAAGGACACGGCGTATTATTAAGAGGGATGCGATGAAAAATCACTTTTGGAGGTTCTAAGTGCTCTTGGTCGAAGATTCTTATCACACTCTTTCCACCAAATAATTCTGAGGGTATTTGCTTTGAAATCATATCGGACTATCCGATATAGTCCGGAATCTTCCGATTGACCCCTCTCTGTATGCAGTTCAGAAAAATATCGGAACATTCCGATAATTGTCCGGAACATTCCGATATGAACCGGAACCTTCCGATACACCTTCCGATTAACCCTCTCTGTCGCAAGTCACAAAAAATATTGGAATATTCCGATGTTGGTCCGGAATATTCCGATATGGACCGGAACTTTTTGTTGCTTGTTCCGATTGACCCCTCTCTGTCTCGCTGCGAAAATATCGGAACATTCCGATGTTTATATCGGAACATCTTGTGTCTGTCAACAGTAACGGCTAGTTTTGACTGCGTGGGTATTTATTCCCCTCCTCCACCCACCGGCCTGGATTGCCTCTCACACATACTCTCAGCTGAACACTTATTGCAACCCTAGCTCTCCACCTTCCAACTTCACTCCACCATCAATTACATTGATTGCATCTTTAAGTGGGTGAAGAAGCTAGATCTAGAGACTTCGTGTTGTTCAAAGCTTCGATTTTGAGCACTTGATTCATTCTCCAAGTTGGGTTTCCATCGGATTTGTTACTCTTGGAGTTTGAGGGCTTCTAGACGGTTAGAAGTCGCCTTAGAGCCACCGGTGCTTTGTGTGGTGGCCGGGGAGAGTTTGTGAAGGCCGGCTTCGTCTCCCAAAGAAAAGAATCCATTGAGTGAAACTGAGAGTGCTTGGTGCAACCTGGGAGGTTAAGGGTCAAGAGGGACCCTGACTCTAGTGTGACCGAGCCGCCTCAACAGAGACGTAGGATCCCCTCAAGGATCCGAACTTTGGGAACAACTACTTCGAGTCTCTTTGTGTTTGTGGATCTCCTCTTGTCTATTCACTTTAGCTTGCTCTCTAACTGTATTTGGTGCAGAATTTACTGTTTTATCCCCTTAGTGCATTTCCTGTTCTTCCTGCAAGATCGGACGTTCAGATTCTAGATCAGATAGTCTGATTCATATCGGACTATCCAATACAAGCATCGGAACATCTGACATTGTCTGTTCGGCTGCTTTGCTTTAGCTATAAAATTTTGAAAGCCTATTCACCCCCCTCTAGGCTACATCTCGATCCTTCAGAGTGGTCCCTGGCCTCCTCTACAAAAGTTGTTTTCCTTAATGATATCTGTTACTTTTGGAATCATCAATAAATAGTACAAGCCTGAACACGCGCGTCGGTTGCTCGCCACGTGGCTGGCCTCCTCGCCCAGCACCACCACGACCGTCCGATCGCGCGATCTAGACAGATCCAGCCGTCCGTTTTGTTTTTACATATAAAACGATTTTTTCTGCCTACAAATAAGGCACGCCGGTGGTTGGTCCGGTTGGTTAGCTGGGAGCCGCGAGTTCAAATCCCGCATGAGCCCTGTTTTTCTCCATTTTTTCGCTGGGCGCGTGCTGCGCACAGCCGCGTCTCGTTCATTGGGCTCGACGCGTGTCCCTGGGCGCGCGCCTCCGCGTTTCCCATGCGCACCTGTGTTTCGTTCGCTGGGCTCGGCACGTGTCCCTGCACGCGCGCGCGCCTCCGCGTGTTCAGGCCTCGGGTGCCGCGGGCGCGCGTACCAGGCTAGTTACATAAAATCGGACGTTCGACCCATACAAAAATTTGACGCGCGTCACGCGTGCGCGAAACGATATGTGATGTGATCTCCAGCTTCTCTCCACAATCCAGCTACTTGCTGCTCACCTGACTTCTCTCTCCCCTTCACAGTAGAAGCAAACACTCTCTGCTTCTCTCTCCTCACGTTTCTCTCTCTCAATCTCTCATGGACTCTTCCTCTTCCCCGAACCCCTGCTCTCTCTCTCCCAGTCTCTCTCTTTGACTCCCTGCTTCTCTCTCCCTCTCCGTACTCTCCTCCTGTTTTCTCTCTCTCCAGTGGTTTCTCTCAACTCCGTCAGATCTGTCCCAGTCTATCTCTCGTTCTTCCCCACCCTCTCCCTCTCCCATGGGATGGTAAAGGAGCAAGATGCATTTGGGTATTGCTTTTGGAACATGACTTGGTATGTATGGAACATTTGATTTTGCTTGATAGAATTAGGGGTGAAAATGGGTCGGTTACGGTCGTGTAGCGACTCATATCGTATCCTACCCTAATTTATTTTTTCGAATATCGGGTCGGATATGGTTACGGTTACGGGTTTTGACGGTCGGGTAGAAAAAGGATATCGGATACCATATAAACGGTTAGAAATCAGTTATCGGATACTTAATCGGATCATATATCTATTTGATTCATGAACACCATAGATAAAAATGGCCTAGTATTGTGGATCAACACCATAGACAAAGAGGGATAGATAAAGAGGGATACTATTTATAGCATGAGCAAATCTGGCCAAGTATTTACTAGCCAAACATTTAGTGAGATTCTGTAGAGCATGACCAAATTTCATGGGGGTAAGCCAAATCTTCAAAGTAAACCAAACTATTGACAAATGATTGGGGTATGACTAAAATATTATATGCTAGGCTGGGGCCATAAACAAAAATTTTGGTGGGATAAACCAAAAGTAATAGTGCCAACTAATTAACCATTTGTTTAGACTATAAAAGATGATTCACATACTCACTAATAAAATTCAACAGTACCAATCCAGTTAACTACATTACATTTAACGCGAGGGCGGCGAGCGTGGCGACGCCGACGCCTTGACGCGTCGGTATGGGCGCCGATGGCATGCGCTACGGCGTTAGAAGCGTCGTCGGCGCGTCGGGCGGCGGCGGCTGGGCGGCCTGTATGCCCATGGGCAGCCGGGTGGCGTCGGGCGGGTCGGGCGACCTCGGGCGGCGGTGCAGGCGAGGTCGAGGCGGTGGGGTGTGGTGGTGGTGTCTTTGTGTCAAGAAGGTGTGGCGGCTAGTTCTAGGGTTCCTTTTGGGCTGAATGTCTAATGGGCTGCCTACAGCCTAATATGTTATCGGGTACCCGAAAGTTTATAATACCTGGATACCCGAATCCGAACCGAATCTAGCTAGCTCTTATATCATATCTGATCCGAACCCGCTCAGAAAAAACCGGGTATTACCCGAACCCGACCCGATAGCCGACGGTTTAAAAAAATTTCTCAACCGGTTTTCTTACCGGCTTCAACCGGGTCGGGTAGGAAATGTTTCAACAAGCATAAAAAATGTTCCAAAAAGGGTTCGATATGCTTCAAAATATTGAACGCCCGATCTATAGTTGGACATATTAGTAGTTATTGCTTATAATTTTTTGATATAATTTATCTATTTAGCTGCTTCAAACTTGGCTATTTTAAAATTGACCTCTAATTTTATGTTCAAACTCCGCTATTGGCAACATTAGTTTGCAAACTACTCCCTCCATTCTTTTTTATTTGTCGCCGTTGACTTTTAGATATGTCATTTGACCATTCGTCTTATTAAAATAAACTATTAAGTATAATTTATTTTGTTATGCTTTGTTCTACCATTAAAGATACTTTAAACATGACTTATAGTTTTGTATATTTGCCCTAAATTTTTAAATAAGACGTATGGTTGAAGGGTATATCCAAAAGTCAACGACGACAAATAAAAAAAACGAAGGAACTACACGGGAGAGGCGTTTTCTACCTCGTAATTTGTTTCGATGATCATATATTCATACTGCATTTGGCAGTGGGTCGGGTTGAGTTTCTTGGCGAGTTATAAGGTGATCGGATTTATAAGTAAGTATCTCTTGTAAAATATGAGCAACATCCAAATCCTTCCAAAGCCCAAACTTCCATTTCTCCTGCTCGTTGTCCCCCTTGCTTAGCCCTTTCTCTAACGGGTTGTTGTGTAACAAGTGAATGGTCCATTAGAACGTTCATGGATTTTCTCATCAACTTGATGAATTAATTTTAAGATATAGAACTTCCATATTAGAACAGGCTGTTCGAAGAGGTCTTCTGTTCTTCTATCAAATATTCTGCTACTCGGGTTCAAATACCCACGGATTTTTTGTTTGTTTGCTGGCTTCATATAATTTTGAAAACACAGTGGATAAACCGTAAACGAGATGGGCTGACGCATGATGGTGGCCGACTGATATCTTTGATGATCAACAAAATCGGCGCTCATGCCTGGCCATACGCGTCGTTGGCTCTTCGTTCTTCTCCGCTGTTCTCAACGCAAACATCTACTCCCTTCCGTGCTTTATAATCAGCTAACCTTCCTGATTAGCAGTCAATAGGATGCAAGGTGGACCTGTGTGTCATCCTATTTGGAGTGACAGGAAAAACCTTCCTGATTGGGCTAAAATACTGTTGAATTATGATCCGAATTCTAACGTGAGTCTTGTGGGGACGCCTAGAAGGCCCACGGTTCGGTCATGGTGATTAGCGGATTTGTTTTCGTATTTGACTGCAGTCAGTTTTGTCCACCCTATATATACCTCTTGTAAGCCGTACGGGAAGACAAGTCTTAATTGTTATTCTCCTGCTTTTGTACTCTCATCTGATATAGTGGATTTCGTCGGTCGGCGCCCGTGGTTTTTTCCCGCAAGGGTTTTTCACATAAAAATCTTGTCTCGTGTTCGATCTTTGTTTTGCTATATTTGCTAACAAGTGGTATTAAAGCCGGATACGAGATCAGATTGAAAAAAAATATATATATTAGGGTTTGTGGCTGGCGGCGGCATCTATCTTCTTGCAGTGTCTTCGCCGCCCTCGCGCTCGGTCGGCGTCCCGTGTCCGGCTCGGCGGCGGCGGCATCGCGATCTGTTTTTCCGTCGGCGGCGGCATCGCGATCTGTTTTTCCGTCGGCGGCGACGGCGACTCGTTTCATCGGCGGCGTCGCTTCGACGTGTGGAGTCTCCGCCTCACCTTGCTCTCAGCAGCCTCGTGTCCTCTGCGAAAGAAATCAAATCAAGGCATCAGAGTTAATCGGTGGCCTTTGTTTCTTTTCGTGCGAAAGAAAAAGAAAATCAACAGATATCCAGTCCAGTGATCGGTCGCGGTAAAAGGAATCACGGTGCACTGTTGGTTCGGTCCAGAGAAAAAAAAAAATCAAATAGCACTGCTCGGTGGCTTCGTCAGGTGAAAAGAAAGGGCAAAGGCACTGTTGGTTCCGTGAATTTCATCCAGGCCGTGATTAATCAAGAATCTTTCTTACCCTATCTTTGGCTTGGTGCACACGGTCTCGTGTACCAAGAAATTTGCTGTTTATTACTTGGTGTTATTCAGATCTGTTCCAGTTTAATTCCGCATGGCGTCTCTTAAATATGATCTGCCCCTATTGGATCTTGATACGAGGTTTTCTCTTTGACAAATCAAGATGCGGGCAATTTTGACGGCCAATGATCTGGATGACGCACTTGACAGTTTTGAGAAAGAAGATTTCAAGGATTGGGCCAATGATGAAAAGATGATTGATTGTGATGCTATATCTCAAATTCATCTTTATTTATCTAATGATATTTTATAGCAGGTGTCACAGAAGAAATCTACTGCTGTCTTATGGCTTAAGCTGAAATCAATCTGTATGGCTAATGATACAACCAGCAATAAAAACAAAAGTTCTATTGTATCAGATTGTTACACGCCACAGATTAAAGAAAGGAGGAACGTGACGTTCAAATTGAATGGTAAATTTGAGGAAGGTAAAACTTCTTTTATTGCTACTGCTGAGAATAGTAGTTTCGATGGTAAGGCCTCTGTTGCTTCTGATGCTAGTTCCAATCAGGGTGATGCTCTTATTGCTTTTGCTGGTTGTGTCTCAATGGATGCTGAGTGGATACTTGACTCTGCATGTTCTTATCATATGTGTGCTAATAAAGATTGGTTTAGTACTTATGATTCTGTGCAGAATGGAGAAGTTGTGCGGATGGAAGATAACACCGCATGTGAAATTGTTGGTATCGGCTCTGTTCAGATCAGGATGCATGATGGCATGACAAGGACTTTGACAGATGTGAGACACGTCCCAGCCCTGGTCAGAAACCTCATCTCGCTTAGTACTCTTGACCTCAAAGGGTACAAGTACTCCGCTTCAGGTGGAGTGTTAAAGGTATCGAAAGGTTCTCTCATAATTATGAAAGGTGATATGAAATCTGCAAATTTATATGTTCTTAGAGGCAATACAATCACCGGTACTGCTGCTGTTATTTCTGCTAATGCTACTTCCGATAATTCCAATGATACTAAACTTTGGCATATGCGCCTCGGGCATATGAGTGAACTTGGTATGGCAGAATTGTGTAAGACAGGACTTATTGATGGGTGCAACGTTGACAAGTAGCACTGTATTTTTGGTAAGCACAAAAGGGTAAAGTTCAACACTTCTATTCATACAACAAAAGGAATATTAGATTATGTGCATGCTGATTTATGGGGACCATCCCGTAAACATTCTCTTGGTGGTGCTCGCTATATGTTGGCAATCATTGATGATTACTCCAGAAAGGTGTGGCCTTATTTCTTGAAACATAAATATGATGCTTTTACTGCTTTTAAAGACTGGAAGGTCATGGTAGAAAGGCAAACTGAAAGGAAGGTGAAAGTCCTTCGTACTGATAATGGGATGGAATTTTGTTCACGTGCATTTAAGTTTTATTGCAGAAGACAAGGTATTGTCAGGCACTACACCATTCCGTATACTCCTCAACAGAACGGTGTAGCTGAGCACATGAACAGATCCATCATCTCCAAGGCTCGTTGTTTGTTGTCCAATGCTGGCATGGGCAGACGCTTTTGGGCTGAGGCAGCCTCCACCGCCTGCTACCTAATAAATCGGTCACCCTCTAGAGCTCTCAACAAGAAGACTCCCATTGAGGTATGGTCTGGCACACCTGCTGATTATTCACAGTTGAAAGTATTTGGTTGCATTGCATATGCACATGTTGATAATGAAAAACTTGAGCCTAGAGCAGTTAAGTGCATATTTCTTGGTTATGGTTCAGGAGTAAAGGGATATAAGTTATGGAATTCTGAAACCGAAAAGACTCTAATGAGTAGAAGTGTTGTTTTCAATGAATCTGTTACGTTTAATGAGAATCTGTCTAATAATGCCTCTGATGAAGGACAACAGAAAATAAGCGTGCAGGTGGAGCACTTGGATAATGGAGATCATGTAATTGATGATGATGATGATATTGTTGTCCAAACTACACAGGTTCCTGATATTATTTCCTCTGCTGATGACTCAACTGTTGTTGAGCACTCTTCTCCTGCTGTGCAGCCTCCACAGCACTCCATTGCAGTTGATAGGCCAAGGAGGAATATTGTTCGTCCTACTCGTCTGATTGAAGAGTGTAATTTTGCTGGCTATGCCCTAAGTTGTGCAGAGGAGGTTGAAGGTAATGCAGAGCCTTCTACTTATACTGAAGCAATTATCTCTAGTGATCGCGATAAGTGGATTTCCGCCATGCGAGAGGAGATGCAATCATTTGAGAAGAATGGCACTTGGAAAATTGGTCGTTTGCCGAAAGAAAAGAAGACCGTTCACTGCAAATGGATCTTCAAAAGAAAAGAAGGTGTGTCTTCAAGTGAACCCATGAGATTTAAAGCAAGATTAGTTGCTAAAGGCTTCAGTCAGATATCAGGTATTGATTACAATGATGTTTTCTCTACAGTTGTGAAACATAGCTCCATTCGTACATTCTTTAGTATTGTGGCTATGCGTGATCTTGACCTTGACCAGTTAGATGTAAAGACTGCATTTTTACATGGTGAACTGGAGGAAGAAATTTACATGGACCAACCTGAATGTTTCATTGTTCCTGGTAAAGAAAATTTTATTTGCAAGTTAAAGAAATCTCTTTATGGTTTAAAGCAATCCCCAAGATAATGGTATAAGAGGTTTGACTCTTTTATGCTCGCACATAGTTTTAAAAGGTCTGAATTTGATAGCTGTGTTTATATTAAATTTGTTGATGGGTCACCTATATACTTGTTGTTATATGTTAATGATATGTTGATTGCTGCCAAGAGCAAGAAGGAGATCACTACTTTAAAGGCACAATTAAGTAGTGAATTTGAAATGAAGGACCTAGGTGCAGCGAGAAAAATTCTTGGCATGGAGATTATAAGAGACAGAAAGTCTGGTCTGTTATATCTTAGCCAACAAAGTTACATTGATAAAGTTCTTCGTCGTTTCAATATGCATAAAGCAAAACCAGTCAATACTCCTATTGCTCCTCACTTTAAATTGTCATCTTCTCAATGTCCTAACTCTGATGAAGAAATTGAGTATATGTCCGAGGTTCCTTATTCTAGTGTTGTCGGTTCATTAATATATGCGATGATTTGTTCTCGTCCTGATTTATCTCATGCTATGAGTTTGGTCAGTAGATACATGGCTAATCCTGGCAAAGAACATTGGAAGGCTGTACAATGGATTTTCAATGCTAGTTTGCAGTTCGGCAAGACTGAAGATGGACTTATTGGATATGTTGATTCTGATTATGCTGCTGATTTGGACAGAAGAAGGTCTCTCACTGGTTATGTCTTTACTGTTGGTGGTTGTGCCGTTAGTTGGAAAGCAAGTTTGCAAGCTACAGTTGCTTTATCCACCACTGAAACTGAATACATGGCTATTTCTGAAGCATGTAAAGAAGCTACTTGGTTAAGAGGTTTGTATGCTGAGCTTTGTGGAGATTCATCTTACATAAATTTATTCTGTGACAGTCAAAGTGCTATATGGCTTACAAAGGATCAAATGTTTCATGAAAGAACAAAGCACATTGATGTCAGATATCATTATATTCGTGATGTTATTGCTCAAGGTAACATTAATGTATGCAAGATCGTACTCATGATAATCCTGCTGATATGATGACAAAGGCAGTTCCTGCTACTAAGTTTGAGATTTGCTCAAGCTTAGTTGGTATTACAGTTTAAGTCCTAGTGACTTTTGGCGCACGGTGATTTTTATTATTGAAGTGAGTTAATTGATGATATTTCATTTGCTACAAGATGGGAATTCATCTCAAGGTGGAGTTTGTTGAATTATGATCCGAATTCTAACGTGAGTCTTGTGGGGACGTCTAGAGGGCCCACGGTTAGGTCATGGTGATTAGTGGATTTGTTTTCGTATTTGACTGCAGTCAGTTTTGTCCACCCTATATATACCTCTTGTAAGCCGCACGGGAAGACAAGTCTCAATTGTTATTCCCCTGCTTTTGTACTCTCATCTGATATAGTGGATTTCGCCGGTCGGCGCCCGTGGTTTTTTTCCGCAAGGGTTTTTCACGTAAAAATCTTGTCTCGTGTTCGATCTTTGTTTTACTATATTTGCTAACAAATACGATCAAGTTCTTCTCTTAAAATCATGCGAATATACTACAGCGGTGTAGGCAGTCCCATAAAAAAAAAGAGAGTGGATTGTAGGCACTAGGGTTTTAAATTTGCTGTCAATGTCAGGTTGACTCGTTACCGTTGAGCAATGCATCATGTCCTACAATGATAGACCAGTGTTTCCTTGTCTCTTGGAAGATTCAATGAGTGATGCAAAAAATTCCGGGTGAGGACAACGTTGATTTCCCAAGGATATCCAGATGGAATCAAAATGAGCTCCCATTTGGCCAAACCGACAATCTTGCCCATAATTGAGCTTGCCGCTTTATTACTAGATGATTAGACTGCATCTTCTCCTGCTTCTAAAGAAAAAGAAGATTTCATCTCCTGTTGCTGCAAGAGGGTACCTTAGGACTGCACCAATTGGTGTGGCAAGTAAGATTGGTAGAAGTGTCCATTTCATCTCAAGTTTTAAACAAAAGCATATTTCGATGATAATCTTGCTTGAAACACGAAGAATATTTATATATGGAAAAAATCTACTTCATTCAGTCAACTATGATGCTTGATGGGCTTAACCCTCTGACATGAGAAACCATGTATTCAGCCCCCTAAGTATGCAAAACGTTTAAATAACTCATTGGAGGCGGTTTGCAAGGTGGTTTTGTCATAGTGGCCCACGCATTTGGAGGGTATTGCCACACAGACGTGTACATGACATTTTAAGCGTGGACCCTCATGTCATATTTTCCTCCTCTGTCAATCTCTCTCTTTCCCATGGTCTTCTTCTCCACCACCTCACCTACACGCTAGCCGCCGAATCGGTGACGCTTCAGGAGCCCCTTCCTGGAGTGCCTCCTCTCGATCGCGTCCCTCCTTGGTGTACCTCCTCTTGGTTGTGTCGGCCATGACTTCCTGTCTATCGATGACAACGAGCACGCTGATCCCACCTCCATGTACGAGCACACAGCGGCTGCCGAAGCATCCAACACACTCTCTAAGATGTTCAACTTCCTTGCACTAGTGGTTGTAGCCGTCGTCCTCATCGTCCCTATCTAGGATAAACCCTTAGCAGCAGTCGAGGTCTTCGTTGTCGTCGCCGCTGCAATTGGACGAGCAGTCCACGATCCTGCACCACGAGGCGGCATTCAAGGCATTCGATAGCAGTGTGACTCTATTCGGTGGCGCCACGACCGTTGAAGTGGCGCAAGGCCAAGGACTCTCCCTCTCACTCTCACTGTCGCTGTAGTAGCTAGGGATGGCGAAGCAAGTGGAGGAGCTGAGGGCTGGTGGAGGGGGAGAGGAAAGCGACGGGGAGGATGTCGGCAGGGAAGGGTGCTCCAACTCTCGATCAGGAGAGGGGGAGAGAGGAAGAAGAGGGAAGGGACTTACACGTGGGACCCATGAATGAAATAATTTTTTAAAATGTCACATCTTCTATCCACACGGCAATACTACTTCCGGTAGACAACTTCGGTGGCAAAACCACCATTAATACCGCTCATGCGGGGATTATTTGCAACACTCCGCATACCTGAGGTGAATACCTGATTTTCTACGTTACGAGTTAAGCGCACCTGTCATTTTTTTCGTTCATATTTTATCAAGATCTTAGTGTAAATTAGAAACTCAATCCGACATAAGACAACAACTAGCAAACATCAGAGAAGTTTAACAATTGGCCAGAGTAGGCAGATATTTAAGAAGCCGAAAGTTGAATGTATATTCATGTAAATTATTAGAGTATAATAACATCCGTTTATCCCCCGCTTTTGCTCCCGGTCAAGTGTTGGCACGGAAATTATTTGCACATAAGATTTTTTTAGCCATTTGAAATTAAATTAGAAAGAAGTCCAATTTACCTCCCTTAACTATTGTAGAAGTTCATTTTTCCTCCCTCAACTCATTTGTAGCCGTTCGATGCAAGATTGGACTGCCAGATCTCACCCATTTAACACAGAGGGAGGAAAAGTGAACTTTTTCAATAGTTGAGGGAGGCAATGTGGACTTTTTCCTTGAAATTAATATGGAAGGGAGGCAATGGAGGATCGAAGGTCCATGGGCCATATCCCTCATTCCCCCTCGGCCCTCCTTTGTTGGCTGGCCATCTACTCCTAGATGGCCAGGCGAGGCATTGTAATTCGTGAGCCCAACCCATGTGCTGAGGGTGCTACAGGTTGAAGTGGCCGGCATCTAGAGCGATTAAGCACTGGGACAAAGCCACCATGAAATCGATACCAATGGCATATTGGCATGGACACAGGCGTGGCCAGGCGGGAGTGGCAGCACTCAACGACCGTTGAACTATTTTTTTTTTTTTTGAGAAAGACCGTTGAACTATTAGATGCAGGCATTTGTGGGTCAATCTCTGTTTTGTGAATGCTTGTTTTTCGTGAGCAGGTCTGTGGGTTGTGAATGCCAGTTTTTTTGGGTGTATATGTTATGCGCGAATGTTTTTCTTCATTTTTTTTTCCTCAGTTGTGTTGGGAACAGCAACTAGGAGGTCTAGTGCACGTGCCATGTCTCTTCCTTTGAAACAAATTAGTAATTATTTTTTTTCTTAACTTCTGGTTAATTGTGGTGTTAGCACCTTTTTTTTGTTGTTGTAGTATGTCTTCCTAAAACCTGGGCTCTTTTTTTTTAGAAAGACCGTTGAACTATTAGATGCAGGCATTTGTGGGTCAATCTCTGTTTTGTGAATGCTTGTTTTTCGTGAGCAGGTCTGTGGGTTGTGAATGCCAGTTTTTTTGGGTGTATATGTTATGCGCGAATGTTTTTCTTCATTTTTTTCCCTCAGTTGTGTTGGGAACAACAACTAGGAGGTCTAGTGCACGTGCCATGTCTCTTCCTTTGAAACAAATTTGTATTTTGTATTTTTTTTCTTAACTTCTGGTTAATTTGTGGTGTTAGCACCTTTTTTTTGTTGTTGTAGTATGTCTTCCTAAAACCTGGGCTCTTGTGTTTCCCTTCTATTGAAAAGGAGAGCTACATGCACACCACAACTTTACAAGCTCTTAAATAGCGCACCTAATAAGTGATTTTCTGTGCTTCATGCTCGGTTGGAATTGCAAGCAGTTGTGGTCCATTTAAGCCTTATAAGCATGTAAAGTTCTTCTATCCGTTGGGTCTAATGCCTCTCATTGTTTTAGCCTCTCATCAATAAATAGTACAAGTCTGGGTTGAGCCCGCTGCCCCTCTCCACCTCGCCACATGGCGCCTCCCTGCCTCGCGAAGCCCACGTCGCCCCGTCACCGCAGCCATCCGATCGCGTGCGCCAGGAGATCCAGCCGTCCATTGGCTTGTTTATCTATAAAACGATTTTTTTTTTTTTTCTCGGCAGGGCGGCTTTACTGGGCTAAGTTAGCCGAGCTCTCTCGACTAACGCCATGCGTTCAATCCCGCCTCGCCACGTTTTGCTTGATTTTTCCTCGGTCAAGCGCGCCAAGGCGCATGGGCGGCTAGTTGTTTTACATCTGTCAACTGGCATCATATAAAACTGGGTGATCTGCCACTGCCAAAATTGCAAATTTTGGGATTTGATGCTCCATGCGACAAATCTATAATTCCACAAGTTGCGGTGTGATATATCTAGGGGGTCAATTGATACATGCCGCTTCTTAATCTCAAAATTAAATTATGTGTGTGATGGCATATTGTAACATCCCAAATTTTCAAAACCAAATTTGGCACGTTAATAATTTCATTAAAATGCATAATTAAAATATTAAACTATTTACGTGTTGAAAAACATTATGGCATCATCATTGCATGTAACCGTTTTGAAAATGGGTTGGGTCGTTAATTTTTAAAGGTATAAATATTTTTCAATGGGTGCATTTAGAAGCTTTCAAACCCATGTGAATTTGTCAAAATCTATTTAATATTCGACCTTTGAATAATTATTTAGAAAGAAGAAAAGAGAAAAACAAAATTGGAAAAATTAGAAAACTTTTCTCTCTCACCTTTTCTCTCTCGCTCTCTTCTCTCCCTCTCGCACCGCAACTTATCGCTCAGAACTCATTTGCCGCTATGAAGTTACTCTCTGCAACCTCAGCGTCGTCGTCAAGATCTAGACCACGCCACGACCTTCTCTCGCTGCCACGCCAAGCGCCTCGACCTCGCCGTCTTGTCGCCACTGCTATTGTGCAATAGCACTGCCTTTCGTTGCCTCATGTACAGTGCCATCCGTCGGAGTAAAGTCCGACGCTTCGCGTGCCCTCCTCACTATAAAGTGGAGCTCGTGCTCCTACCTCTCCTTGCTCGATGCCTTGCCGTGTCCGTGCTTCTTCTCGTGTCGAAGGAACCCAAGCATCACCAAGTCAAGAAGGAAGTCGCCAGAAGCGCCACTTCTGCCTCTCTGGGTAAGCTTCGCTCATCTCTAGGTGCGCAAGAGCTTGGGAAGATGATCCCGAGAGGCCGTAGTCTTCCCTGCGTGTGCCATGTCGAGTTAGAGCTCCCATGGAAGCCATGCGAGCTAGTTTAGAGCATGCATCTGTAGCTATGTATAAAAATACATACGTCGTCGCGGTCGGCGGATCGCCAGACTATAGGGTCCTTTGGAGGCGCTCGAGTCGAGAGGAATCCATTTTTGCAATCGGTTTGGCGAGCTGAGGTCGCCATACCGCCTAGCCGAGCCCGCTTAGCTCCAATGGCGTGTGTCTTTGTGCGTCTTGTGCATGCTTGGCTTGAGGTTGAAGAAGACCCATGCTTTGAGATTAGTGCTAGCACGTGTAGTTGTGTGGCTTCGATAAATGGAAACGTATTCGATCGAATACGCTTTCCAGTTCAAAGTGCACACATAAATATAATCCAAAAATTTAATAACTCTCTATTTATATTAATACCTATAACATTAAAAATTAAACTAATCATTTTGCATTAACTAGCAAATAGCTTAATGATTTTCAAAACCTTAGAAAAATGATGAAAATATTATTTTGATGCATACACTTGATTTAATAAAATGTAAAAATATAAAATAGTTGTGCATGCATCACATTTTCATGCATATTTATTTCATGCATGATTTTTTTAAAAACAAAAATCATATATAAATGTTTCCTGCTTGATGGATGTTTATATTATGTTGTATGTGTTGTCCGCGTGGTTAGACCCGGCCCATCGTCAGCCGGTTGCTCCTACCCGCCATCCGACCAAGGCAAGTCCCCTTTGATCATATTGTGAAGCCATTTTCGTTATTTAGAAAATGTTTATTAGACTTGAAAATATGCATGCTAGTTTAAAAGATAAATGCCGTATTTGCTAGAATTAGTTATTATGCCAATTAGAAAGGTAAGAGATATGTTAGGATCAAACCTAAGGCTAAAATATGAATTGCTCTTATTTAAATACCTTGTTGAGGTAGGATAAATGCTTAAAATTATTTATGCGGAATGATTCAATCATTTGTGTGAAATGAGAATATTGTTGAGAAATGTTTGGGAAAAGTGGTGGTTTAAAGGTAGCGCATCAAGGGTGATGCTTAGTAGGAAATGTTTTTCCTCTTACCCTAAAATCTTTCCGACTAGGGAGATATTTTGGCAGTTGGTGCAGTGCGGCACCGGTTTTGTAAACTGGGCTAAAATGTCTACTCTCCCTAGTCTAAGGACTGCTCATCCTATAATCCTATGAACTGAGCCATTACAGTACGACCTCGAGCCCCGGTATGGGACGGGCCCGATCGTTGGCCCTCGTGGTTGATGGTCTTGTGGCGAAACATCGTCTGGGTGCGTAGCCTCTCGAGGGTAAAGCGTACCTCCTCTGCAGAGTTAAAACTGTCATGATAGCCGTGTTTCATGTTATGAGCGCCAAGGACTGATTACATGGTAGCTCCTTCATTTTAAAATCAATTTAGAAAAAGGGTTTTGAACAAATGATTTAAGATAAGTAAGGTTTGAGAAGGATTTCATTTGAGCTAGGGGCCACCGTGATATTCAAATGGGTAACGGCCTATCGGAAAGTGTCACGCTGAATGGACCTAGCGTGTTTTGAGAAAAGAAAAGAAGAAAGGATTTTGTTCTTGCTATGGCACCGAGGCCAAGTGGCGAGAACCGCTTGAGAAAAGCCCAAAGAAAATATGGAGATTCAATGTTTCTAAATCGCTTTGTCAAAACTAGGCTAATAATCGCAATTTCGCAAAACCGCCCAAGCCATCCATTTGTACTAAACCCCATCAGCATATATCCTCGACTTGCTGAGTACCTTTGTACTCACCCTATTTCTCCTTCCTCTCTTCCAAAAATTTCAACAGTCGAGGAGGCTCCCTACGACTCTCCATCCGAGGAGGACCAGGACTACGAGGAGGAGGAGGACTTCGAGGACGAAGAGTAGGGTTGTGTCCTGCCTGCCGCTTTGCCTGTGGAATAGTCTAGCTACTAGAATAAATCGTGCCATGTTAGGCTCCTGCGTTACCGTGTGTGTAACGCTGTATCTTGGCCTGCGTGCCGTGCTTGATGTATTAAACTGTGACTTCCTGTGGGACGCTTAGTCCCCTATGTTGTAATAATGTAACTCGAAGGCAATGTACCATTATTGTTGTTAAATTGTGTGTGCTAGCCATGATCTTCTGGGACTAGTATCAGATGCACAATTAGGATTCGTCAATTAGACCGGTTCGACAAAAGTGGTATCGAGCCGATCGCTTTAGGACGAGCCCTAGAATTAGAGACCATATACTTTATAAAGGAAATAATTGTTAAATAAATTCATAATCTTCGCAATCCAATTTTTGCCGATAATCTTTTGAAATTGTAGATGCCGCCTTTTCGCGTCGCCCTTGGACTTGGCTACGGAGGTTTCAGGCGCCACCGTTGTTGATGCCGAGCACGCTTGGTTTCGTGACCCTATGTATCATGGGGCCACTACTTTGCATAAAGGACGACTTTTCCGGGGTGGTGTGCGTCATCGTTTTTGCTTGCAGTCCACCGCCTACTCGTGGACCGTTCCGCTACTCTGCTAATCGCGTCAATTGCTCAGACGCCATCCAAGACGTGTCCAGACTTGCTTTACATCGACTCCGCAGTCTGTTCACGCGTGAGTCGTGATGTCTCCCCGCTTCGCTACTTTCCATCTCGCTCGCTTAACGAGCTGTTCAGCCATGCTCAGACGGCCGAGGTGAGAGCGACCAGACGGTGTACCACCTTGCCGAAGCTCGTCCAATCCACGGACGACGCGTACACCATCGCCTTTGCGGAGTTGAACTCGCCTATGGCACCAACCGCCAGCTGAAGCAAGCCAAGAAGGAGAGCCGCGAACTTAAAAAGCGTGACTCTTTCCACTTGGTGGAGAAGGTCCAGCTTCGCAAAAGAATCCGTCAGTTGGTTCGCGAGAACCAGCGTCTCCGTGGGAATGCCGCTTCTTCCTCCGGACTCGCCATCGCTGCCGACCTCGCTACCAGCAGAAGAAGGATGTCGGGACAAGTCCCGCGTCCCGCCTAAGGATCCTCGCGATCTTCCTTGTGTTCCTTCGAGCTCACCCCTAAGGATCTCAAGTTGGATCTGGTCCTTCCGGAGTGAGAGCTCCGCCCCCACTCTTGTTGAGCTCCAAGGCATACCGTTGATGGTTCGATCACCACCGTCTGGTTGGCACCTCACCGTGGATGCCGATGGCGATGATGATGATGATGACGGGGAAGACCCCGTGGAGTTGGTCTCTGAGTCCGATTGCAACGGGACTAGCTTGTAGCCCTCAGATCCTTTGTTTGGGTCGTTGTCACCCTTTTCTTTTCTTTTTCTTTTGCTTTGGGTCTTGTCCGCCGCTTTGCAGCGCTTTGCCGCCGGTCCCCCTCCACTTCAAATATTCGCCGCCTTTTAAGAGGGCTGTCCCTTGCAGCTTCGCCACGCTGGCGCCATGCGCTTTGCCGCTGCGTTGCAGCTTGCCACTGCTGCTTTACCGCCAGGTCGGTCTGGGCGCCTCGCTTCTGCTGTCCCGCCCAGATTTATTTGCTGCGGCATTGCTGCTTGGCAGCCACGCCGTGTTGCCGCCTCGTCCCCGCCGTGCGTCTTTTTCTCCACCATGATGAGGAGAAGGTCGGAGATTCGCCCATGAGTCCTCCTGGCCACTGCTCATGAGCCTCGCCGCTCGGTGAGTCTCGCTGCTTCTCCGAGTCCTCCTCGCCGCTCCAAGCCCTCGCTGTTCCCGAGTCTCGCCCTCGCCCGAGCCGAGCGAGTTCCGCCTCTTCCTCGAGGAGATGAGGCATTTTCCTCTCTCGATCACCGTGGTAACCATCCTACTCGTTGGTGCTTACCGGTGGGCCTTGTGGATCCAATCCTATTAGCCGCCCCACAGATGTCCGTAACCCGTGGGTAGTTAGCTCGTGATTTGGGCCGCATACCGGTTTGTGGTATTGCGCCCTGCTTGTACCCTAAAAATTGTTATGTTATGAATATGAATGTGCATTGTGCCAAATTGCATATTTAAAACCATGTTTTGATGAAAAACGAACTCCCCTTATGCTTATCTCGCTCCTCTTCTACCTATCGATGGTGATTGCTCGAGTGGTCGGAAGAAGGATGTTGCCCGGCCGAGGTCATGGAAGTGCCCCGAGCCGAGCAAGTGCTTCGCACCAACCTCGTGAGCAAGATCGCTCGATTCGCATGGATCAACATTCGCTGGAGGACCTCCTCCTGCTCCTCGCTCCTCCGCCACCTCCTCTGCCAAATCCTCCACAAAATTCCCAACCAAGATCCCAACCATCCCACCACGAAAATTCTCCCGAACATCAAGCCGATTCCAACCACCATCTTCCACCACCACCTCCTGAAGAACCTACCACCCGAGAAATCATGCAAATGCAACACCAGATGATCCGCGACTTGATTCAAGAGCGGAATCATCCTCCGTCCCAGCTCCTCTCTCGCTCATACACCAGCTCCACCTCCCTATCGCTCCTCAGATTAATGACTTCCTTAGGGCCAATCCCCTAAGTATCTTTGGCTCACCGACTCTCTGGAAGCAATGGATTAGTTAAAGGAGATCGAGAAAAGCTCATCATGTTCCAATGTGGTGAGGTTGAGAGTGTTCACTTCGCAACACATCACCACCGGAGTTGCTTCGCCGCCAGGGGACACGTTCAGTGAGGCCCATGATAACCCCGATGCTATCGAATGGGCTGAGTTCGTTGAGGCATTTGAAGAGAACTATGTTCCCGGCAGTGTTAAAGAGGCTAAAAGAATTGAATTCCACTCCCTCGCAAGGAAGCATGACCTGCAGGAGTACCTCACCAAATTCACACTCTTGGCTCGATATGTTCCAAGGGACGGAGGAGCGATGTCGATAAGATATATTTCTTTAAGAAAGGCATGGACCCCGAGATACGTGCCTTGATTGACTCTCTCAATTCCCCACTTTTAAGCAAATGTTTGCCCGAGGTTAAACAAGAGGAAAACTGCCGCCAAAGGCCTAGTCGCCCGAAAGAAGAAGAGGGCCCATGAGGATAGCCATTCCTCCGAAGTTCTCGCTTCAAGATCAAGCGCCTCGTGATCGCTTGCATGTTATCCTCCTCGCCCTACTTTTCAAGGGGTCCATCGCGACCGCCTCTACCACCTCCACCAGCCGCACCCAAGTCTCCACTCCTCAAAAGAAAGATATCTCCACCATAAAGTGCTTTGTTTGCCGCCAGCTGGGTCACTATGCCACTGTGTCCCAATAAGAATATCGAGCCTCAAGGAAGTCTGCTGCCCGCGACTCTCGCCTTCCGGGATGGGTCGCGGGAACTTTCAACCTGCAAGATCTGCTCCTGCCGTTGGGCGGGGGCGTGAACCACGCCATCACCGAGGACGCCCACGCCGATCCTAATGTGGTGATGGGTAAGTTTTTCATAAGTGCGATGCTCGCATCGCTTTTTTCGATTCTCGTGCAACGATTCATTCATCTCAAAGATCTTTGTCAAAAATCATGAGTTGAAAACCGATGCAATCAAGAATCCAATGCTAATTAAATCCCGGAAAAGTCATGAGGTCCACTTTGATGTGCCCCGGTTAAGCTTAAAATTCAAGACACCGAGTTCTTGGCGACTTGGTGGTTATAAACTCAAGAGGAATTGAAGTGATTCTCGGTATGGATTGGTTAACCAAAAATAAAGGTCAAATAGATCGTGCCACCAAAACAAGAAAATTAATTAATAGTGTTGGACAGAGGTCCAATTCATCGCAAATCCTTTCCCTCCGATCTAATCACCCTTAATAAGTTGGAGGCCTCTTCCCGAAAACCATAGCTGTGGTAAAGGATTTCCGATGTGTTCCTTGACGAGCTACTCGAATGCCCCGATCGAAATTGAATTTGTGATAACCGTCCTCGCACCGGTCCTATCTCCCAAAGACCTTATCGCCTCTCGCCAATCTAATGGCTGAATTGAAGAAACAAATTGAAGAATTACAAGAAAAAGGATTTATCCGACCAAGTGTTTCCTTGGGGAGCACCTCGTGATCTTCGTCAAAAGAAAGACGGATCTCTCCGCATGTGCATAGATTATCGATCTCTAAATGAAGTAACAATTAAGAATAAATACCTCTTCCCGTAATTGATGATCCGCTTGATCAAATGAAAGGAGCTTGTATCTTCTCAAAATCGATCCGAGGTCCGGTTATCACCAAATAAAATTAAAGATACCGACATTCCAAAAATGTTTTCACCACAAGATATGGCCTCTATGAGTTCACGGTGATGTCATTTGTCCGACTAACGCCTCCGCCATATTTCATGAATCTAATGAATAAAGTGTTCATGGATTTTCTCGGACAAGTTTGTGGTGGTATTCATCGATGATATTCTAATCTTCTAAATCGTAAGAGGAGCATGAAATTCATCTTAGAAAGGTTCTCGAGAGGTTAAGAGAAAATCGCTTGTATGCCAAGTCGAGCAAGTGCGAGTTCGATGAAGGAAGTGATTTTCCTTGGTCATGTGATATCACCGGAGGTGTTGCAAAGGACCCGAAAAGTCACCGCGTTGTTGAGTGGAAGCAACCAAGTCTCAGAAACAAGTGAGAAGTTTTCTTGGATTGGCGGGATATTACCGCGGTTCATTGAAAATTTTTCAAAATCTCTCGCCCTTTGACAAATCTTATTAAAAGGAAAATAAATTTGAGTGGAATGATAAGTGTGAAGCTAGTTTTCAAGAGTTGAAAAGGCTATTAACTTCCGCCTCCTGTTAATCTTGCCCGATGTCCATAAGGATTTTGAGGTATTTTATGATGCATCTAGGCAAGGCCTAGGTTGCGGTCGATGCAAGAAAGGAGAGTTGTTACTTACGATCAAGACAACTCAAACCTCATGAGCAGAATTATCCCACTCATGATCTTGAGCTAGCCACCGTGGTTCACGCCTCAAAACTGAGACACTATCTAATTGGCAATAGAACCAAATATTCACCGATCATAAAAGTCTCAAATATATATTCACTCAACCCGATCTCAATCTAAGACAAAGAAGATGGTTGGAATTAATCAAGGACTATGATGTGGGAATCCATTATCATCCCGGCAAGGCTAATGTAGTGGCCGATGCCTTAAGCTTCGCCCAGCTTGCAATCATCTCATGCTTAAAGAAGATCAACCTGAATTATACAAAGAATTATCCGACCTCAACTTGGAAATGGTTGAGGTAGGCCAAATAAATATGCTTGAATTACAACCCACCTTAATGAATCAAATTAAAGAAGCGCAGAAAGGTGATGATGAAGTTCTTGAAATTAAAGAGAAGCTTAAAAAGAATATGACGGCGTGTTCTCCGCTCAACCACTGCGGATCACACCCCTGGTCAGATTTTTACTCTGCTAGCCGACTCGATCAAGCTCGATTCGATTTGAGCGTCGGGCTCAACAAGGAACGACTCACAGATTTACCTGTGTTCGGACCCCTCGCGGGTAATAGTCCTACTCTCGCCGAGCCTTAGCTCTTTCTCGATTGTGGTTGAAAGGGAAAGTCTTTACAGAGTGCTCTCACGAACCGAGTGTTCGATCCTACCTAACGTGTTCCCCTTCCCTCTCTCTCCTCTCCTTTTATACAAGCCTCGAACCGACGGAGAGAGCCGAGGGAGTAGGCAAGATGTGCCCTCAAGATAATCGACAAGACACGATGAAGAGACGAAACGTGTTGCGCCCAGCTGCCAAGTGCCCGCCTCGTGTGCTCCGCAAGTGGCCTCTCACCCGACAACACACCGTGAGTCTGCGGGTGGGGCCCGCCGCTCCTCCCGACGCTGGCGGCCTCTTCAAGCAAACCTCGCTCGCTGTCAATTCTTCGCGCCACAAAGGATGCCGCGCCAGACTGCAAGGGCCATCAGAAGCGTAATCATTTCTTCCGCTGCCTACTGCTGCGTGATGTCTCATTAATGCGCTTGTCCTTCATAGGCGGGGGAGCCTTCGTCCCAAGACTCTTCTCGCAATACTCACCACGCTGGCCCCGCCGACGCTGGGCCCTCACCGGTCTTCGAGAGGCTCGCCAAGACCCGCTCGGGCGCGTGGGGCCTCGCCACCATCGGAGGGGCTCGCCCACCCACCGCCGGCGCGCTGGGCCCTCGACCGCCTCCAGGGGCTCGCCACGCACCCACTGGGCGCGGGGCCCTCCTGCCTTCTCGAGGGGCTCGCCACGCCATTGGGCCTTGCTCGCCGGCCGACGCGGGGCCCTCTCGACCTTTTCAATGCTCTTTGTACCCCGGTATTTATTACACCGACAAGAGCCCCGGTCCACCATGATACGCGAACCGTCACATGGTATTTTTCCGCTTTTGCGCGGCGGAGACGAATCGTGGGAGCCCACCACCGCGGCGCCAGACGCCGATTCTCCACCGCACACGATCTTCCTTGGGAACTACGCCGCTGCTGAAACCAAAAACGCTACGCAAATAATGGCGCCCACAAGGCGGAATCCAAACCGTCACGCCGCGCTTCACGCTTATAAATATTTCACTCACCATGCGCAATCCTTCCGCACGCTAAGTCTTAAAGTGGTCCTTCGCTTTCTTCGCCGCTACCACAAAGATCTCGCCAATCGCCACTAAGCCTTTCGCCACGCCACCGCCAAATCTTCCATGGCTCCTAAGCGCAGCAAGGGCCGCCGGGATGCCGCACCATCTTCGAGCTGCCTTTGCTCGCTTCCACCGCCGATAAGGATCGTGGCGCTGCCAATCTTCGTGCACCGACCACCGCCTCGGTTCGCGCGCGCACCATCATGCCGAAGTCTCGCTGGGAGATCGTGACCTTCTCTCGGCGATGCCGGGCGGGCCTTGTCCCGCCAGATTCAATTCTTCCGGGTGTTTCGCTTTCACGGATCCAAAGTGAGCACCTAGTTCCCAACTCGATCATGGCCTCGGTCATCTTCGCCACCTTCTGCGAGATGTTCGTGGGGACGATGTCGAATCTCCCGCTTACGCCGACTCTTCGCCTTGCACACGGCTCGCGCCGAGCGCTTGGTTAGGGTCTGCTACTTCACGCCCGCGCGTTACTCCGCTTTTATCCTTCCGCGTCAAGTCCAACTGGAAGGACTGCACCGCAATGGTTGTACGCGGAGGACTCAAGCGGCCGCGACGATCTTGTTTTTCCCGACGATCCTCGGAGCCCACCGCCGACCGGGGGCCCAAATAGACGCGGACGATCCGGCGAAAGCACGGAGGTGATGGCGGCGCAGATTGTCGAGCTCCGCCGCCAGGCTCACCGAACCCACGTGGCGGCGGATTTTTGCGGCGCCGACTTTGCCGCGCCTCCGCTGAGGGCGCGCTACCGACGCATTTACGGCGATAACGACGGACTCAAGGCTGCTTTGGAGGTGAATACCTCGCGCTTTTTGGATTTTGTACCTTCCTTCTTTCCATTTTTGGCTAATAGCCAACTCTTTGCTTCTTCTTCGGTGTTCACCGATGGGAACGTCTTCGGCGACGTGCTCGGATCGGCTGGCGGCGCTCGATGACCGCGCCGACCGACGCATCGCTTCACGGCGGCATCCGCCTCTCGCGATCGGATTCGCGGGAGCGCAACCTTCACTTGCAGCGTTGCCCTATGGAGGTCTCTCGGTCTGCGGTCCAAGTGGCCCGGGACCATGCAGATCCGCGAAGCCGCCACCGGCGACCGCCTAAGCTTCCGCGCCGCTGCTTTGCTCTGTCGTGGCGGCCGACTCCCCAAGGCTTCGAAGCGCCGCCTCATCCTTGTTGCCGACGACGACGACGAGGAGGGGGCGAGCCCAAGAGAGCGCTTCTTCAAGTCTGGCTTCGCCGCCCGCCGCCCCAACCAGCGGGGCCTACTGCTACGCCGCCGCTTCGCCATCGGGCGAGCGGCGACGATTTCAGAATCGGCGCCGCTGCGCGCTTTCTTCCGCTTCCTACGCCGACGCTTCTCCTCTGGCGCGGCCTGCTGCCATATTGGCGGCCACAGACCGCCGCTGCCGGCACGCCATACGCCAGCGCAAAAGGCGACGGCGGCGATCACGATCACATCAAGGCCACCTCCGCCGCAAGCAAGCGATTTGAGCTCCCCTTCGCTTTCGCCTTGGCGCACCGCTTCAGTTTGGCTTTCCTTGCGCTTCGACACTTCGCATTAGGGTTAGCATGCTACGCGGTTTTTGCATACCAACCCTGCTTTGTCCTTCTTGGAACAGACGACGCCGGGCATCGAGCTCCGCTTCCACGCGACTTCGCCAAATTTCACCGCCGCCGCTCTTCGACGGAGGTCGCCTGCAGGCAGCGGAGAGTCCGGCGGCGCGGCGGAGAACCTTCGCAACCTCGCTTCTGGCGCCGCCGCCATCTCGGCCGTGACCGCCGACGACGCCTTTGAGGCGCTGCACCTCTCCCGCGCTGGGCGACGCGAGTAAGTTTCTTACCTTGGCGGAGCGATCCGCCGGCGAATCGCGGGCGGCCTTGGCCAAGAGACCGCCCTGAAGGCGAGGCGAGCCAGAGGTGCGGCCGCTCAAACCGCCGCCGCCGCCGCCGCCAAGCGATCAAGACTCCGCTGAGCACTTCGAAGCGCCCGACCCGCCGACATGTCGCCCGACGGCTCATCATGGCTTCCGGACGCCTCGCATCCACTGGTGTTTCCGCATCCCCGCTGGAGGAGACGGCGCAAGAAGACGCCGGGCGCCGCGGACGGCCGCCAAGCCTCGCGCGTCCTTCCGGCGGCGCTGCGGACGCTGGCGATCAAGACGGTCGCCACGGCGCTTTGAAGCCGCTGCAGTTCATCTCTGGCAATCGCTGGGCCCGGGCGCCGCGCGTTGACCTCGACGCCGCCACCGGAGAACCTTTTCGCCACCGGACGGTTCGAGCGGCGCGGGTTGACACCGCCGCCGACCGCATGTCCATGATGGGGCGCGCCTCAGCGGAAGGCGCATCCGGGGAGAAGCGACTCTACGGCCTTTTTGCCTTGTGATTGTTGCCTATAAATGCAAACAAACTTTTGCTCTTTTGTTTGTGAGTCTTATTTGAACTTCGCACGATTTTGACTTGTCAAACTCGAAATGGAGCACCCGACCGCCAAGGGTTTTAGATCAACGCTTCGCCGCAAGTGAGCGCCGCTTCCTTAGGCGTCTGGTTACTTCAACCCTTATGGCCTCTCGCAACCCGACTTAAACGTTACGTGGCGAAGCGCTTAGCTTCCTAAGTGGTCTAGTCGGCGATGCCGCCACATGCGCATTGCCTAGACCGAGCCGACACACCAAAGCTAGAGCCCGCTTCCGTCCGCCGCCTCGCACCAACAGAAGTTATAAGCGCTTGTTTTGCAATCAAGGGCCATCACCTTAAGTACTTTCGCTACCACTTCGGCGTATGTTTTCTAACAGACCTTTCTAAGGCTAAGCCACCGATCGCCAAAAAGCTTTAGACAGAGCTTTACTGAAAGTGAGCGCTTTTTCCTCGAGCATCCGGTTACTTCAACCCTTATGGCCTCTTTGCGAACCGACCCTAGACATCGCGTGGCGGAACTTAGCCTTCTAAGTGGTCTAGTCGCCGGTGCATTGTTGGCGCATTGCCTGAGACCAAGCCGACACACCAGTTAGAGCCCGCTTCCGTCTCGCCGCCTCGCCCAATCATGAGTCATAGGCGTCGTCCTTGCAACTAAGGGCCATCTCGCTTGAGTACTTTTTTCGCTACCGACTTCGATGAATGCTTTCTAACAGATTTGAGGCGAAAAAGAAACAGATGCCCACAAGGAGATGTAACTTATCTCTTATTGAAGATGGCTTTGTACAACGAGTTCCCCGAGGCGAAGCGGTGAAGGAAACACGTCTGCGTTAGATCGAGGAAGGAGACGAGCGCTTCCTATTTGGCGCCGAGAGGCGCCCACCCGAACGGTCTCGCTGGTCTCGACTTCGCTCGGGAGACCGCTTAACCTCCGCGGACGAACCGGGAGGCATCGGGTTCGCCGGAGGAGCTCCCGGTCAAGCTCGGCCTGGCACCGACGCCTCCGCCAACAGCGAGGGCGTCCTTGTCGCAGCGAGCGCCCGGCGATCCACTTTCAAACGAAGGGCGGCTGGCCCCGGATCTTCACCACCGTACGATAGTGGCACACCGCCATGAACTTGGTCACGCCGGCCGACCTAGTATGGCGCTAGGAGGTCGAAATCCGCCACCTCAAACTCGAGCATCTCGGTGCGGAAGTTGTCGAGCCTCCGAAAGTCACCGGAGACAAATGCGCCCTAGCGGGACGGACTCACTTCGCGCGATGTCAAGAACGGAGCGTTGGGCGGCTCCGCTGCTGGATTTGAAGCGCCATGCCGCCGGGCGGACAGAGGTTGAGGAACTCCTCCGTCTACCAAAGACCCGCCCTAGCTTTACATTCCGGACCGTGGGTGCAACCACGATCGGGAGATGCCTGGCGGCGGTATCAAGGGTGATCGGCTCGATGAACGCAATCGGTTGCCCGACCACGCCACCGCCTCACCGACCCAAAGCGGGCACGGCGGCGCACCTTCCTCATCGCACGCTTAAAGCTAGCGTGGACGGATAGGTGGCGAACCGCCGTGGATGACGGCAACCTCGCTCCGCTTTGCTGAAAACCAAGCGAAGCCGCCTCCCTTGCCCTTGCCATCGCCGGACGCTGCTGCTGCTTGTTGCTCGTGGACTCGCTTCGTCCACCATCTTGCCGACGACATGGCAATCCGCCAAGTCGTGAGAGTTGTTGCGGTGGATGGGACAATAGGGCCTTCCGTCCCACTCGCGGGGCGATGGTCTCGCCCTTCGTCGCGGCGCATGGGCTGTCGCGCCACGGCGATCGCCGTAACCGCCGCCGGCCACCCCTACGGGACCGTACCGCCGCGCGCGCGACCTCCTCTTTACGCCCGCTGCCCATTCTTGCTTGGCTGGTCAGCGTCGTCGTCGTCGTCGTTAAGGCCGGCGGCCATGACCTGCCGGTCTCGGCCGCTTTGCGCTTCTTCTTGTCCTTGCCGCGGGGTTCCTCGAGGTCCGGCCTCGCCGCCCATGATTGGCCCCTTGCCAGCCGGGCGGATGCGAGCTCACTCGAGGGCGACTTGTGCGCCAAGGTGAAGAGCTCTTCCGTGGTCTTAATCTTGCGGTGGCCATCTTCTCTTGACCTTGGGGTCTCGGGCGCCTCTCACGAATGCCGTGACCACGGCGTCGATGGAGATGTCGTGATGGTGTTGCGGACTGACCGAAGCGCCAATATAGTCGCCAAGAACGACTCTCCTTTCTTCGCTTCCACGCTGTGGAGGTCGCTCTTCTACCCCGGCTGCTCGAAGGTGCCCTGAAGTTGGTGACGAAGAGCTCAGAGCTCCTTCCATGACCCCACTGACCGGCGGTTCATGAGCCACGAGCGGGCTCACGGTGAGGACCGCGGGAAAGTAGTTCGCGAAACCTTCCCGACCCTCCACGGTTGCATCACCGTCGATAGATCTGCAAAACTCATCGTGGTTGGTGGAGCCGTCGATTTTTCGATGGGGCCGGACGAAACCGTTCCGCCATCGGACGCGCGCGCAGACTCCTTAGAAAGGCGCGGCACCCGACGCCGGAGCCTCTGCTCCTCCCGGACGCGGTCCTCGCCCGCCGCCTCTGTCGCCTAGGTGGCGCCAAGAAGCGCCACCTCATCGCCGGGGCAGCCACTGGGAACCTCTTGTTGGTCCCACAGACGCGGCGGGCGACAACATGATCGCCTTGGTCGCGCCCTGCGGAGCTTGTCACGCAGTCTTCTCCATGCGAGAAGTGGCGGTCCTCCAGATGGGACCGAGATCGCGCCACCAGACGCTGGCCGGGCCGAGCCCCGTGAGGGTCGCCTGGCTCTTGTCATCTTGGCCCCGCCTCAACAGAGATCTGCGAGAGGAATGCGAGGGCAACAAAGAACGAGGGACGCGAAACGCCGGTTCCCCGCCCGAGACTTGCACCACCGCCACAGGCGGCGTCGACGTAGCGGGCTGTTGCGGCCAACCACGGCGCCGGGAGTCCGGAGTCACCGAACCGGTGGGTTTTCAGCGAGGCCTCGCCGCTGGAGGTTCTCAGGCTTTGAGTGCACTCCTCCAAGGCCAGCGCCGCCTAGCTTGGCCGAGGTGGTTGCTTTCGCCAGGCTCCAGCCCTAGGCGGGCGGCCACCGCCGGGTGATCCGCCGCCATCGCCATGCCGACTCGTGGGCCGCAGCTCTAGCGCCGCTTCTGCTCCATCGCGATCGCTTCTCGCCATCGCCTCAAGAAGGGTCAAGAGCTTGAACTGACGCTTAGCGCCTCACTGGCGCGCCATCGACGGCGTGTTCTCCGCTCAACCATCATGGATCACACCCGGTCGATTTTTACTCGCTAGCCGACTCGATCAAGCTCGATTCGATTTGAGCGTCGGGCTCAACAAGGAACGACTTCAGATTTACCCAGTTCTGACCCCTCGCGGGTAATAGTCCTACTCCCGCCGAGCCTTAGCTCTTTTCGATTGTGGTTGAAAGGGAAAGTCTTTACAGAGTGCTCTCACGAACCGAGTGTTCGAATCCTACCTAACGTGCCCCCTTCCCTCTCTCTCTCTCCTTTTATACAAGCCTCGAACCGACGGAGAGAGCCGAGGAGTAGGCGATCAGTGCCCAAGATAATCGACAAGACACGACGAAGAGATTTAAAACGCGCTGCCCCTGCCTTGCGCACCGCCCTCGTGTGCTTCGCAAGTGGCCTCTCACCCGCAGTCACACGGTGAGTCTGCGGGTGGGCCTACCGCTCCTCCCGACGCGGCGGCCTCTTCAAGCAAACCTCCTCTCGCTCACAATTCTTGGCGCCCACAAAGTGTACCGCCAGACCTGCAAGGGCCATCAGAAGGTAATCATTTCTTCATTGTCTACTCGCAGTGATGTCTCATTAAATGCGCTTAGTCCTTCATGGGCAGGGGAGCCTTCGTCCCAAGACTCCTTCGCAATACTCGCCACGCTGGCCCCGCTTTGACGCTGGGCCCTCACTGGTCTTCGAGAGGGGCTCGCCCACGCACTCCGGCGCGGGCGGGGCCTCGCCTCCATCGGAGGGCTCGCCCACACGCCCACTTTGGCGCGTGGGGCCTCGACTTCGCCTCAGGGGCTCGCCACGCACCCACTGGCGCGTGGGGCCCTCCTGCCTTCGAGGGGCTCGCCCACGCCATGGGCCTCGCTTGCCCGCTGACGCTGGGGCCCTCCTGCCTTCGAGGGGCTCGCCCACGCTGGGCTGGCCTCGCTTGCTGGCCTGACGCGTGGGCCCTCCCGGCCTTCGAGGGGCTCGCCCACGCCACTGGGCCTCGCTGTCTGGCCGACGCGTGGGGCCCTCCTGCCTCTCGAGGGGCTTGCCCACGCTACTGGGCCTTGCTTGCCCGCGGCGACGCTGGGGCCTCTCGACCTTCAATGCTCTTTGTACCCGTTATTTATTACACCGATGTAATAAGGCACCGATTTTTCCATGGATGAAGAAGGAGTACTCGTTTAAAAAGAGAATCTTCGTACCAAACAATAAATCTCTTAAAGAAGTCATCCTAAAGGAAGCTCATGAAAGCCCAATTTCTATCCATCCTGGAAGTACCAAGATGTATGCTGATCTGAAAACCACTTACTGGTAGACTGGAATGAAAAGAGATATTGCCGAGTATGTCGCTCTCTGCGATATCTGCCAAAGAGTGAAGGCCGAGCATCAAAGGCCTGCTGGGTTGTTGCAACCGCTCAAGGTTCCTGAATGGAAGTGGGAAGAAGTGGGGATGGACTTCATTGTCGGGTTACCTAAAACTCAATCCGGCTATGACTCCATCTGGTAATCGCCGATCGCCTCACTAAAGTTGCACACTTCATCCTGTCCAACCACCTACACCGGAGGCAAGTTGGCCGAAATGTACATGAGCAAAATAGTCTGCTACATGGGGTGCCAAAGAAGATTGTCTCGTCGAGGTACCCAATTCACCTCTAAATTCGGGACAAGCTCCATGGGTCGCTTGGTACCCATCTGAATTTCAAGACGCTTTTCACCCTCGGGCCGATGGCCGACCGAAAGAGTTAACCAAATCCTTGAGGATATGTTGAGGGCAAGTGCCCTAGCCAACCCCACAAGCCGGATAAGCAATTGTCATATGCTTGAGTTTTCTTACAATAATGATCACCACCAAGCATCCAAATGACACCCTATGAAGCATTGTATGGAAGAAAGTGTCGTACCCTCAGACTTGGCAAGAAACCGGTGAGACAAAGGTATTTGGTTTGGATATCTTGCAAGAGGCGAAAAGCAAGTGAAGAAATCCAAGAAAGGTCAAGGCGCCCAGTCTAGGCGAGAAAAAGTTATCTTGACAATCGTCGGCGTGATCTAAAATTTGCCAAGGGTGATTTCGTATCTCAAGGGTGTCCCTCCGAAAGGCATGCACAGATTCCGTGTGAGTGGAAAGCTAGCTCCAAGATATATTGGTCCTTTCCAAATTTCAGCCCGAAGAGGTGAGGTGGCATACCGTTTGAACTCGCCGAGATCTGTCCGATGTGCACAATGTGTTCCATGTCTCTCAATTAAAGAAATGTCTCCGTGTGCCCGAGGAGCGCTTGCCATTGGACAAAGCGGACCTTCACTGATTTGACACTTAAAGAATATCTGGTCAAGATTTTGATGTGGCTATCATAAAACCGGAGAAAAATGTTTCGGTTTTGCCGTGTTCGATGGAGTAACCACTGGAGGCGAAGCCACTTGGGAGCGTGAAGAGGATCTTGGCACGAGTTCTCTGAGTTATTTCGAAGAATCCGAATCTCGGGACGAGATTCTCCTTAAGGGGAAGGTTTGTAACATCCCAAATTTTCAAAACCAAATTTGGCACGTTAATAATTTCATTAAAATGCATAATTAAAATATTAAACTATTTACGTGTTGAAAAACATTATGGCATCATCATTGCATGTAACCGCTTTGAAAATGGGTTGGGTCGTTAATTTTAAAGGTATAAATATTTTTCAATGGGTGCATTTAGAAGCTTTCAAACCCATGTGAATTTGTCAAAATCTATTTAATATTCGACCTTTGAATAATTATTTAGAAAGAAGAAAAGAGAAAACAAAATTAGAAAAATTAGAAAACTTTTCTCTCTCACCTTTTCTCTCTCTCTCTCTTCTCTCCCTCTCGACCGCAGTTTATCGCTCAGAACTCAAATTGCCGCTATGAAGTTACTCTCAGAACCCCTCACAGGCGTCGGTAAGATCTAGACCACGCCACGACCTTCTCTCGCTGCCACGCCAAGCGCCACGACCTCGCCGTCTTGTCGCCACCGCTATTGTGCAATAGCACTGCCTTTCGTTGCCTCCACACTGTGCCATCCGTCGGAGTAAAGTCCGACGCCGCCGTGCCCTCCTCGGCTATAAAGTGGAGCTCGTGCTCCTACCTCTCCTTGCTCGCTGCCTTGCCGTGCCTGCTTCTTCTCGTGTCGAAGGAACCCAAGCATCACTAAGTCAAGAAGGAAGTCGCCGCCAGAAGCGCCACTCGCCGCCTCTGGGTAAGCTTCGCTCATCTCTAGGTGCGCAAGAGCTTGGGAAGATGATCCCGAGAGGTCAGAGTCTTCCTGCGTGTGCCATGTCGAGTTAGAGCTCCCATGGAAGCCATGCGAGCTAGTTTAGAGCATGCATCGTAGCTATGTATAAAAATACATACGTCGTCTTGCGCGGTCGGCGGATCGCCACTATAGGGTCCTTTGGAGGCGCTGAGTCGAGAGGAATCCATTTTTGCAATCGGTTTGGCGAACTGAGGTCGCCACACTGCCAGCCGAGCTCGCTTAGCTCCAATGGCGTGTGTCTTTGTGCGTCTTGTGCATGCTTGGCTTGAGGTTGAAGAAGACCCATGCTTTGAGATTAGTGCTAGCTCGTGTAGTTGTGTGGTTTCGATAAATGGAAACGTATTCGATCGTAATACGCTTTCCGAGTTCAAAGTGCACACATAAATATAATCCAAAAATTTAATAACTCTCTATTTATATTAATACCTATAACATTAAAAATTAAACTAATCATTTTGCATTAACTAGCAAATAGCTTAATGATTTTCAAAACCTTAGAAAATGATGAAAATATTATTTTGATGCATACACTTGATTTAATAAAATGTAAAAATATAAAATAGTTGTGCATGCATCACATTTTCATGCATATTTATTTCATGCATGATTTTTTTAAAAAACAAAATCATATATAAATGTTTCCTGCTTGATGGATGTTTATATTATGTTGTATGTGTTGTCCGCGTGGTTAGACCTGGCCCATCGTCAGCGGTTGCTCCTACCCATCATCCGACCAAGGCAAGTCCCCTTGATCATATTGTGAAGCCATTTTCTGGTTATTTAGAAAATGTTTATTAGACTTGAAAATATGCATGCTAGTTTAAAAGATAAATGCCGATTTGCTAGAATTAGTTATTATGCCAATTAGAAAGGTAAGAGATATGTTAGGATCAAACCTAAGGCTAAAATATGAATTGCTCTTATTTAAATACCTTGTTGAGGTAGGATAAATGCTTAAAATTATTTATGCGAATGATTCAATCATTTGTGTGAAATGAGAATATTGTTGAGAAATGTTTGGGAAAAGTGGTGGTTTAAAGGTAGCGATCAAGGGTGATGCTTAGTAGGAAATGTTTTTCCTCTTACCCTAAAATCTTTCCGACTAGGGAGATATTTTGGCGCTTGGTGCAATCAAGGCACCGGTTTTGTAAATCGGCTAAAATGTCTACTCTCCTAGTCTAAGGACTGCCATCCTATAATCCTATGAATCGAGCCATTACAAGACGACCTCGAGCCCCAGATGGGACGGGCCCGATCGTTGGCCCTCGTGGTTGATGGTCTTGTGGCGAAACATCGTCTCGGTGCGTAGCCTCTCGAGGGTAAAGCGACCTCCTCCGCAGAGTTAAAAGCTGTCATGATAGCCGTGCTTTCGCGTTATGAGCGCTGAAGGGATTGATTATATGGTAGCTCCTTTATTTTAAAATCAATTTAGAAAAGGGTTTTGAACAAATGATTTAAGATAAGTAAGGTTTGAGAAGGATTTCGCTTGAGCTAGGGGCCACCGGTGATATTCCAAATGGGTAACGGCCATCGGAAAGTGTCGCTGGAATGGACCTAGCCGGTTTTGAGAAAAGAAAAGAAGAAAGGATTTTGTTCTTGCTATGGCACCGAGGCCAAGTGGCGAGAACCGCTTGAGAAAAGCCCAAAGAAAATATGGAGATTCAATGTTTCTAAATCGCTTTGTCAAAACTAGGCTAATAACCGCAATTTCATAAACCGCCCAAGCCATCCATTTGTACTAAACCCCATCAAAGATATATCCTCGACTTGTCGAGTACCTTTGTACTCACCCTATTTCTCCTTCCTCTCTTCCAAAAATTTCAACAATGAGGAGGCTCCTCACGACTCTCCATCCGAGGAGGACCAGGACTACGAGGAGGAGGAGGACTTCGAGGACTAAGAGTAGGGTTGTGTCCCCCCGCCGCTTTGCCTGTGGAATAGTCTAGCTACTAGAATAAATCGTGCCATGTTAGGCTCCTGCGTTACCGTGTGTGTAACGCTGTATCTTGGCCTACGTGCCGTGCTTGATGTATTAAATCAGGACTTCGTGGGACGCTTAGTCCCCTATGTTGTAATAATGTAACTCGAAGGCAATGTACCATTATTGTTGTTAAATTGTGTGTGCTAGCCATGATCTTCTGGGACTAGTACTGTATGCACAATTAGGATTCGGTCAATTAGACCGGGTTCTGACACATATCAAGTTAGTCCTATAAAATTTTAATCCTTTTTTAGTTACTTAACTATATTTTCTGTCACACTGTGAAATTCATTTGTATAATACTATATTTTTTTCATAATAAGATGCCTAAATTTGTATTTATATAAAGATATTTTTATAATTTGAATTAAGCAATTTGTTTTCCTATTGGATGCTATAATTCAGATCAAACGGGACAGAGTTAATCTTCCTTGAAACGACAACTCATAAAAATTTTTTTACAAAGTGACATAAAAACTTGAACAGAACAAATAGCCCAAAAGCAAAACCTAAAACGTAAGCACAAAAAGAATCACAAAATATTTTGTAACCATAACTTGGTGGTGAAAAAAAAAATCAAAATTGATTTTTTTTTGCAATTATCATAATGGACTAATGCAGATGATGCCTGGGAGAAATTGTTTTTTCGATAGTAGTACTATGGCCTGATAATTTTGAGCTTTTAACGTTACAACATGTTTTTACTAGGTTCAACTTATCCCTTATAGATTTTTTACCAGATTCATTAATATATAAAATTATATATATTTTTTTTCAAAAAATGTATTAGTAATTCTTACTCCATGGACTAAGAGATCAATGCCTCCTCATACGTTGGCAAAACGTCAAGCAAAAAATAGAAGTAGATAAAAAAAACATGACAATTATTTTATGAGGAAAACCCTTGAGAAAAAAACATGGGCGACGATTTGGTAAAAACCTTCACTGTATTAAGAAGGATACAAAACATAGAAAAATTACAATGTGGCGTATCTTATTATTTGTCTTACAAAGAACTTTATAATGATTGCGGCTTTATAGTCCAGCACAAAAATAAATCCAATATGAGGCTCCCCCTCACTCACCTTGTGGGGCGTTGGTAGGCCTCTCTGCTTCGACAGCCTTGGTCTTTCTTACAATTTGAATCATATATTAGCAAGATCAGATAAAATGGTCCAAAATAGTTTGAACAAATCTTAAAATCTTTCTACCAATCCAACCAATATGTGCATACTTTTCCACTTCCCAATGTATCAATAACCACAGTCACTAGGATCCACAAGGAGCAAAAAATTGACATTATGCCAGCAAATAAGAGTATTTTCAGTGAAATTATATTTCTTTTTATTTAACGACAGTCCTTAACACAATTCACATGAGGAGTAACAAAACTACTAGTGCTTCAGCAAAAATATATAGCTGCATACGTAGATGGTACAAAAAGTAGTATTCCTATGACAAGCATCCTGCAAAAATACCATTAGTAACAACACCTAAACCTCACATCCAATGATTTTGATTGGTGGGACACATTTTTTTCTTATCAAGAGAAGATCACAGCGGGTATCTAGGAACTCCCGACTCACTACTAGCCGATGACTTTCTAGGCTTCTTGTCATAAAGGTAGTGTTGGAACAAATAGGAAACAAAACCCCATATGGCGACTAGCATGGCTATGATCTTCACTCCATCCATCTTGTCATGAAAGATCATCACGGCAAAGAGAGGTACAACAGGCAGAGACAAGGTGCTGATCACGTTTGAAAACAAGGATGACACCTCAAAGATGAGCCCTATCACTCCAACAGAAGTAACTTGCCATGACACTGCCGTCCACACCAATGTCATCATGTAGGAGAACTGCCCTGATCGGAATCTGTCCATCTCTCCCTTCAAACTTTTCCACTCACCACTGGCAAATAGTCCAATGAGAGAAGCAAAAGATGCCACAAGTGCAGTGTAAATCTGCATGTTCAGCACGGCCGAGAAGGTCTTCTTCTTGATGACGTTCTCAAAGGTGAGTTGCATCAACGAAAGGATGAGTGAGTAGGTGCCTGATGCTCCTAGTGTCAACAAGAAACCCAAGAAATACCGACCCCTTGAGACACCAGCAGGTGCATGGGATTCTTCGTTTACTCCAAGGAGCGAAGAAGACAAGGTAAGTAGGACTACAGAGTTCAAAACCAATGTGGTGAGCTTCTGGGAATTTAGGACGTACGAGAACACAACATTGAAGGCCAGTTGGCTAGCACAAATGATAGAATAGGTTGAGACTGGAAGATAACGCAAACCACTGGAATACATCATGTCATCAGCAGCTATGATGAGTCCCAAGACGACATATATCATAGCAATTTTGGCAATGGGAGTGTCGCTGCCTCCACCGGTGGATTCTATGAGGCATGATTTCGATGGAAAGAAGAAGAGGGCAAAGAACAATATAGGGAAACCAGCGGTCTGTACAAACGCTGACATCCACTTGCTGCTACCGCCTTGATCATAGTAGTACCTCCCAAGCAACGTGGCGGATGTCTGGCCTGCGATGAGGAAGAACACGTCCGCTGCTACCATCAACCACCATTTCCAATGCCGTGATGGTGCTTCTTGAGTTGCTGAACCTTCAGATTTATCTGGTGCTGTGGTTTTGAATGGTAAGAGTTAATACTGATAGTAACAAATCAAAGTAGTGCACAAGTTAGACAAATTTTCGACAAAAGAATATTGGCAACACTTTTAAGGATGGTTCTAGCTATTTCATAGAATAAAGTTTATGAAGGCAATGTAAGAGAGCTCCACAACAAATCCAGTGTAACTCCATTTTTACTGATTGCAGTCCAATACTATATAGATGAAGAGATTAACAACAAAATATTTTTTAACAAAAACTATAAAAATATAACATAATCCAAATTAGAAAAGGCTAAAAACCCATGCCTTTAAGCTTAGAACGTTTCTTCCGAGAAATATTGTTCCTTTTTATCATTGAACTTTTTCACCTTCTTTTTAAGTATGGTAAAATAAAACTAGGCGTTTTCCTCACAAAAAGAGAATTCTAAGGCCTTAATATACGAAGAACAATGATCTCATTTATGGGAGTGCTCGTCGATCCTTCATGCCTTGCAATATTACATATCAGCACATGCATGCATGACACAATTCAATGTATCAAAAACTACACGGGTGAGGCACCTAGAGGATCTCAAAAAGGACAAAGAGTGAAGCATTGAGCGTAGGATGCACAGTTGGTCATTGACACTGCCACACATGCCCAACAAGGCCAGAAAGCTAGGATATATATGGAAGTGTCACATGCAGATCAAACATGCATTATTTTTGACAATTCGTAGAAGACCCATCTGAACGAAAAGGAGATAACTGAAATAATTCCCCCACACATTTGAAAGCAAAAGCGGTAAAGATTTAAGCCACGCGAATAATTTGATTTTTTTGAAAAATTATGCATATCATATTAGTCTCGACTCACCATCCAAAAACACTTGAATGAAAAACACCGACAAAGAAGGCCATAAATGTGACTTGGGAGAGCAAACTGACCTGGGATTTGTATTTGGACCTCGCCGTTGTTCGCGCCTGTGTTGTTGCTGCTGCCTCCACCGCCACCATTGTTGTTACCACTAGTGTTGTTGTTGCCATTGTTGTTATCAGACATTTTATTTAAGAACCTATTGCTAAATGAAATCCAAGACAGGAGGAGGAGACGATGAACTGAGGATACAATTAGGAAGTTTCGCTCATCGCATAGGGTGGCAAGAGAGCTAAGATGCCTCAGGTTTTACGGTGGGCGCGGAGCAGTAGGCATGCGGAGATGGGAGGGAGGGGTGGCCCGTCCGTCTACTAATTTCATTGCCGCCACGTGGAGGGCTGTGTGCATGTGGCCATTGCTTCCTGTTCATGCCACTTTCATCGTCTTGCTCTTACACACGACATGCAAGTGTCCCCTCTCCACCTCGCAGTCGCATCTCATGCATGGATGTGTCATGCATGCTGGTTTTATGGGTTTCCACTATTTTTCTAAGGTGGTTGAGACATGCATTCCACCATTGTCTTGATCACCTGATGGTTGATGCGGTTGCGGACTTGTAATATCGTCGGCCCATGTGACGTAGGGCTCCCTTGTCCAGACTAGGTTTGCCACGACTGAAACGACCTATGTTACTTTGGGCTTTGCGGAGATCAAATCACATATTCACGAGCCACGACACGGTGATAATAGGTTTGTTTCCTGATCCCCGACGGAGAATTCCTTTATCAAGTGATGGAAATAGGGAGAAATGGGGAAATTTATTCCCTATTGGGAACGGCAAGAATGGATGCGAAGAAATTTGCAATACCTGGCCGTTAAGATGTGAGTCCTGTGCGGCCCATGTGATTGGTTGTGGTGAAATAGTACCATTTTTCTAGTCTAAACAAAGTTGTAGTAGCATATAATGCGTGATAGATCTAAGCGTATTACCTTGTGTTAACCCTTTTGAGCAAAACAAGGTAAAAAAAAAATCAAAAGTGAAACTATGCATGCATATGCTTGTCCTGCAGTTGGACCAGGCACCGAGAAAATTTGGGATAGGGTGTTAGAAAATCATCCCCTTACGGAGACAGGGACCCAAGAATGGTAGTCTACTAAAGCTTCCCTTGCGGGGACATGGACTCGAGAACAATAGTCTCCACATGTTCACTTAAGACTAGTGTAAATATTTAGTTGAGCCTAGCCCAATCACATCACAGCTCCATCCTGTCATCCTATCTAACTCCAATACGCCCAATACTTATCCAATACCTAGTAGTCCACACCAACTATTTCAGACATGGACACACAAGCACCGCTGTCACTAGCCTTAGCCATGATGCAACGCTACTAGTCCAACTTCGAGTGATTCCATCAGGAACCGGCTCGACCTCCACTAGTCCAAATTACAAGTGGAGCGTATCCCACGTTGCTGCCCTAGAGCCCCAAGGAGAGCACGCTGCGACCGCCTTTGGTTCTCATCCTCCAACCTTTTCCACCCTTTTCCCTCTCCTCCCTCCCATTCTCTAACGAGGATGGGTGCCCACTTTGTCCTTGTCACCTGAATGGGGCTGAGATGAGGAAAATCATGCTCTTGACTAGGTCCGGGGATGGGGACAAGGACTAGGGATTTTCTTTATCTTGGGGTTTGAGTACGATGGGTTGTCCGTCGTGGATTAACCCCGTTGCCATCCCTAAACATGGTTGCATAGAAACAATGTGCGGACACATGCATTTTTGTTTATCTTAAGTGCACTTAAAACTTATTTTGAGATTAGTATATTGTTCCAACTTTTTTCTCACATGTTTTTACGAAACAATAGTTTTGAATCACTCAAATTCTTGTGCGAGGACATTTCTTCTCTCTCTCCCTCCTCCTCTAAGGCTCTAAGTCCTCTACACTTTCCTTTCCATGCTCCTCCGCTACCACTGGATTGCCAGCTTTGAGCAGCACGACATGTTGCCACATTCATCAACACTGATACGACCAATTGTCGATTTTTTATTGACGATGTCGGTAGTTTTTTTTTTAAAAAAAATTAAAACACCTGAAATTTGACTTAAAACTATGAATAAATCCAAAACCGGTCCGATACACACAATACCGGGGTGGCCGATAGAATAATCTTGAGTGCCACCACCCTCTCAATGCGGCGACCATGGTGCATGCAGCCCCGATCACCGTGTGCCACTATGGATGGGCCCCGACCCGATCATTGAAGGGGGAGGAGATATGATAGAGGATGAGGCAGGAGGAAGTTGCGTTGAGGTTTGGCTCGTGCGGCCAACAAAACGACACCGCTGCGGGCGACTAGGGTTTGCCCTAGCCGCCGCCGCCAACGCCGCCGCCCGGCTTCCTCTCCGCCGGCCTGCCGCCTCCACGCCAGCCCTCCAGTCTCCTCCGCCGCCCCGACCTCCTCCGCACCGTCGCCTTCCTCCGCGCCGCCCCCCCCCCCCCGCCGCCGCCCTCCTCTGCGCCGCAGCCTTCCTCCGCGCGCAGCCGCCGCCCTCCTCCGCGACCACAGCAGCCGCCGCCGCCCTCCTCCGCGCCGACCCCCTCGGCGCCGCCCTCGCTGCGACGTCCTCCACGCCGCCCGACCGCCTCCTCCACGCCGGCGCCGGCCCAGATCCACGCTGCCGCCGCCGTCCGGATTTCCTCCGTGCCTCGTCCACGCCACCCTCGCCCAGATCCACGCCGCCGCCATCCGGATCTCCTCCGTGCCGCCGCCGCCCTCCTGCCCTCCTCCGCGCCGACCCCCTCGGCGCGGCCCTCCTCCGCTGCGACCTCCTCCACGCCGCCCAACCGCCTCCTCCACGCCGGCGCCGGCCTAGATCCACGCCACCGCCGCCGTCCGGATCTCCTCCGTGCCTCCTCCACGCCGCCCCGCCCAGATCCACGCCGCCGCCATCCGGATCTCCTCCCGTGCTGCGCTGCTCCGGCCAGTGCGCCACCCCTCGCCATGGCTAAGCTGGTCAGCCCCACGTCGCGCTGGCAACCCACTCGCAATCCCAACCAGCGCCCCCAATCCTATGCGGCCGCCGTCGCCTCCACCTCCGCAGCACCTTCCTCGTCAAGCTCGACGCCCCACCCTCCTCTGCCCGCCATTACTGTTCCCCTTCCCCTCCTAGCGAGTGACACAGGCACCGCCTTTACTGCGGCCGCGGTGGGTGACCGCGTTCACTCCTCCCCCCCTAGCCTCCACCCCGCTCATGTTCCCGTTGTTGTGGCCTCTACTCCGCGCTCCGTCTCCGATGCAACGAGTTCTTGCTCGGAATGGAAGGTGGTGGCCTCGAGGAAACGACAGCGTGCTCTGCGGCGCCCCCCTCTCGGCCGCGCCGCCTTCAATTCCGGCCATCCCCCTGCCCCGCGGTGGCCTTAAAGGGAGGTGCGCCCGTTGTCTGGCCAAAGACCACCGCGCCGCCTCCTGCAGCGATCCGGTGCGCTGCTTCATTTGCCTCCGCTCTGGCCACACTGCGGTGCGTTGCCGCCGTTGCCCTTCTCCCGCCCGTCGCCTTTCTCAGCCCACTCCCACCCTCCTCGCCATGGTGCCGCCTACCCGCTCCCCCCTAGCCGCGCTGCGCTTGCCGTCGGTGCGCGTGCCCGTGAAGGTCGACTCTGCCATGTGCATCACTGCCGAACCGTCATCATCACCGTTGTCGGCGGCTTGCACCCCGAACCTGACCTCGTTGTCGGCGAGCTCAACCGCTACACCGACATCCCCACTTTCGACATCAACGTCACGTCGCTCGGCCCGATGAGGTTCCTCGCCCGCTCGGCGGCGCGACGCTTCTTCCGCGCTCACGGCCGGCAGTTCATCGTCGAAGCCTTCCCCCGCGACGTCCACGCCGGTGGTTAGCCCGCCGCCTTGCGATACCGCGTGCTAGTGCTCATCGAGAATCTCCCTCTTCCTGCCTGGTCTGTGGAGGTGGTCGACTGCATCCTCGCCGGCGCCGGTCGTGTCGATGTCGTTGAGGAATCTACGCGCCTCCGCCTCGACACTTCCGCCTTTCGGGTGTGGGTTTGGACCCGCGACCCCGCCGCCATTCCCCTTAAAGCTGAGCTCGAACTCGTGGAGCCTTCCCTCTACATGGAGCCTCGACACGCCGATGATCATGGTAGTGCATGCCATGCCTCGCCCTCGCCAGCTTTCCTTCACCCGCTCATCCTCCATGTCACCTTCGTCCAAGATTTCTCCTTCGCCGCCGTACGCGTTAGTGGCGTTGCGCCCGGCGTCTCCCACTACTGGGCCTTTGGCTACCCGGACTCCGTGCCGCCACCAATCTACACCGATGTGCCTGCCGTCTGCCGCAACCTCTTTCAGCCGTGTTAGCGTCCGAACGGCGAAGATGGCGACGGAGGTCACGGCGATGGCTACCCTTACGCCCGCGACGTCGCGTCCCGCCCGCGGCATCGCTTGGGCAAGGCTCCCGCGGCCGCCAATGACGAATCCTCTGCCAGCCTCGACAGGGCGCGCCACCGCTTCATGCGGTCTCCTAGGCACCGCGGTCGCGTCGCTCTTCCCTCGCCACCGCGCACCATGCGTGGCCCATCCACCGACGCCGGCCACGCTGCCACATCGCCTCGTCGGCGTCATTGCCGCCGCCGCCGGCCGCCGTCGATCCTGGCTTGGCATTATGTCGGAGGGTCAATTTCGCTAGCGTGGGCGCTAAGCGTGGTGCGGACCAGTCGCCATTGCCTCCGTCGCCTGCGTCTGGGTCACAGCGCCACCGCTTCCTCCAACGGCCGCCTTTTGTGGGGCCTCCGTCTTCGGGAGGCGCGTTTCAATTGGGCCCTCGACCGTGCGTTTCGCGCCGTTCCCAGCGCACTTAGCCTCGCCAGACTCCTCCCACTGCGCGGTCGGCGGTTCCTTTGGGCGGTGCCGCTGTCTGGCCTCCTCTCTCACAAGGCTTAGGGCGAGGCCTCCTCCTGCCGCCTCTGGCCCACGTAGCACTAGCTCCATGGCCTCTTCCGCCCAAAGAAGCTCTGGACTTCCTCTGCCCAGCTTCCCACCTCTTTGGACCTCCGTCTCTGCCCACCAAATTTCTTTTCCCGGTGAACCCCACTTTTGATCCCATGGTCATCGAGGCTGTTCTGCCTTCGCCAGCTCTGGCCACCACTTTCGACTCCAGAGCCACCCTCCCCTCTCCCGTGCCGTTGGTTGACACCCCCCCACCCCCACGCCGCTGCCCCAAACCGGCTAATCCTCGCCGTAGCTCTAGGCTGGCCTCGGGGAAACGACCCCTCCCTTCCGGTGGCACCTCTTCAGTCCTTGCGATCCGCAGGGCGCAGGGCGTCCTCGCCCGTAGGTTGGGGATTGCTCCTGCCATGGCGGTGGATGACCTAGTTGCTCAGCTCCAGGCCCTCTTCACCTCGGGCTCGCTTGACGAGGTTGCCTCGCCGTCGCAGACGTTTGTGGGCTGTCTCGCCCGACCATGGATGTCATTCCACTGCCTGTGATGTGGGAGAGGAGTGTGGCCTCGCTAGCCGCCACCGCTTCACGCCTCCTCGGTGCCCGCCGCTTTGATGTTTAGTCTTCCTTGTTCGGTGCCCGCTGCGTGGGCTTGGGCCAGGTCGCCACTGCGTGTGGACTTGTGTCTGTGGTCACTGCGAGTGGGCTTCTGTTCGTGTCGCCACTTGCGTGTGGCTTTCGTTGTAGTTTTTTCTTCAGTCTTGAGTGGTGTCCTGATCTGTGGTCCTTGTCAGGTCCCTGTGTTGCAAACGCCTCATTCCTTTAGCTGCAGTGGCGTGTTTTGGTCCGCTACTCTACCTTCGCAGGTCCCTAGCAAGTGTGTTCCGTCTAGTGTTTCCCAATGAAGATTCTCTGTTGGAACGCCCGTGGCCTTAACTCCGCCGCTAAACGGGATGTCGTCGCAGCTTTGGTCCGTGACTACTCTCCCTCAATCCTCGCGATTCAAGAGTCCAAGCTCTCCGCCCCCTGCCAACAAACACTCATGGAAATTTGCGGCCATCGACTCAGAAACTACCTGCAACTTCCTCACATCGGTACTAGGGAGGCGCCATCCTCTTCGGACAACTCAATCCAACTCTCCGACACGCCATCCTCAACCACTCCATTTCTGCTGGTCTCCCACTCGACGGCAGGCGGCCGGGCTATAACCATCGCTTCACGGCCCTTCACCGATGTTGACAAGGAAGCCTTTACGCTTTCGAAGTTGGGGACCGTGGCCCAAAGATTATGCCCGCCCTCGCTCATCATAGGTGATTTCAACCTCATCTACAAGGCGGTGACAAGAATAACCTTAACTCGAACTGCCGGCTCATGACTCGCTTCAGACCGCCTCGACAGCGCGACCTTAAGGAGATCCACCTCTCGGTCGGCGTTTCACTGGAGCAATGAGCGAGCAAACCCTACCTCGTCGTTGGATGAGCTTTCGCAACACCGACCGGAGCCGTTATTTCCTTCCAGCTCTCTGATCCCGTTGTCTTCTCTGGCCTCCAACCACTCCCCCCTTTTGCTAATCTGGAGTGCGCGCCGCCCGCCAAGACGCTTTCCGCTTGAATCCAAGCTCTCGCCATCACAGCCGCTTTGCAGTTCGAGTCGCACCCACATCGGGGACTCCAAATTGCAGCTAGCAATTGCGTCAGAGGTTATTCGTCTCTTTGATATCGCCATGGAGACTCGCTCACTATCTCATCAAGAGCTCGCCCTTAGGCGCGCCCTCAAGCTGCGCATCCTGGGTTTAGGTGCCATTGTGAAGATGATGTGGAAACAGCGCTCCCGTCTCAACTGGCTCAAGTTGGGTGATGCAAACACCCGCTATTTCCACCTCAGAGCCAACAGCCGGTGTCGAAAAAATCACATCCACTACCTTCAAACCGCCTCTGGAACGCACACCGAATTCTCTGAGAAGGCCGGCATCCTCTTCCAGCACTTTGACTCCATCTTCGGCAGTGACGCAGCACGAACTTCTGTCCCCTCGGGGAGATCCTTCAATTGGGATTTCCTCGGCCTGCCATCCTTCGACCTATCTTCCCTAGAAGAACCCCTGACCCTCGAGGAGCTCCACAAGGTTGTGCTTTCGCTCCCTTCAGACAAGGCTCCGGGCCCGGATGGCTTTCCTTAGGATTTCTTCAAAACCTGCTGGGAGATCATCTCGTTCGATCTCCTGGAAGCCCTGCAGTGCCTTTTCAACCTAGACGCCCCAGGGTTCATCAACTTAAATTATGCGCACATCATCCTCCTCCCGAAAAAAGACTCCCCGGCTTGTGCCTCAGACTACCGCCCTATTAGCCTGATCCACGGCCTTGGGAAGATCTTCACAAAAATCTTGTCTTCAAGACTTGCACCCTTTATGGACAGCCTTATCTCGCCGTGCCAGAGCGCCTTCATCAAGCAAATACCACATCCAAAACAACTTCTTGCTCGTCCAGTATGCGCTTAAACCTCCATCGCTCCGCCACCCCGCTTGTTCATTGCTTGACCTCGAAAAGCTTTCGACTCGGTCTCCGGTCATACCGCTAGACAACTCAAGGCTAGGGGTTCGGCGACCGGTGGCGCGACTGGATCTCGCTCTCACTCTCAACCTCCTCCTCGAGGGTCCTATTGAATGGTTGCTCAACTGATACCATCCTCCACTCCAGAGGCCTGCGGCAAGGGGACTCTCTTTCGCCCCTTCTCTTCGACCTTGCGATTGAACCCTTGGTGTCTCTCATCCTGCGAGCTTCAGAGGGGGGCCCCCTAAGTCCAATCCCAGGCTTACAGGGTAAACCCAAGATCTTCCTTTCCACCGACGACGCTGCCATTTTTGTCAACCCGATCAAATCGGAAGTGTCACCTCAGCCCTCATTCTTCAGAGTTCTCACAGATCACCGCCTTCTTGACGAACATCGCCAAATCCTGTAGTTCCCATCGATCGCCGACTTGAACCTTGATGACATTCTACAAGATTTTCCGCCTCCGTATGCTTTCCCAATCAAATACCCGGGCATCCCGCCTCAATCAAAAGTTCAAGTCGCCCACTTCCAACCCTCATCGATAAAGTGGCCAACCGGCCGGTGGGTGGCGGGGCCCTCGATGTCCAAAGGCGGGCGGTGACTCTTCTTAAGGCTGTCCCATAGCCGCTTCCCACCTACACCTCGCTTGGTCATTAACCCCCACCTCCGCCCTCAAGAGAATTGATCGATTAGGAGGGCTTGGCTCTGGGGGCGGGTCGGCCGAGCAGGACCTCCCCTAGGGTCAACGGGAGACACTGCTCCCCTCTAAGCTTGGCACTGGGGTCCTCAACCTCTCTGTTTTGCCCGCTTCCCTTCGCTGCGTTGGCTCTGGTGAACAAGACTTCACCTCTTCGACCTTGGGTCGACTCCTCGACCCCCACAGAGCCGACGCCGAGTCTGCTGCAGCGTGGGTTGTGCTGCTACCCTCCGCAATGGGTCTTCCATTTTCTTCTGGAGGACCACGGCTTGATGGTGTGTCACCCAAAGAGATTGTGCCGCACTTTTGAGATCTCCACCGAAAGGATCGCCTAGTCGTGACTTCGCCCTCAACTGCAATTGGATTCTCGACCTTCGGCGCAACATGAGTCCGCAATTGATTCCCCGGCTCATCCGCCTGCTCACTCGGCTAAATCAGTTGGAGCCCCTCGCTCAGGATGCAGATATCGTCTCCTGGCGTTTCTCCGAGAACGGCGCTTTCTCGGTCAAATCGGCGTACATCCTGCAATTTACCGGACGATGCCCGACTCCTACCCTCCACAGGCTTTGGAAGACTTGGGCCCTGTCCAAATGCAAGTTCTTCACCTGGCTCCTCCTGCGCATGCGGGTGTGGACCGCGGACGCCCTCTTGCGCAACCATCTACCCAACAACTACTTCTGCCCGCTTTGTTGGAGGAATCTGGAAACGCCGGATCATCTCTTTATCCAGTGCGACTTTAGCTCCTTCGTCTGGTCGGGCCTGGCAGCTGCTCTTAACATACCTGCCCTCAACCCGGCAAGTTGGCGTGCTACTGCATCCCTGCCACTCTGGTGGGAGATTGATGCGGCACCGTCCTCTTCTCCGCGCGCGGCGCTCTCCGTCGTCATTGCGACCATTTGGCACATTTGGCTGGAGCGGAACAACCGCATTTTCCGCTCTTTCGAGCATTCCAAGGACGTCTTCCTACGGCTTCTCCTCGACGAGTTGCAGCTTTGGGCGGCTGCAGAAGCGCGTTTTGTAATACCTTAATTTTTTGTTAGCCTCTTGGGGGGAGGGCTTTGTAACCCCACAACAAAATTTTGTAACTCCTCGCTTTCAATGAATGGCAGCTTTTCTGTCTTTTTTTTTTTAAAAGGAGGAAGTTGCACAAGAATTATGTTTACGAATATGTTTTTGAGAAAGTAAGGAGACAGTGTATGATCTCGGAGGGCAGAGAGTTCGTTCTCATGAACACAAATATGTCTGGAAATGCAGCTAGCTGCTAGTTTGCACTTAAATTTGATCGCAACGTTTATTGATCTAATATTCTGGCCTACAAAATCCTGTGGTCTGTTGATCCGAAGGATTCTGGACGCCTAGCTACTGCCCGCTCAGAGCCCCGGGTTCACTTCCTCGACGGCGGCAACGCATGAGCTACCTCGAGAGCGATGGCCGCCTCCTTACTGAACTCGGCGTCCTCGGCGACGAGCGGCGAGCTCTCGTTCTCCTCGCGGAACCCGTTTTCGCAGGTCTCGGGCGCGTCCAGCGCGGCGCTGAGGTTCGTCAGCGCGGACTGCAGCCCAGCGGCGCTCCCTGAGACGATGCCTTTCTCCGCTTCCTTGAGCTGCCCCACGGCAGCCGCGTACACCTCGGCGCAGTCGCCGAGGCAGGCCTGCTTCTTCTTGTCCGTCTCCGAGGCCTTCAGGTCGTCGATGCGATGGGCGGTGTTCTTGGCCGCGGCTCCGGTGATCCGTCCGGCGATGACGGCCAGCTGGCGCTTGTCCGCGGTGGCGCTCCCCGGGTCGGCCTCGAAGAACTTGATGCAGTAGTCGTAGTCGATGGCCGGGTGGCCGGCGACGATGGACCGGCACGCGTCTTCCACGACGGATGCCGTGGCCGTGGAGGAGGCAAGGAAGAAGCTGATGAATAGGAGATGGCAGAGAGCACGTAGAAGACTCATGGCTCGATGTGCTTGAGTTGAAATTCGATGTATGTATTGCCGTTTCCTTGGCTCAGGGACGTCTACACTTTACACATATATATGTCTCAAAAAATCAAAACAGATCGTACCAGCACTTTTTAAAGTATCGAATGAATTATACTTAATTGTTTCTTATATCGTATATAGCATACCTCAATCCAAGAGCACTTTTTAGGTATTATATCAATTGATTTTGTTCATTTTTAAATATTAGTAAATGCTATTTAATTGTATATGCATATCCATGATCAACTGAGTGCGTGCACTGTATGGTTTTGACTTAGAGCATGGTTAGTAAGATCTTTAGAATAAAATCTTCTCGATATTTAGAAACTCTTAGTCCTTTTCCAATAGTCTTTACATTTCCTTGTTTTTCTTGGCTAATTTGATTTATTTGACTTATCTGCTTATCTTTGTTTAAAAAATAAATAATTTATTTTTTAATCTGTATTTTTTCTATCTCGAAAATATGTTTAAAAGCTCTCTAAAATAAGTTGAAAGAGGAGACCCTCAAATAAGTCAAATAGGATAATATAGTAAGAACATGCACTTTAGATTCCCTCTTCGAATCTTTAAATTCTTTGAATCTTTAAATTTAAAGATTCTGTCTCCTGTCTTTGTATTCGAGAATAAAGGCTCTCCTGAATAGAATGAAAATATATAGAATAAATAGTGGTATAGAGAATTTAGTTCTTTAATTAAGTTCTTTTTGCATTTCGTCTGCTCTTTCATTGCCAACAGAACAAGGATTGTTACAGTAGCATGAGTAATTGATTTTCACTAATATAACAAGATAAACATGTAATTATTCATGTACATATGATTTATATATAATATATTTGGCGGTGGGCACCTTGCTCGACGTTTTATGCTCAAAAAATAGTGGTACAAAAGAAGGAATATAAAATCAAATTTTAAAGATTCTATTGACTATGCTCTTACAACTTTATCACTTCGAATGTTTCTTGAGCCAAATGTTTACAATTTATCACATCAAATGTTTCTCGAGCCAAATGTTTCAACAATATAATAATTCAAAGCCGCTTCTCAGTGCTCTTGAAGCCAAATTAAACTATGCGAGAAGTGTTCAACCTTTTTACAAACCGGAATTGCTCCCTATCGATACACTGAAAATAAATGAAATCTCAATCGACATATCTACACTAGTAAATAACTAAATTTATATATTGTTTGATGTTATAGAAATGTACAATTTAATTATAAAAAAGTTTATGTACTATTTTGGCACATATCTTTAGTTATATAGATAACCTACTTTTTTTTCCCTCTTGAATGAACCTGTGACAACTAAAAAATATTATATAGTTAATTGTTACACCCTTTTACAACATCAAACTATATATAAATTCAATCATTGTCAACCAAAATTTACTTCAATTTTGACACGAGTAATACGTACTAATTTAGAAATATGAAAGCTAGCTCGGCCATCTAGCCATTCAAATTTGGATGTTTTATTAAACCTAGTGCACATATATACCATATTTAATCAAGCACACTGAACTTATTTAGTAGAAAATCAATGCTATTTGATTTGTTTTCATACATATATACCGTTTAATCCCCAATTGGAGACCGCTGCGATTACATTTCATAGCTCACAGCTATTTAGCTCCCCTCAAAACCAACAGCTGGTTTCAGTCCTATGTCTCATTGAGCCAGTTAAATGCATAGGTTCAATCGGAGTCACAACAAGGCACATTATCCACTCAACGGCAAATAATAGCCTCATAACGACTCCAACTCTGTTTTATTACTTATGTGGAGGAGAAAGGAGAGAAATAGATTAACTCAATCTTTTTCTTATGTGGAGAGAAAAATCATTACAAATTATTACACCAAATAGACTATACAATAAAATAAATTTTTTATAGTGAAATGCTACGTTACGCTAAGCTGAAAAGAACAAGGCTAGCGGTATCGTGGAGATCCTAATTCCACGGTGCCGACGTGTCTCCCGTTCCAACAAACATGGCCCGAAGGTGAACAAGACCCTGAAAGCCAACGGTATCATGGAGATCCCAATTCCATGTGCCTATGTACCTCCTAACAACGAACTTTCCGTTAGGGAGGAGAAGCTCCAATATCAAGTCCCGAAGGTGAACAATACCCTGAAGACCAACGGTATCGTGGAGATCCTAATTCCACGGTGCCGATCTACAATCCGCTCTAACATAACAAGACGATGGTGATCAAGACAGTCAACGTCTACATCCAACCCCGGACACGCCGGAATATCCTCGATGACGCCAACAAGCTGTCTACCTCGACTTTAAGTCAAGTGCTAATCCGTGCATCTCTCAAGTACAACCACACCAACATGGCTCCTGAAGATACAAATTCAAGCGACACGTGCGGGCATAGCCATATAACGGCTGTGCTAGACACTGCGTGGGCCATGTGTTACCCCACATATCCTGTCGTCGCTAACTACACCCTACATACACCCCATCACAGTGAAGCACAAAACGAAGAGAAGAAGACAACCTCACAGCTTAATCAGAGGTGTTCCGTGTATCCACGTGCGGATGTAATTAACTGAGTAGCCTTTCGAAACCCCAGGATCCTGAACATCACAATCAACTACACAAGATGGCCAACTAGCACGGCTACGGAGCACAATCTCGATAGGAACTTGTATTTTATTGCGATAATGAAATATCAACGTTCTTGTCTCCTTCTTTTGTGCGTTTTCGATAAATGCACTGGCACACCCGCAGATGCGAATTTGTGTGCGTCACACTCCGCAATGTGCAGCGGTGATAGTAGCGACGACGCGGCGGCGACAGTGACGATGTTGCGATGGCAGCGGCAGGTGGAGCTCGGTGCACCACCACGCAGCTTGCAAGAGGAGATGGCGATTGGACCTTGTTGGATTGGGAAGGAAATGGTTGGATTTGGGAGAAGATGGTGAAGAGGATAGATGTTAAGGAGAAGGGGTATTTTGAGTTGGAACATGACCTTAGTACATTTGAAACAATTGGATTTTGCATGTTGAATCATTTGGTTTTAACGCACTATAACATATGAATTGTTCTTGAGCAACATTTCATTGCAACATACTACATCATTTCGTTCTAACATATTGCAACATCTTGGTTATTTTTGTGCAATATTTGGTTTCAATATAATGTAACATTTTGGTTGCTCATGTGCAATATTTGCTTATAATAAGCTGCAACATTTTGGTCTACACACGACAACCGTTGGTTTAACATATTACAACATTCAACAGTATACTTGTTGCATGAAGTGACTTTTAATGTTGCAGTGCGCTGTCTTAATTATTACATCGATGTTGCAGTATGCTATCTTAATTGTTACACTACTTTTTATCACTTGTTGTAATAGGCGTATTTTATTGTTACTATCTTAATTGCTGCACCATTTTTTATTACTTGTTGCATTAGGTGAATTCCAATGTTGCCATAGAATATCTCGCTTGTTGCTTCTAGATCACACAAATGTTTTAGCATATTGTGTGTAATGTTTTATATCATTACGCTTGCTTTAATATTTTAGTATGATTAGTTTACATGTGTTACCCAATATTTAACAATTTTCATGTGGAACAAAGGGGGGGGGGAGTGGAATTCATGATTTTTTTCCACAAGGTTATTGCATCGAACACGACAGAGGCAGAGGTGAGCAAACAAGGAGAATTGCATTTTTTTCCACTCTCAATATTGGTCCTTACCATTTTGCCACTCTGCCTCACTATCGTAGACACAGATGGACCCATATGTCACAGATACAGAGTGGCAAAATGGTAAGAAGTCATCCAATAGAGTGGTAAAAAATCAATTTTCTGAGCAAACGAGGCACAAGATTTTGCTGGGCGGAGATGGAAGAGCAGGCCCGCACAGGGGTCCGACAGAAAACGCCCGGCGTCAGGCGTTTGACGCGTAGCTGCATCCGATCTTATATATAATCTTGGGGAAAAATTCCAAGTGCTCTCTAGAGTGTTCGGGTTGCCGATTGACCTGGTCGTCGATGCCCCTTGAAGTGCCGCCTCGGCCTTGCAATGCTGCCACCATGGCCAGCGCGCCGTAACCAGCATCGCGCCGCCTGGCCTGGCTACCGGTCGGTCATGTCGCCACGACTATGTGCCTCACCGGCGCTCCACCATTTGTCGTATCGTCGTCTGGAAAAGCCGCTATGGCTGGTCGCGCCACCTGACCGCGCTGCCAGTGAACTCCATGCCCGACCAGCCCTCATCCCTCCTCTTTCCTCTCCCTCACTCTCCCTCTCCTCTCTTTGTGTACGAGACGAGGAACTAAGGTGAGCACAGACATAGTGGAGAAGATGATAACGGTGAGGAATTTAGGGAATTGAGAGGTGGCTATTTTTTCAATCTAATCCCTGTACTATGTGCTAATTAGACGAGTCCTAGAAATACCTAGCCCTATATTCATGCGTCATTGTGTATTACCAGATTGCTTTGCATCCGAGGAAAATGTAATCACAAGCCCACTCATTATGGACCGAAAGGGGCTGGTATTTTTCCAAGAAATCTCTAGCCAACCTTCCCGCAAGAGGGTTTTCTTAACACTAAGGAATTCTATTAATGCTAGAGGAAAACGATAGCTGCAAGAATTTATTTGTTCTCAACGCCAAGAATTACGCGGCTCCTCCTTTGTATTTTTTATTTAATAATCTTAGTTTGGTTTAGGGTGCTAAATTATCTAATTAAGCCCCTGATAATCGAGATGTGATTGTGTTCTAAATCTTTCACTAGATCAAACTTGCACATATGCATCTATATTACTTAATACCCTGTTACAGTTTTGTTATTCGATTCAGCTGACGTTTCTATATGCACGTGGTTCATACACTTCCCCCATATTTTATATGTTTGTGTTTCCATGACTGACGAGGCCGGATAGCAGACTAAGGCGCATGGTTCCATTTTAGACCATGGTTGTTTCCAATGTCCAACTTATATAAATTCCCCTTGTGGTGACCGTATACATAGCGAAACAGAAAGTAAAGATTGATTAAGCTAATAGCACAATTTAAACGGAGTATTCTCTAATACCGTCTGGGGCATGTGAACCAGCAAATCTACAATCGCCATGTTAGATGACTTGGTGTATGGAGCGCAATTATGTGATACGAGAATCTGTATTTTATGATGATTAATAAAATATTACCTACATTCCTTTCTATTTGACGTCTTTAACTTTTGTAAATGTGTTTGACCATTCGTCTTATTCAAAAAATTAGTTCAAACATGTATGAATAGTCAAAGCTGTGTGCAAAAGTAAAAGACGTCAAATAAAATGGAACGAAGGGATTACCTGTTTTCCCGTTACTTTATTTGTTCTTTTATTTGTGTATCATTATACACTGCCACAAGCACACAATTATACACTGCCACAACCACACAATTATACACTGCCCATTTATTTGTGTATCATGATACCATGGATTGCCTGATTTCCATGGGAATTAATTTTGATAGTGGAATAACTTACATGTTTCACAAATAGTTAGAGCGCGGCGACGCGCATATATTTTTCTAGGGAAAATAAGACCATGGCATCACAAGATGAATACTCGTACACGCGGCTAGAGTATATGAATCCACGTATAAGGAAGAAAAAAAAGGTACAGCTACATTAACATGAACACATGACCAAATGCGTAACCGTACGTCTACCTAACTGGGCAAGGCCTGCGTTGGTTGGGCCACTTATTGCTCCCGATCTCTTCTTTCAGGATCACGGCTAATGCACCGGATTATTGGCCAACACTATCGCAGGCACCGCTACAGGAAACACTGAAACCTGCAATCTACTAGTCAGCTGCTAACGACAAAGATGCAAAACAGGAGTCATCAGTCGGTCATCATCTTCAGGTCGGGGTCGTAGCGGCCCTGGTTCCCGGATAGCGACCAGGGGGCAGGAGCATATGCAGAGTGCATCGGATGGCCTGAGTTGTTGAACGTGCTGCCATTAGGTCCCATGGGGCTTCCTGGGTCATCAGAGTGCTCGCTCGATGTTCCGTCCGACGGAGGGCTAGCAGCTGAGGCCGCAGCAACACCAAATCCAGGTGCAAGCGTTGGTGCAGATGATGGCTCGCGTTTCAGCTGTTCTTCCTTGGGCTTTTTACTTTCGGTGACAAAACTGCCAATCACAACCTGAAAAGAAAAAACAAAATGATAAGCTGTTCCTGGAGGAAATGAGTCACAAAAATAATTTGTGGGCATATGATATGCCAGTTGAAGACAAAATGCAAACAACAGATGAATGAAGTACCTGGACAGGCGTCGCAGCCATGAGCATTCCAGCAACACAACCTCCTACTATACGTCCGTCGCTTCCAGCCAGTGCCACACTCAAACCACCAGTCCTGCTTCGGGTGTCACCATCCTCTGCGAGCAGAAATGAGCCCGACAGAGAGAGAATATCAAAGTGGCCCTGCAACACATCGCAGAATTCATTTGTTTCATAATATTTTTTAGTATGATACAAAACCTAAAAAAGGGAACTGTGGTTTGATTCTTGGTCTGTCCACATGGAGGAAGCAATAAACTACTATCATATACTGTAGAAAAAATTTGACCCAAAAAGGCAAACGTGGCGCCTTTCAAATGGCACCTAGATAATTAGTTATTTCCATTGTATTGGTTCTATTAGAGATCGAGAACGGATTTTTTTGTCCTGTTTTTTTCCTGTAACCCACCTTTCTGAGATGTAAACTGAACACAACCTCTAGTATTCAGAAACCAAGCTATCATGAGCAAATGAGAGAGAAACATGTTGGGTTCAAAAGATTTTGAGCAATGGAGAAGCTTATTACTGGCAAAACTAGAAAGAAGTGGCAAGAGGAAAGTAGCGGAAAGACGCACATCAAGTAAACCAGTGGTGTAGGGTTGCTAGTTTTACACTAAATGACAAGCAAACATTTGGTAGTCCATACAGACCAAACAAGCAATTAAAGCATATCAAAAGCAACCAAAACAGAGGTTTCCAAAAGTTATGATGCCTATGGTAGGCTTTTATACTTGTGCATTAAGGGAGCAAAATTCAAGCATTGTCAAGATCTTATTAAGTTGGACCTGAATATACCTCATACGTCACTATGCCACCAGAGGTTGCTGGTTGACGGAGTGTTGCCGCACATAGAGCGCCATTTGCTGAGATTATACATGTAGTACGTGGACCTTGCTGTGAAAAGGCCATTATCTTTGAAGCAACATCCTGTCGAGAAGACGATGTATAAATGTTTTTTATATGTGTGATGTCATGATAAAGGAAGCTAAGATAGAATCGATGAATTTGTATCTGTACCAATAAAAACTCACCTAAAAAATATCCATCAAGAATTGTGATGCATCCCATGTATTTAAAAAGAAGTTGGGGGCACATGTGTGCATGATAAACATAAATGGTATGAACAACATGGGAATATTAATAATCAATGGTGCTATGTTTCTCTTTGTTCTAGAAGGCACATGATATACAACTCTCTTCCTAGTTTCCCATAGAGGTTACTAACTTACTCTCATTACTTGGAAACCCATCAGGGTTCAGCCAATGATGATTTAACAAACCACAAAAGGACAGTCCACAATATTTAAGGTTTTCAACACAAAAAAGTATGTTCATGGTCTAGTTTTGTTCTCAAGTGAAATTGGCAGGGCAGTCTACTCAAAAATAACAACACAAATGTTCTCCAAATGCAACTTAAACACAAAAAACACAATCAAACCACACAACATATTATGCAAGCTTATAGATACAAAGAAAGCATTTTTCAAGTACCTCATTAGGCTTCACAGTTATTATGTGAGGAGTAAATGATGTCCCGGACGAACCTGAAAAATCAGCCCATCAAAGATCATAGTGAGTACCAGATTATCTGTATTTCTTAATAGACAGACACAACAATGGTTGATAGAAAATGGTCAAATTAAATTCACATAGTTTATCTCCGTTTGAGATAAAAAAGCAGCAAGGCACCAATCATTCAAACGACCACAGAAAACGTCATGGACATCACAACATTTCAACAATGCAAGATGAAAAGAAAGTAATTGGCAAGTCAAATATTCATTACAGCTTATATTGTCAGCTGCAAAAGCTACCACAACTTGAGGCATGACAGAAAACGAGCCAAAAAAAAAATCCATTTTTTGTCAGAACATGGACAATCTTTTTCTCTCTTTTTTCAAAAGAGATATGGACTTTCATATAAAGAATCTAAAGTAAGAAAAGGCAATGCATGAAATGTTCAGTATTCAAAGACCAAGCTCATGTTTGAATAGTTCCTACTTTTGTAGCTTATACCGTGCTCTGAGGATAAGTGGATAACTAAGATAAAGCATCGTTGTACTGCCCAACATTATTTAAATGCTGGAACTATTATTTTAATTCGTTAAGAATGTGGATGAAGCCTACCAAAATTCTTCTGCCCATACTCTTTAAATGTAGACAGGCAAACACATAAATATATTCCAATAGTCAAACCATACACTTCCAACAAGGCACAACCTTGAGCGGTCGCGCCATATTCTCCAATACTACAATCCAAACAACTACAAATAAATCACTAATATTTCAGAATCGGATTAAATCTACAGCAGAGAGCTGGTGCGGGCAGTATTTACCCAAAGCATCAAGTTGTCTCTTTTTGCCAGATCCCGGGGGCCGCCCTCTCCGCTTCCCGTCAGGATTTGAGTTCGATCCTGTGCCACCGGACTGCCCGCCAGCCTCGGTCGTCGCTGAGGCGGCAGGCTTCAGCCCCAAGCCGATGCTCCCGTCTGGCCCATACTTCCTCGGCCTGCCTCTCTTCTTCTTCACGAGCTCCCCGCCGGTGCCTCCAACCGCGGCGCCACCTCCCGCACCGGGCTGCTGCAAGCCCGGCGGGCCGGAATCGGGGCGGTACATGCCCCCCGGCATGTCCGCCGGCTTCATGGTCGACGATGCGGGCGGGGACGGCATGGGGCTGAAGCCGAGCGGCATCCCGTGCATGACATTGGCCGAGCCCGGCGGCATGGCCGGCCCGGCGCCGTAGGCGTGCTGCGGCATCATGACGCCGCCAGGCGGCGTCGAGCTCACGCGCGGCGGCGGCGGTGGCGTCGGCTGCGGCTGCGGCTGCGGCTGCTGCTCCCGGCCATCCATCCCGACGCAAAACCTAGCCTCCCCCGAATCCAACGCTCTCCTCGCCTGATCTGCGCGTTTCGCCGAACAGTCCACACGCGCCGTGGCGCCGTGGTGGCGGCGGTTGTGTATATGAGCTCTGGCGCTAGAGAAACTTGTAGTATTGAAATCAAATAAAATAGAGAGGAAATGGGGGAAAGCGGAGAGAAGGCAGAATTTGTGTCCCTGAAAAAAATTGGGGAAAAAAATGGGGGAGATGGCGAGGAGGCGAGGTGGGAGGGAGGAGTTTACCTGAGTGAGGGGTCTCGGATCAGATCTGTGCGAAGAGAAAACAAGACTCGGGTAATAAATCGCTGCCTCCACGTGTCATCCTTCGACTGGTAGAAATAGACCATGGTTTCCTTTTTTGCACGGAGCTTTTCTAACCCAGTGAATAATTAGTTTTTTCAACTAAAAATAATTTTAAAAGTTAATTAGGGACATGCTATGTGAAAACGGGTACGGTACGAGCCGAGTAGGGTCATTCCATACCCTATCTTGTCTTTTTTTTCGTATTTACAAATGGATAGAAAACGGGTTTCAGGTATCATTTGAACGGGTACAATACGAACAATAGTTACTTAGCGGATAGTACGCAAATTATCTAGAATAAAAATATGTTGACGGCGTGTTCTTCACTTAACCACGGTGAATCACACCCCTATCAGATTTCTACCTTGCTAGCCGATCAGTCGAGTTCGATTCGATTCGAGCATCGAACACGGCAAGGAGCGACGCTGCAATGACACCTGTGTTCAGACTCTCTCCGGGTAATAGTACTACTCCGGCCGAGCCTTAGCTCTTTTCGTGTTGTGATTGTGTGGAACGACACAGACGCTCTATGTCCAATCGCCTCCCTTCTCTCTCTCTCCTCCCTTTATACAAGCCTTGAATCGGCGGAGAGCCGAGGGTAGGCAAGACAAGATACCGAAAAGACGTGAGAGACGGGATGTAAGAGACGAAAACGTCTTGCTCATCGTGTCGAATGGCGCCGCCCACGCGAGCTCCGCAAGTGGCCTCGACTTCGTCGCGGACACGCCGCAGAGAACGAAGGGACCCGCTTTGTTCTTCTCTCGACGCGGGCCGCCATCCCGATGACGCAAACTTCTCTCTCTGCGGGTCAATTCCGCGGCGCCACAAAGGATGCTTGATCGACTCGCAGGGTCACCGTGGCGGTAATCATCTCTTCATCGGTCCATCCGCGTGTAATGTCGCATTGAATGCGCTGTCTTCAGATAGCGAGAGAGAGCCTTCGCCGTAAGACTCCTCGACGCTTATAGCACGGGCCACACCTGACAGTGAGGGGCCCTTCCGCGCTCGTCCTATGCGCACTGAGGAGCTCGCCCACACGCTAGGGCTCGATCGCCCGGCCGAGCGCGGCCCGCCTGTGTCCGGTCTTTTTAAGACTCTTCATACCCGACATTTACGGTGCCGACAAGAGCCCCGTCCACCATGATACGCGAACTGTCGCGCCGATACTCTATCGTTTCTCGCGCGATGGGAGACGAATCGTGGGGGGCCCACCTCCTGCGGTGGCCGTACGCCTGATTATCCACCTGCGCACGATCTTCCATGGGAACCGTACCGCTTTTCGCGGGAAACCGAGGCGCGCGAGGCATAATGCGCCTCGCGCGCGAGTGAGGACGGAATCCAAACCGCCGCTCTTGCTTCCTTTGCCTATAAATGCTTCATTCCTTGGCGCCGCGATGAATCCTTCCGCGCGCCAAAGAGCCTTGAACCACCATCTGCCTTCTTTGCCGCCGCCGCAAAGCTTCTTCGCCCTTAGCTTTTTCGCCATCGCACTTCCACCGCCCTCCAATGGCTCCTAAACGCAGCAGGGGCCGCCGTGGGGACGCCATTCCGGCCGCGCCGCCACCTGACGTCGCCTTGCCCGTCTCCGTCGCCGACGAGGAGACAGTTGCGTGGCTCCAGCGACTTGTGCCGCCTTTCGCCGCCCATTTCCGCGCCGGCACCATGGCGCCAAGCCCCCGCGACGGGGAGATCATCACTTTCACCGACGGTGCCAAGCGGGCTTGTCCCGCTATACTCGAAGTTCTTCTTGGGGTGCTTGCCTTCACGAGATCCAGCGACGACCTTCCCCAACTCCATCGTGATGCTGGCCATCTTCGCTCACCTCTGCGAGATGTTCGTGGGGGCGATGCCGAGCCTGCCACTCTGGCACCGGCTCTTCACCCTGCACGCGAGCTCGCGCTCGAGCGGGGGCCGTGGGGAGTTGCTACTTCTCTCTCCGCGACTCCACCGCCTTCATCCAGGTCGCGTTGAAGTCCAACTGGAAGGACTGGGAGCGCGACAGTGGTTGTACGTAGAGGACTCCAGCGGTTGCGACGATCTTGTCTTCCTTGAGGGTCCGGCGGAATCCCTCGTCAGCTGGGGGTCTCTGCCAGATGACTCGGCGGAGACGGAGTCGATGCTGGCGCGCATTGCTGAGCTCCGCCACCACGGGCTCACCGGAACCCATGTGGCGGCGGACTTTTTGCGGCATCGCCTCTGCCCGCTTCGCATGAGGGCGCGCCCTGCCTGGCAGTACTATGGCGACGATGATGGGACCCGCATTACCCCTGGAGGTGAGCACTTTCGCACTCTTTTGGGCCTTCTGATTTTCGTGGAGTATTTCCTTCTTTTCTGCTTCTCAATTCTTTGCTAATTCGCAGCTCTTCTTTCTTTTTGCCCACCATGAAAATATGTCGAGGAGGTGTTCGGCGAAGGTCAAGGGACTCTGCCGCGCCACCGGGCGACATCCTTCTACCGTGAGCATCCGCCTCTCATGATCGGGACCCACGGAGCGAACCTGTTACTGCGGCGCCGCCCCTATGGAAGTCTCTGGTCCCGCGGTCCAGATGGTCCAGCGACCCCTGCAGATCCGCGACCAACCTGCGACGACCGTCGAAGCCTCTGCCGCCGCCGCTCCTTCTGTGGCCGTCGCGCCTGCCGTGCCAGCCGACTCCGACCGTGCTCTCGGGAAGCGCCGCCTCGTCCTCTCCCAAGATGACGACGACGAGGGGGGGAGAGGCGAGCCCGAAAAGGATTCGCCTTTCAAGTCCTGAGCCGCCTCCGCCTCCTTCGACCTCCCTCGGCGGGGATCCAGGAGCTGACGCCGCTGCTCCGCCGCCTGACGAGAGCGCGGCGACTCTTCTGGAACCGGCGCCGCCTGCGCCGGTTTCTTCTGCCCCGGTGTTTCCTACGCCGACGCCCATCACGCCGGCGCCTTCTGCGTCGGCACCCACGGTGATCCCGCCGCCGCCTCCACCTCCTTCAACGGGAGGAGGAACGACCGCGCGCCGCCCGCTGCCGGCGGCCTCATCGCTGCCCCTTCTTCCTTTGCCTTTGGGGCGCGCTGCTTGTGTAATTTTCTCGCTCATGTAAATTTCGCGATCGTGGTTAGCATGTCGCACGTTTTCGTGATATCTGAATCCTTTTCTGTTTTTCTTCGTGGGATAGGGCCGATCCTGGGGCTTCAAGCTCCAGTCCACGCGATCTGTCAGCCCCCAGCTTGCCCGCGACCCCTTCAACGGAGACGGCGCCTCCTGCTGCGTGGAGCGCGCCGATGCCGAGGCTGGAGGATTTTCCTTCTTTGCCGCCGACACCGACGCCGCTCGCTTTCGCCGACGCCGGACGCCTTTGAAGCGCTCATACCGCCACACTGGGCGGCGCGGAAGGTGTCTCGCTTCGCGGCGCGAAATAGCGAAGCCGCGTCGGTTCTTGACCAGAGATCGCTATGGCGAGGCGGCGACCATGAGGTGCGGCGGCGCGCGCGCCGCCTCGCCACTAAGGAAATCCGCGAACCTTCGCGACGGCGACTCGAGCACCTCCGGTCCTCACCGCCATGTCGGACCGTCTACCGCGATTTCATGGACGTCCTATATCCACTGGGGTCACCTCAGATGCCTCATTGAGGAAACGGCCGCAAGATGCGGCGTAGTAGAAGGGCGCCGCCGAGGTTCTCGAACGACCTGCCGGCGGTGATGCGGGCGCGGGCGACGAGGATGGTCGCCACGGCGCTTTTGAAGCAAATACGTTTATCTTGGGTAATCGCTTTGCCCAAAACGCCATTGTCGGGATTAAATTACGCCCATTGCCATGGCTCCACTCCTCGACGGCCCGATCAAACACCTACCAGGCCCACTGGAAGGTTCTATCCGCCCATGTGCATCTCGCCAATGACCTCCCGGCCGGCATGGTGCGAACGGCCTAGGATTCGTGTTTGAGTCCGACTCGAACAAGAGTTCGGCGGCTACGTGAAGACCTTGACGTGGTTTCCTGATTGGATTAGGAGCCGTGATCCCCAAGATTAGAGATTACCTTATCTACCTCGGGATGTATTTGGCATGTACGAGTTCGTTACATACTCGTAGTTAGCCCGCCCGATATTCCCCAGAGGTCGGTTTGCTCGCACTATATAAACAAGGCCCTACGGCGTGTAGGGACTTGATCCGCTTTTGTATCCGCTAGACATCCGATCTTCGCCAGGTTGTATTCCATAATCTCGCCGAGACTTGTTCGCCTCTGCCGAGCCACCTCTTGTATTCATCCTTGATATATAAGAAAGGCCGGACGTAGGGCTATTATCTCTCCGAGAGGCCCGAACCAGATAAAACCCCCTGCCTCTGCTCGTTGTTTGTTTGTGGTTGTTCGGCGTGTCTCCTATCTCCTCTTTGAAGAACCTTGGTTGACTTGGGTCGATATCCCAACCGTCGACAGCCGCGTTCGATCTTGATGCCGCCACCGGGGAGCCTTCGCGCCAGCTGGATCGGGACGAACAATCTCGTGTCGAGGTCGTCGCCAACCGCGTATCCATTATGGGCGGCGCTGCATCGGCAAAAGACGACGACGACGAAGAGTAGCTAAACCCCTTTGCCTATCTCGTCTTGTGTATAAAACCTGTTTAATGCAAACTTTTGCTTCTCTGCCACAAGTCTCGTTAGTCCTTTACGTGATTTTTTACTTGCGAAAAGAAGAACTAGGCAAGCGACCGCCAAAGGCTTTAGATAGAACGTTCTGTTGAAAGCGAGCGCTTTTTCCTTAGACATCTGATTACTTCAACCCTTATGGCCTCTCCGCAAACCGACTTAAACGTTGCGTGGCGAGAACTTAGCTTCCGGAAGTGGTCTAAGACACTGGTGCCGTCGTTGGCGCAGGCCTGCACCAATGCACACACCAGTTAGGACACGCCTTCCGTCCGCCTCGCCTCGTCCAGCGTAAGTTTAGGCGTTCGCCTTTGCAACTAAGGGGCCATTAGCCTTAAATACTTCCTCGCTACCAGTTTTCAATAGAATGTTTTCTAACAGACTTTTTAGGGCGAAAGACAGATGCTCACAGAAAAACAGAACTTATCTTTATATTGCAGATGGCTTTGTACATCGTAGTCCCCGAGGCGAGCGGGGAAGGAGGAAGACCTCGCCGCCACCTCAAAGGAAGGCCCAAAAGCTCTCAAACAGCCTACCACGGTAGAACTTTTCACCGCCGACGCTCCTGTGTTTCGCCATTCATGACCATCCTCGAAGGCGAGTCTGACTGAGTCTGGGAGGATACTGAGACCACCCTGAAGGGGCCCTCCCACGGGGGAGACAGCTTATTGCGGCCTGCTTGCGTCTAGATTCTGCGCAAGACGAGGTCACCCACTGCCAGTGTTCTCTCACACACCCTCCTTGCTTGATAACGGCGCATGGCCTGCTGATATCTGACGACCCGGATCGCCGCTCTGTCTCTGATCTCCTTCAGAAGATTTACTTCATCCTGACGCCGGTCAGGGTTTCCGTCTTCGCTGTACGCCGCCACCCTTGGGGACCCGAAAGTGAGCTCCGATGGGAGCACTGCTTCAGAGCCATACACCAGGAAGAAAGGGGTCTCGCCGGTAGCTCTGTTGGGAGTTGTCCGCAGCGCCCAAGGCACAGTGGGAATTTCTTCCGCCCAGCGCTTGCCACGCTTTTTTAGGCGATCGAACGCCAGTGTCTTGAGTCCTTTGAGCACTTCTGCGTTCGTCCGCTCCACCTGCCCATTGCTCTTCGGATGCACGACAGAGGCGAAGCACAGCTTAGTGCCCAGCTCTTCACACCAATCTTGAAAGTCGGCGCTCTTGAACTGAGCGCCATTGTCGGTGATGATTTTGCTAGCGACGCCAAATTGGACGAAGATGCTTCTCATGAACTTTATGGCTGCAGCGGAGGTGATCGCCGGGACTGGCAAGGCCTCAACCCACTTGGTGAACTTGTCGACGGCGATTTAACAGATGCGTGTAGTTCTTGCCGCCCAAGGAACGGGCCCAAGATATCCAAATTTCAGATCGCGAACGGCCAGGAGAGCGGAATGGTTTGCAGCGCCTGGGCTGGTCGGTGGATCTGCGTAGCATGAAATTGGCACGCTTCACATCTCCTCACCAGCTCGAAGGCATCCTGGAGGGCAGTAGGCCAATAGAAGCCGTGGCGGAAGACCTTTCCGACCAACGACCGGCTCCCTGAGTAGCTCCGGCACATGCCTCCATGGATCTCAGAGCGGATTTCGCTCCCCGCTTCCCGAGTGACGCACTTCAGTAGAACTCCGTTTGCGCCCTGGCGATATAGGTCCTCACCTACCAGTATGTGGCGCTTGGGCCTTGCGTATATCTTCTTGATCGACGCACATCGTTGGGGACCACTCCATCCCGCAGTAGGCTAGGATAGAATCCATCCACTGACCTTCCCGGACGAAAGCGCGATAACGCTAGAATGGTCGCCGACGACTCGCCTCGACCGGTATTTCCGCCTCAACCGCCTCTGCAGCTTCTTCCAGATCCTCCTCCGACCGGGAGCCGCGGAATGCCGACGCCTCCTCCCGACGTGGGCCTGATCAAGAATCATGCCGCCCCCACCAGATCGAGGGTCGTGGCAGACGGTCACAGGAGTCTTTCTTCAAAGACCCCAAAGGGACAGTGTCCTTGACGAGACAATGGGGACAGCTTCATCCGCCATGTAGTTATCGCGGCGAGGATATGCACGAAGCCCAAGCCCTCGAAATGCCGTTCCAACCGGCGCACCTCCTTCAGGTTGGCCGCCATGATGGGATCTGAACAGGTGAATTCCTTCCTTGTCTGGTTGATGACCAGGAGAGAGTCGCTTGACTTGCGTACACGGATGCCCGTGGTCGGCCACCCTGAGCCCGGCGAGTAGTCCTTCGTACTCCGCAACGTTGTTCGTAGCGCGGAACTCCAGCACCATCAGGTGCCGAACAATATCGCCGGTGGGAGACACCAGGACGGCGCCGACCCCAGCCCCCTCGAGCCGGAATGATCCGTCGAAGAGGAAAGTCCACGGCGAGGGTACTGGGCGTCTTCAACTTCTACCGCCGCCGGAGTCCATTCATTGACGAACTCCGCCAGCGCCTGCCCTTTCACCGCCGTCCGGGGGGCGAATTTGAGATCAAATTCCGCCAGCTCCATTGCCCACTTGGCGATGCGGCCCGTCGCCTTGCGGTTGAAGAGGATCTTCCGCAAGGGGTACTTGGTCAACACAGTGATTTCTCGCCCCTGAAAGTAGTGACGCAGCCTTCTGGACGCCATCAACACGGCATACAACATTTTCTGGTGCTGCGAATACCTTGTTTCTGCATCGTGGAGGACCTTGCTGATGTAGTAGATCGGGCACTGTACTCCTTCTCTCTCCGCCACCAACACCGCGCTGACCACCTCCCGGTTCGTCGCGACATAGAGGATTAGCGGCTCGCCCGGATCTGGGGCGACCATCATGGGTGGAGAAGTGAGGTACTTCTTCAAACCGTCAAACGCCTCCTGCGCCTCCGTGGTCCACTCAAATTGATTGGTCTTCTTCAGGAGCTTGAATAGGGGAGACTCTTTTCCCCAAGCGAGCTATGAAGCGGCCCAGGGAAGTCAAACAAATTTCACCAAACATTGCATCCGCCAAGTCGCTTCGGGGCTTTATATTTTCGATTGCGGCGATCTTGTCGGGTTCGCCTCAATCCCCCTCTGGAAGACAAGGAAACCCAACAGCTTGCCCGACGGAACGGCGAAGATGCACTTCTCAGGGTTGAGCTTGATGCAGTACTTCCTCAGGTTGGCGAAAGTTTCCTTCAAGTCGCCGATTAACTCCTCCGCTTTCTTGATTTCACCACCGATCGCCGACGACACTCTGTGTTCCGCCCGATCTGGGCGCGAGCGACGCATGGCCCTTTGATAGGTTGGGTCTGATTCTTCAATCCAAACGCCATCCTTGGTAGCAAGAGACGCCCATGAGCGCCACAAAGCGCCTTATCTCGTCTTCTTCGCCATGCTAACTGGTGGTACCCTGAGTACGCATCCAGAAAGCACGGCTGTTCGCACCCCGCCGTGGAGTCGACGATAAGGTCGATGCGGGGCAGGGGTACGGATCCTTCGGGCACGCCTTGTTGAGGTCGGTGAAGTCGACGCACATCCTCCACCGCCTGCTGATTTCTTTGACGACGACGGGTTCGCGAGCCACCCGATGGGCGACACTCAACGACCCCGCCTCAAGAGTTTGTCCACCTCCTAGCGAATAACGGCCTGGCGCTCCACCGACTACTTTCGGACCTTCTGCAAGACCGTCGCAACGGGAACGCTACAACTTATGCTCAATCACCTCCTCGGGACCCGAAATATGTCGGACGGTTGCCAAGCAAACACGTCTCGTTAGATCAAGGAAGGAGACGAGCGCGCCTCCTATTTGGCGCCGAGAAGCGCCCACCTGAACGGTCCTCGCCGGGTCTGACTCGCTCAGGGAAACCGTCTTAACCTCCGCGGACGAGCCGGGGGAGGCTCGGATCTTCGCCGAAGGAGCTCCCAGAGTCGAGGCTTCAGCCTTCTGGGCGCCGATCGCCCCCGCCAAAGCGAGAGCGTCCTTGTCGCAGCGGAGCGCCTCCGGGCGGTCCACCTTCACGATGATGGGGCCGACAGGCCCTAGGATCTTGACCACCATGTAAGACAAGATGGCGGTCGCCATGAACTTGGTCACGCCGGCCGACCCAAGATGGCGTTATGCGGAGGTCAAGTCACCACTCAACTCGAGCATCTCCGCACGAAAGTTGTCGACGCCCGAAGGTCAACGGAGATCGACACGCCCGAGAGGGACGGACTCACCCGGCGCGGACGTCAAGAAGGAAGCGCCGCGGAGCTCCCGCTCCGGATCTGAAGTGCTTTGGCGACTTCGGCGACAGAGGTTGATAGAACTTCCTCCGTTTACCAAGACTACTCACTTGACATTCCGGACCGTGGGCGCAACCACGATCGGAGATGTCCTGTGCCGGCGGTGATGGCGGGTGATCACCGATCAATGTGATCGATCGCTCGACCACACCAAATGCTTAGCGACTTCCACACCAGGCACGGCGGCGCACACCTCCCTCATCACACACTTGAAACTGGCGTGAGACGGATAGGTGGCCGATCCGCCGTGGATGAAGGCGACTTCGCGCCCGCTGCTGAAACCAAGCGGCCGGCTCCTTACCCTTGCCGCCGGATGCTTGTCGCCGCCGTGGACTCGCTTGTCCACTATCTTGCTTACGACCGCAATCACCAAGTCGTGGTGTTATCGCGATGGATCGGACAAGAAGTCCTTCCATCCCACTCGTCGGGCGACCTCGCCTCTTCGCCATGCGGCGCGATGACCGTCGCATCGCCTCTGCGGGGGCCGCCCTTGCCCGCCATGACCTCCTCCTTTCTTTTCGCCACACGGTCGGTCGCCGTCGTCGTCGTCGTCGTCGACTCGACGGCCAGACTGCCCGCCTCGGCCGCCTTGCGCTTCTTCTTATCCTTCCCACCAGATTCTTGAGGTTCCGGCCACCACCCCCACTGCCCCCGCCTTTCCGCCGACCGGAGCGGGCCTCCGCTGTAGGGGCGACTTGTGGGCTGAGTGAAGAGCTCCTCCGCTGCCTTGATCTTGCGGGTGGCCATCTTCTTTGACCTTGGGGTCTCGGCGCCTTCTTCAAGGCCGTGACAACGGCGCCGATGGAGATGTCGAATGGTGTTGCGGACTGACCAAGCGCCGGATGTAGTCGCAAATGACTCTCCTTCTTCTGCTTCCACATTGTGGAGATCGTCTTCGACTCCGGCCGCTCGAAAGTGCCCTCGAAGTTGGTGATGAAGAGCTCGGAGAGCTCTTTCCATGACCCCACCGACCGGGGCAGTTCATGAGCCACGAGCGGGCTCACGGTGAGGATCTGGGGAAGTAGTTCGCGAGAACTTTTTCCGACCTCCACCGGCTGCATCACCGTGGTGTAGATCTGCAAAAACTCATCGGGGTTGGTAGAGCCGTCGTACTTCTCGATGGAGACGGGCCGGAACTTCTTCGGCCACTGTGCGCGGCGCAGCTCCTTTGAAAAGGCGCGGCAACCGACGTCTGGAGCCTCCTGCTCCTGCATGCGCCCTTCGCCCCGCCGGGCGGCGGCGGAGAGGCGCCACCTTCTCCGGCGGAGGCGACACCGCGGGAGCTCTCCTCCTGGTCCCCACGAGCGGCAGCGATAGCGCGGTCGCGCTCTCGATCCTACCGCCGGCGGAGCTTGTCGCGCAGGTCTTCTTCATGTCGTAGATGGCGATCCTCCAAGTGAGTCCGGAGGTCCGGCCCACCTGCGCGCCTGCCCGGTCGACCATAGGAGTTGCCTGGCTCCTGTCGTCTTGGCCCCGCTCCCTCCGTCAGGAGATCTGCGGGAGGGGTGCGGAGAAACAAAAGAGCGGGAAGAAGCGGAAACGCCGGTTCCCGCACCCCCGGAACTTGCACTACCGCCGCGGCGGCGTCGACGTAGCGGGCCAGACTAGCCAACCACAGCGCCGCCGGAGAATCCGGAGTCACCGGCATCGACGGGTTGTCCAGTAGGGCCCTGGCCGCATGGAGGTTTTGTGCCGGAGTGCACTCCTCCAAGGCCAGGCGCCACCTAGCCTGACTGGGACGGCTGCTCTCCGCCAGGGCGCCAACCCTTAGCGGGCGGCTACCGCCTGGCTGATCTATCGCCATTGCCGCGGCCGACGCCGCGGCCGCGGCTCTGGCGGTTGCTTCCTGGTCCATCGCGGACTGCTGGTCCGCCATTGCCGCCTGAAGAGAGGTCGAAGAACTTGAACTGATGCTAGCGCCCCCTACCTGGCGCGCCACTGACGGCGTGTTCTTCACTTAACCATGGTGAATCACACCCCTATCAGATTTCTACCTTGCTAACCGATCAGCCGAGTTCGATTCGATTCGAGCGTCGAACACGGCAAGGAGCGACGCGCAGCGATTACCCAGGTTCGGACCCCCCTGCGGGTAATAGTCCTACTCCTGCCGAGCCTTAGCTCTTTTCGTGTTGTGGTTGTGTGGAAACGATTACAGGACGCTCTATGTCCAATCTGCCTCCCCTTCTCTATTCTCTCTCCTCTCCTTTTATACAAGCCTCGAACTGACGGAGAGAGCTGAGGGAGTAGACAATACAGTACACTGATAAGACGTGAGGGATGGGACATGAGAGACGAAAACGTGCTGCTACTGTGTCGAATGGCGCCACCCACGCGAGCTCCGCAAGTGGCCTCTGACTCGTGCGGACACGCCGGTGAGAGAACGAGCGGGACCCAGCTTGCTCCTCCTCCTGACGCGGGCGGCCATCCTGATGACGGCAAACTTCTCTCTCTGCCGGTCAATTCCGCAGCCCACAAAGGATGCTTGATCGACTGCGAGGTCACCGTGGCGGTAATCATCTCTTCATCGGTCCATCCGCACAGAATGTCGCATTGAATGCGCTCGTCCTTCAGAAGCGAGGAGAGCCTTCGCCGAAGACTCCGCCGACGCGCTTTCAGAGCACAGTCCCACTGACAGCCGAGGGCCCTTCCGCGCTCCTCCTGGGCTCGCCCACACGGTAGGGCCTGATCGTCCGCCTGACGTGTGGGACCCTCATTGGCGTCTTTGAGGGGCTCGCCACGCCACTGGGCTCGACGCCTACCGACGCGTGGGGCCCTCGTCTGGCACGCCGAGGGGCTCGCCCACAAGTTAGGGCCTGATCGTCCCCCTGACGTGTGGGGCCCTCGCCTGGTGCCTGGTCTTCTTTAAGACTCTTCATATCCCGGTACTTACGGTACCGACATATGTGATAAAAAATTTCACCTTACACACGTAGTAACACAAATAATTTAACTGGAATTGTATCTGGCCCGTACTCGAACGTGTAATATTCAGGTACCATCCATACATGTACACGACACCAAACTATCCATACCTGAACCCATATTTTAGGCAAAAACTAAATCAGAATGGGCATGGATCAGGTATTACTACCCGATTCGTTTTCACCTGTACGTGCTGATGACACTTCCAATTTAATGATGCCCATCGTTTTTACAGTTGACAGCTAGGACGAATTGCTTTCCATATAGTCAACGGGTAGGACAAATTGCTTCAAAAAAGATAATATTATTAAAGTGTGAAATCAAAGTTGTTTATTATATAAAAGATAATCTCTATCCTACTATATAAAAAAACAAAAGAGATCTCCACTATGAGCATGAAGCTGTTTATATAAGGCTCATAAATAAATATAAAAGAAAAACAAATTAATAATTGAATATTGGATGAGGTATATTGGGATGGTTCACTATATATAAAAAGAAAAGAGTGGCCACTAGTGTCGATTCGCACTGGCATTAGTTTCACCTTTTTAATCGATGCTCATGTCTAGGATAAATAAAAAAATTATCAATGCCAGTTTTCAGTACCTAGAAACCCGGTAACGGTAATCTCAAAAAACATTAAACAAGAGTATCTAGTTTTGATTGGGAGAACACCAACAACAAAGTTTTAAAATTGAATCCATTTTTTTTATAAAAAAATCATATATCATTTGGGAAGCAGCTCCCAAGTTAAATCTACCCCTGAAAAACAAAATTACAAATAAAGCTTTCATAGCGTCTAGGAGCTAAAACATAGAAGAAGCTCAAAAAATTAAAAAATTTCCACACACTAATAATAATATTGTCAAAATCCTTCAAGAGAAACGCCACCACCGGACCCATCTCCTGTACGTAGCCCTAACCTCACATGTTGACGGGCAAGGAGGACATCACCAATAATAGTCGTTGAAGCTTGAAAATCCATCATGGGCATACTCGAGAAAAATGAAATCGAACGGTCACTACTGGCTATCGTTGTCCCCGAATCCACTAACGTGGGAGCCTCTCTTTAAAATTCCAATCCTCACATCTTTGTTCGACCTTTTCTCCACCGCAAAACAAAAAACTTCTCTTCCTTCTAGTTAGTGCAACCTACCCTCTGGCTTGGACACCGAGAAGTGGAGGGTGTAGCTAATGATGTAGTAGAAGGGCCATCACAAAAAAAAAATCCAAATACTGATTATTTTAAAATGTACTTATGGCATTATCAAATCACCCTAGCTACCAAGCAATCCATCACAGTATACCAAATCAGATATTGTTGTATCGTCAAACCTTACCACGCCACTACTGATGCTACCAAGTGTGCTGTTATGCCATGTTAGGACACTTACACTATGGCATGGCCAAACAAACCATTTTTTCTTTGATGCCGGACTTTTGTTATCATACAACAGAGTATAGTAGGCATTTAACTTTACTTAGATTTTAGAAATGGCCCTGGGCAAGGCTATACGAAGACACGTGGTTGTTTCTTTTATAGCCAAATTGTGCTACACTTTAGGAGGCCCTCAATGATCATAGATCGAACTTATCTTATTTTTACAGTTCGATGGATGGCTGTTCATGGACTAGTCGTACCCAGTGTTCACCTAGTCGCTAGTCGGTAGTCAGTCGGTTACCTAGTGACTAGCGACTAGTCGGAAACTTCAATATGACCAGTAAGAAATATTAATACAAATAAGCATAAACATAAATATAGAAAATAATACAGGTTGGCGTTGGAGGACAGCCGAGGGAGGCGATGGCGCTGGAGGGCGGCGGATGGAGGCATCGTCGTTGGATGGCGGCCGAGGGAGGCGATGGCGCTGGAGGGCGGCCAAGGGTGGCGTCATCGCTGGAGGGTGGAAGAGGGAGGCGGCGGCGAGGGAGCACGGCCACCGGCTACTGCCTAACCCTAGTTTGGTCTACAGTGTATAAGTGTATTAGACTATTAGTGTACTAGTAACTAGTGTGTACCCACCTTTTCATTATCCTAGTCGGACCGACTAAATGACTAGTCACCGACTTGGACCGACCGACTAGCACCGACTAGTCCGATTTTGACCGACTTTGACTGACTAGACGGTCTGACCGACTAATCCACCGATCAGCCCCTGATCAGTGCGGATTGCCACCGACTAGCGACTAGTCGCCGACTAGTCATGCTAGTCGGCCGACTAGGCGAACACTGGTCGTACCTACTGTTTTTCTTAGGATCAATATTAGTAATGTAGTTCTACTGATTCTGTCAAGAATCAAGTTGAATAGGCTGATCAAAAATCAATTTCAAGGTTGTGGATAAAGTTTCCTCACTCTATAAAAATTAAAACTAGTTTATAGCTAGTTAAGCGTCAGTTTGCTTAATAATATAAAAACCGTGGTTTTATCGTAACTTTTAAAACTTACTAATTTTCTATTAAAAAAGTGTGCAAAGTTTTCAAAACTAGTAAAATGTGATTTGGACCAACTCGAGCATTGACCTATGTCTTTGTTCCATGGACATGTTAGCCTGTGCTTCTATGGAGTATGGACTCACGTGACAGTAAGACAAAAAATAAAGAATGTAATATTGTGCTTTGACCAAAAATGAGGATAGCAATTGTTTGTGAAACTATATTAGATAAAATTTACAAATCATTTGTGATAAATTATGATAAGTTTCGTTCAACTTTAAATAGATTGTGCAACTCCCACCCGAGGTAACTCATCTTGCCCGCATGGACCTCCTATGATCGTGCGACTCCGTCGTCGCCTCCTCGACTCCCCCTACCCCCATGCTCGTTCAACTCCGATGCCCTCGATGGAGATGGGAGGGTCAAGGGGCCCTCTGTTCCTCATCTTTCCCTGGTAATTTGCAGTTAGATCTTTTTTCTAGGGGTTTTTTGAATTAGGGTTTACTGGTTGTTTCGTTCACATTGGTGGTGTTCATCCCCTTTTATGGTTCTTCAATGTTGTTGTTGTCCTCAACATCCTTGTAACTCGTAGTGCTGGGTAGGTTTGATGCCTTTGGTCACTGATCAAATCGTGGGCTAGTGGGATTTTTCTCCGTCTATGGTGGTTGTTTTATTTTTGGTTTGGTGCTAATTCATTCCTCATATCAGTGTTTTGAAAGCTGCTAGGTCAATAAGAGCATATCCGAGAAGATTGGTGAATAAAGTGGATTTGAGTGTTCGAGCTTTATCTTTGGTCAAGAAAAAGCATACCTCTCAGGAAGTACATCAAATGCCTAGTCTTTGTTCACTTGGGCAAGCATCGCACCATCACTATAGGGAATGAGAATAGACTTGTCGGGCGAAATTTTAGTGCTGACGGAAAACGAACCGACGACACAAATTTAACCAGTATTGGCGGCCTTAACACAACACCATCAACACTATCCTATCCAGGCCCCATGCAATTTGAGTGCGCGACATGGCCATAAATTTGAATTTCGAAGCACGCCAAAATGATCTGTTTTGACGACGAAATGAAACCGCCGACACAAACCCACTCCCTCACGTCCAGATAATAACCCAAACGGAGACATTTGAGAACCCACATGGCAGTGGACGGTTCGCTCTGTGTCATCGACTCTAAGAAAGTCCGCCGACACAAGCTGACTCACACTGTCATGTGTACCCTGCTTGGAGGTTCTCGTGCCAATGCCTCCTGTGGCCTGGTTGGTGGGCCTGAGTGAGCTCTCGATCATCAGTGTCTACCCATGTTGTCGACACAAATATTAACCATAAGAAGGTTTGCTGTGTTCCTATGTTCGATAAGAACATTTGTCCAATAGGCTTAAAGGAATAGAACCCGTGCGCACTTCCCTGGGCCACAAGGGTTTGAGCCCACGGGTGCTTCTTTTCTCCAAATTAATCTGTGCCAACAGTTCTGGCCAAAGCCATCGACACAGCCTTGACAGCCTCCAACCAGTGGCCAGTCAGGTGGACTTAGATGCACTCTATGGCCTGACAAGTGGATTTAGGTGCACTCTGTGTTGGCGGCTTGTAGTTTGCCGCTGGCACAAAGCCTTCTGTGCATGTCGCACACAACAAATTTTTGATCCTAGCAAAAGAATTGTAAGATACTCTTCGTACTGCTTATAGTTGATGGTGTTTGATCGTTGTGTGGAGTTTATATGCAATCGTTGTTTTGTAAGTGTATGGGCTATCATGATTCTGTTATAACCTTAGTATTATGGTCAAAACCGAATATATCTATAAGGAGGTTTCTTAGTTGCTAAGAAACCCTGCACTATAAATATGAGAGGCATCCTTTTGTATTCTGAGAGACGAGATTAATAAAGATCTGTGCTATAGCTTCCTCTCTATGTTCATATATCTGATTATTCATCTCTGTGATTGTATGTATGAGCGACTACCGTATATATTATAACAGATACACAGAAAATGCTGAAAAAAAAACGCTCCCAGCCCGGGGCACAAGACACGGCTGTCACAGTCACGGCAGCTGGGTACGCACGGACGTCGGGCAAACCGGCATTAACGCTGGGCGCGATCAAATCCACCCGTGTCCAATCCGTTCCGCGTCAGCGGACGGCAGGCGGCAGCAAAGCAGACGCCGGTCGGCAGCAGCGACGGGATGCAATTATACCCCTGCTACGGGCCTCGCTCATCATCACTTTGATTAGAGGACCGAAATGATGAGTAATTTGATAAATCAATGAACGATGAACACAATCATGAATATTAGATATACATAGGTAAAGCCCTTCAGTTGGCCGAAAGCAAATTTGGTGTTCATGTCATAAAAATCATAAGTAGAACATTCTGTTGCATTAGGTTGCAATAAAGTTTAATGCCCATGTGCAGAAAAAACAAAATTACAACATTTTCCTGTAGAGGGTTAGAAGCATGACTTAATGGCGTGTCATACAAAATAGACAATTAGAGCATTTTCTTGCAGCCGAGGACATTTATCAAAAGGGAAGGTAGAACAAAAACAATAACCATGACAACCAATACGCTATAGGACTTTCAAGAGTTACTCATAAAATATTTTCAGCCCTATCCATGCAAACTTTTACCATATTCGTAGAATCCATACCAAGCATAATACATAGGCAATATCGCTGGTGCACTTCATTCATGCATATAGATACTTGATATTCTAAATTTGTGGTAGCCTAGAAATGAACATAGCAAAAATCGGAGCATAAGGATAATTGATAAGTGTGACAATAAATTGAAAAGGGTAGTGAGACAATGAAAAAGAACTAGTATTAATACCATATGAGTTCACTGTCTGCGCAATACAACGTTATTCCATTCCCACATGAAGTCATTGTATTAGGTAGATGGCTAATGTAGATGCTGAACCAATTTATATATTAGTGCCTTGGTAACTCATTCTTTTTCATGATTTTGAATGTCAGCACACAAATTAGAAATGGTTTGGAATATTTACTCAAAAGGAACAATAAGGCTAACCACCGGTGAGCATTGGATGCTTTTCGGCGCAAAATCCGATCTGCATGGTTCATGAAGGACCATAAGCATGGGAAAAAATATGCATGGTTCAGGAAGGAGCACAAACATGGCAAAAATGGATTGTTGTCGACCTCGGTAGCCTACCGGTACACATAGGAAGATTAAAAATGCATTACTACAAACGCAATTAAAATCTCGTTTACCTAGTCATGGCGAATACATTTTTTCAGTTAGCTATATTTTTGAGTGACAAATAACATAGACACCTAGCAGTTCAAACGCTTTACAATGTGCATATATAAGCAAGAAAGCTAAGAGCTATCTTTTGGTATAGCAATAGTCTGTACCAGCTGTTGACACGAAAAGTTCGATCTTCGCGTACACACGTGTGAAAGCGTCAAGTCTGGGCTTGCGTCGCAACCAAGAACCAAGCGTGCCAGTCAATTTGACCTGTAAATTGACAAGGAATAAATTGTTAGCGACATGGCCCCAATCGGCTTTAAGAAACAGCCAGATCAGGTTTTACTTAATCGGCTTTAAAGAACTGACAGATTCTATCGGCTTACTATCCGATAGAGTAATAAACATGAATAAACATTTAAACATAAGCTTCTTTCATCTCCTTTTGTTATTTTATAAATAGATTTAGTCATAAATCTTTAGATCAATTTATTAGATTAGACCAGGGAGTAGATTAAATAGATTGGTCAAGCCAAGGCAGTATTCAGATCTAAATCCAGGTATAAACTCATAAACCGATTAAAGGTTTAGAACCAATATAGATAGATATAATGCTAATCGGCAAATAATGCAAATATACGAATTCCTGAAACAGATATACACAAGATCGACTAAACGAGGCAGTTGCATGCATCGGATTCAAGAAAAGCGTATGAGATAATTGACATTTGGCATTGCAGGATAAACACACATTACAGATCGATTGAACGAGACAGTGTAACATGCGAGAACATGTTAAAGATCGGTAAACCCGAGACAGTCTAACATGCTTTGTATACATGAGATCAAGACAATATAGCCATGCATATGGGTTACAAGAAGAGAATCGATTATTCCATCGAGATAGCTCTACCTGCGAGCTGAAGCCTTTCGAAGAAGTCGATCGGATTCGAAAAGAGTAGTTGTGTTTTGTGTATGTCGTATATCATTCACACGGGACTTGGGACCCTATTTATACTGTTACAAAGCCGAAACTGACACGACCTAATTTACCGCGTTGTTGAAAACATCTTCCGATCATAGCTTCGTAACCTTTCCGGAGTCTTGTAACTATCGGAATTATTTCGTATACATTTCTTTCTTCTGGCAATGAAGCCCATCTTCTGATACGGCCCAATAATTCCGATATCCGATTTTTCTGCCAAATTTAGGTGTCAACATATGCCCCTAAATTTGGCATTGGGATCTTCTCATTAGCTGAACTTTCACTAAAAATCGGATTTTCCATCCAACGATCTTGGACCATTTCACAGTTTTACCCCCGCGCTTCTCACTTCTGGCCCATAATGAGAACACGTGTCGGCCCACTACACGACATGGGCCGTAACAGTAACGCCGAAGACCCCGGTAAAAACCCTAGTTTTAAACCGCAGCTATAAATAGGCGACCATTCGCTGTCACTTTCACACTCCCTTCAGCGCAGAAGCCTCCTGCATCGGATTTCTGGAGCTCTGAGGATTCCCAGCGCACAGCCACTTCCTTCGCAACTCTCAATCGGCAAACATGTCTCAGGTATTATATCGCTGTTCTGACTCCGAGGCTTTATACTCGCTAGGTCCGGTAGGAGAAAACTATCCATCGGCTTTCATAGATCATTCAGTAGCGAGACTTCCATTGTTTGCCCATGAACTGAATATGAATAGTTGGAAATCGGTATTTCGCTCCTGGCCTAGCCCGATCAAGGGATATAAGGACTGGCTCTCTCGGGTGTGAGCATCGTTGAGCCCTAATTTTATTAGTGGCATTGATGTCAAATTAATTAATATAAAGTGCTAGGGGGTTTTTGGACTTCTTGGAACCCTAGCGAAGACTCGGCGCTTTTGCAAACCCTAATTCGAAGCGACGTAAATTTTCTGAGCTGCTCCAAGATTTCAAAGTGCGTGACCGGGCGAGAGAAGAGGTCACGTATAGATTAGGAGTAGTTAGTTTTATTTCCTGTTTTTCGTCGGATTTCAAAAGGGGTTCGAATATCTCGGACTATGCCGGATCTTTGCGAATTCTTGAAAAACTCGATTTCCGTAGTCCACTGCATCTATAAATACCCAAATATCCCTTTGTGAGATTTCTAGAGAGAGAGAGAAACCCACCTAAATTTCCCCCTAACCTTTTAGCCGAAAATCCATTCTGTCGGACGGCGTCTGGTAGTCACCGGACGGCGTCCGGTAGTCACCGGACGGCGTCCGGTAAGGTTCAGATCTGGGTCTTTCTCGTCGGACGGCGTCGAGGGCGTCCGTCCTTTGCATCACACTTGCTCGGACGGCGTCCGGTAGTTACCGGACGGCGTCCGGTAAGGTTAAAAAACCGAGGCCCTTTCTAGTCGGACGGCGTCTGGGGGGCCGTCCGGTTAGCCAATTTCAGCAAGATTCCCATCGCCGGACGGCGTCCGTACTTACGGACGGCGTCCGATCAGCTGTTTTCCGTGAGCGATCTTCACTGTCGGACGGCGTCCGGTGCCGTCGGACGGCGTCCGGTAGAGGCTAACGGCTAGTCTTTTTGTCCTCTTCCGAGGGGCAACGGCTAGTTTTGCTCTTGGGGCTATATATACCTACCTAGTGGCTGGCTACTTTGAGGTTTGCTGCTCCACTTCACCTACCACATTCATAGCTCATCAATTAGGTGATCTAGAGCCATTCCTCCTCCCACAAATCATTGAAAGCCACAATTCATCAAACCCCAATACCGAGCTTCATGGAAGTCCTTCGATCCGGCATGATCGGGGCGTTTCGGGCTTGTTACTTTTGAAGATATCCTTCGTGGAGGCGAGGGCTTGGGAGTAGGCCTTGGCGTGTGGCTACTCTCGAGTCGGTGTACGGGTGACGGAGTCTACCTCGCCGGAGTGGCAGAACGACTACCGGGAGTGAGTGAGGCCGTAGGCTCGAGAGCGAGCCGGTCCTTGTGCGCAAGGGGTAGCCTCAACGGAGAGTAGGAGTTGCGGCTCCGAACTTCGGTCAAACAAACACCGTGTCACTCTCTCATTTAATTTCCGCATTTACTCTCTCGCATTGCTTGTGTTCATTTGAATGCCATGTCATAGTTGCTTTGTGATTTATTTATAGCTTCCGCTTACTTGACTTGCAACTAGGATTGGGTCATTCTTAACTTGTTGCTTAATTAAGAATAATTTAAGAAAAGAAATTAAAATTGCCTATTCACCCCCCCTCTAGGCCTTAGGATCCTCTTTCAAGTGGTATCAGAGCAACTAGGTTCTCCGGTATTAGCTTAACCGCTAGGAGATGGCTCAAGAGGGGCCTAGGATAGAAATTGGAAAAGCTCCTATTTTCGATGGAACAAACTACAACTATTGGAGAATTAGGCTGCAATGTTACTTAGAGGCACTTAGCTATGATGTGTGGGTCGCTTGTGAGACCGGCTATCCGGACCCTCCGGCCGGAACTATTGCTCTTGATGAAGTTCACGCTAAGTACAAACGTTTTAATGCCATTGCTAGAAATGCTTTACTCTCTAGTGTGTCTTCCGAAGTCTTTGATAGCATTGGCAATCTCTCTAAAGCTTATGACATTTGGAAGCACCTTAGAGAAATTCATGTTGGTAGTGCCGAGATGCTTGAGGAGAAGCTATCTCGTGCTAGAAAAAGATTTGATCAATTCAAGATGCTTCCTAATGAAAGTATTAACGAAATGTTTCTTAGGTTGAACCCCATCGTGAATGAAATTGCCGGATGTTCGGAGAAGAAGGTCTTGGAAGACATTGACATTTGTCGGAAGATGCTTGACGTTGTTCCATTTAGTTTCAATCCACTTGTGACCTTAATTCGAGCATCTAAGTCAAAACTTAAGAAGATGACACCGACAAAGCTCCTCGGGCAACTCAACTCATATGAGATGCGGCTTCTTGAAAGTGAAGAGTCTCCGCTTAACAAGAAGTCAATCGCTCTCCCCGCCAAAGCCAAAAGTGGAAAGAAGAAAGTTGAAATTGAAGAAGATGATGAAGACTCCGATGATGAAATTCCGGAGATTGAAGAATTGGCCCTCCTTGTCAAGCGGTCAAGAAAGTTGATCAAGAAGATGAGCTTCCGCGGCGGATCATCCTCTTCAAGGCGAAGACCTATCTCCGAGATGCGTTGCTATGAATGTGGAGAGAAGGGTCACTTGGCGGCGGATTGCCCAAGAAGTAAAAAGAACAAGCACAAGGCAAGGAATCAAGAGAAAGATGAGGAAGATGACAAGAAGCAATATCGTCACTACCGCAAGAGTGATCACAAATCAAAGGATAAGAAGAAAGCTCTTGCCGGTCAAAAGACTAAGAAGGAAGATAGCTCAAGCTCATCGTCCTCTCAATCCTCCTCCGAAGAAGAAGATACTAGAGCTCATGGGCTAGCCGGACTTGCGATCAAGGAAAACGCTCCTCCGGCTCTTCCCAAGCAAAAGCTTTGCCTCACCGCAAATATACAAGAAGAGGTGATTGGGGAATGGATCACCGATGATGAAGGTTCTTGGGCGGACTCCTCCGATAATGAAAACACGAAGATATCCGGAGTCGCCATCGACAACCCCTCACCTCCCATGTGTCTTATGGCACTAGAGGAGAAGGTAACACATGAGCGCCTCTCTAAAAGTGAGCTTAAGCTGTTGATTGATGATTTGAATAATGCTCTAGAGAAGGAAAAGTCTAAGAGAAAGAAGCTAGTAAAGGTGCATAAAGAGCTAGCAAATGAATTTGAGAACTTGTTAGAAAAGCATGAAACTCTAGAAGATGATTATGAAGCTCTAAATTTGCAAGTTGAAATTCTAGAAAATAAACTTGCTAGTTCTAATGTTAATGTTGAAACTCCGATTGATTGCTCAATTGAAAAATGCAATGTTGGTGTGACTTGTGATTTGATTGACACTATAGACGGTTCACTTAGCTTATCTCATGACACATCCTTTACCTTGTCACCCACGATCACACCCAATGCTAACTCATCTTCACCCACTAGTGCTAATTCTCCAAATGAAAATGCTTGTTCAATTGGCACTTGTGGTGTTGCTAAATGTGCTAATGAGCTAGTTAAGGAAAATTTGCTTCTTAAGGATAGAATTGAGCAACTAGACTCTAGCTTGGCTAAATTGCTTGTGGGGAATAACTCTCTTGACAAGGTGCTTCGGGAGCAAAGGTATACCTTGGGTAAGCATGGTTTGGGATTTCATCCTGGATTTGCCAAAGGCGGTTGGGGTAAGCCCAAGCTAACTTTTGTCAAGGGAGGGACCCGTTGTCATATTTGCAAAAATGATAAACACAAAGCCATTGCTTGTCCTCTTGCAAAATCATCTCAATTCATGTCTAAAACTCAAGTACTTAATGCTAGTTACATGCTTATGAGAAAGAATGGCTCTACTTATACTAAATATGTTGGTGCACCCAATGAAAAGAAAGATGTGAAGGCTATTTGGGTGCCCAAATGCTTGATGACTAACTCAAAAGGACCCAAGAAGAAGTCTTGGGTACCTAAAACCCAAGCTTGAATTTGTGTGCGTAGGTGAACTACAAGAGCGGTGGCCGGCATTGGATATTTGATAGCGGTTGCACTCAACATATGACCGTAGCTCAAGTATGTTCACCTCACTAGAAGAGGAAAAGGACCCCGAACACAAGATCACATTTGGGGATAACTCCAAGCGAAAGGTAAAGGGTATAGGTAAAATTGCAATATCCAATGACCTATCCATCTCTAATGTGCTCTTGGTGGAAGCTTGCAACTTTAATCTCCTCTCCGTTGCTCAAGTGTGCGACTTGGGTTTTGATTGCTTCTTTTCGATCAACGGAGTTCGTGTTGTTTCCACTAAGGATCAAAGTGTTGCATTTGAAGGCACCCGGTTTCAAAACTTATATTTGGTTGATTTTTCAAACCGTGAAACTTCTCAAATCAAGACTTGTCTTATCTCTCAAACCACTCTTGGTTGGTTGTGGCATAGACGTCTTGGACATGTTGGAATGGGCACTTTGAAAAAGGTTTTTAAAGATAACTTGGTTGTTGGAGTGAAGGATGTCAAATTCGAGAAGAATCGTTTATGTAGCTCATGCCAAGCCGGCAAGCAAGTGGCTAATTCTCATCCGACTAAGACTTTTATGTCTACATCCCGACCACTTGAACTTTTGCATATGGATTTATTTGGCCCAACAACCTATGCGAGCATAGGCGGTAATTCTTATTGTCATGTGATTGTTGATGATTTCTCTCGCTTCACTTGGATGTTTTTCCTTGCAAATAAATCTCTTGCCGGTGATGTGTTTAAAAGATTTGCTTTGAAAGCCCAAAAGGAATTTGACTCTTTTATTAAAAAGGTGAGGAGTGATAATGGCACCGAGTTTGTTAATACAAATGTTGAAGAATTTTGTGATGAGTTAGGTGTGAAGCACGAATTCTCGGCGGCATACACTCCCCAACAAAATGGAGTGGTGGAGAGGAAGAACCGTACTTTGATAGAGATGGCAAGATCAATGCTTGACGAGTACAACACGCCGCATGCCTTTTGGGCAGAAGCCATCAACACGGCGTGCCATGCCATCAACCGCCTCTACCTCCACCGACTCCTTCGCAAGACCTCATATGAATTACTAGTGGGACGAAGGCCCAACATCTCGTATTTTCGAGTCTTCGGTTGCAAGGTATACATCTATAAGAAAAGGACTCATTTGGGTAAGTTCCAAAAGAGGTGTGACGTTGGTATTATGTTAGGGTACTCCTCTCGCTCAAAAGCTTTTCGAGTTTTTAACAATTCTACTGGGCTAGTTGAGGAAGCCTATGATGTCAAGTTTGATGAAACTAATGGCTCACAAAATGAGCAAGATTTGATAAGAAATGTAGGTGATGAGCCACCGCATGATGCTATGGAGTTGGGGGAAATTCGACCCTCATCGGAGGCACCAAAAGATGAAGTAATCACCCCTACCACCTCCATCGATGATCAAGTTCAAGACACCTCTCCAACAACTCAAGATCAAGCGGTGGACGGAGATGCGAACTTTGAAGTTGATCAAGCTCAAGGGGGAAACGTTGATCTACAAGTACCGTCCAACAACACCGCGACTCTCTCCGTGGATCATCCCTAGATCAAGTCATTGGCAATCTCAATCAAGGCGTAAGAACCCGTTCTCATACCGCTAATTATTGTGAGCATCACGCCTTTGTGTCTATTGTTGAGCCTAGGACCATTGATGAGGCATTGGCGGATGCGGATTGGGTGAACGCCATACATGAAGAATTGAACAACTTCACCCGCAATAAAGTTTGGGAGCTTGTGGAAAGACCGAAGGATCACAATGTCATTGGAACCAAATGGGTCTTCCGCAACAAACAAGATGAGAACGGTGAAGTGGTGCGAAACAAAGCAAGATTGGTGGCGCAAGGTTTCACACAAATTGAAGGACTTGACTATGGAGAAACCTACGCCCCCGTTGCTCGACTTGAAGCTATTCGGTTACTCTTGGCTTTCGCTTCTCTCTATAACATAACTCTCTTTCAAATGGATGTTAAGAGTGCTTTTCTAAATGGTTTTATTGATGAACTTGTCTATGTCGAGCAACCGCCCAGTTTTGAAAATCTCAAACACCCAAACCATGTCTATAAGCTCACTAAGGCGCTATACGGTCTCAAGCAAGCTCCTAGAGCATGGTATGAGCGTCTTAGGGACTTCCTCTTAGAAAAGGGATTTAAAACCGGTGCGATTGATTCCACATTGTTTCTAAAGCCAACTGAAAATGACTTATTTATTTGTCAAATATATGTGGATGATATTATTTTTGGATGCACTAACAAATCTAAATGCAAGGACTTTGGTGAGATGATGTCCAAGGAATTTGAAATGTCGATGATTGGAGAGCTCACTTTCTTCCTTGGATTTCAAATCAAGCAACTTCGGGAAGGGACCTTCATTTGTCAAGAGAAATACACAAAGGACCTTCTCAAACGGTTTTCGATGGACGATTGCAAATCGATCAAAACACCAATGGCCACTAATGGGCATCTTGACTTGAATGAAGATGGAAAGCCCGTGGACCAAAAGCTTTATCGCTCCATGATCGGTTCGCTTCTCTATCTTACCGCCTCTCGACCCGATATTATGTTTAGTGTGTGCATGTGTGCTCGCTTTCAAGCATTCCCTAAAGAAGTGCATCTTATTGCCGTAAAACGCATTTTGAGATATCTAAAAATCACTACTAGTCTAGGTCTTTGGTACCCCAAGGGAGCGCGTGTTGAACTTCTTGGCTATTCCGACTCGGATTACGCCGGTTGCAAAATTGATCGCAAAAGCACCTCGGGGGGTTGTCACTTGTTAGGACGCTCACTCGTGTCATGGACTTCGAGGAAGCAAAACTCCGTGGCGCTATCTACCACGGAAGTGGAATATGTAGCGGCGGGGAGTTGTTGTGCTCAACTCTTGTACATGACTCGGATGCTTAGTGATTTTGGGCTAAAATTTGAAAAAGTGTCACTTCTATGCGATAATGAAAGTGCGGTGAAAATAGCCAACAATCCGGTCCAACATTCCCGTACAAAGCACATCGACATCCGACATCACTTCATTCGTGACCACGTTGCAAAAGGTGACGTTGTGCTTGCCCACGTGCGAACGGAAGACCAATTGGCGGATATTTTCACCAAACCCTTAGATGAGGCACGGTTTTGCAAATTAAGGAATGAACTCAACATACTAGATAGATCAAATGCGTGTTGATTGGTTTTCATGATTTTTGGGTCTTATTTTTTTTTTTCATTTGCTTATGACCCTTGTCACATTTAGGGGGAGTTTAGTTTCAACTCATGATCTCAAAACTCCCTCTAGTGGTGAAAAGATAAATTTGATTTTGGGTGAGCACATTCTTATCCTATATTTCAAGCCAAAACAAATTTGAGCTTAATAGACTATCCTTATCTTCTTACCATCTCAAACTTCTAGTTTTGAAAATCTTACCCCTTTGAAAAATTTGCTCCATATGCATATTTGTTCTCTTGAAAATCATATGGCATCAAAATTGTTGAAAATATTTGAAAAAGAAACCAAAATTCAAAAACATGTGCCTAAACTCTAAAGTGAACCCCTATGCTCGATTTTCATGCCTATATGAGAAATCAAGGCAAAATTTGGGTTCGCACATTTTGTTGATCTCTAAGATCAAAATTTGGGTTTTTGAATTTGACTTGATTTCATTTGTCATATTATATTCTTATCCCTTCAAAATTAAAATTTTAGAAAATCACTTCAAATTGCTCACATTTGAATCTTCCTTTGAATTTTGAGCAAAAAATGGAGATCTTCACTTCAAAATATTTTTTTATAATATTTCTCGCATTGGTGGGGCCCATCGGTCGGTGCCAGCAATTGCGTTTCAGCCCTCTTCGACGCCGTCCGCCACTCTCGAGCGCCGTCCGATCGCGTCTTTGCGCCAGATACCTCTGTCGGACGCTGTCCGGTAGCTATCGGACGCCGTCCGACAGAGTGTTATCCGCGCTGCAACTCACCTGTCGGACGCCGTCTGGCCTCTCCGCGACCCCGTCCGACGAGGTTCCCTGTGCGCTGCACCCTTGCTGTCGGACGCCGTCCGGTCACCGTCGGACGCCGTCCGACAGGACCTAATCGCGCGGAACTGCTTATAACTTACCCTTCCGCCTCCCTCTCTCCTCATTTGATCTCCTCTCTCCTCCCAAACCGGCGCCGCCCCTGCCCTTTCTCCTCACCGGGGAAGTCCCTCCGGCGACCTCCGGCGATCTCCACCACCACCGGCGGCCTCCCCTCGTCGTCCTCTTCGATCCCCTCCGCGTGGATTGGAACTGGACGGCCCCGTTCGTGCGCCTCGTCTCCGTCGTGTTCCCCTCCTTTCCCCTACCGGGAAGGGCCTTGGGGATGATCTCCTCGCGCGCGGCGGCTTCCTCCTTCCCTTTTAGGGCTCGGCAACGGCTTCCCGCCTCTATTTCCGTCAAATTTGGTTGTTTACCGAGTTCTAGGTTTGAATAGGTTTTCCCGCGTTCGTGTTCAGGGTTGGACCGTGGTGGGTTGGCACCTTGTCAGTGGATCGTTGGACAGTGGCAGGTTGTTCTGATCTGTGGTCACTTGGTCAGAGGGAGCAATTCGAGATGTCGAAATCATTGAAGAAGTTTGGGAGGGCTTTGGCAGGACCACGAGTGGTCGCCGTGATAATGGCGATAAAGGGCGATCCAGTTACATAGATGAGACGGCTAACGGTGCGCTCCTCCTCGTCCCAAGCAGAGTAACTAGAGCGGACATTCAAGCAGCTGCGATCGTGGACTCCATTGGACTCGGATGGCGGGATCTTCCTTTGCCACCACCGAGGATCTTGATGATGAGACATTCACGAGGACCCTATTGATGAGGATGTCACCGAGACCGTGGTTCTTGAGGACGACCCGTGGATGATATGGTTCTAAAGCTATCTATGGAAACTTTGAGGAAGAAGAGGTCGGTTACTTATGCGGATGGTACCCTCGGTGGCGAGAGGATACCGAGGATTTCAGGTTCTACACCAAGTTTGAAACAATTGTACATGTGCTTCTCTGCTCCCTCGACCGCCCTAGGGACCCTCACTGTAGATCGGATGAGATATCCGCAGCATGGTGACCGAGGTACACACTATATTCAGCTCCACTCTGGTTTGGTGAATTGATTTCAAACAAGAAGTTGACTGGAGCAAAGAGAGGAACTGAGTTCTTTGCTACTTTCTTGATTGTCAAGACGAGACAGAGTCAAACTATTATCATTCAGTTGATGGACAAGTTCAAAGGATCACGATGGCGAGATGAATCACGCTTTGGGTACTCTAGATTCGCAGCGATTTGAATGAGGTGTGCTATGAAGATGGTTTCTGGAGGGGCAAATATCCTCCTTTGGCTGAAGTCAGATTTATGTACCTGGATCTTGATGATGAAGAAATTAGTATTGATAAGGCAAATCGCCATGCGACGAGCCCCGCCTTATTAATCTTATACTCGAAGCACATTGTTTGTTCGAGGTGGCAATCGCGATGAAATTCTTCCCATTTGCAGCTGGTTCATGTTATTTCTTCTGACAGGCAAGACCATCAATGTTGGAGCTACCCTCTTGGGAGAATTTGATGACGCCATCTTTAGAGAAGTTAATAGGGCCCTACCTCTAGCGCCCTATATTGGCCTATTGCTTTCCGGGACTCGGCGGGTTTACGTAGATGAAGTAAGAAGTCGGACAAAGCAGAATCAAAAAGCATCGGATGAAGAACTTCTGAATTCTCTTGGGAGCAAGCCCAAGTTAGCTAGACTCGGTGATGATGCTCCTCCACCGACTCTGTCTTTGCTCCTGCTTTGCCCCAATCGACCATTTGTGCCAACACTGTGCGAGCTCCTCGTCGTGATCCCTCCTCCATGGTATGATGTTTTGATAGGTGAGATGAGGGGTCATGCATGATATGAGAAATTTTCTGCTGAAGTGAAAGAAGAATTAGCACCACCAGCAGGGAGATGAACTTGGCGGGCGGCAGACATACTTGGCGAGATGAGTTCGCAGAATTCAAGTCACTTATTGATTACATGGGGCGATGTTTATGCAGTGCGGAAGGGCAAATCCATATGCTTGGTATTCTCATGCCCACAACAGCTTATCGAGCTTATGAGCGTCGTCGAGTTCCTCGCCCACTGTCTACCCACCACCACCCATCCTTGGGTATATCCTTCTGCGGGCCTGCACCTTCCTCTGTGCCTCCACCACACCATATCCTCCTCTTGGTAAGATTCATTTCACGGGTGGAGAAGTCGCTCGCCATCTCAACTTTTCTTTGCAAAATGCTCCTCCGACCCAGCTCTTTGATGATCAATCTTCTCCTCGGTCGGTACCCTCTGCAAGACATATGCCTTTGTACAAGCGTCGCAGATCCGGGTTCTTCTTCAGTGGCGGACATGACGGAGGCGGCGACATGGACCAAGATCAGCAAGAGTAGGATCTTTTCCGTTTGTGTCACTTGGTGACAAAGGGGAGAAGTTAGAGGGTTAGTAGTGGGTAGTGAGATCGAGGTTGTGTTTACAGTAATATTTTTATTGCCTCGATACTCGTTGAAATTTGTGGTTGTTAGCTTGGTGGTTTTATGACATTTGAACCTGTTGGCTTCGAACTTTATTTATGCATGAATTTAGGGGGAGCTTCCTTTACTTGCACATCCTTGTGGTCGAGTTGTGATTATCTTCAAATTTGAAATTGCTCGCATATTTGTATTGCACTAACCCTTTTTGCAGCTCAAAAATTTTATTCTCTTTTGGGTTGTCATCAAGTGCCACAAAGGGGGAGATTGTGAGCATCGTTGAGCCCTAATTTTATTAGTGGCATTGATGTCAAATTAATTAATATAAAGTGCTAGGGGGTTTTTGGACTTCTTGGAACCCTAGCGAAGACTCGGCGCTTTTGCAAACCCTAATTCGAAGCGACGTAAATTTTCTGAGCTGCTCCAAGATTTCAAAGTGCGTGACCGGGCGAGAGAAGAGGTCACGTATAGATTAGGAGTAGTTAGTTTTATTTCCTATTTTTCGTCGGATTTCAAAAGGGGTTCGAATATCTCGGACTATGCCGGATCTTTGCGAATTCTTGAAAAACTTCGATTTCCGTAGTCCTTCGTGCATCTATAAATACCGAAATATCCCTTTGTGAGATTTCTAGAGAGAAAACCCACCTAAATTTCCCCTAACCTTTTGGCGAAAATCCATTACATCGGACGGCGTCCGTAGTCACCGGACGGCGTCCGTGAAGGTTCAATCTGGTCTTTCTCGCTGTCGGACGGCGTCGAGGGCATCCGGTCCTTTGCATCGTCACTGTCGGACGGCGTCCGGTAGTTACGGACGGCGTCCGTAAGGTTAAAACCGAGGCCTTTACGGTCGGACGGCGTCACGAGGGGTCCGTCCGGTTAGCCAATTTCAGCGCCTCCCATCGCCGGACGGCGTCCGTACTTACCGGACGGCGTCCGATCAGCTATTTTCCGTGGCGATCTTCACTGTCGGACGGCGTCCGGTGCCGTCGGACGGCGTCCGTGAGGCTAACGGCTAGTCTTTTGTCCTCTTCCGAGGGCAGCGGCTAGTTTTGCTCTTGGGGCTATATATACCTACCTAGTGGTGGCTACTTTGAGGTTTGCTGCTCCACTTCACCTACCACATTCATAGCTCATCAATTAGGTGATCTAGAGCCATTCCTCCTCCCACAAATCATTGAAAGCCACAATTCATCAAACCCCAATACCGAGCTTCATGGAAGTCCTTGATCCGGCATGATCAGGCGTTTGAACTTGTTACTTTTGAAGATATCCTTCGTGGAGGCGAGGTCTTGGGAGTAGGCCTGGCGTGTGGCTACTCTCGAGTCGGTGTCTGGTGTGAGTCCACCTCGCGGAGTGGCGGAACGACTACCGGGAGTGAGTGAGTGGTAGGCTCGAGGCGAGCCGGTCCTTGTCGCAAGGGTAGCCTCAGCGGAGAGTAGGAGTTGCGGCTCGAACTTGGTCAAACAAACACCGTGTCACTCTCTCATTTAATTTCCGCATTTACTCTCTCGCATTGCTTGTGTTCATTTGAATGCCATGTCATAGTTGCTTTGTGATTTATTTATAGCTTCCGCTTACTTGACTTGCAACTAGGATTATGTCATTCTTAACTTGTTGCTTAATTAAGAATAATTTAAGAAAAGAAATTAAAATTGCCTATTCACCCCCCCTCTAGGCCTTAGGATCCTCTTTCATCGGGTCTATAACCAGAAAAAAGACCGATGGAACGAATTAGGGATTGCCAATGCCATCCTCCTTTCCTTGCATCCTCCTCCAGCGGATAGACCCTTTATGGTAGCATCGGCATATTTTTGGTGTGACACGGCCAATGCCTTCCTCTTCCCAACAGGACCCATAGGCCCAAACTTTTGGATGTGGCCATGTTAACCGGTCTTAGTTCCGATGGCGAGATGTTATCGGCTTTTGAACTTCCAGCCACCCTCAAGTTAGTTCCTGAAAAGAACTTCGGCTGACAGCGTTACATCAGCACCCATCAGAAAACAGGCGACGTTGATGACGAAGAGCACATCGCCTTTTTGAACTTGTGGCTACACAGGTTCTTTTTCTGTGGCCAATCTCTCAGTCCCAGCAAAGTATATCAAGAAGTAGCCGAAGCTCTGGTGACAGGACAGAAGCTAGCAATCGGCAAATACCTTCTAGGAGCCACATATCGGATGATGCATGAGATCAGGGAAAGTCTCTGCTCCAAAAAATCCGATTATTCAGTTGAAAACTTAGGTGGCCCTTTCTGATTTGTTTGTTTGTTCTTGAAACTTCACATATACAACTCCATAGGGGAACTTGATTTTGATACGGAATTTCCGAATGAAGAAGAAACCGATGACAATGAACGCCCTTGTAGATCCTATGGAGAAATGACCTCTATTAACTGTAACAGAAGGCGCCTGAATCAAGATGTCTTCTCCTACTCTCTAGCTGCATTTTTCACCATGTCTGAATCGGAATATGGCCCAGAGCATTTTAATCAGTATACTGACTTGGACAGATACGCAGTTCCATCTTTTTTTCGATTCTCTGCTAGCATAAGTGGCGAGGTCACATCAGTATTTAAAGAATTCATCTCTTCGGGTATCTTCTTTACTATTCTCAGCACAAGGACTCACAACAGAAAACCTTCTTATGAGTTCTACCATCCAGTAATTTTCGCTCGGCAGTTCAACTTTGGCCAAGATATTCTCGATTTATTCATCTACCACCAGCTAAATGCCAGAGAAGATTTGAACTCCCAATCGGCATATGGCATTTTAGCCGCTGCATACATTGAATTTGAGATGCTGATGGAACTCCATATGTGGGCTGCAACTTCTCCAGAATTCTGAACTTGGTGGAACTCCATCGCCAAGAACATTTATGCCACCAAAGGTGGAGCTACAGCCTTAATCTAAAAATTCGCTGCCAAGAAAGAAGTTTGCAAACCCAACTGGCCAAAGATTGCCGGTATAGAAGAATCTTCATCAGAATCGGAGGACAGCAGCAAGGAAAATACCGATTCTGATAATTCCGATGATGAAGATGATAATTCTAGCAACGATGAAGAGAAAAAACTTTCTGAGTCAGGCCCCTCTTCATCAGATTCAGATGACGAAAGAACAGAATCTCAATATCATGCATCGTCTTCTGAAAACGAGGTCACTAACTTGCATGCGACTACTAACTCTTATCATTTCTTTTCTGATAACTAATCTTGTATTATGTTCTTTTACAGAGCGGAGACAAGCGCCCTAGGTCCAAGCTCGTTGGTGAGGAAGCCGGACGCCTCCACTCGACTGCTAAGTCTGCGTCGGCATTTACTCAAGGATCTTCCCAGCAACACCCAAAGAAGAGAGGTACAATCGGCTTATTACGACTAATCCTTTTCAAACCAAATTGCTTACTCATTTTTATCAACAGGAAGATCCGATGGCGATGCTGGCCAGAAGAAGAAATTGGCAACCAAAAAGCCAAGACCGCAAAAGGTGCGTACATCTGCTAGCACGGAGTCAGTATGTGACACAATAAGCACTTGATTTTTCCACAAATTTTCATAACTTTCTTTCGGTTCTCTCCTTATCGGAATTCTAATTTTAGGACACTCCTCCTGTCCAGAAGAAAAGGGATGTCACCCCAGCTCCGTCGCCGGCATCGCAAACACCTCCAGCCTTCAACCCCCAAGATATAATCGGAAATTTCTTGATTCTGTTTGCGCAACTCTAATATTCCGATCCTTTGTAACCTTAGAATTTCCTTTCTCCAGTACATGTTTCAACATCGCAGCCCAGTTCGGGTAACCATAGAATCCACGTAGGTGATCACCTACGATGGGACGAAAACCGATGAGCTAAATTTCGATCCCTCAAGCATGGATTGGCTAGACGATGACGATCTGGAGATTCTTCCTTCTCCAATCAGGACTCCATCTCCTCCGGTCGTCGCTACTAATCCACCTACCGCAGAGTCAACCAGGGCCAACCGACTTCTCCCAGATACCCTCGCAAAGCTGAAGCAAATGTGGGAGCTAGTCAGCAACGAATCGGCATTTCTGGCCAATCCCTCTGCTGTACGGGATATTGCAGATTCCATCCAAGAGATCCTCCCGGAACAAGTAGTATCGGCTATCCAGAAGCAGCTGCCTCTCGGCGAAAAGAAAGCCGAGTTTGACGCGGCCCTGGATCGGCTTCATCAAAGGGAGGCGCTCAAAGATGCCGAAGCAGAGCTCAAAGCGTTGATCCAAGACGCCAATGCCCAAAACGACAAACTTCTCGGGCTGAAACAGGAGGTTGAATCGGCAAAAATCGTTGCTTCCAAGGCAATTTCAAGGGTTAAATCCTTGGAACAAGAATTGGAGAAGGCGAAGAAAGCCGAAGCGACCGCTCGCTCAAGCTTTGAGGAGTCAAAATCGGCTTGCAAAGAGCAGTATGGGATATTGAAGGCTTGCGGCCTGGCAGTGCTAGAAGCCAAGAAGAACATTCCGATTGTGCCTGGATCGACCAAAGAAGATACTGCTACCGTCAATCAGATCCGTGGCACAATTGCTGATGCCGCCGCAGCCATTTTTGAATTTTGTGAATGAATGGTCTGCGAGCCAATTATTAAAACAATGTTCTATGGATGGATTGGCAAATTGGTCGATAAACACTTGCCTCTTCCTTAGGAACAAAACATTCAAGGCCTTCGTGCCTTTGCAATAACTTTATTTCCTTTTATGCAAGTCCCCTTGCTTTCATCGATATTTTCATCTATAGGCGATTCATCAGAATCGGCTTTTGCTCAACAGCAACGTGTTGAGTGAAATACTAACATCGATTTGGTCCAAGTATACTAACATCGATTTGGTCCAAGTATTCGTTAACATTTAAAACTATAGGCGATTCACTCAGAATCGGCTTTTATAAACATCTTTCTTTAAGCTCCAATCCAAACACTTGGATAATACTTCTTCAAATATTTAGCATTAATCGCCTTCCCGAAAACTTGCCCTTTCAAGTGTCTCCAAAATATATGCATTCTCAGGTATAATCCGATTGATTTTGAACGGTCCTTCCCAATTTGATGACCACTTCCCGTACTTAGGATCTCTTGATCCAATCGGTAAAAATGTTTTCCACACAAGATCGCCCACTTCAAAAGTTTTCGGCACAACTTTCTTATTATAGTGTCTGGCTACCCCTTGCTTGTCGCGTTCAATATGCTCCAATGCTTTTAATCGAATCGCCACCATGTCATCAAGCTTATCCACCATCAGATTTTTGTAATCGTTGGCTTTTACATTATTTTGCTCTTCAATCCTCGTAGATCCGACAATAGCTTCAACTACTAAAACAGCCTCCTGGCCAGAGACCAATTCGAAAGGTGACACTTTGGTAGCTCCATGCTTCGCAATCCGATAAGCCCATAGTGCATCCGCCAAAGTATTATGCCAACCCCACGGCCTCTCATCGATCTTTCTCTTAATCAGCTTTATAGCACTTTTATTAGAAGATTCCACTTGGCCATTGGCTTGAGCATAATACGGCGAGGAGTTGATCGTCATGATTTCCAAGCTTCGAGCATAATCTTGAAATGTATCTGACATAAATACCGATACTTGATCTGTGATGATCGTTTGAGGAATACCAAATCGGTAAATTATGTGCTCTTTAACAAAGTCGATAGCTTCAGTGGCCGTTACTTTCTTCAATGGTATAGTTTCAACCTATTTAGTGAAATAATCTGTAGCCACTAATATATACCGATGCCCATTGGATGATGAAGGAAATATTTCTCCGATCATATCAATTCCCCATCCTCGAAATGGCCACGGCTTCACAATCGGATGCAAAATAGATGCAGGCGCATGTTGGATGTTTCCAAACTTCTGACAATCTTTACAGCCTTTATAATATTTGAAACAATCTTCAACCATTGTCGGCCAGAAAAATCCTACACGCTTCAACATCCACCTCATCTTATATGCCGACTGACGTGTTCCACAAAGTCCTTCATGAACTTCTCTGATTGCAACTTTAGCGTCTTCCTCATTTAAGCATTTAAGTAATAACCCATCAAAACTCCTATAATATAGTTTGTCATTGATTAATACATACCTTTGAGCTTTCCTTTTAAGTTTTCTATCGGTTTTCCCTCGAGGATCTTTAAGATAACCAATAATCTCTGCTTGCGATCCCATCGGTATCAAATTCTCACTTGGAATAATCTCCAACTCCATGATCGGCAATTTGTATCCTGATGCTTCTTGAGCTAACTCATTGGCCTTACAATTCTATTCCCTCAGAACATGCTGTATCGTGAATATTATAAAATGTTTAGCTAAATCTGAAGCTCTTTCTAAGTACTCCCGAAGTAGTTCACTATGACACTCATATTTACCGATCATCTGGAAAATTACCAGCTGTGAATCCCCATAAACTTCTACAGCAACAACTCCAGCTTGGATTAACCACTCTAATCCTTGAATCAAAACTTCGTATTCTACTTGATTATTGGTCAACCCAAAATCTACAGTAACACTGAATCGGTAAGAAACACCACCAGGGTACCGATTCCACATCCATTCTCGCAAACCGATCCATCAAAGAACATGACCCAAGGCAAAAGAATGGACAGATTAATGTCATGATGGTGCGTAACAAAATCGGCTAATACCTGCCCCTTGACGGCTTTTGAAGATTCATACGTTAAATCAAACTCGATGAGGGTATATGCCTATTTTTCGAGACGTCCTTTGATAATTGGAGCATTAAGCATGACATTGATCACATCGGTTTGGCAAACCACTTTGCACTCAGTACCCAACAAATAATGTCTCAACTTAGTGCAAGCAAAGTATAGACAAAGGCAATACCTCTCCACCGTGAATCGGGTTTCTGGATTCAGCAATTTCCTGTTTAGATAAAAAATTGCATGCTCCTTCCCATCTATCTTTTGAACCAGAACTACCCCTATTGTCTTTTTCGATACCGATAAATACAACTTAAACGGCAAATTCTCTTTTGTGGCAACCAGAACAGGTGGATTGATCAAGTATTCCTTGATATTATCACATGCTTTCTGCTGCTCTGGTCCCCAAACAAACTTATCGAAATTTTTCAACTTAAGCAATGGAGAAAATGGGATGATTCTTTCCGATAAATTTTAAATAAATCTTCTTAAGTAGTTAATCTTACCAATCAGCTCTTGTAGGCGAACCTTTGAATCTGGAGATTTAGTGTTCAGAATCGCCTTTACTCTATCGGGATGTACTTCAATCCCTCTCTCATGCACCATAAACCCCAAGAACTTTCCGACCGATACTCCAAAAGCGCATTTCTTTATATTCATCCTCATGCCATATTTTTGAAACCGATCCAACACGGTTACAATATCAGCCAAGTGTTGTTCTTCTTGAGATTTGATCACTACGTCATCAATATAAATCTCAACCAATTTACCGATTAAATCATGATAAATCAGGTTCATCCCCCTCTGATAGGTGGCCTCAGCGCTAATCAGCCCAAAAGTCATCACAACCCATTCAAATAAACCGATAGACCCAGGAGACCTAAACACAGTTTTGTTCATATTTTCTTCTGCCATAAAAATTTGATTGTAACCAGCATTGCCATCTAAAAAACTGATAATCCGATTGCCAGAAGCAGCGTCAATCAATCGATTAGCAATCGGCATCGGATATTCATCTTTATATGTTGCCTTGTTTAGGTCTCGAAAATCGATGCACACACGAATCGTATCAGAATCTTTCTTTTCAACTGGCACAATATTAGAAATCCAATCGGCATATTTGCATGGCTGAATAAACTTTGCGTCTAGCAACCTTTGAATTTCATCCTTTACTTGATCATAAATTTTCCAGCTAATTCTCCTCGGTGCTTGTTTTATTGGCCGAAACCCTGGTTTCATCTTAATTTTCTGTTCAACAATAGATCGGCTTAGACCAGGCATCTTATGATACTCCCAAGCGAATCAATCAACCCGATCCTTAAGAATTTGAATAAGCCGATCTTTATATTCCCGCGGCAACTGTTTACTGATGTAAGTGGGTCTTTCCTTACCATCTGTTCCAATATCGACCTTTTCAAGCTCATCAGCCGATACAAAACCCTGGCCCATCTTATACTCGATTTCCTCTAGAACCACGGTTCCCATAAAAAACCCTCATGTCCTTGAGTTACTGACTATGCCTCTAGCGTCGTCGGCTTAAAGCCAGACTTACTAAAGCTAATTAAATCTCATTCTTCCAAGGGTTTTCCCGATAATGCTTCCAAGTTATCATAAATCTCAGCACAATCGGTTTCTGCAGTTAAAGACTCTCCTCTAACCACTTCTATTTGTTCGCCAATCCACTGGATTAAAATCTGATGGAGCGTTGATGGAATGCAACAATTGGCGTGTATCCAATCCCTTCCTAGCAGCACGTTATAACTTCCTTTCCCTTCAATCACAAAGAAAGCTGTCGGGATTGTTTTGCTTCCCATTGTGAGTTCCACCACCAGAATTCCTTTTGCTTCTGTCGGATTTCCAATTTTCCGACACACAGAATACAGCATTAGATTCACAGTAGCTCCACTATCCACCATCATTTTTGAAATCGGCTTTCCATTCACATAACCCATAATGAACAATGGCTTCAAGTGTAATCGGAAATTTTCAGGTTTCTTGAATATAGCATCTTTAGCTCCAACCACCAATTCTACGACAGCCTCTTCATAATCACACATGAATTCCCGAGATAGTATGCATACCATGTAGGTAGCAATCGAGACTTCATCAGATTCTGTGTTAGCATCAATAATAACAACCGATCTCAGCTTAGTTCTCCACTCTTGCTTGCCCCTAGCTGGTCTTATTAGCTTTACTTGCTCCAACAGAGCATCTCTGAACTTTTCAGCTTCTGCCTCCTTCGCCTTAGTATTTCTCATCCGCTGCAAGCGACGCTTCTGAGATTTTGTGATTCCACTCGGACACCATTGCGGCAAAGGCACTTTGGGAGGCCGACGCACATCGTTATTTTTATTCGTCGGGACTTCTTCTGCTTTCTCACTAGGAAACACCAGACGATCTTTTACCGATGTTCTCTTCACTCGTGGAATAAACGCGTGATTCATGGGGCAATTCTCAAGAGTAGGCAATGACATCCTCTCTTCCCAACAATATCGAAAAAAGGATATTCCCAATGCTCTATCTCCCAACCTTGATTCCTTGAATTTCTTTGAATAGGCTCAGGAGTATTGATCTGACGCTCTTACGAGGTGTATCCTTAGCCATCCGATCATACTTTTCCAACAGCTGATTAAAAGTTGGTTTTGGCCTTGGCTTTGTAATCGGATTATCTCTGCAACGCCTTACTTCGCGCCACTCGCCAACTCTTTCACCACCTCGTCGGCTTGCTGCTCGGAATTTCAATTCTGGCCTTTCTTCCACTACGATCCTTTTAGAGCCAACGAGCACTTTAAACCGATTGGAATTTTCGAAGTCATCAGCTTTTCTTTTGGCAGCATCAACCATTCCAACAAAACCGACTGGAAAAGGCTCTGTATCAATTTGCGAACTTTTGCCTTGATATTGTGACATCCTAATAAATATTAGAATGTCCAAAGTTTCTTTTAAAAAGAAAAACTAGGTAAAATAATTTCTATTTGTTTTTCTATATGGAAATCCCTAAATTTTCAAACAAATATACTTTATTAACATTTATTTTACAATTGGGATTTATAAATTATAAAGCCAATTCCATTCTCTGTTTCTCTTTCGTATCCTTCACTCTTTCGGTTGTCATCGACCGAAGCCCTGGCTCTTTCCTCTCATCGTTTTCCTCTCAATCCTTCCTTGGTCAAGACCCTAACCCGGTCGATTTCCTTTGAAACCTTCTCGACCAAAACCCTAACTTCAACCGACCTGCTGTGCAACCCCGATCAGTCGGACTTCCGTCCCTCTTGGACGACGTCTTTCCAAACCCCACCTCTGTCTCCTTTGGACGAGGCAATGCCACCATCCAACCCTAAGCTCGCCAGCGACCACCTCTGATCTACATCGGGTGCCACTGCCGTCGCTGATCCTTCTCCCCATCACCCCATCTATCGCAACCGACCTCTGTCCCGAGAAAAGCTAGTCCGGCACCAAATCCACCCCAAATCCATTGGATTTCCCGATTAAGCCCAATCGGATCCAGTCCCTAAAACCCAAACCAATTTGGGATCCAAGCCCAATCTCATGTCACCTGAAAACCCGACCTCATATAAACCTAGCCAAAAACCCTAGAGCTGCCTTCCACAGCCTCAGCCGCCGCCTCCTGCCACTGGAACCGTCGCCGGCCCTGCCATGGAGGTGCCGCCGCGAGCCCGCCCTCGGCCGCCGCCAGCCACCACACAAGACGCTGCTTTGCCTTGCCGCCGCCATGAGCACCACCGCCTCCAGCCCTCCTAGCCCGCCCGTCTTGCCGGCGCCGCCCATCCTCCAACCACCGCCGCCTGCCCCAAGGAGCCGCTGCATCGCCCGGCGCCACGCCGCCCCATGGAGCTGCGCCGCCACGCGCCATCCTCATCGGGCGCCGCGCCGTCCCCATCTTGCCGCCGCCTCCTCATCTCGCCATGCCGCCGCCTGCACCCGATGCGCCGCTGGCGCCGTCCTCGCCGGAGAGCCGCCGCCCAAGCCGCATGCAGCGCGCCTCCGGCGACCCATTCGCCGCCGCCAGCCTTGCCTCGCCGGAGTCAAGCCGAGCCACCGTTGTGCCCCTCTCCGCTGACCGTGGTCTCCTCTCTCTCTCGCTCTCTCTCCTCCAGTGTGTGTGTGGCTGAGAGGATGAGACGGGGAATTGGGGATTTTACCCCCCATTTGATGCTACAGCTGGGAAGTTCACCGTGAACAGTGCGCCTTCGTCATTTTGTTTCTCTCCAACCGTAAGCCCGATTCACTCCAAACCAATTTTCCTAGTCTCATAATATTCTATACTATTTACTGTATTTATTTCATGATTTTACGATTTTTCTATGTTGTTGCTTATTTGTCGTTGCCTCGGTTTGCGCGTAGGCCGTTCCGACATTTTTGCCGGTGTCGTGAGTGTCGATCGGTCCCCGGAAAATTATCGAGACCCCGAGATGCACAAGGACGTCGCCGTCGGTGGTGCAGGAGTTGTAAGGCCTTACAGACTCGCGGAGGATTGTCAAGACTCGGATTCTAGCTGAGACGTCACTATTGAAGATGGTGGCCCGAGAACGTCGACGATTCCTTGCGAAGCCGTTCGCTGCCAGGCAAGCACTAGTTGTTTGCATATTCCTGTCCTATGTTTTACTATCTTCGTCCGTCCAAAAATATGTGCTCTCTTGACTATAATTTAGGGCAACAGTCTTTGGACGGAGGGAGCTTAATCGTATTTACCTTTTCGTAATTAACCTTTGCATGCATATTAGAATAGTGTGTGTGCCTTATTCATATTAGTCATCTACTAGCATGATAAGACTTCATTTGATAAATCCTTAACTGTTCCTTAACCTATCCTTTGACTAGATGTTAGGATTGCATTGGGATTCACTATAAAATGTGTCTCGTGAGGCGTTTGCCTCGTATTGGTGTTTTGGATAAAACCTAAACAACTAAAACTAGTGTAGATTGTTTAGGGGAGACCCGGCAGAGATGTTTTCAGGATTGTGGTGGAGATTCGAAGGTCTCCTCTAATAAGGACTCAAGCTTGTGTATTACTAGACCAAACCTTACCGTACAACCACTTGTGCCTTTGGCCCTGGCTTAGTACACTACGAAACCCACTAACCCCTGGCTCGTAGGCTGTCCGGTTACGTTTCGTCACTATTGCCCTAGGGTGAGGCTCGCGACATTGCCTGAGGGGTAGGTGCGTTCCTGAGACCGAATGGTTTAAATGGGGAACGACCCACGGGTGGTGCCTAGACGTAGGGCGCCCTACTGTGGCGGGCACCGGCGGGGCCGGGGAAACCTTACGAGAGGGCTGGCGAAGTGGTGGGCGTAGTAGGCTGGAAAAGTCTTGTACCGTTTCTCCTAGTGGATGAGACAGGGCTTGTGGGGAAATTTGTACACACTCTGCAGAGTTAAAACTATCATGATAGCCGTGTCCACGGTCATGGACGGGGCGAGAGGTTTGCACATGTAGATTCACCCTTTTTAATAATTAAACCTGACTAGAGTAGGCTAGGATTGGCCTGGTGTGATGATGCACCTTCCTTTGATATTTGGTTTGGTGTGATGATGCACCTTACCTTGATGTTCTTGATGATACTATAGATTCATGCATTCAACAAAACATCACTTTTGCTAAAACTTGTTTAGTAAATAGGTTTTGGTGTAAAATAGCCAATTCCCCTGATCTTTGCCATTGCATACATTTATTAAGGATTGCTTGCTGGGTAGCCGCATACTCATTATATCTATCGCGGATAAATTTTATTATTCAGGTTGCAAGTTTGATCAGGACCAGGAGGGTCCGAACTCAGGTGTGCAGAACTAGCTGCGGGTGTCCGGGTCAATTGCTTGGATATCGTCGCTGAAGGCTGTTGCTGCTCTGATGTTCTATTTATTCGTTCTTAATATTGGTAATATCTGTCTTATTGCAATAGCATATGATGTTACCTTGTAATACTCTGTTATTTTGACTAATAATGGAATGCCAGCGATGATAGCCATATAATTGTCCATCATGAGGTACTAGTCTGGGCCTAGTATCAGATCATGGTGCCAGATTCCCTGTGGTGACGCAGGGGGTCGTGACAGATATCGAAGTTGCCCACTTTCAATCGCCTTTTGCACAAGTTGCTTGAAAACATTGCACTTATTAGTGGCGTGTGAATAAGAATTATGCCATTTGCAATATTTCCGTTTCTTAATCTCTTCGAGCGGAGGAATCACATGTCCCTGCTTAAGTTGGATTTGCTTCTCCTGTAATAGATGATCAAAAATCCGATCACACTTAGACGTGTCAAAGGGATACTTGCTCTTCTCAGAATTTTTCGGCTTTATCCACCCAAGCTCGAATTCTTTCTTATTGCTTATCCATTCAGCAACATAAGCACCAACTTCTTTAGTATCAGACTCATCAGAATCTTCTACTTCCTCAGTTTCCACAATATTAACAGCCTTGTCTTTCCCTTTGCTATTGTTATTATTCCGATACTCTTTTTGACCTGGATAAGAATTATCAGAGAATCGGCTTTCATACAGCGCGATTTTGTGAGCCAGACGGGAAATATCAGCAAATTCTTGATTGCACACCTTCTTCTGATTGACAGGAAATAAACTTTTGAAAGCCAATTCTGCTAACTAATTGTCGGGCAGTGAAAGGCTATAACATCGGTTTCTCACCTCCCTGAACCGACGTAGATAATCATTTACCGATTCTCCAAATTTCTGTCTGATCATCATAATATCGGTAATTCTAGTTTCGCTCTCTCCAAAATAAAAATATTCGTGAAACTTCTTCTCAAGATCCGGCCAGGAGGTAATGCTGTTTGGAGGGAGCGAAGTAAACCAGTTAAATGCCGATCCCGATAGCGATAGAGGAAACAGTCGGCATTTAAGTGTATCTTTTGAAGCAGCTTCTCCACATAACGCAAGAAATCTAGCAATGTGCTCGCGCGTAGTGGTGTTATCGCTTCCACTGAACTTAGCGTTTGCAAAATCTGGAACTCGGTACTTATGAGGAAACTCCGTTTCATTGAAAGCCGATGGGTACAACATGGTATATTGTGGAGCAATATTAGGAGCGTTGAACCCACACTGTTTCATCATGTTATACACCAGGTTCCTTGTCATCTCTTCTAGATTCTCATTCATCCTAGAGTTGATCGGTTGATAAATCTGATCTGGTACTGGGATTATAGCCTGGTTACTTGGTATTGATTGAATCGGATTTGGATTGATTTCCCCTAGCGCAGGATTAACAACCGGACTCGGGTTAAAAGCTGCCAATGAAAGATTTGGCTGGAAAACTCCAGCTTGAGAAGTTCCTGCCTGGGTACTCCCGATTTGGGTGTAAAGTGGATATCGGTTTCCCAAATTTATCTCTGGTGGGTTATTCCGATTCCTCGGAGGGGTCTGTCTAGTCATAATATTATGCAATGCGGCACTAGTCCCCTCTTGCACAATTCGCCCTAAAACCGATGATTGATCTAGTAGTCCCCTCTTGCACAATTCGCCCTAAAATCGATGATTGATCTAGCATCGATTGGTAAACTGAACTGTTGACCTGATCCCTTATGACTTCAGAAAAATCTCCAGTAAGCAATGGATCTCCAATGGATGTTTTTGTGATCTGGCCACTGCAAGTTTTCCGATAGCCCGTTAACATCCTCTTCTTGTTTTCTTCATGAATTTCGGCGAGCCTATCTTCAATTTCTTTTTTCTGATCAGGGCCAGCTCATCAAAAGTCACGGCTTCAGCAGCAAGTTTAAGTGCCTCTATCGCCTCCTCAGCATCGGTGCGCGTCGTCTTGTCAATTTTGATTCCTAGTGTACCACCGGGCGTGCCAAAAAGTGTGTTGACACGAAAAGTTCGATCTTCGCGAACACACGTGCGAAAGCGTCAAGTATGTACTTGCGTCGCAACCAAGAACTAAGCGTGCCAGTCAATTTGGCCTGTAAATTGACAAGGAATAAATTGTTAGCGACATGGCCCCAATCGGCTTTAAGAAATAGCCAGATCAGGTTTTACGAATCGGCTTTAAAGAATCCGATTGTGATTCTATCGGCTTACTATCCGATAGAGCAATAAACATGAATAAACATTTCAACATAAGCTTCTTTCATCTCTTTTTGTTATTTTATAAATAGATTTAGTCACAAATCTTTAGATCAATTTATTAGATTAGACCAGGGAGTAGATTAAATAGATTGGTCAAGCCAAGGCAGTATTCAGATCTAAATCCAGCTAGAAACTCATAAAGTGATTAAAGGTTTAGAACCAATATAGATAGATACAATGCTAATCGGCAAATAATGCAAATATACGAATTCCTGAAATAGATATACACAAGATCGACTAAACGAGGATGTTGCATGCATCGGATTCAAGAAAAGCGTATGAGATAATTGACAATCGGCATTGCAGAATAAACACATATTACAGATCGATTGAACGAGACAGTGTAACATACGAGAACATGTTAAAGATCGGTAAACCCGAGACAGTTTAACATGCTTTGTATACATGAGATCAAGACGATACAGCAATGCATACGGGTTATAAGAAGAGAATCGATTATTCCATCGAGATAGCTCAACCTGCGAGTTGAAGCCTTTCGACGAAGTCGATCGGATTCGAAAAGAGTAGTTGTGTTTTGTGTATGTCGTATATCGTTCACACGGGACTTGGGACCCTATTTACATTGTTACAAAGCCGAAACCGACACGACCTAATTTACCGCGCTGTGGAAAACATCTTCCGATCATAGCTTCGCAACCGTTTCGGAGTCTTGTAACTATCGAAATTATTTCGTATACATTTCTTTCTTCTGGCAATGAAGCCCATCTTCTGATACGGCCCAAAAATTCCGATATCCGATTTTCCTGCCAAATGTGGGTGTCAACACCAGCCTATGGCCGGCATTGTGGCAGGATTATCAACCATGCACACTTCATAAACATGAACAATTCATGTAACTAACCATAAACAAGACCCAGGAACCTCCCAATTCGGCATTGCATAGATGCACAAATTTGATAGTTTGATTCGAATGCAGGTTATTTCAACGATCAGGACAGGGTACGGTTGGAAGCAAGAAACCTCACCTTCGGGCGCACCGGAGGCCGGGCCATGCTCGCCGGCAATCCACGGCGGGAAGCGGTCCAGGCGGTAGTACGCCTAGAAGAAGGCGACGGACATGGGGAAGAGCGACCAGACGGGCAAGCCCCCCCGGTTCCTGACGCCGGCGACCCACGGCACGAAGGCGTCGGCCAGGAGGGTCATGACCGGAAGGCCCGCTCCCTCCCCGAACCGGTCGACCAGGCGCTCCAAGGGCGCCTCCATTTTGGCGCCGACGAAGCCGGCGTGCTTGGCACCGTGGCCGTGGTCGGAAGGGACGATGTTGGGGATGGCGCCCAGGCGGACGCTGGGCGGCAGGGAGCCGGGGGGGGAGGGGGGAGAGGAGGCGGAGCCGCTCCTCGGCGACGACAACAGCAACCCGAGGCCCTCAGGCATGTGTTGTGCTCTGGCGATGAGAATGGGGGAAAAAGAGAAGAGGGGAGAGGAGAAGAGAGCAAAAGGAAGAAATTTAAAAAGGAGCAGCAGGCAGGATTTGAGCTTGCGCCTCCCGTGCGAAACCCATCGCCCAAAACCAACCGAGCAGTCGCCCCGCCTTGCTGTTATTTTGCCCAAAAAAATATCTTTTATATATACAGTCTGAATGGAGGGTCGGATCTACCTCTCAATCGCGATCGGACAGCCTCCGTTTTTTCCGCCGACGTGTCGCACGGAGGGACACAATGCTAGCGCATTGTATAATAGATATATTCTAGGAACATTCATGTCGGTAGGTAGGAGCCAGAGCTTGCTACATTTTTTTTTGCACAAGGGGCCGAACCCCAATTCTATTCCCAGGAACAGAATTTACAAACTTCAGGCACAAAACAGTAACAGCACTCCTCACACAACAGTAGCCACCAACAATCAACATCATCCAAGACAATGCTGCAAGGCAGAAAACAAAACAGGCCCAACAATATTTACATCCAACCACAAACTAAAATAAGAACCACCAGCCACCAAAACATTACCAACAATTAACTCCTTTTCCCCTCCTGTTTTAAACTGAACAGAAAGTGCAGAAGACCACAAAAAATAAAGCAATGAAACTTATCTCAATCAGTTTGCCTTTTTTTTCCCGAGCTCCCAGAATCCAGGAACAAGCCTCCATCACCCTGATCCTTGGCCATCTTCTGGAGAACTTTCTTTAGCTGATCCGCGCCTAAACGCAGAAGTTCCCTGTCCCCTTCGAGGTAAAGACCTGCCCAATAAGACACCAAAGAACATGCAGGATGTAATATCGAAAAAGAAGAGTGCACAACACGTCCTTGAAAACAACACTTGTTTAGTGCCAACCAGATGGCCCAAATAATAGAAAAAATGCACACCCCTGAAAAATGATTGCCTTCAGGCCAAATTTGATTAAACCATCTAAAAGTACCACCCAAGCTCACCGGTCGACTAGCAAACCGAAAGCAAAGAGCCACCTCACTCCAAAGCTTGCTACATGCCAAGTTTTAGTATTAAAACGTAGATCAACACGCCCTATTTCATACTATGGAGTCCATAGAGAACCGAGACGAGCAACATAGAAACACACCTGTGTTTTTTTTATCCTATTTCAGCCTCCTATGGTAGGATAAAAGTTCTACATCTAGCTCTCCATTAGTACAGCGGAAGATACATGCTCAACTCCTTGAAAATCTCTACCCGAGCAAGAAAAAAGAAAAGAGACCCGAGCAAGAAAAAAAAGAAGAGAAGAAGCCTCTGCCCCTTCTTATAGTGTCCAACCGAAAGAAAAAGAGCGTATTTTAAACTGTGAGCCCCTATATTAAACAATGTCCTAAAACTTAAATACGCCCTATAAATTTCAACAGAGTATATTTTGTTACAAAAACACACGACGGAGGACCAAAAAGATGAGAGTGGTGCATGGATTTTGGAGCAAGATGCAATACATGAACGTGCTTATGGTTATTGTAGCGTGCGTCCGGGGGAATGCGCCTAAACCTCTCCCTAAATTTTGTCCTTGTAACTTTTCTTTTTGAATTAATTCAAGGCAGTTCTCCTGCCTTTTCCTTAAAAAAATAGTTACACAACTTACAAGTGGGAAATCCACACTCCTATTTTCTGCTCCGAGATCTAATGAAATCCATAGTCTGCACGAAATGTGGAAAAAAAAATTCTATCCGTGCGACTGCGATCGAGTTGATCACAGGGTGAACCTACAGACAGTCAATTATTTCGAATAGAAAGTTTTTTAAAAAAATAAAAAACTTTCGAGTGGCAGTCTGGCAGACGAACCATGAAGCACAAAAGTGTCCATGCATAAATTAATCTCCTGCACAATCTGACTCACACTATGAACATTACGTAATTAATAACAACTACTCAACCACTTCGGGAAATAGTCTTGATGAACCATGAGTTTGTATTGACAAATTAAACCACGCGACTCAAATCATGAAGACCTGAAGCGCTGGCGCGCGAATTGGTTCTGAACCTGCATGTAGCTGCATTTCTCAACCATGAACAAGTGAACCACCTCCAACAAATCTCCAACAAACAGGCCTGCACACGTCGTTCTGAGTCGTCTTCCTAGTGAAGCTGCCCCCTGTCCCATACCGGCATACATGCATGCATATCACAGCATCCACCGATTGCAATGCCCAGCTCTTCGTACGCAGCAGCTGCTAGCAATTTGCAGCAGCTCATTAAGCAAGGCAGTGCGTCAAGGCTGTTTGTGTAACACAGAGAGATCGCCATGGGAGGGAGCAAGCTTGAGGTCGCAACCGCCGTCTACAAGGTGCACGTCCACTGCGGGCAATGCGCGCGCGACATCGAGACCGAGTTCACGGAGTACCAAGGTGCGTGCGTGCGTGCGTACGCGTCCTCCGATATCTGCATCTGCACCGTCATGACTTGCTATGGACTGCATGCATTTTGGTTTTGCATTGGCGCATGGAACACCGAGTCACTGACACTTAACTGCTGTGCAGGGGTTCGGGAGGTGAAAGTGGACGCCGGGGCAGGAAAGGTAACCGTGAAGGGAGTCGGGTTCGACGCCGAGAAGCTCAGGGCGAAGGTTGAGAAGGGTTGCCGGAGGAGAGTTGAGCTCATCCTTCCCCGGAAAGAAATAATCACCGAAGTCAAAACCAAGAAGGAGGTAATTAGTTGATTACGAGTATTTAATCAACCCTCTGAAAACCACGTTGTAATTTTTTTTGAAACATCTATCAGAGCTGGCATTCAATTAAGTTATGCAGGGGGTAACAATTAGAAAGTCTCATCCAGGAAGGCGGCATGAGAAACGCAAAGCGTGGACAATTAGATAGTTAGAAAGCAGGGAGCTAATCTCCTGAAGGGTTGCGCCTAGGGCTCTCGCCTCAGCTAAGGATTCCCAGAAAATCGATTTTTTCCCGTCGCCAATCTGAGCCGTCGTAGTTCAAGCGAAGAGTGTGATCGGTCTGTCCCATCGCATGGGTCCACAAAGCTCCATTCAAGCCAAAGCCAGCGGAGCTGTAGGGCACGATCAAAGCACTCTAAATCGAGGAGCCCTAGTTCACCATGTCGAAGAGGGGAACACACCTTGGACCAGTTAACTTTGCACTGGCCTTGCTCCCCGCCTGCCCAGAGGAAGCGTCGCCGAATTTTATCAAGCTCGACCACGGAGCAGTGCAGTCATTTCTACCATGTTGTAATGTTAGTGTACTTTCTGTTGTTTCTACATGTGCAAGATATATCCTTTCATTGATGAGGACGACCGTGCGATTAATCCTTATTTTTGTTGGCTATTCATTAGTTTTCTGCTTCGCTGATCTCTTTCGATGATATATAAATACAGGAGCTGAAGATCATAACAGTTAAGGTTCCTTTGCATTGCCCTGAGTGCGCAATCAGGGTCCGAGAGATTCTACTTGAGCACAAGAGTAATTGCCCAGACGTTCTGCTCTAAATCCAGATTAATTAATCAGTACGGCCGAATATACAACTGATCACGCTAATGCAGGTATTTATGCGGCCAAGACGGACCTCGGCAAGAACACGTGCGTCGTCGAGGGCGTCCTCGAGGAGAAGAAGCTCGCAGAGTACATTTTCCGGAGGACGCGCAAGCGCTGCGTCATCGTGAAGGTGGAGAAGAAAGAGATCGTCCTGGAGGAGAAGGTCGAGGTGAAGAAGAAAGGGGAGAAGGAGGCTGTGAAGGTGGTCGAGGCCGTCAAGGAGAAGGTCAAGGAGGTTGTCGCCCCCTACTTCATCCCCTGCACGCACCCACAGTTCATCGACTACTCGCACCCGTGGCACCGCGGCGGCGGCGGCGGCCAATGCTACTCGCCGTGGGAGGGTGGATATGGCCACGGTGGCTGCAGGGGGTACCCATATGGTGTGAGCTATACACACCCGGGGCTCAGTGGTTACCAGGACACGTCGTTCTTGCATTGCTCACACCCTAATGAGTTCCTCAGTGAGGAGAACCCGTATGCATGCTCTGTGATGTGAGTATTTTCAGCCTAACTGCTAAAGGTAGAATTACGGCATATATTGCTGGAAGTACGGAGTATGTATCAAATGAGAACAGTACTAAGCAGCTTAAATTTGCTTCAATTCAGACTTCAGAATGGTTGCCTTGCACTACGTAGGCAAAGAATCTGAAGTCCACTGCATGTATGTAAACCTGCAAGAACTACTTGGTCTGGTCCCAAACGTTGCATCTTCCAGGTTCAAATGTCAACCGGCTGGTAACGCTATATATGTGTCCTGTGTGTACGGATATAACATAGTAGTATTTTGCAGTTCATCAATCACCATGAGATCAAAGTGTCCTCAATAACAATGGGAATAACTCAAAGCATACATCGGATCAGACCATGCATGAAGGGCTCATCTATATTCTTGAAATTCAAGCACGCTCCATGCATGCATATATACTGGTAGCAAATATATATGGAATTCCAATTAGTCCCACTCGGTCAGTAAATATGCTTTAATCTTAGGTTCATGGGGAAAACTTTAGAGGGCATTTATTTACTCTTTAATTCATGCACACATATTGTACACTACTCCATCCTTTTCAATAAATTCAATAAACACTGGTACTAGGGAACGGGTCTTCTATCCCATCACATCAGTCCCGGTTCATGGCTACTGGGCTAAAAGCACGATTTTTCACCCATATTAGTCCCGGTTCGTAACACGCGTAGCTAGGTGGGTTGGTTAGTGAGTGGGGAGTCCCGTGGTGGCAGGAGGTTCTAGGTTCGACTTGGATTCACCATATTTTTAAAATTTTCTACACCGTGGGCAGTGCTTGTGTCCCGATTGGGGGAACCGGGACTAAAGACCTGTGACCTTTAGTCCCTAGGAGCTCTCTCGGACAGGGTTTAAAATTTCGGCGAAATTTCCCCGAAATTTCGCTCATTTCGGTCCAAGCCGATATGCTCCCAAAATTTTTGAATTCAAAATATTTAACCAAACTTGAGACAAATACATAAAAGAAGCCATAATTCTCATATTTGGAAGACTTCTTTTACTCTATTAGGTAGTGTACAACATGAGCTGCATGTTTACAATGTTGTGTTTGTTGGTTTTCTCAAATTTTTTGTTTCAAATTCAAAAAATTCAAAACCTCCAATTTTATTTCGCTGAAATTTCCCCAAAATTTCCAAAATTTCGCTCATTTCGTTCCGAGCCGAAATTCGCTGTCCACCGAAATTTGGAACCATGCTCCTGGTTTGGCAACCGAGACTAAAGCCAGTTGCCAACCGGAACTAAAGTCCATTTCCCCGGTAGTGAAATTGTTCTATTACTCATTGCATTGTGCATGTAGGGAATTTATTGGAGATAACACAAAAAGGATCAAACATACAATATAAAGAAAAGCTTATGGTTCATGGCAACACTTGAAATGGCTACTCTCTCAGTCTCAGTTGAGGAATTGAATATCTAAAAATAATAATATTGGAGTTAGCACATGAAAATGAAATTGAAGTTTGTCTAAAAATTTTGTTGGTTAGCTTTTTTGTAATTACCAAAAAGACAGTTTATTTGTAAGAAAGAGAGCATGCATGCATATACGAAGGCTGAATTAGATACTATAGTCTTATAAAAAAAATAGAGAGAATGAACTGAGCCGACAAAGAACTAATTAATTGAGGTAAATTGGTCGTGCAATCCATGTACCGATTTCTAAAAATCTAGCACTAATAAGTTAACTTAAAGTTGGATTATTGTACAAATACTTTGTTCCTAAACATGGCAACCGATAAAATTGACCGAGAAGTTACAAACTGTGCAAATTCAGGACAACCAAGAGTATGGATGCATTTTAGCGGTCTGAACGCCCTGCTACAGTACATTCCAACGGTTTGAACACCCTGCTACGGTCCTTCTCTTAAGTCTCTTAGATGACCTGCGGCTTTGGGTGGCGGCAGGGGCCCGTCTTGTAATTAGTTAGTTAATTTTAGCTTAGCTCCGCCATGGAGGGGGGGCGTTAAACTCACCTCCAAAATTTTGTAATTTTACCCTCTTTAATATACATCGGCAGTTCTGTTGCCCTTCCTCAAAAAAAAAAAAGGGAGAGTATGGATGCATTCTAACTTAAAAATTTCTGAAGGTCTATCGATAATGAAATTAGGAACTAATATCACCGGAAGCATTCCTATCTGTTGCAATGGATTAATCAATATTCACCCTACCATTTCAGCATATTCTCCAAAAAAAGGTTTAAAATCAAAGGTGTACATATTACATACCATCAAATTAATTATACATAAATGTTACTAGGGAGTGCTAATTAAGCTATGCATTCATGAGCACTGTATATCGCCAGGATATAAACAGTGCTTCAAGACAGAGGCCATGGCAAACATAACACATGTCATCAATGGAAACCTTAGGAATCTTTGAATGTGCAAGTTCCAAGAGCTTGAGAAAACTAGTCTCTGATCTTTCCATTACTCATACATCTTGCGATCTATGCATGTAGGACAAGAAGGGACATGCATGGGGAAGACGGTAAAAAAACATATATAGACAGACAGGATTCCCCATGAGCTGCACTAACTGGTAGCTATAGCTTGTTTTGCAGGATGCAATTTCTGGTGCTGGCTCTCTGATCTTACTAAACAAAGGTAGCCATGCAAACGTGGGAGCAAAAAATTGTAACTTGTGAGTTGTGATGCAGTTCCCAAACTACCACATAAACTTGGAACCGGAAGAACCGATGATATATATGGTTATGTTGGCATTGCTGAAGTGCTGAACTAGATATTCTAAATAGTATAATATGCAGACATCCCTAGTCACTACAGGCATATGAAACCTCTGAATCACACAAAAACAATTACCCAAAAGCATGCGCGCAGCACGTCTATCAGATCGATAAAGTAAGAATTGTCAGCTTAAGCCACACGAACACTAACAACACTAACTTAGATTTTTTTTTTTCTTATCAATTTGAGACGAATCTGTCACCCACATCAAGGATAACAAAGAAGGACAAGAGGAATCCATGCATCCTCGAACAAATTGACGTGCTACTTATTAAAAGCGAGATGGTTACACCACAAATTAAGGTTCAAGAGGGACAAGAAAAGAAAAGAAAAGAAAAGAAAAAGAAAAAGAAAGAAGGAACAACAAGAACACACAATCAGAGATCGACCAAACACTAGGAAATTGTACAGAAATAGAGCGGAAGATAGATGGATATCCTTGAGTGCTGCGAGCGTGCGCTAACCTTTTGCGATTTGAGCTGCCATGAACCTTAATTGTCCTGTCCATTCCTTCCTTCCTTCTTGTGATCTCCCCTCCTCTCCCCACACCGGAATTATACCCCATGCACCTGTCAGAACGGTGGCCGTGCGCCGTTCCATCCGTGGCCGTCCGGCGGCGGGAGCTGAGAGCCGCCGCCGGGCATGTTGTTTAGCGGCAGGTTGAAGAACGGCAGGCCGGCGGCCGACGGGTCGGGAGGGAACGGGGCACCGCCCATGCCGCCACCTGCGTCGGCGCCACCTGGCTGCTGCATCTGCAGGCCGGCCGGCGCAGGCGGCGCCACCTCCTCCTCCTCCAGCGGGAGGCGCTCGTACGCTACGTTGGCAAAGGACGCCGCGATGACGATTACGGGGCCCGCGGCGTAGAGCGCGCCAACGACGTTTCCGCCAACGACCTGCCCCTGGCCGCCGGCGAGGAATATGGTGAGGCTGGTGGCGCCGGGAGGCGCCGGCGGCGGGAGGAAGGAGCCCGAGAGCGACAGGATCTCGAACCTCCCGTGCAGCGTCACGACGGCGCCCGCCGGCGCCGACGGCTGCCGCAGCGTCACGTTGGTCACCACGCCGCTGCCGCTCAGCACGCAAACGCCCCGCTGCCGCCGGCGCGCGTACGTGGAGACGCACTCGAACACGTCGCAGCCGCTCCCCACCTCCAGGATGTGCGCGCGCAGCGTGTTGGCGCTCTCCCGCGTGATGATCACCGGCGGCTTCGGCTTGTTCTTCGAGCCCGGAGGCCGTCCGCGGGGCCGGCGAGCCACCACGTCCCCAGCCACGCCGCCGGTGCCGCCGTCGGCGGCGGGGCCAGAGGAGGACGAGCCGCCGTCGTGCTCGCCGCCGTACTGTCCCCCGCCGTTGCTGTTGCCGCCGCCACTGCCGTTGAGGTCTTCATCGGAGGGCTCGTGCTGCTTCGCGTAGTTGTGCTGCAGCTGGAGGTCCGGGTGCTGGAGGTGGTGGAGCTGGTGCACGTAGCGCGTCGCGGCGGTGCCGAGGTCGAGGCCAGCCATGCTTCTCCGCTAGCTCATGTACTGATGTAGCTAGCTAGCGAAACTTTTAAAATTCAAAAAAAAAGTTGTGGAAAAAAGAGAGGAAAAAAACCAAATCGAAACAGAGTGGTGTTTTGTTTTTTGGGTTAAAAGGAAGTGTTGGAAAAGGAAGCAATGATTTTTAAACTCGGGAGTTGTTTATGCTACTTCTTGTTTTTAAAAATTTTTGGATGCAGAAAGAAGCAAAGACGAGGCAAAGAAACTGAATAAAGAAGCAAGAGAGATCAGTGCCTGCATGGAGGCGAGAACACCAACAGAGAGCTCGAGTCTGTGATATGAGATGGGGATGAGAGGAGTGGAGAGGGAAGGGGAGGGAGAAAGGCAAGCTAGCTAGCTATGAAGAGGCACAAGTGCACAGAGGAAAGAAGAGAAAGGGAAGGGTTTGAGAGGTTCTTCCAACCAGTGATAGGAGAGTGCAACACATAAAATAATGGGAGAGAGAGGGTGGAACAAATTCTTGTGTTTCCATCTTGACAACTATGCTGAAGAAAGAAAACTATGACACGTGGGGTCATGCGTATAAATTGGCCCTAGGTGGCAGTTTCATAGGTATTCAATGAGATGGTGACTGGTGAGTGAAGGGGGGCTTCAGCCTTCAGAGAAAGGACGGGGATCCGGGATGAACTATGATGCAAAAATGTGATGCATGGTGACAGGGATAGCTTAGCGTGTTCATTGTAAGCTTTAATGCTAGTTAACCTGGGTTTAAGTTCCTAAGACTGTGGTTTAAGACCACTAATCCATGGTTAATACGTTTTGGTTAGAGGTTGTCCATACTGCGCTCCTGTGGGGCCCAAACCAGCGCATGCTGCGCTAGGATCGTTTGCATCATGGTTAGGGTATGGCCCTTTTTGGGGATATTATATATATAAACATGGGTTTTACATGCTATGAACATTATTGGTCCCTTGACAGTCTTTTGTTAATGTTAAGTTTTAAACTATACTCAAACACCACAGTTCACGAGCGAGCTGCATATCTCTATTGCAGTTATAGTGAGTTTTTTTTTTTTTATTGAAAGAAGTTATCGTTGTGTTAGCACCACTTCGCTAGCTCGTCTTGGTTGGTGTTGTGTTTATGCACACGCTTCAGTGCAAGCTCTTTGTGATCAGAATAAAAGTTTATCCACATATACAGATACATGTCCTGATAGAAAATTTCTACTTTGTCAGAGATACACCTTTTTATCCACCCTTTTTACCTAGCTAGTCTCATGATATAATTTGGTGATGAGCACGATCGTGACATTGGCTTATTAATTAACGTTAGCTAGCTTTTAAAATGGGATCGAACTAATAGCAGTGGTTACATTTTTTATCTAGCGATACCCTGCACATATGCTCATGGATCAAAATACACGATTCATCCATATATGTGTGTCCGCGCGAACGACGTGTACAAGTGAGTGTGTGTGTGTGTGTTATGTGCAATTCCCTCGATCGCTCTTACATAAAATTTTGGCTTCGCGAATTGATTGATGCATTTTTTAATTAACCATTGTACTCTGCGGCATATTTTTAGACGAGGCGATTTAAAATTTGCATTGCATGTTGTTTATTAGCAATAAACTATGTCAAGGTCAAATGGATGACCCACATCATCCTCTCTCTAACTGATTTTAATATGTTACATGCATCTTATCAATTCGTGTAGCCGTAACCTGCATATGCCAGTGGTACTTATAGTTACACTACGTGTGGTGACCTGAAAACTTTGAAGGTTAGACTACTTTTCACCATCTTTTCATGCAGCCAATTAACATGAGTAACCTCACACCGGTTTTCCCAAAGATGCACATATCTTTTTTATTGCTTCTCCATGATCTTTTGGAGGGAAATCTATATATGTGGCCGTGCACGCTCGATCGGTAGTTTTCAATTGCGAAGACATGGAATTAATGTATTACTTTTCAAAGGATTGAAATGGGCTATCTAGAGGAGAGAGCAATAGTTTATGTGCTCTGTCAAGTTGTATTCTGTTCATTGTTTTTGTAAACAGAATATAATCAGCTTTCAATCATGTAACTTTACGAGAATAAGGACAGATTGTGCGACCATATAGGCTGGTGTTATTTTATAATAGATCGCAAATATCTAGAGCAAATGCAATCTGTTCTTGACGAGTCTAATTATATATATGTGGAGTATATATTACTCTTGTTACATGGGGTTCTAAATATTCAAGTTACATACCAATAATAGTATCTCAATATTATATATATGTTGGAATACTTTTAAGGGTGCACTCAAACTATTGTAGGACAAACTTATTTCACTTGATCCAATGGCATAGTGGTCTCTTACGTACCCCGTCCTCTCTACGAGGATGTTGTTGTTGTTGTTGTTGCTGCTGCTGTTGTTGTGTGCGCGCACGCGTGTGTAGGAAGCCAGAATGGAACTTTATGGAGTCTATATTCCATATCTTGATGCCATTGGATTCATCTAAAATTTGTGCACATAAAGTAGATACGTGCACAATAACACTACAATTTGCCTATCAAAAGTGTGAATGCATTAACTATATAATTAATTGTTTTCTAAAATGATACCTTAAAATAGGAGCACGGGCTACATGGAGCACCATATATTAATAGAATCATGCCTCTACATTCAAATATATTTGACGTTTGAAGAGGTATTAATTGTACAAGGGATATTAGTAAACTTATTCCTCTGAAATTAGCGTAGTAATTCAAAGCAACATATCTAGTGCTAATGTCTATTAGATGCTAACATGCTAACAACATATATGGACCATTCGATCTATTAGGAGTTGTGGTTCATATGTGGAGAGGTGAAAATCTCTCTTTCCTACTTAAAAAGTCAGGGTTTTTGTGCAAGCTCTTAAGTGAGAAAAAAGATATTTGACCTCTCTATATAATGGTAGCTCCTCATAGATTTGATGGCCCAAATATCTGATATTAGTATGTTAGCACCTAACTGACATTAGAACTAGATACATTGCTATCATTCTAGACCTTACATATATGCGTTGCTAGCTTCGTGGTCATTTACGAGTTGAGAAAAAAAAATAGAGAAGTCTGGTCGGTCTCCCACACGACGGACAATCCGTGGGACTACAAATTACGTAGCCCACTAGCCTAAACCGTACATCAGAGGTCCTTGGCGGACCGCTACCATGGTCCAGCATGTCAGGTAGTGCCCTATGTGCAATATTCAATTATTTGTATTTTTTTTAGGGGTCCCCGGATCAAAAAATGTTCTACAACAAAGTCGTTGAGAATTTTGATGCACAACTTTTTTGTTTTGGAAAGTCTTTCATTATTCATGATTTTATAAAAAAAATTGTTCTGTGCAATGGTGTTTTTGATTTGATGGTGAAAATGCTTGATTGATTAGAGATGCTTAGTTGCTTTGGTTTGCATCATGGTAAATGTTGACTTTAGGATGGTTTGGGTGTATAAAACTATGGACTGATGCCTCGATCAAGTTGAGATATACTTGTTCGAAAAATGGTTTGCTCGTCTAGTGTGTATAGGTTGCCGAGGTGAATCGATGTCACTGAAGGTGATCAAAGATGTGGATGGGTGATTCATGGTCTAGGTGATCAAGAGTTTACATGAGTTGATCGAAACTAGTCTAGGTACGTGGACATGGGTGATTGGTGATTAGAGCTTCAAGTGTGCATGCCAAATTAAGTCACCAAAAGGAAGTTGTACGCGTGACGAACTTACTTAGAGGCCAAGGAGAGAAGAACAATGGGTTATTGGGTCATCATGTAAGAATCCCTAGCTTTGAGAAGAATGCAATGTGAGAGATAGAACCCATGTCTTGTTAGGTTTCGGGTGCGTCCATATGCAATGAGAGATGAAACCCTATGTATGAGGGTTGTATGAGTTATATATAAGGTTGAGCATTTTAAAGGCTTTTGTGAAGGCTTTGGACACTCAAGGGAGATAGGTTTATTAGCCGAATCACTCTAGGTGTGTTTGATGATGGGTTTGTCTTGATCATTTCCAACCATTCTACTATAATCAATTCTCTTTAATCACCGAGCCAACCTCTAATTTGTGCCTTGTTCTTGAATATTCCTCGCTTGGATTCAGAGAATTCTTGCTCCTTTCATTGGCTAAATTTTCCCTGCAGTTTTGACAAAAACAAATATGTGGGAACATATCCAGGTTCACATTATAGAAGTTTTCAATGGATTTTGGTTATAGATTAAAATTTTGTGTTTTGCCCGGTTCTTGACGTAAATTGAGATTTGAGAAGGCCGAGACTTTAGACACTATAGCTTTAATTCTTAATTGGACATAAACATACTAAACAGTGATTTCAGATTTTTGGGTCGATTCGACATTCCAATCAAGAATCAGATTTTGGTTTTTGAAATCATGCTGCCACAGAACAAGTGTGACTGCTACGGTGCTTCGACGTTCATGCATCGTGCAGCAACTGTTGCAGTGCTCGGTCCTCCACCTACGTGTCCTGGGATTTTTGTTTTTGATATTTTCTATCCTTGGTTTAATTTCTACTTCACCTTCGTTCTTATTAGCTTCCATTTATAGCTAATTGAGCCAGTGTTAAAACATGCAATGCCATTTAGGGGCGCCATGTGAAAAAAAGTATTAAAACTAATTAATTTGACTCACCCCTTTTAGTATGCATGCATCGTTTCCCGGATTAAATTTAACAATAAAATCTTAATAAATAATTCAGCCAATTAATTTCAGGGAACGGGCCTTCTATATCGGCACATCAGTTCCGGTTAACTACGAACCCGAACTGACAGTGGCATCAGTCCCGGTTCATGGCTACTACGCCAAAAGCACGATTTTTCACCCACATTAGTCCTGGTTCGTGTCAAGAAGCAGGATAGAAGAGCGCTTTGCTAGACGAGTACATACCAGCTGGCACGGGTACACATTAGTCCTGGTTCGTAACATGAACCAGAACTAAAGATAAGCTTTAGTCCCAGTTCGTGTTTCCAGCATACTTTAAAACAAATGCATATCCTAGTCTAGTAAATGCGCGTGGCTGGGTGGGTTGGTTAGAGGGACGAGTGGGGAGTCCTGTGGTGGTAGGAGATTCCAGGTTCGAGTCTTGTTGGGGAACCCAGGGGCCTTTAGTCCCTAGGAACTGTTCTGGTTTGGCAACCGGGACTAAAGCCAGTTACCAACCAGAACTAAAGGCCCTTTACCCTGGTAGTGTTTGAACATTACCTCTTCAAAGAACTCGCGTTTGTATTTCCTCAAAGAATTCACGTTTGTATGTTCTATAACGTATATGTCGGTGCAACGTGCACCAGGGTTTGCTCCCTTTACTTAATCAGCCTTGGCGCACGGCGAGCAAGCAAGGCCACAGGCACCACGGGCGAGCACGCCACGCTATGGCTTGGCATATGGCGGGCGAGCAAAAGCCCTAGGCGCCACAGGCGAGCACGCCACGCGGCGGCTTGGTGTCGAACTGGCAACCCCGACGGATGGAGCCTTGCCAACGGGTGGGCTTCGGGCCCCACTTGGTAGGTGCGCCCGAGGGAATTAAAGAGGAAGCTTATCATAGGAGGCTCGTCTCCACTAAGCGTATCGGAGACATTTAATGTGGCGATTCGGCGTGGGAGGCAGAAGATGATAATTGCGGTCATTGTGGCTCTTGTCGAAGCACTATAGCGGTCATTCCACCACTGCGCTGCCACAGGTCACTCGGTGACAGGTGGGAGCAGGTGAAGCAACCGGCGTCAGCAACGGAGGAAAATGGGACGCAATTAATGTACTCTCTCTCTCTCTCAGCCGTCCCCCTAGGTAGTATAAAAAGAGGATCCGAGTGAGAGAGGGTTTTTTTGGATCCCTGTTACACACAAGCTTTGTATGTTCTCTGGCGAGAACACACACGCCTTGAAACCAAACAAATCAAGCACAAGCAGGAGTATGACTATTACCCACCCTAGGGGTCCGAACCTAGGTACGTAAAATCTGGTGTCTCCCTGTGCGTTCTCTATCAAGTGAACCAGTTAATAAAAATCCCCCTCTATACAAACACAGTTCACAAAATATGTCAGGTGAAAAACCACCGACAGTATATATATACACACCCAAATGGCATTCGTGGAATATACTAAATTTAAAAAGAGAAAATTGCACCATTAGTCCCCAAACTTGTTCCGCTTGTGCACATAAATCTGTAAGTATCGAAACCGCTTATTTAAGTACACAAACTGTGAAACCGTTGCAATCAAGTCCATAGGATGGTTTTTTAGCTGTTTTGGTGATGTGTGCTACCATGTCAGCGCCTATGTGGCACTTTTCTTTTTCTTTCTTAATTTTAATGTGAGACCTACTTGTCATCTCTCCCCCTCTCTCACCTCTCTGCCTCTCTGTCATCTTACTTTTAATGAGATGACAAGTAGGTCCCACATTAAAGTAAGAAAGAAAAAGAAAAGTGTCACGTAGGCACTGACATTACAATCCACATCACCAAAACAGTCTAAAAAACCAGCCTATGGACCTGATTGCAACTGTTTCGTGAGTTTGGGTACCTAAATAAGCGGTTTTGATATTTACGGGTTTATGTGCACAGGCGGAACAAGTTTGAGACTAATGGTGCAATTTTCTCATTTAAAAATATTTGGAGACGATTGGCAGGTTAGTGCTTTGCGAAAAAAACAACCGATCCGGAGCCCTCTTGTAGTGGTGCAAACAGATCGAAGGGTGTCTTTACCATATCTTTTAATGGAAATGAAAATGGATTTGGATATTCTCGAATACGGATACAGATCAGATATCTACTCAATTCAATCTGATACAAATATCCTGCAACTTTGGCATCAAATTTAGGAATGATTATTTGACAATGTTATAACTAACCATGCCACATTTGACATTCATAATTAAACGATAATATTTGTTTGTTAGTATATGTAGACATGCAACGTACTATTACATTACTTCCAACACAATTACATGTGTGACCGATTCTCGACTCTCCAAAACTCTAACAACCAGCAAGCCCAATTCTAATATTACTACCAGATATTCATATCCATACCCATATCAATATATGAAAAAAAATCGGATAGTATCTGTATCCGTATCAATTTTGTATCTAGATACGGTCCGTACGGATAATCCGAATATGAATAATCTTTTTTTCGGATACGGATGTTGAATAATATGGATTATTTGTATCCACTTTGCTCCCCTACACTCCAATATGTACTTTTATAGTTTTATGTACAAGTATACTCTACGTACCTTACGATTTTCCCCATAGGAATGCGTACTCCAATTTGTTAGAATATATGGGTTTTAGCCATATTTTTTTAATTCCTATAGATCTCAAAGACTCATGTGTGGAAGGGTGAGCAACACCTGCGTGAATGCTCAATTATTGCATAGGTGCAGCTCTCTTTTTGTGAATTATTAGTTTCTCTCTCCAATTCCGGTGTGAAGTACCGAGGTAGCCAAAGTTTGGGTCAAATATTAGCTTATCCAACTTGCAATCCAAATTGTCAACTTAATGGTATCCTTCTTTTGGAGAACCCCTTCCTATATGCCTATAAATATGTCGTGCACCCATTTTGGAGACACACGAGATAAAGAGATTCTGCCTCTTCCATTCAATGCGTTGTCGCATATAGTTCACTCCATCCCTCTTCTCTAGCATGCACTGGAGAGGGGAAGAACAGATCATTGGAACCATCGCTGTTGAGAAGCGCTAGGCGCGATTGCTCGTTGTTGTCTGCTTCCGCGACGTCGACTGCTTTCTCTACATTGCGATTTACATCGACTACATCATCGCAATAATAGGGTCATCATCATTATCTATCATCGGTTTCAAATCTGAGGTAGATAGGCACATGTTTTTCCTACCCATGCGGGTCATTTTTCAGCTACGACGAGTTGTTGCATAAAGCTTGTGCTTGTTACATGAATTTTATGAATGAGTATATATGTGAGTGGTATGCGTGTTGTGGCTGTATGCATGTCTAGTTATACATATATTTATTGTGAGCTGATTGATTTAAATTACGCGACTAAATCAAATTTAAAAGTGCATTTATCTCCGACACAATTCACATCACTGAGAGAGGGCAACGTGGGCGTCGCAACGCCTTTCTACAGTTCTACCGTGCGCACCTCTTTTATTACGGCTTGATTTTTTTTTTTAACCTCTGCAACAATGCAACATCAACACCGGGAAGCGTGGCTCGCTAATCAGCGCTCGACAAGTACACCCCCAGCCAGGAGCCGAGGGCGAGCGAACGAAACAGCTAGCCACGTACAGTATACTTCCCCAAGAACGAGCCGACGCAACCGATCGAGCCAAGCCCCAAGCTTCGGCTTGGTGTTGGTGCACGTGCCGAGTCACGTGCGGTCAAATATGGTTGCCCCTAGGTAGTAAAACTCGGCGTGGCTGTCGGCCATGGCCGGGCCGCGCAGGAGTTGCATGCAGCCCTCGCTTTCCTCGGGAACGGGTCACGCCTGCGCCTCTGCCCGGCGGCTAGAACTCCATGTGTGACACTGCACGTGGGGCCAACCACGAAGACCCACGTTTCGTGAGTAAACAACATCAGCAGCTGCCCTACTCCTATATGCCACTCTTAAACACTATTAGAGCATCTCCAATAGGAATAGATCAGCTGGCTATAAACCTTTCATGTAGGATTTTTTGATGAGCTGGAAGAAAGAGGGGATGCTGAGAGCTAGCGTCAACGCTTCATCTAGCGCCAGTCTCTAGCGAGCGCACCAATGTATCAGGCCTCACCACCACGCACCACATGCCTTCTTCGCCAATCGTCTGTGCCCTCCTTCCTAGCGCGGTGACGGGGTAAGTCGGGGCAAGCCCCGACGGCGAGAGGACTCGGCGGCGAGAAGAGATAGAGCAGGCTATACAGCGATGGGGTGCGACGGCGAGATGAGGCACGGAGGGTCCCTTTGTCGCCGCCAACGTCACCGAATCCAGGCTCGCGCAGCGCCATCGCCGCTAGCAGACTTGATGGCGAGACACGAGACAGAGCGGGCTGCGGCGGTGAGACGAGGCATGACGGGGCGCGACGGCGAGATGAGGCACAGAGGGTCCCTTTGTTGCCGCCAACGTCGTCGGATCCGAGCTCGCGCTGTGCCGACTCGGCAGCGAGACGAGGCACGCCGAGGCGCGATGGCGGATGAGGCACGGAGGGTCCCTTTGTCGCCACCAACGTCGCCGGATCCGGGCTCGCGCCGCGCCATCACCACTAACGCCGCCGGATCTGGGCCGTGTCTTCGCCGTCGCCGCCAACGCCTTCCGAATCTGAGCAAGGGGTAGGGAGGTCGCATCACGGCAGTGGCAGTGAGGGGGAGGCGTGACGGCAAGGCGGCTTGAGCCAGCGGCGACGAGGGGAGGGGAGCAACCTGGCGAGGCGGCGTGGGGCGGCGACGGCGAGGGCAAAAGGGAGGGAGCGTGCTGGGTGTTGGGAGGGGATGGAGGAAGAAATGCAAAGCAATAATTAGGTAGGTCCCATAGGTTTTCATGCATATAGCCAACTTATTGGATGGGTGTTCTTTTAAGCTGATGTGGATGCGCCAAATAGACCTTATAGCCAGCAAGTTGGCTCTACTATTAAAGATGCTCTTAGTGTCCATTCTATTCATCTCATTAAAATTCCTTCACAATTTACACTACACTTTAAAAAATCATTTTTCTCCCGCAGCCACTCTATATCTATTACAATAATATAAAGGGTCTCCTAGAGATGCTAAGCACGGGCTAGTGGAAATATGGCGAGCAACCTATCTATCGTTTAGAGCATAACCACAAGATATAAATGCACACTCTAACACTATTCGTTGTAAACTCTATTGTTGGATATTCAAATTTCCAACAAAAGGACATGAAACTTGCCCCCACTAGTCCTCATATGGTGGGTTCGCCCCCTTATAGCTAGGCAATGATTAAACATCGCCATTGGAGGAGCTAAGTCCGTTGGCTGCCTCACAAAGAATGAGAGAGGAGGCCAGGATTGATCTGTTTTTGGATTTGCTCGGGTATATGCATGCCCGTATATGAGACCAGGGTGGGGACTTAGGTGTGTTTGGTTGTGTCAACCTGGACCATCCAGGATTTCTTTTGGGATGGGTTTAAGCCATGATGGTTGAATCGATCCTAGCGCTTGTGTTTGGTTCCTACTGGATGATCCAGTCCGGGATGCACCGCAACTAGCAGTGAGCGTGCTGTGTACTTCAATCAAAGAAGCATTTAGCCGCAGCTATTTGGGACACGTTTTTTTTTCTGTGCAACATTTATTAATAACCCGCTAACTAAAAAAGCTAATAACCATCTGCGCACAGATATGAAACAACTTCAGATTGATCAGCCCGATGCAATGCAACGCTGCTAGATTTTACATTCAAATTGAACGGATTCATAAAGAATATCACTTGAATATATACCTGATCATCTCAAACATAATCCCCATATACTTTCTCCCATACAGATTCGGCAGTAGCAGTAGTAATCTAGGATTTAATACTATCTCAAGCTCATGAGCAGTAGCAGTAGTAATATGGGATTTTAGTATGCACATGCAGCAGTGCTAGCTAATCTCCAGCACTATCATATAAAAATCACAAAGTCCAACCAATGTATAAAACATGTATCATGCTAGTTTCAAGACTGGCACATCCATATAGAATAATTGCCACAAGTCCATTGTTCATCTAAGTAGCTGGCACATCCATATAGATCAGTAGCAAGAGGTATATGTAAGTAGCTGGCAAATAACATGTAAGTTTGTGGAAAAACAACGCTCATTGTTCATCTCCTGCACAGCAATAACTTAGATATATAGGATCTCCACAGCAATAACTGTCTTTTGCACAATATTATCATCCCCCTGGCATATAAAAAAATATAGCATTAAGCAAGAGAAGACGAGAGTGTTCCCAAAAGATCAAAGTTCAGTTAGCAGTAATGCATGGTTATTGTGCAACAATGATTTCCTTTCTTAATAAAGGATTACCTTTGTTAGAATTTACCAATAAGTAACTATAACTGAAAGATGATTCTTGGCTAGGAAATGACAGAAAAGTGAATATTATGGTCTGGTCATAAATTTTTATGACATACCCTTCACTTAGCCATGTTTGTAGCAAAGTTCCTACTATGTAACTGGTGGAAACTATACTACTCTGTTCTACTCTGTTTATATGACATACCCTTCACTTAGCCATGTTTATAGCCATGTACTAAGCAAGCAAGCAACAGTTTGCTTTGGGTCTATTCTACTCTGTTTTTTACAGTAAAACTATACTATATGCACCATTTCAAAAGGGTTAGTAAACATGCACCATCATTGATAATGCACCATCTAATATAGTAAAAAGTAGTGTTGGTCATTAATCATTGGAAAATACAGCATATGGAATTATAAATTAGAATACTTCATCCTGCATCATTTTCAAAAACTAACTAAGCTCATATATACTGCCTACATTTTCAAATATTTTGCACCATTATCAAGACGATGGGGAAAGGCTCTTGGCCGTGCTATTATTTTATTTGCCGTTGGTACAATAACCAGAAGCAGGATAGACACATATTTAGTGACAATACAAAACCCAAGGTTGTTCAATTGGTACTTGGCAGAATAAATAAATGTAAGTCTTTCATTACATGTTTACTGTTTATATATCTGAAGGCGTATGCCTTAAGTTGCCAAAGCAAATATTTTCCCAATTATTTTAGGAAGTCAAACAGGAGGCAGTATTCTAATTTACCAAGGGCACCAACAGCACTTTCGCCAGCTGCACAAAGTCCAGACTCCAGAGAACTGTAAAAGAAACAAAAACTTCAGAGAACTAATCACCTTTGTATATAAAACATGAAAGGACTGGCATTGACAGCTCATATATACTGCCTACATTTTCAAATATTCTGCACCATTATTAAAAACTAACTACAGCCTTCTTTTATATGTAAGAGAACTACATCGAACAGAGAATTTTCATGAAGCACATGGTGTACTGTAAGCATCTGTACTGTTTTTCTACTCAAACCAAACCCTAGGAGAAAAATCTATCAGAATTTGAGAACAAAGATGAAGAACAAAACCAAATCAAGAAATTGCTCACTATGTTTCACTCACCACTGCAGACTTCTTGCTATTGTTCCCTTCACCAGATGTGGATCTTGACTTCCAGCTATTGTTTCGTCAAGTAGAAAAGGGTTGAGCTGACGATGGGGAAGGGGCCCTCAGGGGTGAAGCGCCTTGCACAAGGGAGAAGGTGGAGATGGCACCTACAAGGGGAGAAGGTGGTCATGGTGGGTGGCGGACTAACCGGCGATGGGGGAGGAGGAGAACGCCAGCGCTGGGTACAAGAGGAGGGAGACGGGGTCACCTGCGAGACGGCGGCGGCGGCGCGGAGGAAGTTGAGGACGGGCGGCGCTAGGCCATGTCGGCGGCGGCTCTAGGTCATGGGGGAGAGGAAGACGACGAAGCGCTCGGGAGAGGGGGGACGAGCCGAACTCTCCTCCTTCCACTGGACGAAGCGGACCGCCCTGGGATGCATCGGGCTGATTCGACGGACCGGGACAAGGGCATCCTACTTGGACCAACCAAACAAAAAACCAGTCCGTCCTGGACGGGACCATCCCGGTCGTGGCTACCAAACACACCCTTAGGAGTGCCAAGGCCAATCGTGAGGTGCTGGCACGCATTAGTCCACAGGAGCGAGATGAGTGACGAAACTCATGAGTGGAGTCAAAGGGAAGATGCACGTGTCGCTATGAACTCTACCCAACGACGTCGAACCATGGAACAGGGCATCGTCGATACGTTGGAGGACGATGTCGATGATTTGGAGGACGACATTGTCCCTGCGAGTTAACAGGATTCTTGCTGGTTATTTTCATGTTAACTTTAACTGTTACTACCTCCGATTATAAAAAGAAGTCGCCGTTGAATTTTGGACACGCCTTTGACCATTCGTATTATTCAAAAATTTAGTTCAAATATGTAAAAATATAAGTAATACTTAAAATACATTTAATAATAAACCAAACCATAACAAAATAAATAATATTTATATAACTTTTTTGAATAAGACGAATGATCAAAGGCGTGTACAAAAGTCAACGGCGACTTCTTTTTGTGACCGGAGGGAGTACAATTACTACCTCCGGTCATAAAAAGAAGTCGTCGTTGACTTTTAAACACCTCTTTGACCATTCGTCTTATTAAAAATTTTAGTTCAAATATATAAAAATATAAGTTTTACTTAAAATACATTTAATAATAAACCAAATCATAAAAAAATAAATAATATTGATATAACTTTTTTGAATAAAACGAATAGTCAAAGACGTGTCCAAAAGTGAACGGTGACTTCTTTTTGTGACCGAAGGGAGTATAATTTATCTATAAAACTCGTTAAAACTATGATACTATATGAAACTAAGTATTTTTTGAGCGAATCTAGATGTGTTTTCATGTATTAAATCAAACGGTTACAAATATGTTGTAGTTGTTAAAGTTACAACACTTTGAATGTACATACACGTATACCAATTTCCGAACAACAATTTTTTCGCTGGATTGAGTAATTTTATGGAACATATTTGCCCTAGCTATTGCAGTAATGCATTTTTCCCTGGGTACATCGTTTTGTTACATGGAATGCTTTTGGTTTTGGTTTGTTATGTACGTCCTATGAATATATTATGTTTGTACAGTCGATACCTCTAGTTTATGAAAAGAACGTATATATATGCAAGGCATGATCAACATTCCTAGATAGTTGGCCCGGGTTATTTTTGTCCAGGGTTTGCAGATATCTCCTAGATCGGAAAGTAGGAATATATATATATATATATATATATATATATATATATATATATATATATATATATATATATATATATATATATATATAGGAATGCTAAGCGTGCACCCAGAGCACGGATCTCTCCGTGCTCCCAACGCTTTTCAAATCCGAAATGCCTAACAACCGACCAAACCATTGATCTTGTTAGTCTCATTTGAAATGTAGCTAGTGATCAAGTTTAGTATTTTTTCAATTTATTTACTATTTGTTTCCTATTTTTGAAAATCAGTTTTTTGGACGCACTACCGACTAATTGGAAGGCTGATTTTTGAAAATAGGAAACAAATAGTAAATAAATTTAAAAATAAAACTATCATCATGATAATCAACAATTTAGATCGATTGAGCATCTCAATTCAGCAAGATCTGAAGATCTATGATTCTATATATATATATATATATATATATATATAGAGTTGAAATTGAATTGATACATGGTGTGAGCCCTCAAAAATCGACATACCGTTTTTGAAAAACCGTGACCAAAATTTTGATCCGAACCGTTCAACTTCTTCATCTTATTGAATTCTCAGCCCATGCAAATTTTTACATTTTAAATTTTTTACTATTTATTTCCTATTTTCCAAAATCAGCTTTTTGGACGCACCGACTAATTGGAAGGCTGATTTTTAAAATAGGAAATAAATAGTAAAAAATCTAAAAATGTAAAATTTGCATGGAGGAGAATTCAATAAGATGAAGAAGATGAACGGTTCGATCGAAAATTTTGATCACGGTTTTCAAAAATATTTGAGGGCTCAACCATCATATCAATATATATATATATATATATATATATATATATATATATATATATATATATATATATATATATATATATATATATATATATATATATATATATATATATATAGAGGAATGCTAGCGTGCACCCCAGAGCACGGATCACGGCCGTGCTCCCAACGCGTTTTTGAAATCCGAGATGTCTAACAACTGATCCGAATCGTTGATCTTGTTCGTCTCACTGAAATGTAGCCAGTGACCAAGTTTCGTATTTTTTTGAATTTATTTACTATTTGTTTCCTATTTTCAAAAATTAGCTTTTTTGGACGCACCAGGACTAATTGGAAGGCTGATTTTTGAAAATAGGAAACAAATAGTAAATAAATTCAAAAAAATACGAAACTTGGTCACTGGCTACATTTCAGTGAGATGAACGTATCGAGGCACTGGCTACATATATATATAGGGGCTGGGAGAAGATCCGTAACAGTGCCTCGTACTTACGCTAACTCTATGGATAAAAATATGAAAGTTTGGTGTTTTGATTAGCAAGATGTTCGAGATTGGAAAGAAGAATATATATAGATTGAAAAGGTTATGGATAAGCTTTGTAAGTACATTTCATGGTGTTTTAAGATCTGCTTCGGTGCTTCCCCTTCGGTCATCTTAGGTTACTTTTAACCACTACTTTTTGAAGGCCGAAATAAAATAACAAAGGGTCTAAAAACATTTAAGGTTTCATGCATGCGTTGTCCCTAGCCCGCCCTCTCTTACTTGAAGGTGTATGGGCAATTGGGTATAAAATATTCATCTAATTAATCATTAACCACCTCCCTTTCACTAATGGATGTATATATAATGCTATATCAGCTTTGGATACCTTATACTACTATTAAGAGGGTAGTTAGTAACACTGACGCAGTCTAGCTGCTTATCTCCTTGTTTTTTAATTTATTAGTTAGTACTATATATATTTCGTATAATATTGCAAACCGTTTCTGTACAGTTGGGTGTGGAGTGGTTTTTTTCTTTGCTTTGATAAGAGGACTTTCTAGCCCCCGATTTTCATAGGAAAAAAAAAATCAGAGAGTACGTGGTATGTGTTATTACTTATTAGACGTATATTTCCAGAGTGATTAGATGCTGCAGCTAACTCACATCTACATCAAAATTAGCTATGTGCTAGCTCAGTTTATATTTGAGAATATTTGCATTGGGAAGTTTTCGTTACTCTTTAGAGAGCTATGTAGAATTTAGTTATTAATAATTGTTAGTAAATATCTTTATCTCTTTCTTTCACATAAGAAAAAAAATGAGTTGAAATTCTTATAGCTGGCTAAGTTGTTGTCGTTGAAAATGCTCTTAGTTAGTTAGGGACACCCCACGCATGTTATAAAGCTAGTGGAACTACAAGAAAGTAGCAGGAAGGAGCAAAACGGTCCATATCAAATACAATATATTATCTAGAAACAAAGGAAATTCAAAATAAAAAGGATTAAGTGCCACTTTGGTTCCTCAACATACTATTGTGTGGTTGCGCTAAATTGGTCTTTTAGGTGTAATACCAATTTTGTTTGGTCCCTGTGGTTTTCAAAAAGTGTCGTTTTGGTCCCTTGACCGGTTTTGATCGAGGGTGGTTTTGCTGACATGGCCGTCCACATGGTAGATCCATGTAGATTGACATGCCATCAAAAGCTGCCACATGGACTGTCACGTCAGTAAAACCACCCTCAAAACCAGTTAAGGGACCAAAACGACACTCTTCGAAAACCATAGAGGCTAAACAAAGCTGGTATTACACTCGAGGAACCAATTTGGCGCAAACGTAATAGTTGAGAGACCAAAGTGGCACTTAATCCAAATAAAAATAGCAATTGGTTTCACTATGCATTCCTAATCAGTAAAATCCATCCATAAATAAATGATTAGAAATTAGATTTGTGTACGGATTCCAACAAAGGAAAGCGAAATTAAGGAAATAAATAAAAAAGAAATAGCTATTAATTTGATTTTGCTACGTAGTATATTACTATATATTAGTCCACCATGCCCTTTTTACTAATTTGTTTTGAAAAAAAAAACTTCTTGATGTGCTAAACCTTTGCATGCATGTTCACGCCGAATTAATTTGTATATAGCTGATTGACGTGATATACGCATCTGTCATTCTGTCTGCATGGGCGCGCTCACCGTCCGGTCGATCGGGATCGATCCGCTGGATCACTCGATCGTGCGCTCCGCGATAGCTCGAGATCTCCGGCGAGCGAGCTAAAATTTTAGTTCTTTTAGCGCCATCTTTTGACCATTCCGTTGGCGCCGTGGCCGTGCCGATCGATCATCGATGGAGATGCCCTAGATCTTGGGCAGCTGCATGCGTGCATGCGACCAGTGGTGGTTCCAAGGACGGTGACTCGTACCAGTCGCCATATTTTAACCCCCGGGGTGGCAACTTTAGCTTTAAGAAAGCCAAGCTAGGTAGCGAGAGAGAGAGAGGCTAATTAACAATTGCTAATTGAATACATTATTGGTCCCTAATCCCGACAAGAACGTCGCCTTTGGCCAATGGCGTGATAAGCTCGGGACCAGCTAGCGCTAATGGAGTGATTAAACCTAGCCTAATCCCTCGTCGAGTCCGAAAGACCAAAGCTAATTAGCGATCGAGGTGGAAGAGGCCGCCCCACCACGAGAGGCCAGTTTGGCAAAGCTAGCCAGCCAATTAGTTTGCGAGTTCATATGAGGTAGCTAGCTAGCTCGATCCTTCAATTCATGATGCACACGAACAGGTCATATTATTCGGTTTCGTGCCAATGTTATTATACGCCCGCCTGCGATCGCCATTGGTTGGTTCATTGGTTGCCCTGTCGCTGTTCTTGGCCACACAAGCCGAAAGCAACAGCAAAAAAGTCCAACTTCCGGAATGGCATATAGGCCATGGTCGTTCGTGATTTTGGATATGTCACCGAGAAATGCTGTCGGCTAGTACCGTCCGTATAGTAACCCTCTCAACTTGGTTCCTTGCAACCCTAGTCGATCTCTAGCTAGAGTAGTTTGTGTTGGAAAATATATATGTTGCGATCGATGTGTGAGTTACATGAACTTTACACCAATCAAGTCTGGTATTGATTCTTGCAGGTACTAGGCTACTAGCTAGTGATTAGGCTATTTCCAATGGGTAGTATCATACTCATTAATGAGATGCCACATAAAAATTTTTGCTGATGTGGCACAGCATTTAATAGGAGAGAGAAGAAAGGCAGATCTTGAGCGAAGAATCGCTTTAGTGAGAATATCTTAAGTAATATCACAAAATCCAATGTCATGGGTCCACTCTCATAGACACAACATCACATAAATTAATTGTTTTAAAAATATGAGTATGGTATCAAGCATTGTGAGGGTGTTTCTTTCTAGCAGTATCGTACTTTTCATCCTATGTGGCATTCTTGGATATTGAAATATGATACTTTGCACTGTGAATAGCCTTAATCGGCGTGTAATAACTGAAGATTTTTATTGCATCTTGGAAGCACATGATCATATATTGCTTCGAAATGCAACCAGTGCAAGTTCATGCATATTTTAGAATGTTTGTTGCATTTGGATATCGATCGTTTGAGCCAACCTAGCTAGTCTAATACTGATACTGTACGGCAAGCACCAGTGAACATGCTCATTCATATATATAAATAATATAGATCTAGTTAGCTGAAATATATGACGTGTTGGCTTTCTTAATTTTACGATATATATGGATCGATGTCCCCACGTCCTTTCATCGTTCTGGATTACTATATATGTACTATTGATCAATGAGTAGCGAGTATATGTAAATCCCCGAAGGATCGGAAGATTCTTTTGTTCAATCACTCAATGATGAGACAATCCTATACTTAATATAGTGTCACCAAGACAGTTAATAAGTTAATTGACGCATGCAATAGATAATTGTACACTAACTCACATGTTGGTGCTAAAAGTAACTTCTAATTATAGTTTATATTCCTTCTGGTTCTTTCTACTCGCTTTAGTTGCTTTTACAAGTAATTAGTTGTCTAGAAGGAAAGGATATAAAAAAACAAGTACAAACAATTTGACCATGACCTTATATTTTATGCAAATGTATTCCTCGAATTAGCAGCTCTCACCATGTGTTACAATTTAGAAACATGACATATTATACCTCCAGTTCAAGTCAAATAATAGATTACTAGTCTGCAGAGTCTATAAAGGGATACTGTAAGATATAAGACTTTACCTTTCAGAAGCAAACTATACGCACATATATAATTACAGCCTCATGTTTTGCTTTGAGCTGAGGGCTCAATATTATAACGCATCGGTGATACTATATGATCACTACTACGGAACGGGCGTTCAGTCCCGGTTCGCAACAGCCTTCAGTCCCGGTTTCTAAACCGGGACAGCCCTGAGATCGATGCTGCATGGCCATCATCCGAGTTTCTGAGAAGGACTAAATCTCTTCTCAACAGGCCGGCTCGAAGACACGTTGAGCGACAGTTGCGCTGTTAGTTCCGGTTTTACCTACCAACCGGGACTAAAATGTGCACACGTGGCGATCAGGATTAACTGCTGGGGACACTACTGGTCCCGGTTGGTTTTTCCAACCGGGAGTGAGGTGTGTATTAGTCCCGGTTTTAAGTACCAACCGGGACTGATCTACTCACACGTGGCGGAGCAGGTGCCTCGATGACACTATTGGTCCCGGTTGGTTGTTCCAACCGGACCGAAGCAATATTTTTGAATGTTATGCTTATTTAGTCACTAATTAAACCACATTTAACACAATTAGCAGAAATAGCATTAAATATTACAAATATGTATTACGTCAGACCGGCTCTAGGCATGGTAAGGAAATCATCCAGCCATACTGTGCGATTACAAATATTCAGAGTTTACAAACATGTTTTACAAATATTACACTTTCTCCCAATTTGGCAACATCAGGCAGTGCTTCGGTGTTTCCCTTCCTGAAATGGCTAGAAACAAACAGGTCCCAAACGTGACCATGGCAACAAAAGCAGGGCCAGCAAATTAAGAAGACAGATATGAGCATAGCAGAGGATATATTGAGCATGGCCCTCATTCTAGCATCCTTGGCAGTTGGCACCCATCGTCTTCTCTTGGTACTTAAGCTCAATCCTCACCAAATGTCAAGACAGTGGCAGCAAGGGCAGCAAATGCTGCGAGCCCAAGAGTAGAATACAAGATGAGCATCGCCAGAGCAATCTGCACGAGGAACGGCCGAGAGCTCATGCTACGTTCTCGGCGTCGAGGCCCGCCACATTGATCGTCTCCCGGTTGAGCGTTGACCCTAGCGACCTCCTCCTACAATCCAAATTAAACACTATTATTTATCAAAAGCAGTAGAAATAGCAACATGCTAGTATTTAAAATTTGCGGAACAGAATAACACCACAAGCCCACAACATAACGGATATATAAATTTGATCTTTACCTTCTATCTTGTCGATGTCGTCAAGAACATAAGCGAGGAAGGCGGTTCTCAAAAGATAACCTTCGGGCCCAAAGACTCCGAGACTCCACGCCATGAAATCTTCATTCTGCTCCTTTGTTAACAACAAATATGTATTAGGTAGCTAGCTAGACATAAGTATCATACAATGTACACAAGTGCACATACACTTTTTATCGGGATCTTTTACGTGCATCGCTCCTCGACGGTTGGCTAGTATTTTTTGAAGGCTCTGGAATCTTATTAAGTATAGGGTGGTGATGCTCGCCCATCGGATTTATGACCTCATCTAAAAGGAAGCCGGCGATTTGCTCTTGAATTGCTTTGACACGCACCGGCGATAGTTCGGACCTTTTCCAAACCTTTTTTTGCCAACTTTAGGGGAATCTATCATTAAATAGGGAATTAACATATCAATCTTTCAAACTATAGAAAATGTTTGCAGTAGCTACCTAGGCGTTATTAAGGTAGTAATTATATATTACTCACCCCAAACCCTGCATTTTTTCTTGTGTACTCAGCGGTGCCCCCGATGAAGTTGTGCATCATCTCGCACACATAGTATCCGCATAAATTGTTTGCGGTGGTTGATACAAGACACGTGGTCGACGAGTTGAAATCGTGAAATAGATCATGGAAATTACGTTAACTAACAAAATACTTATAATATGATATACATACATGTTTAGCGATGTGCAAGTCGAAGCGTGTCTTGAATGTTCCCACGGTATTCTTGCGGAACGTTGAAGAAGGCACATTGCACATTTGATTACAAGTTATATATAATTGAGTTTGTTTGATATGGAGAAAGCGAAATAGTAAGATATGAATGGAAGTGTAATGTACGGTTGAGCATGGCGAGGAAGTCTTTGTACTTTTCAACTGGTCCCTTTTCGAGTCCATGACCGTGATCTGCTATGATTTAGCTCTATAATAAAAAGGATCCGATGAAAATTTGCACAAATATATGTCAACGCGGTTTACTAATTAGTTCCAACAGTGTTAACAAAAGGAATTAAAATAAGGTGATGCGAAAACACGTACCTAAATTCGTAGGGTAGAAGTATATATCTTTTGTGTCGTTGTGCCATTAGCCCTTAAGTAAATGGTGGTCTCTGTTTGTTGTGCCCTCATGTTAGCAATGTACTCGTTAATGACCAATGGGTCAAGAAAGCCAAATTCATGGATTCCTCCATTAGCATCTTTTAATCTCCATTCTACATAAGGAAAATTGATTTAGGCCTCGAAGTTAGTATAGTATACCGGTAGCACGATCGAAATTTACAAAGAATACACTTACAGACTCCCAACAAACCACCATGGCGGCGTCGACCGCCAATCCTCGATATAGGTAATGCGAACCTCAAATTCAATCAAGAATTCAAAGTCCCAGGTAGAAATGGTGTTGCTTGAAGACGACGCGAACATTTCCATACCATTTTAAATTTGCAGCAAATACCAATCATGGAGTTGCCGCATCTTCGTTGTTAGGCGGGAAGCTCCTCACGCCTTCGAGCGATCCACCTTTCACATATTTCTATTGTACCTCTGCAGGGGATGTCCTTAAGGCCCAAGACCATTTCGGATCAAGCCCGGCTTCAATGTAGAAATTCCTTTGCGCTTCCTCTTCGGAATCTGCTCCTCGATGTTCCTTCTCGATTCCTTACGCAAGATCGCTTCGTGTCCGACTGGTGGTCTTTACGGTTTGTCGATCTTATCCTTCAACGATAAGATACACCTCTTGCCTTTGTGCCATTCGTCCGCCATCGGCTGGACCCTCGGTGGAGTTGGTTTGTTACAAAATGTGCGGTGACCTCGCCTCTTACTATCCGCTCGTTTCCTCTTGGTCATATCATCTGGCAGCTTGGAGGTGTTTTTTTGGGATGACCTAGGCCTGTCTTCTTGAGAGGTGAAGGCCCCCATCACGCCGGCTTGACCTAGCCGGCACCTTCTTGGGAGCTATTTGCTTAGTAGGGTGGTCTGTCTTGGCGGTGTGTTAGTTGGAGTTTTGTGTGAGAGGACTCGTTCAGAGTTGATCTGAGAGACCGTGGAGCGGACACGGGCATGTTACCTTTGAAAATTATGAACCGTTTGCGCCACCGACGACGATCTTTGTCTATCGCTTCTCCTAGCCGTGGTCCCATCACCCCTTCAATGTCGAGGTCAAGGTCCTCGTACCCACGCATACCTCTTCCACGGAGACCTTGGCGTAGCTCGGGGTATCTGTTGGCCATGGATGACCTGCCTGCCTCCATTGGGAAAGCCATGCCTACAACAGTGCCTTGATGGAGAGGTTCGGCGCTTGATGCAGCTCACAAGGTGTCGGTGCGTGATGTAAATCCACGGATAGCGGGCCAAGTCTTCTTGGGCAGCCCACGGAAGCACAAATGCTCCGCCGCATGGAGGGCTAATGACGTTGGGATTCTTGGGCGGTTCTGGTGATCGGCCTCCGCGCTGGCTCAAGGCTAGCTGCACCTCTCTTGAATTGTTTCTTGTATGCTCGCTTTGTGTTGCTGCGATTGCTCTTCAAGGTCGAGGAGGTGTTGTGCTGTCGGCCCTTGCTCCTCGACCGACTCTGTAAGTCTCGCATCTGCGAAACCAACCTTCCACGGGGCGGCGCCAGCGCCTGCGTGTGCGTCCGAGGTGCTCGAGGTTCTGTAGGGCCCTGGTTAGCTCATCGTTCTCCCTATTTGGCACGAAGATGCCTTGGGCCGACTCTTCGTGCGCCTCTTGAAGCCTTCTTGTAACATCTCTGATTCTTTCACCAAAAACTGGCCTACCGTCGTCGTCAAGGCCGCCGTCATGCTGTGCGTTGGTGTGCCTTCAGTCCCGGTTTGTGGTTTAAACCGAGTAATGGTCCCATTTTCCAAAAAATGTGTTTGTAGAAGCGAAGCGGGGCTCGAACATGGCACAATGAGCCAGCGCTTTTGCCTCGCGCTACTAACGGTTGGACGCTATCGCTTGTCGGTATAAGTGAGGCGCATTGTTTAAATGGATTGAAAATATCTAGAAAATGAGGTTTCTTGTAATATTGTAAAGATTGTTCGTAAATAGTTTATTATCATTATAACATACGAAATATTATGAAATATTCACTGTAATATCTAAATTCCTGTCGTCACTAGAAATTACATTAACTAGTATAAAATTCCAGTTAATTCCGTTTAATAGAATAAATATCAGTAAATACGCTTTCGCTGCGCGCTACTAACCAGTCGGACGCAAAACGCTTGTCGAAAATGAGGTGTCTTCGAAAAAATAATTTAGTACATATATGATTATCAGAAAAATAATGATAAATAGTACATATATGCAACTACTTTGTTTTTACAAGTGATCCTTCGTTGTGGTCATGGCGTACGTAAGGGGCATCGTCATCACCATTGAGGATAGTAATGTCTACATCCACCGAGAAAGGCGGCAGCTCGTTGAACTGATTATACTCTTGTTCATCCGTTACGCCCTCAACTCCGACAATCCTTCTTTTACCAGGAAGAACAACATGGTGTCTTGGCTTATCAGTATTACAAGTATTATCCTTCTGCCTTTTGGTACTCCGTCCCTTTTGCATTTTCGGTTTGCTATCCATGTCAATCACATAGAAAATCTGTGTGACATCATTGGCGAGCACGAACGGTTCGTCCCTGTAGGCCACTTGCTTAAGGTCCACGGTTGTCATCCCGTACTCGTCAATCTGGACAGCTGTCAGTTTGACCCATTGGCATCGAAATAGAGGGACTTTCAAAGGTCCGTACTCGAGCTCCCAGATTTCCTCTATAAAACCATAATAGGTGTCCATGTTTCCATTTTTGTCCAATGCATCAATTCGAACACCGCTATTTTGGTTCGTGCTCTTGCTATCCTGAGATGCAGTGTAAAATGTGTATCCATTTATCTCATACCCTTGCCATGATCGATTGTCATTAATGGTCCCCGAGCTAAGAGTTGCAATTGTTAGTGGACACCCTCCTTGAACAATTTGCTTTTGTAGCCAACCGCCAAAACTCTCTACTTGCTTGTTTGCGATCCACTTTTCGACCTCCTAGGTATTCGTCTCGTAGAATCTTCTCGTGGTCATCGACATATGGAGCCACTAAAGTCGCTTGCTTCAATCTTGTGAAATGTGCTTGTCTAAATGACGGTATATCTTTGCAAAAGGATTCTTTTCTCCCTAGAGTGCCTTTTCCTTGTAGCCTCCCTCATAGCGTGATCTGAGCACGCCAATCGGATTCAATTCATTAATGTAGTCGATGCAAAACTCAATCACCTCTTCGTACCAACACCACAGGCAATGCATCCTACAGGCGAGACCGATTCTGAACATATTTTTTTAGCACACCCATGTACCTCTCGAAAGGAACATCTTTGTGTAAGAAGACAGGTCCGAGAATTTCTAACTGTTTCACCATGTGAACCATGAGATGGACCATCATATCAAAGAAGGACGGAGGAAGATCATCTCAAGGTTAACCAAAGCGGCGACAATATCATCCTGTAGATTACATAACTTATACGGATCTATGACCTTTTGTGATATGGCGTTGAAGAACGAGCACACCTTCACGATTGTCCCTCGTACCTTGTCTGGCAGAACACCTCTCAACATCACTGGCAACAACTGGGTCATCAACACGTAACAATCATGCGATTTCACGTTTACGATTTTATTCTCTTTTGTGTTTATAAGTCTTCTTATGTTCGACGAGTATCCGGAAGGACCTTAACATTGTTTAACAACTTAATCATGTTCTTTTCTCTTCTTTGCTTGGAGTGTAGCTCGCGGATGGAGGTAATGCCCTTTGTCTCTTTCTTGCGGGTGTAATTCTGCTGAGTCCTAATAGTTGTAAGTCCTTCCGTGACTGAATAGTATCTTTTGATTTGCCGTACATATCTAGGAATCCTAGCAAGTTCACACAAACATTCTTCGTTATATGCATGAAGTCTAATGAGTGGCGAACCTCTAAGTCTTTCCAGTAAGGCAAATCCCAAAAATTGATTGCTTCTTCCAACTAGCCTTCTTCTTAGCTTCTTGGGAGGGAGTGATGGGACGGGTTTGCTACCATGACCCTTTCCAAATCGATTTTCAGATCCTTCACCATGGAAAATAAATCGCCTGTTGTGATGCTTAGGCTTCTTGCGGTTCTCTTCCGTCCCATCAAAATTAACTAAGTTACTCCGTGCACGGGTGCTTCAGGTTTAGGAACCTCGATGACCCATGTATACAACCTTCCGAGAGTTTGTCGGTACTTGTCTTCCATATCGTCCAAGCACTCGTCGGGCTTTATATCCCTTGATAGATAGGCCCGACAGGTTACCAAGTCTTGGCGGTCATTGATGGTCACGAATAGTAATGCACGTGGGGTGAAGTACTCTCTTTTGTATTCATCCCATACACGTACACCATCGTTCCACAATGTTAGCGAGATCTTGATCAACGGTTTTAGGTACACATCGATGTCGTTCCACAGGTTGCTTGGGGCCTTGGATGAGTAATGGCATCATAATATACTTCCGCTTGACACAACCAAGGAGGAAGATTGTAGATACATCGAGTCACCGCCGTCTTCGTGATTGGTGCTCAACTCGCCGTAGGGTTCATCCCATCTGTACTCAACGCAAACCGTATGTTCCTCGCGACGCTTGAAAACTCCGGTATTTCCTATCAAGTTTTCGCCATGCGACCCATCTGCGGGATGTTTTAGCTTTCCATCAGCGTTACGAGCATCGCTGTGCCAACACATCATCTTCGCATGCTCTTTGTTCGCAAAGCAGGCCTTCAACCGAGGAATTATAGGAAAGTACCACACCACCTTAGCGGGGTTCTCTTCACCTTACGTGCCCCTCTACCTCACTGCGTCATCACGCTTGGTCTTATACCGCGATGTTTTGCACACGGACAGGCTTCCAAATTCTCACACTCATTGCGATAGAGGATGCAATCGTTACGGCATGCATGTATCTTCTGTACCTCAAGCCCAAAGGACAGAGAGCCTTGCTTGGCTTCGTACGTAGTTTCAGGCAATGTGTTACCCTCTGGAAGCAACTTCTTCATGAGGCCTAACAACTCGTTGAATCCCTTATCAGACAATCCATTTGCCGCCTTCCATTGCATTAGTTCTAGTGTGGTACGCAACTTTCTGTGCCCCTGTCCGCAGTTTGGATACAACAGTGTTTCATAGTCCTCCCAAAGGCGCTGAAACTTTTCATAATGCCTTTTATCAACGTATTCTCCCTCTCCATCAAGCAGCATCTGGTCTATATCATCGTCGCCAAACTCCCCCTGCATATGTTCGAAATAACTGTGTTGGCGAGCGTTAGAGATATTATCGTCCACTGTTCTTCTTGACCCGTGTAATCTCTACTTCGCCGTGCTTGGTCCAACAGGTATAATTTTCCATAAAACCTCTTGAGATCAAATGAAAATGAATTTGCTCACAGTTTACCCACTCCTTTTGATTCTTGCAATCAATACATGGGCAACATATATAGTCTAAGGTAATATTGGTTTCAACATGACGAATAAAAGTTTCTAAACCCTCCACGAACTGCGAGGAACATCGGTCCATGTACATCCATCGCCGATCCATCGCATTATACATATTCATAGCATTGAGTGTAACGATACCTTGTGATCAAATACACATATTGATACCATACAAACAAACATCTTGCAAGGCTAAATACTCTGGGTGAATCAAGAAAGATCATCCATCGTTGATACTATTAGGAATTTGGTGTAGATATGTGGAATTAAAAATAATAATATTTTTTAACATCCATCATTCATGAAATACCCTTCCCAATCCTTGTCCCCTCCATTAATCAATGCTAGTACACATGCAAACATGATTTAACAATACACATACAAACATAATCCGATACTTCACATACAAGCATCCAATGATAGTACACATTAAAATGCATCAATAAACATACAAAGTCTGCGAAGACGTACAATTATAATAATTGTTCGACAACAACAATTCTTAAATGCATAAAAATTAAATTAAAAAGTACAACATAGAATGTGATCTCGATGTCTCAATCACACTCTATGGGAACGTGACTTCCCCTTGCCCTTGCTCTCGCCCTTGCCCTCGCCCTCGCCCTCGCCCTCGCCCTCGCCCTTGCCGCCCTTGCCCTTGCCCTTGCCGCCCTTGCCCTTGCCCTTGCCCTTGCCCTTGCCCTCATTACCACCATTCCCGTTGCCATCGCTCTCGCCATCGCTCTCGCCCTCGCCCTCGCCCTCGCCCTCCTCATCACCACCGCCACCGCCATCGTCGCGACGTGGCACATCATTAATCGCCACGTATTTTTGTCTTTTGCGCTTTTTAGTGGGTATTCCTTCCCCCACAACAAGCAATGGTGGAGGGGCAAAAACACTTTAGAAAACAGCACATTTTGGACCTAGTTGGAGGGAGCGTGGTTTCGATGTTAGTGGCGTTGTCACCGGTCCAACAAGACATCCTAAATCTGGACGGAAATTTAATGGAAAAAACACAGACAAAGGTCGGCATTTGTAGTTGCGCCGGTAGCAGTGGCGGCGGTGGCTGCGGCGGCGGCGGTGGCAGTGGTGGCGGTGGGATCAGAAACGAGGACGCGATGCCGGTGGATAAATGTACCTCAGCGGCGTGGCCGGAGAGGCGCTGACGAATGGGCGGGCGCGCTGCGACGACGAGAGCGGCGAGGCCGGGGCCGTGGTGACGACGCGGCAGGCGCGGCGACACGAGCGTTGCTCCGATGATGATCCGATGATTCCGATCCCCTTTCACCGCTTCCCGGTAGCGGCGAAGAGGCTCCCCACTCCTCCTTGCTCTCGCCTCGGCGGCTCCTTGCTCCTCGGCTCCGGTCTCCGCTCCTTCCTCCAAGCGCGTGCGAAGCTCCCTCGGCAAGTCGGCGATAAGAAAACGACGCAGATGACTTTTTGTTACCGGAGGAGAAATGGCTCCAATTATCGGAGACCAGTATTAGTCCCGGTTTGTCACACCAACCGGGACTAATAGTAAATATCGATCCGGGTTGTAACACCAACCGGCCTTTTGTGACGGAGAAATGGTGCCAATTATCGAGCCAGTGTTAGTCTCGGTTGATATTACCAACCGGACTAGGACTCCCACCGCAAACCAACGCTAATCGACCTATTGGTCCCGGTTGGTGGAACCAACCGAACTGGCTTCGTCTTTTGTCTCGTTACCATTGAACCGGATGAAGGTAACCTCGATCCGGTTTGATGGTAACAGAATTCCTGATGTCTTGGGATGGAAGGCCCGTTCCGTAGTAGTGGATGAGTACATGAGCACCTTGTTTTATTTATAATATTTGTACAGAAGTCTAAACATACATATATCCGATCGACTAGGAGGGAAACATGGAAAGTTAGTTAAACACTTTGTACTGTTCAGTACACGTAATTTAATGAAGAACATCAAAAGTTCATTTTGTAGGTTAGTAGTAATATTAAAACTTGGTATGTACGTACTTGACAGGCTAACATCAACATCATTTGTTCCATCAAATCTTTATGGTCACTGTGCTGCCATTTCAAATTACCCCACCATGAATATGCTGTGGGTGCATGAGAGCAACTTGTTATCTATATAGTGCGTGTGAATTCAACATATATATCTTTATTTTTTTTTTACTACGGGGCTTAATATATAAAAACAAATGAGCAGCTGACATGATTTCTCTATTAGTTCGTTTAAACTTTATATTCTGGGTTCACACAGAAATTAGCATGCACGCATGCCAAGTTAATTAAATCGAATATAACTAAGTATGTATGATCTATTCGTTTTATTAATTATGGACAAAAATTGAAAGTCTCGGCTTCAAACCTGCATCATTGATTAATTGTACGTATGCTTCATTTATATAGAGTACACCATATATGAATGAAAATATTACTCCATATATTTAGAGATCCATTATAAATCCTGAACTGTAAAAGCGGTTATTTAAACATCGCCGTTTATCGATACTGAGTCATTTAACACAGTGATTTAACTAAGATAGCGGTTTTGGGTGATATGACATTGGGTACATTAATTCATCCATATAAGGGATAACTATTAATGATTTTTTAAACCCAAAAGATCTAGAGCAATTTTAGAAAATCCTTTAGTGCACAAGGACCATGAAAAAATATTTTAGAATTCTCCCAAAGTTCTAAAACATAAAAACAGCGTAAAATCACTATGTCATGCATGCAGGTGATCCATATTAAAACTGTATGTGATATCCAATTTTCACATTGATTTTTTGAACAAGCCCCTTGTGATGCTATAACAAATGGTTTTTATTATAATCGTCTATGATAAAACATAGGTAGTTATAATAAAAAACCATGTGTAAATCATGCCTGATGAGCTAGGGCATATGTGACCAAAATCTTAGATGGATTTGAAAAAACGGTGTGTGATGGAGAATCAAATGAGAGTTTTGTACTAATATAACACAGAACCGGATGCAAACGCTACCAAAATCACCGTCCTAAACTAGTGAGTGTGTTAAATGATTATTGATATGCGTGATTTTAACCAATTTTAGAGGCTGGGCTTAGAAATGGACCTTTGATAGTTGAAGGATCGATGAAATATGAACTTAATAGAGCACACAGAGCATGTTATAATTATATATATGGGGGTACTAATGGGGGCTTAGTTTGTCAGTTATATTCCAAGTTGAAATTGATCTGCGTTCAAGGTGAGTAAAACTTCAAAGGCACTTTATGTCTATGGATGTAGTATTATTTTTTCTTAAGGAGCTTTAATACGAAATCTTAATTTTCGCAACAATGGTCTGCAGAAACATATAACTTTAAAGTAGGGCTTCATGCATTGTATGAGCAATTATGCATGCGTGCACATACATGTATCATCTTAAATTCTTACACCTTAGATTGAGTGTGAGACGAGATGAAATCACATAAATTAAGCCTTTACAATTGTGGAGACCGTAATTGTATCTAACTATTATTATGTCACCTCGAAACATCACTAGATACACATATAAAATATATGGTACGATAATTTTTAAAAAATAAACAATGGTACAGATGGTTGTACACTTTTATAGACAACTTTTCCACACAAAATTTCTTAATTCTTCTGCAGAGTCAACTTTTGCATTGAATACGACTTAAATATCTATACAAGCTTTTCTCCTTCACATCATCGTATATTTTTGCGTGATAAACTTTAGAGACAGTTCATAAATTACTGACATGCACCGTGGCAGATGGTCCAAGCAAATTAATGGGAGGAGGAATTCGAAGCTAGCTAGCTAACGGACAAAACGTTCCACTAATTAATCAACAACGCATAAGCACCCGGCCTCAAAGTGACGCAAATTAAGAGAAGGGAAGAGAGCGCGTGTACACAACACACGGTATAATTTATTGCAACAACCAGAAAAGAAGAAAATTTTTTTAAAGATTCCGCATATAGGCGCCTCACCCCTAATCATGTCGCCACTTGAAGCTAGCTATCCTCTCTCGCGCCCACTATTATCACGAGCCAATGAGCGATTAGCTCACACTAATATTTTAGGGCTAAACGCCTAAACAGCATCTTGCCAGGGTGGAAACTTGCTCCTTTAACAATTTGTCCATTAAAGTCGATATGCACTACACCTATTAAGACCAATATTGTATGTGCAGTACCATATGGACCCTTGATAAAAGTGACGACATCAGACGGCAAATAGGGGTGCAAATGAGAGGATGGGAGCTAGCTCATGCATCTTGCAACAATGGGTGTTGACCTGAAGCAAATGCGTGTGCGTATATATAGGAGTTTTTTAAAAAAGGATGGGATGGAGAAAAATATTAACCGACCAAGAGTTGCTTGTGCCTAAACACCCCCTAGTGGTTGATGATGATTGATTTGTCACCTTTTGAGCTCCATAATTTAGTGGCTTAATTAAATGGTTAATTTGTCATGTCAAATCTATCTCCTCCGTTCTGTCATATATATCCAGCTAGATATCGATCTCTCACATCGTTTATACTCAGCCCCAATGAAATGCGGCGCTTGGTGTTGTTAGCCTTTATATGAAAAGTTATACTTGATCTACTTTGGTATATATGAATTAATGGATGCTTGATTCTGCTCAAAGAATATATGGGCACAGGGCACTTAATTAGTATATGCTCCCTCTAAGGAGGGCTACTGCAGTACAGCAATCATGCATACAAGACCCAGTTAATTAATCAACTAATTTCATTTGAGACCCTAATTGTATATCTCCGTTCATCGTCTCAAGTACGCATAAATAATGCAGGGCTTGATCATCCTAAAACACGCCATTACTGCTGATTTGACTCTTACCTGCCGCCGGATCCAGTAGCCTGCCACATGCATATGGCTGTACTAATTTACATGTTTTGGTCTTGGATTAGCAGCTCCAGCAAATCAGTAATCGATCAGGCGTTGCTATTACGAATTCCTATGAAATCCATCCTTAATTAAGCACGCAGCTAGGGTACGATGGATTGATGGGGAATGCACGAGATGGCATGGCTCTCGCATGCGTTCACGTGCGCGCGCGTCCCATCCTTACCAGCACATCCATGGCTAGTTGCTCGCCGGCCAGGCGGCCGCTGCTCTCGAGATATTCGTGAAGCCATGCACCACCACGCAGATGCACGCACGCATATATGGAGAGAGAGAGAGAGAGAGAGAGAGAGAGAGAGAGAGTATATGGAGAGAGAGAGAGAGAGAGTATATGGAGAGAGAGAGAGAGAGAGGCAGCCACACTGTCGCACGTGCGGCAGGCAACTGGCGCGGCCGCCGAGGCCGCAGCATGTGCTTCCACCTCCATGCATGCCTCGCAAAACAATTGGTTGGCACACGCGAGGTAGTCAGTTCATCAGTTGGAGCATGGACCATGCCACCATGGAGCTAGCTAGCTAGCGCACGCACGCATGGAAACGGATGCCGGATATATGGCGTATTGGCGTGCAAAGTGCGCAACGGAGAAGGTGCTGTGGTAACACCGCCTGCTTCTTGTCGCGCCGGTCGTCTTCCCCAGCACCGGCGCCGAACCGTGCTCTTTGCTCGCGCGCGGCGTAACAATTTCAGGAGCTCGTGTGCGTTGGTTCTAGTGAAAGCTAACATTCTCTACGGTATATGACTTATTTTCTGAAAAGCAGACGAGAGGCCCATTTATTCGTTGATAGAAGGAAGAAACAACAATACGTCAGAAAAAAAACCTAGACAATAACCGGCAAACATCCCAGCAGCAACTAGATAGGAACTCCTAGCCTGACATGCCGACCAAATGCGTCAAAATTACTTCAACAACGGACAATGAGAGGCATGGTGAAAATTCTATGTATGATACTACCGTATGTACCAGATCGGTCCCATTTAGCCACCAATTTCAGCGAAGACATTTGTTGGCAATTGTAACAGACCTAGCAGTAGCATGCATCGTTTCTTCTACGTCTAGAGCAAACTGGTCCCGGCCCGAGAAGAGCTTGCGGTTAGAAAGTGTGTTCGATTGGGCTGAGCGTGGAGGCTCAGCTGTAACCGTTATTGGGCCATAGCCTCACGGTGGGCTGCTATACAAACACGCGCGTACTCTTCTTGTTTTGATTTTTTTTTAAAAAAGAACAAAAATAAGTTGGCGTGAACTGGGATACTAGAGGCGTGTTTGGTTGGGCGCTCTCAGCCGCCATGCCAACATGGGCGGCGGCGACACGCCTTGCCAATCGTTGGCGGCCGAATCGGCCGCCCTGAGATGGTGTGCCAACGCCGTATACGCCGAAAACCATCGACAACCGGGCGAGGCGGCGAGGAGATGGCGCGCCGTTCGTTGGCTGCGAACCAAGCGGCGGCCAAATCGCAGTCAACGCCCGCGCGTTGGCATGGCGAGCGACGGCGGTGAACCAAACAGCCCCTAGATGTGTATACATAGCTGTCTTGAGCTTGGGATAGTCTTGCCGTATAAGTTGATCGAAGATATCCCATAGCCGTCCTGTGACTCAGTTCCATCGAACCTTCTTGATCTCCATGCCTTTCCGGTTTTAATAAAAAAAATCTAGATCTATACAAATTATTCGTTACGTATATATTGAGACAGAATTGTTAAAAGGCCAAGCCAAGCTGCTCCCTCTCTGTCCTCTTGCACTATCTCCGTCTCCCTCTCTCTTCAATCCTCTTTCCCCAATGCCCCTGTCCTCAGACCTCATTCTCTGTCTTATCAAACTTAATTCATCTAGTTTGTTTTTGTTAGGATTTACATGAATGTAAGATCACGAACGGCACCAGAAGACACGATTTTTGATAACGCATGCAGTTCAGCTTTCGCCTACATCTGCGGAGCTCTGACTATGGACGCTCCTCACCAATGCATAATACCCAGCATACCGGCTGACCATGTCACACGGCCATATGCCGACCACTGACCTCCTCTTGTCTATGCTATTATTATGAAGTCATTGTTCTGATTACACCAGGGTTGTCTCCCTTTATATAGTGGAGGCCTGCTTAGAGTCCGATTCTAACTCTAAACCAACCCTGTCTTTTACAATACCCTACTTGTACATATATATATTCGACACAAAATCTAACGAACTCCACATTGAAAAATATGACCTTTGCCACCTTGAAGTCGTTCCAGCGTCTTCTGCGAACCTTGTACCCAGCCTCTGGTTGCTTTCTTCGCAGCTCACGTCGAACCGCATGACGAGACCACCTCCATGGACTTACCGCCTTCTGAAACAAATGCACAAAACCTAACAATTTTTTTGAACAAACATCTAGTTTATTTTTGACTTTACATGTATAAAGTTAAAAATAAACCAAATAAGTAAATTACATAAGACGAAGAGAATAAAGTTAAAAATAAGCCAAATAAGTAAGTTACATAAGACGAAGAGAATAAGGCTTTATCCTACAGCTGACTGCTACACCAGACTGCACTGCCTCTTGAGCCCCATTGCTACATCGGGTGCACCGAACGGTGGTGTTCATATTCAGGCTATTCAGCATGATTGTAAAGGGTTAAGCAATTATTCAATTTATAGCTGCTATTGCTCCTTATAATGTTAATTCACCTGATTACTTTTACTTATTTTCAAGGTTTTAAATCTTCAACTATAGCAGGCTATAACGGTTTGACCAGGGTTCAGCTATTGAAAAAAGTTGGCTATAGCGGGCTATTAGTGGGCTATAGCATCATTTAGCCGGCTATAGCTAGTTTGGAGAAGGCAAATGCTAAATGCCATAGTTGGAGATTTAAAACACTGCTTATTTTAAATATTCAGACCTTAAACAAAGATATTCTTGAAGACATTTTTCTCGATGCTAGTTGTATCTCTAATATGCTAACTTGTCAAATGGCAGGATGGCTTTGTGAATTCGGTTGCAATTGCAAATTTAGCACAGTTCATTGTTGCTGATGTCGGATTATTAATTATGAATTTTCCAATCCTTGATGTGAATTAATACAAGATAGAAAAATGTTGGATTTTATAGGGCCAAAAATGCAAGGCATGCACTCGACCACGTTCACTTATGTAAGGACCAAGGACTATGTTCATAACACATTATAGGGTCACTATTTTCATCAAAAAAAAATTTGAGGGGAAGGCATGGACTTCTGGGACTACAGAACTGATGATGGATTTCAAATTTTTGGTCAAATTTGTCACTACAAAAAAAATGGTCATTCTCCACGATCAAAACCGTCCATCCTAGCCTTTTTCTCAAAAAAAAAAAAACCATCCTAAGCTAGAAAACCGTACGTACGTCCATCATAATTAGGATCCATGACCGACCCATCGACCCATAAACCGATGAGAATATATGTGTCATCGCCATATCAAGTATGGCCGACGATTTATCGCCGATTCTATTATAGTCGACGGCCACCACTCTAGTATCGTCGATTCTATTTTAGATGACGGCCTCCCACCTAGTAGGGAGGATTGACGGCACCCTTCACTTAGTTCACGGTCGACGGCCAGAGTTTCCATCCAACCCGACTGCAGCCGTCAAACGATCGTCTGCGTCCAATGCAAAGCACGAGCTTGCGGTCAACCGTCATCACGGATGCAGAACGTAGTATCCTCCCGAACGATCGGGCGTGACCAACTACAACACACACGCAAGAAAAATGCCCCTTGTTGTGTTCTAATTCGACGATAAAACGACATAGTTTCTCGGCATATGCCCCTTACAAAAAACACAAGAGACGCTCCGGTGGTTGGACTTCGCGCGCGGCCACGTCCGATGGAGACGTTTTGACCCGTGACAACCTCAGTTATCAGCAAGTACGACATACGTGCATGTATATCGTCATGTCGTGTACACGTATCTCCTACGTGCGCGCCTTGTGTTGGAAAAACCTCATCGACGTCATCGAACGAGCCAGAACGTTCATTCTAAGTCTCTAGAAGCAATGAATTGAAGAGAGTAAATCATGCAAGGACATGTACGTAGGCGAAGTAGCCGAGGACGTTAGTCTCTTGGACGATCGACAAAGATGCGACAGCTAGCTTGTTGCTAGACATGTTCGTCGGCCGGGTCGGGCCGGGTTTGAAAAGGCCCGGTTCTGCGGAACCAAGCCCGAGTCTGGTCTGGCCTGCAGTCCGAGCTTGACCCGAATCCCAAAAGTCCAGGCTAAAACCCGGAAGCTCGGCCCGACCACAGCTTAACGCGTGTTTTTCGTAAGCCCGAGCCCAGTCCGATGCACCGGTCGGGCCAAGCCGGGTTGGGCTTTTTTAGACCGGATCGGGCTGGGCTCGCCGGGCCGGGCTGTCCATAGACAGGCATGCTTGTTGCTTAGATAATGCAAATAACGAGCTTACGTACGATTTTGCCTGTAGTTAGCAGGTAGTTTACTCGAGGAAGATTCACCCAGTTTGTCCCAGTTCTCGAGCCAACAAACCACAGCTCAAAAGTCCTAGTTTAGCAAAAGAATCGGAATGTTAATTAGTGGCTCGTTTTTGGCCTCATCTTAATTCGAAAGTACTTGTATATAAGGACGCCATTGGGGTTCTCGATCACACACTGGTATATATTGTTCCTGTCGACGCCGTGTTCAGGTGATCCTCCTCTCCATTTTATATGTGGATCGTATAATGAAATCGCTGTGCTACGTAGCTAGCACGCAGCTGGTTCCTCAGAGTGGCCAATATGCCGGATTCTATATCTATATATCAGCTGTTTGCTCTCCCACCATTTCAACACGTACCGTGGCCGGAAGCCGGATCGAATACAACTAGTATCACCAGAAATGCCCTCTCGATTACTTTGTGAAAAGAAAACAGGATAGTTAACGTAACTAATGATGGCAATATACGATAATAAAGAAAATTAAGGGAAAGTGCGAGTGAGAGTATGAGGCGTCGTTAGGAATTTTGTTTGTGGGACATTGGTCAGGTTAATTATCTAAGGAGCAAGGACCCTTGACATTTTGAGATAGAATTTGGTCAGCGCCTATGAAAAGATCTAACATAATGAATAGATGAAGAGATCAACACTTCATTCAATAGGCTAAGAAGTTGTTGTACGTGTTGTGCACTTGTGTCATGTCTACGCACTTAGGCTGCCTCCAACACACTGGCCCGCAAATCACCCCGAATCGCCAAAATAGGGAATACTAAGTACTATTCCGTCTTCAGCTTTGCCCCCATATCATCCTCTATCTGTTTAGGCCGGAAGGAGAGAGAACCTACAAATGTAGGGATTCTCTCTCATTCCCGGATCCCTCTATGGAGCAGCAGCCGCTGCCTTGCGCGCCCGATCAGAGGTATGTGGTGCAGCACAAGAGACGGCGGCGACGCGACAGGCTGTGGTGAAGCCGACCAACGCAGCAGAGGAGGCACAAAGGGTGACTCAGCGATGTGCGCCGGAGGAAGGGGCGGTGGCAGGAGAGAGACCGACAGAGAGAGGGAGGGAAGGAGGTGGCGGGGTGGAGCACCGACGGCAGGTCGGCGAAAGGGTGGCGACTGGCGGCGGCGATCGTGGGAGAGAGGGAGCTAGAGAGACCGAGAGAGAGAGAGGTAGGGAGAGAGAGAGAGAGAGAGAGGGAGGTTGGTGGCACGACAAAGGAAGGCGGCTGCGCGCGCGCGCATACATACACACACACACACACGCGCGCACACAGATGGGGGCGAGGAGGAGTCGAGGGAGGCGGAGAAAGAAGGTGGCGGGGAGAGTGGGAGGAAAGACAGGTTAAAAAAGAGAATGGAATAGAGGCTAAAAAAGGTTGGATAAGTTGTACAGGATGGGGCTTAAGGGATGTTGTCGAAGATGGGAGTGATATAGGGAAGGAATCTTTTAAAGGATTTTGTATAGTACAGCTATACGGGGTGAGATTTTTTTTTTTTTTGAGGAAAAGGCAGGAGAACTGCCTTGTATTAATTCAATAAGAAAGTTACAAGATTAAAATTTTGGGGGAGGTTTAGGTGCATTCCCCCCGGACGCGCGCTACAAGTAAGCTAACTTATTACAAAATGAGTGCTTGCCACCCTCCAAAGACGCAGAACCTCCACGAGCAAGTCAAAGAAGATCATCGGTGATAGCTCCTTCGAATTGAAAACGCGATTGTTTCTTTCGAGCCAGAGGTACCACAAAATTGCTAGCACGACGGATCCTAGACCCGAGGCAAGGTTGGGCAGCAGGATGTCCTCAACCCACCAGGCGCTGATATCGTCAATGTGGGTCCACGCGGAGTGGAGAAGGCGTGGGGCGTTGAGCCTGCATGCCAGGAGGTCCCAAATATGGTAGGAGAAGGGGCACTCGAGGAAGAGGTGTTCCGGGGTCTCCAGGCATCGGAGACAAAGGCCGCATAAGTAATTATTCGGCAGTCCCCTACGCAGGGAGGCATCCGAAGTCATGACCCTCCTTAGGAACAGCGTCCAAGCAAAGAACTTGCATTTGGAGGGTGCCCACTGCTTCCAAACGAGTGCTAGCGCTGTCGGAGATGTCCTTCCAGCAAACTGCAGGCGGTATGATAAGCGGATAGAGAAAATCCCGTCTGCGGAGAAGCGCCAAACGGCTCAGTCCTGTTGGGTCGGACGTAGCGCAACACGACCGATCTTGTGCCAGAAGGAGACCAGCTCCATGGCAAGGTTGGGGGTGAAATTCCGTCGTAAGTCCAACAGCCAGTTGTTGTTGTACAGGGCATTGGCGACTGTGCAGTTTTTCTATGCGGAGGCCACAAAAAGTCCTGAGGCCACTTCCTTTGGAGTTTGCCCAAGGAGCCAAGCGTTGGTCCAAAAGAGAAAGGTGGCGCCATTTCCAAGACTCAGTACCCGCTCTGCAAAGAGTCGCATCAGTAAGGTCCACCTTGTCCAGCGAGACGAGGCACGATCTTGGGGAGCCAGATTTGGCAAGCCAAAGCCAATGTAATTGGAGGGCGCGGGCAAAAATCTTCAGGTCGAGCACCCCGAGTCCTCCAAGGATGGTTGGGGAACAGACGAGTTTCCAGTTGACACGACACCCGTCCGCCGCAACATTGTCATTTCCGCACCAAAGCCAGATGCGGCGCAATTTATCAATCTTCTGAATAACCGAGGAGGGCGGGGTGATCACTGATAGGGTGTAGGACGGTAGGGCCGATAGAACCGACTTAAGCAGGGTGACTCTACCCCCCTTTGACATCATTTGCCCCCGCCAGCCTGCCAGACGGCCCGCAATCTTGTCGATTAAAGGTTGGCAGTGAATGTGCTTTAGCTTCTTGATGGCGAGTGGGAGGCCAAGATACATGATGGGAAAGGACGTTCGCCTCGCGGGCAAGTCGACGAGGATGTCGTCAAGGTCAAGCCCCTCGCACTCGATGGGCACGACCTAACTCTTTTGAAGTTGGTGCGGAGGCCAGAGATTGCTCCAAATCTCTGTAGTATCTAGGGCCAATGCCGAGACCTCTTCCTTGATCGGCGCCACAAAGATCGCAGCATCGTCAGCATACAGCGATACACGTAGGTTGGATGGGATCCCTCGAAGAGGTGAAAGGACCCCCTCTTTGGTGGCAATGTGCAGAAGACGTTGCAAGGGTTCAATTGCAAGGTTGAATAGAAAGGGGGACAGCGAGTCCCCCTGGCGGAGCCCTTTACGATGGATGATGAATGGGCTCGGGGAGCCGTTGAGGAGGATTTGGGAGGAGGAGGACTGAAGAGAGGAGGCGATCCAATTTCTCCACTTATCGCCAAACCCACAGGTGCGAAGGTTGTCTAAAAGATATGGCCAAGAGACTGAGTCGAAGGTTTTTTTGGAGGTCTAGCTTCAGCAGGAGGGCCGGCGTGCCGGATCTGAGGAGAAATTTGGATTTGCTCTACACAAAAAGAAAGTTATCTTGGATATAGCGTTTTTTTATGAAGGCACTCTGACAGGGTGAGATGAGCTCATCTATATAACTGGCTAGGTGAGTGGAAAGAATTTTAGTAAAAAGCTTTCCAAAGCTGTGGATAAGGCTGATGGGTCGATAGTCCGAGGCTGCCACGGGGTCTTTTTTTTTCGGGATGAGGACGATCGTGGCAGAGTTGAGGCTTTGCGGCACAGTGGGACTATCAGTGAAAAGACATTACAGGGCCGCAAGAAGATCAAAGCAGATAAAATCCCAGCAAAGCTTGAAAAAGATCCAGGTGAAACCGTCTGGCACGGGAGCTTTATCATTAGGCATTGCCATTAGGAACTCTACAAACTTGGCACCGGAATAACATCGGCGACACCAAACTCCTGCTCGCCATTGCTTCCGAAGTTATTCGCCTCCTCGACATGGTTGTGGAGCGTCGCTTGCTCTCTCCCTAGGAAATCTTACTACGGCGGGCTCTTAAGGTTAGTGTTCTAGGCCTGGCCGCTATTGAGAAAATCCGTTCGAAACAACGCTTAAAACTTAACTGGCTCAAGCTAGGGGATGCCAACACAAGATACTTCCACATTCGGGCAAACTCGCGGTGCCGCAGAAACTACATCCACACCCTTCTCACTGATCGTGGGCCCCTGGCCAACCACGACGAGATGGCTGACTCCCTGCACCATCATTTCAGCTCCATTTTTGAGGCGCCACATGCTACTACGCCTGACTCACCCTTCACATTCAACTGGAGCAATCTTGGCCTCCCAGTGGCCGACCTTTCGTCCCTCGAGGCGCCACTCTCCCTTTAAGAACTCCACGATACCCTAACGGGGTGAGATTTAGGGGGTAGTGTTGGAGACAGCCTTACGTAGTATTACAGTGTAATGCCGCTGATCCTGGTTCCTGGCCAGTTCTAGATAGACTGGCCAACTAGCTATCCTTTGCTTGCTTCACCAAGCTAGATTCCAGGCCTCATAGATCCCAACCTTGAAGGTGAGGAATGAGGAAACATCACTGAATCCAGTGCAAGGCAACTGTGGGCTGTGGCACAAGATTGGCATTAGCAGGCTACCGATTACTCCAGGCCATCAACTCGGTGTCTGATCCCAGCATTCACCAGAGATGATACAACCCATGCCAGTGTTGTGTGAGCTTTTCTCTCTGTCGCACCCTTGCAGACAAGAACAAAAGCACACGACGCGATGACACAACCGATGCTCCCCACTGTCTTGTCTCTCTTGCTAAGCCCCATTACACACTGTGATTATTGCGGTATAAATGCTCGGCATGTCAGCTCTCACTTTCGTAAGTGTAACTATAACTAGAGCACGTACAGGAGCGAGTGTGTAGCTGATATTTCATGGCGCCTACGACGACTAGCAGCGACGAGGCTGTGAAGCACATAACGCTGCACCGCTTGTTGAAGCATCAGCAGCACCTGCTGCAGCGTCAGCGGCTCGAGCCCGCCGTGGTGTGGAGCTGGCCGGCGGTGTCGCCCACCGGCCGCTCCGCCGACGTCGACGGGGCGGCTGACGACGACGGCCTCGGCGGGACGTGGCCGCCGCGATCCTACACGTGCGCGTTCTGCCGCCGCGAGTTCCGGTCGGCGCAGGCGCTCGGCGGGCACATGAATGTGCACCGCCGCGACCGCGCCAAGATGCGCGGCCACGCCGCCGCCGCAGCACAGCTGGGCGGCGAGGGGTCGGCCGCGGAGGTGCCCACGGCGGCGGCGGCGGCGGCGGCGGCGGAGTACGCGGTGCTGTACCCCATACTGAACTCCAATGCGGCCGGCGCGGTGCTCATACCCAGAGGCGACGTGCTGCTATCCGCGCCCATGGCATTGGCGGCGGCGGCGGCACATGATCACCAGTGCCGCGTATGTGACGACGAGAGTGACAACGAGATCGACCTGGAGCTGCGCCTCTGGTGGCCTGACCAGTAAAACATGGAGATATGTTTTAATTCTCCATGATTTGTGATTTTTTTCATAATTAATTATTTTTCATCAAATAATTAACCCGAGCGTGAGAGCAATGTTTGCCAAAGCATTTGCAAATCAACAGAAAGAAATGGTGTACGGGAAGAAAAAGCCTCCGAAAGGGGGCAAGAACTGAAGAGAAGAGAAGAGAAGAGAAGAGAAAAGACTTTGGTGCCTCCATGTGAATCAAAACTTTTTATTTGTATTGTATCATTTTCGCCGTTGAGCAGTTTTCACAGATTTCCGACAGTTTTGAGGCGGCACCGAGGGTGCTAGCCTACTAGAAGCCCAAATAAGTCAACACTGATCAATTGTTTCGTTCCTTTTTTTATAATTTTGCGCCATTTCGTTTATCGACAAACTTATAAGATTATATACAGCTATATGTGAGACCATGCAGTACGGTCAATACATTTTTACGATGAGTATTTAACAATGTTTTTAATGTCTATTACTGAGATTATGGTTAAAAAGTTTATTTAAATAAGGTTTTTAATTGTTTGAGGTGAAATTGGGTTCAACGGACCTGGTTCGGAGCCAGCAGAACTGAGTCCAGAGGCTTAGGGTATGTTTGGTAGCAGCAACCCGGATGGTCCCGTCCGGCATGAGATGAGTTTTTGTTTGGTTGATGATAGGTGGATTGGTTTCGTCCGACATCCTCTCATCCCTTGGTAGTACAAACAGCCTGTCCGTAGGTCCTTTCCCCAGCACGCATCCTCCTCTTCTCTACCCGGCGGCGAGCCTCGTCTTCCCCCAGCGCGCCTCCTCCTCCCCTGGCTACCAGCGGCACAGTGGCTTAGCATGCGGCCGACGGGAAGGAGGCTAAGCCGGCATTGAATGACGCTGCGGCAACACGACGCGACGGGCGACGGCCAGCCGAGTGAGACCGAGAGGAGCAAAGGAGGGGAGAGAGAGTGGGGCTGGGCTGTGAGAGTGAGGGAAAAGGAGAGGGTCGGCGGGGAGAAAAAGGGGAGGACCAACCAAACAGGACATCATGGATGGTTCGATCCCTTCCCATCGCATCCTTCTTATTATTCCATGCTTGACGATGATTCATGGTGCAACCAAACACACCCTTGCAGAGTGATACCTAGTTGTTTCGGTGCATTTCGGGTTCACAAACCCGGTCCAATGCCAATCGGACCGTGTCCGGAGGCATCCAATGCGTTTCCAAGCTTTTTCGGGCCCATCAAATACGGTCCGAGGTGGAGAACGATTACTTGGAACTAGATATCCACGATATTGTACTTCAATAAACCTATTCCAGAGCCATTGGACCGGGTCCGCTTTTCGAACCTGGTCCGAGTCGCACGTTCTGTAGTTTTTTGCATTATTAAAAGTCTTCTGGTGTTCAAAAGATTAAGTGTTGTACCTAAAACAGTAAATAATTTCAAGGCATATTTTCCGTGTTGACAATCTTTCCATCTAGCAATAAGAAAAATAGCATTAAAAATAAAAAAAGATTGTTGTTGAGGTGCAAAGTGCATGAAAATGAGCATGTTTGTGGGATTTTATGTGGGCTTTTGATTTGGTATGCATCTAATGAGTAATTCAAGATGAAATAGACCAGCACTGCAGGTGATTTGGTACGCATCTTTGAGCTGGCCGTCCAGCCCAGCCCATGTAGAATAGCCCGCATTGCCGAATCCCATACAACAGCCCCTGAAGCGTCTCCGGCTTGGTCGTCTACCCTCATTCAATATCCAGGCCTAAACTACTCCCGGCCTGCCGCCGCACGGAAAAATTACAAGGTCACAGACTCACAGCCATGACTGCGCCACGCTGCAGGCAGCTTCTCATCCGACGCGCACGTGCGAATTCGACCCAAGAATGGCTCCACTCGTGGGCTATCTCCTAAGGCCCATGGGCGTGAGACGACGCAGGAATCCTGCGAAAATGGTCTGCTTCACAGGTTGGCACCAGGAGCCAGGCAGGCAGTCAGTGCCTCAGTGGTTTGGATTGAAATTGGTTGGGATTTTTTCAGAACAATTGATTGGGTTTTAATTTGAATTGACTTTAAATGAGTGGAAATGGACTGTATCAAATTTTATAATGTGAATGCGAGTTTTTTTTTTAAAAAAAAGAACTACTAGCGCACGATATACTATTGCAACGGTATAGCTGTTTCACGCGAAACACCATGAAAAATTCACACACAAAACACTCATAAAACATGGTGTGAAACACGACACATATGAGATGCTCATGAAAAACCGTATGAAATTCCATCTGAAAAACCTATACCGTAAGGATGGTGTATACCGTTCATTAGTATTCCTGTTTTAGAAGGGTATATATCTTAGTGCAATCAAACTTACGGTGCAACAATCATGCAACCGAACTATCAAAAATTATAAAAGATTCTGAAAAAAAAATGTAAGTTCACTCTACTTGTGTATGAAGTTTCAAAGCAAAATTTATTTTTATACTAAGATTTCTAAAAAAAAAACTAACAGCTTTGACGAGTTTAAAATTGATAGAATTTTATGTTTTTTTAACTTTCAAATAGGATGAAATTAAACTTGAAATTTTACAATAAGTTGAAGGGTACATCTATTTTTTTTTTCATAATTTTTTATAATTTTTGATAGTTCGGTTGCACCATAAGTTTGATTACAAGATGTATTCTTGCTTTTAAAATACAAAAAGTGCAAGTGTGGACCCCACTTACTCGCACAAGCCCACTATTTGGCACAACGTAGATGGAGTTATACCCAATAAATTTTGATCAATTTCATGGAAATTTATTGTGTCAACAAAAAATTTGAAAACAAAATATTGATGTTTATGTGTGGGTCCGACGTATTCTCTCCAATTTGCACAAAGTACCTTCCAGATAGTTAAGAGTTAGGCCTAACATATTTATAAATTTTTATCACTCCAATTTGTGTAAGGTACCTTCCATATACTTAAGGGTCATGTCTAACATATTTGTGAAATTTTGTAGTGTGAACGAAGGGTTAAAAAATATTGAAGTGTTTTTTTTGCAGTTAACTTAAACCTCATGGAATTAGGTTGAAGAATAGTTTCAAATGGGTTGAATCCATGTTAGAGAAGTGGGTTGGATTCAAATGTCATATCAATTGGGTTCTAAAGAAAAGCATTTCCTAAAAGAGGAGGGTAATTGCCTAATTAGTTCGCATCAAAATTAGTCATAATAAAACTCCATCCATACAACCTGTTACTAAACTCAAGGAACATACACAAACAACAACAAAAAAAGAAGAAGAGGAAATTGACTATATGCACCAAAGTAGAGAGGGTCTAGGTTATATGGCTCAAAGTTGGTCTATCTTAATAATATGACCTAAAGTTATTTGCCCATTTGATAATTATTGTGCCCCTTTTTCGGCACATTTCAAATATTTGAGCATATTTTGCTGATTTAGTGGAGAAAAGGTCACTTGTACCCTTCACAACTCATTACCTGAAGCCAAAAAAAACCCATTACCTGAAGTGTTAGGATGGATAGAAGTGTTTTTTCCCCTCACTAAACCAGCAAAAATATGCTCAAATATTAAATGAGGCATATTATCAAGCAGGCAGGCAATTTTCAGGCACATTGTTAAACCCGCACAACTTTGGGGCATATTGTCAACGATGACCAACTTTAATTTATATAAGCAAGAGCTTCTCAATTTCCTAAAAAGAAACTACGAGCATATACAATGGTACATGTCAATCCATTTATAAGCTTCATGGAATAAGACATGCAATGATATGGATGAGATAACACAGAAATTTGGACCTTCTGCGATACAAGACTTGGACTATATAGCATGATAAATAGGAAAACTACATGTGTCATCTATAGGCTATTGCGAGTTTGCGACACACAAACAGTTAATCCATTATATGGGTTGTCTATAGATGATATGGCTTTCATTATAGACCAGGATCGTTCCACCTATTGTGCATATCATAATCATAAGGGAGTTAATTTCTCATCGACGTGATGTCAAGCAAAGTCACCAACTCTACAGCTTACACCACGCAGATGAATTTCCTGGCATTTTTTCTCATAGCCTTTTCAGGTTTCAACCAGATTGCCACGTCATTAGTTTAATACTCAATAGACAAAAGAAATATGTGGTGGGCCGTGGCAACAGTCATTGAAGATTCAAGTCATGCTGTTTTGAGTTTTCATCAAAGTTTGGAGCTGGTGAGCGTAATGCGTTGAAAATCAAATATGCCAAAAGGCAGCAACATCAAATGTACTAACTAAAATAACAAAGTATACGGGACTACAGAAATAAAGCTGAAACATAGGAAGGGGGAGCGTTCAAGTTGCTAATCAGTTTGATTCCACCAATTGGCTAAATAGATCACCCAGCTCATTAGATTGCAACCTGAAATAATCCCCGTAATTCCGGTTCTGTAAGGTTCATTGTGACTACACTCTTCGATTTTGAATTCTGCCCTATGTAAATCCATGGTCATTGACTCACCAGGGCCTAGTGAACGTGCTATCAATGCAATCGATTCATTAAGTTGCAGTTTCACCTTGCACAAAGCCATGTTCATTCAAGTTTTCCACCAGATGTTCATTCTCGTTCAGCGAGGACGTTTCAATCTGTAAATTAAATGAATACTCCATTAGTTTTCAATTTTCATACAGAAGCTTAAGATAAATAGAAAATAAGCAATAATGTTGAAGCAACTTATAATTGAAATTCATAGTTTCATACTCATATTTCTAGCAATAGGGTATGATTTAGTAAAGAACTGTTTTCGATAATGTCAAGAGCCTGTACATTAAAGTGTACAATTGAGAGCATAAAAGCATAACTCAAAACTCAAAAGGCTAGTGTTGCAGAGTTTACATAAATATTTGTTATTCAACAAAGACAACGCTATAAATGTATGGGTTCTAGGATGGTTCTACTTCAGTTTCATCTTTAACAGTCTCCTTTTCCACAGTGCCAGTGACACGTCTCAGCCGGGAGGCAGCTTTATCAATTGCCAAGTTCAATTGGCTTATCTTGTCACCCAATGTTTGGCGTGTTTTCTGGACCAAATACACAAATAGCTGATTGTCAAAAAGATACATTTCATGTACAAAACTGAGTCGTGGATCACTGGATTAGGTTCCTTACCTCTAAACCTTCATCATAATACTGACCATGCCGAGGCCTTGGTACCTTTTGGAGGCCTTGTTCATCAGACTCGCTCTCTTGTCCATTTTCATCCAATAAAGAATCTAAAGTTTTGCTTATCTGCTCAAGGACATTCCATTGTTAGCAAAAAAAAATTGTGTGGGAAAATGGCAACAATTAAAAAAGTAGCAAGTAACAGCATAGAGTAATTAATGCAGACCAACAAAGAAAGTTGCTTCACCAACAAGAGTATTTATCAATACATAATAGCTATACATAATGTTTGATTATGGTTACATTCTAGTCAATTGGAATTGGACATGTGAGCTTGACTACATCAGAATATTTTATTTAGGTTTTCAAATTATTTGAAGTAAGATTAGTGAAGGCCGACACAATGCATTGCTTGATCAGCAAGACTAGTTGGAGATGAATAGTAGCTCATACAAATGAAGTTTGATTAAAAGTTCAACTTTGGTGAATTCGAAGGGGACCTTTGAGTTCATCTAGATCAAAATCTTTGCTTTTGCTCTTCAAGAAGACATTCGATGATAATGGTTTATATTGGCCACAGAGTATTGTTAAGCAGAAATGATGGTTTTATATTACTTATTCAGAAGGATTTTCTGACTTGCTGCACACATGCCAAGGAAACATTACTTTGAAGGTTAGGCAATACCTGTGGAGCAAATACATATCCTAGTGTTCCAAAGATTGCCCCTCCTATGAGAAATCCAGTCAGGAATCCTCCCCCGCCTTTAGAATCTCCACTGCATAAATAGATTACAGCCGGAAAAATCTATAATGGAATGCTGTATTTAAAAAAAATGAAGTAATTGTCCCTACACTGACCTCAACCATTCAAAATTTGAAATACTGTAGCATTGATCATTCAAGAGTCAGGAAAATCAACTCAGAAACTAAAAGCAAGACCTTTGTGCTCTGCAGATGGTTAACTGTCCATAGCTATTGCCATTCTTCAAACCCATGGGCATTGCCAGCTGCAAGTGATTTCTTTTCAAGTTTAGCTTGCTGTGCTTGCATCCAAATGCAGTGCTATACGTTGAACCTTTGACAGATTCAAAGGAAACAAAACAACAATAAGTTTCCATCTTGAAATACCATAAGAGGCAATAACGCACTGCATATTTCTACACAATAGATAAAAAAAGCATGCCCACTAATTATTTCTAGTAAAAACAACATGCTCCTTAATTTATTCAATCCAATGAAGTGACAAAAGGATCAACAACAACAACAAAACAAAGCCTTTAGGTCCCAAACAAGTAGGAATAAGTTAGAAATGAAACCCAACAGAAGCTACCAACTATATATATATATATATATATATATAGAGAATGCTAGCGTGCACCCCAGAGCACGGATCTCTCCGTGCTCCCAACGCGTTTTCGAAATCCGAGATGCCTAACAACTGATCCGAACCGTTGATCTTATTCGTCTCCCTGAAATGTAGCCAGTGACCAAGTTTCGTATTTTTTTTAATTTATTTACTATTTGTTTCCTATTTTTAAAAATCAGCCTTCCAATTAGTCGTGGTGCGTCCAAAAACGCTGATTTTTGAAAATAGCAAACAAATAGTAAATAAATTCAAAAAAAATACGGAACTTGGTCACTAGCTACATTTTAGTGAGACGAACAAGATCAACGGTTCGGATCAGTTGTTAGGCATCTCGGATTTCGAAAACGAGTTAGGAGCATGGAGAGATCCGTGCTCTGAGGTGCACGCTAGCTATTCTCTCTCTCTCTCTCTCTCTCTCTCTCTCTATATATATATATATATATATATATATATATATATATATATATATATGAAAGAGAGCCAAAGAGGGTGAAGAGCTAGGTCATGGTTCAGACATGGATTGCTAATTTCCAATAACATGCCCACTAATTATTTCTAGTAAAAACAACATGCTCCTTAATTTATTCAATCCAATGAAGTGACAAAAGGATCAACAACAACAACAAAACAAAGCCTTTAGGTCCCAAACAAGTAGGAATAAGTTAGAAATGAAACCCAACAGAAGTTACCAACTATATATATATAGAGCCAAAGAGGGTGAAGAGCTAGGTCATGGTTCAGACGTGGATTGCTAATTTCCATGCGCCTCTATAGTCTATATAAAGCTAAGTCTCTACTCTCTAGCTATCTTCCAATATTTCAAGTCTCTCCTTTTAGGTCAGCCCCTACTTCTTCTTACACTATCACTACGCCTAACGATTCCACTATACACCGGTGCTTCAGGAGCATTCGTTGAATGTGTCCGAACCATCTAAACTGATGTTGGACATGCTTCACTTCAATTGGTGCCACCCCAACCCTATCACGTATAACTTCATTACAAACTCGGTCCATTCTTGTACGGCCAGTGTCAAAAGGATCAAGTTATATTATTTTCAATAAAGATGACTTTCTGCAATGTCACAGCACATTGATTTCAGAATCGTTAGTTCTGCAAACCATTAAGTTACGGCACAAGTAGAACAAGCTACGGTTGTTCATCTAAGCACACAACATAATAGCCTTTTTTTAAAAAATAAAAGGCAATAAAAATAACATACTCAAGCCTGGCTAAAAGGGACTTGCTTTTTAAGCGCAAAATTCACCATTCCTTTGTGTCTTTCTTGGATCTGTTTTTTAACTGAGTGCTGATCTACTCAGTACGAAGCAAACGAAATCGCCCAAAACAAGCAGTGTCAAACTACCAACCCGAATCTAATGCACCTGCTCGCCAGGGGGGAAGAAGCATTTTGGGGGTAGATTTGCAGGGTTTTTGGTGGCAAATCTGCAGAGTGAACGGGAGGAGGGTGGAAGAAGCACTCGCATAGAGGGCCCCGGCGCCCCGCTGCCGACGCCACAGCGACGGCGGCCACAAAGCCGCGCTCTCCTTGGGAAGAAGCCTCTCGAGCTCTTGCTAGCTAAGACGAAAGGGGCCTCTTTCCAAACAATCAAATTGGGTTCCCATGCATCTTTCTTCAGGCAGTGCTAATGGCTAATACTCCTATATCTTCGTGCCGCTAAAATCGAAGGAAAGGTCCAATGGATACTCGAGAGGCGAGGGGCTGGGGCTGGTGCTCACCGGAGATGGAGAGGGCGGCGGAGGGAGCGGCCATCCGACCCAGGTGGAGACTGGAGAGGAACAGATGCTTTCTCCTTTCTGTTCTGTGTGGAGGCGAGGGGATGAACTCGGCGGTTTCTCCTGCTCGCCGCCGTCTTCCCGAGTAGGGGAGCAAGTCCTATCTACCTCGATCGGCTTGGGCTCTCGTCCAGAGGTGGCCGACGGGCCAGTCCGCTCGGCCTGGTTTGTATAAAAACTGGGTCGGGCCAGGCTGCCCTCTCTAGAAATGGGCCAACTCATTTTGACAAAAAATATATAAAATTCTAAAAAATATCTATCTATCTACTATATATATAAAGCAGATTTAAAAGAAGGCACCAAATTAATCCTAAAATCATAGAAATTCCTGCATTAATAAAAAAAATGTCACATTAATCAGAAAAAAGAAAAAAATTCTACAGCATTGGATGCGGATAATGTTATGTAAAACTAGCGGCCAATATTAATCTCTATAACAAATTACTAAAGTTGATCTAATATATTAGAGATAAACTCTAAATATGATTTGATATATTAGAGATAGATTATGAGTTGGATATTACCTAAAAAAGATTATGAGTTAGAGATAAACTCTATATGTTGATACAAAATTATAAGAAGCAACAGAAGAGCATGGCAGTGGCACGGCTTCACCAAATTATTGTCCTAGCTTAATCGTCACGCTTACGCGCGCCAACCTGCTCGCGCCACGCGCCCGCAGTCACGCGCCATTTTGAATCGCTCGGGCGGTACTCGCAAAACACTGTAGCATTCAAAAAATTTTGAAGTACAGGCCAATTTGCAGATGTAGATGGGGATGCAGACGGGAAAACTCGCCTCTTTCGCGACCAGATCAAAGCAGCTTTAGCCGTTGGCCGCTGCAGCCATGGGTGAGTGCGAGCAAATGACACTTATGACCACCTTGCTAATACTAGATTTTTATTACGGAGTAGATATATGGTCAATAATACATGTCGATGGTAATACTAGATTCAGAACCAAAACATTTCGTAAGAAAGTTAGATCGGCCATAAACCGAGATTTTCATTATTTGAAAATAAACAAATCTAATACCTATATATCTATATATCTATTTGATCTATTGTTTGTATAAATTTCTAATGTAATCACGGTTACGGCAGTCGGCAGATCAATTCAAGCTATGGTTGTTAGAGATAAACTCTAACTCATCTGATATATTTAAGGATGGATTATGAATTAGAGATAAACTCTATATGTTGACTCAAATCTAACTCGCTATGTTTAATAACGGAAACTCTTTCAACCGGGCGTCCAAACCATCAAACATCGCGCCCATCGATCACACCAGCGCAATTTGATCTACGAAAATGTTCAGACGATGTGGCTCGTGACGACGCAAGACACACACCAGCGCAACAAGATAGCAATGGGGCAGGGGGTGGGCTGGGTCCAGCCGGTCTTCCATTTTTTTTAGGCCAGGAGACCAGGACACAACTCTATATCTTCTTGCGTTTACTCTGTCCTCTCTCGTGCTCGCATCTCTGCGCTAAAAATGGTCACGCTAGGGTGGAATGGCCGAGCAAGGAAGCAAAACAGAGCAGACTACATATATTCAGGTGGCATCAAACATGTAAATTAATCGAACCTGAATGGCAAAGGTTTGGGTAGCACCGGTTAAAGGACTACGGGTTGACTACATGACCAGTATATGGGTGTGTAAACGAAAAAAAAAAAAGGCAATGTGCATAGCCAATATAAAGGGACCCTATGCAAAAGATAAAATGATGTCGACACGTAGGTTTTGTTTGTTTTTGATGAAAGTTGCTGAAAAGTTTAATATAAAATAGCTATGACCCACTAAAAGACGTTTTAAATAGTTCAAAAAATTAATTTGTGAATTTTAATAAAAAAAATATTTAAAGCCGCACAAAAATAACTAAAGTATTATAAATTTTAATTTATTTTATTTTATTTTAAGCTGTAACAAACAAGACCGAGATCGCATAGAGTGAGGGTTTTTCTTTTGCAAATAGTTTCCCTTGCCGAACTCCGATTGCATGCGTCTATACGCGCGTCTACGCCCTGTATGGTGTGGTACGAATTTCCAGATTTCCATTGAAGAATCATGTCAAATTATCCTTCCGATTGGATCGACGTAAACTTTATTAGAGATAATACAAAAGATCCTTTTAATCTTTGACACAGATATATATGCTCGAAAAAACTTTGACACAAACTATTTACCGACGCACACGTACACACTTCTCGTGAAGGACACGAAGAAACATGTTTGGTGTCCCAAACGAACGCACACGAACTGTATCAAGGCATTCCCTGCAACAACCTGAGCGGAAACTGCCCGACTGCAAAACATATCGATCGATATAGCTATTTTGCTAGGGCCTAGGGATCATTTTTATCATTGTCATGTCTCATCTACCGATCGCGATCATCTATCGCCCTCATAGGCTCATATCGCTCATGCATGGCACCTTGCTAGCTAGGCTATAGTGTTTAGCCTTCAGACGCCGAGATACACCGGGCTGCACCTACACCTGCACCTGCACGTGGCGCGTACAGGCGGCCAGGCCGTGGCCTTTTGTCATGCATGAGCATGCTCGCTTGGCGCCACACTGTAACAGTGCATGCCCAGCCGGCCGCGGCGCCGACTTGGCGACGTCGACCATATATATGTCCGGATTCGTCTCCAGTTGCCCTGCCGTTTTCGCACGCGCCGACGTACGTACGCCCCGTGCAAGCACAGTGCGCGCTCCCCTTTCCATGAAAGAATCGGCTCGTGCACATGCACTTGCATGCTTGGATGCATGCATTATTGGCGAGCGGCGATGCGAGCACAGCGGCAGAGCAGAGGCCATATGTGCATGCAAGCAAGGGTGTACGTTATATGCGTGGTACGGCAAGTGCAGAGATGGATCGATGCATGCATGCGTTGCTGTCGATGGGGCTGGAGAGAATCTCTTGTGTCCAGGATGATATATCTGCCGGCCGGCGTGTTGGCAAATCGATCGAACAGCTCGCATATATCGTGGCAGCAGCCGCTTGTACATGAACACCGCCCGTCCTAGCTAGCTTCGTCATATCCATCAGGTCACCAGACCGCAAGTCCTGCAGGTTAATGGTGCCTGTTTGGATAATCAGTAGAGCTGCGTACCTTACGGTGCTCCTGACGTATATAGTGAAATACTGACTTACCCTCAATGGTTGTCATTTCGGCTTGCTCAATACGGCCGACATATATCGTCCTTCTGCGTAAGAAAGACGAATGTGGCGGGTTTTAAGATTTTCGTCCAATCAGTCTTATCCACAGCTTCAGTAAAATCTTTTCCTATTTGCTTGCCAATAGCCTTGCCCCTCGGCTTAACGACCTTGTTTCCCGAAACTAAAGTGCCTTCATCAAGTACCGTTGCATTCAGGACAACTTCCACTGTGTCCAAGGCACTCTTCGCTAGCTCCACGCCCAGTGAACCTCGGCCATTCTCCGCAAGCTTGACTTCGCAAAGGCCTTTGACTCCGTCAACTGGGTTATCTCCTTGACCTTCTACACTGGCTAGGTTTCGACCCTCGTTGGCGTGAATGGGTCGCCCTCATGTTCGGAACCGCATCCTCTACGGTCCTCCTAAATGGTCGCCCCTGTCCCAACTTCCACCATGCTCATGGGGTTCAGCAGGGGGACCCCCTTCCCCAATGCTCTTCATCCTAGCGATCGACCCCCTCTAGCGCTTTGTTAGCCTTGCAGCGGAGGCGGGTATCCTTGGCCAAGTTGGCACCTTGCCCTTGAAGCTGCGAACATCTCTCTATGCCGACGATGCGGCCATCTTCCTCCGCTCCATCCATGAGGAGATCCATGCCACTATTAATCTCCTCAACTCCTTTGGTGACGTCTCCGGCCTCCTGATAAATCTCCGCAAATGCTCCCTCATGCCTCTCCATTATGATGACAGGGACTTTGGACCACTCGGCCCCTTCCCGGGGATCAGGGCTTCCTTCCCCTGCGCTTACTGGGGCCTCCCCCTTCACTTCAGAAGACTAGGGAAGAACCACTTCCTTCCCCTCATCCAGAAGGTGTGGCACGCCTTCTGTCCTGGAAAGGTCGCCTGCTCTCCAAACCAGACCGCCTTACGCTCGTCAAGACGATCCTGTCGGCCATGCCGACCTACTTTGCAACGATATTCCATCTCCCCAAGTGGGTCATCAATGAGATTGATAAAATCCGTCGCTCCTTTCTCTGGAAGGGTCAGGATGGCTCCGCCTCGGGGCACGCCTTGGTCAACTGGCAGATTGTTTGTTTCCCCAAATCCCAAGGAGGCCTTGGCATCCCGGACCTTAGCATCGTCAATCGTGCCCTTCGCCAACGCTAGCTTTGGCTCGCGCCCACTGATCCTTCCAAGCCTTGGGTGGGCCTCGACCTCCAGATGACCGACACCGACATCGCCCTCTTCAGAATGGCCACCACGGTCATTGTGTGCAACGGTCTGGAGTGACCTCTGGCTTCAAGACTTCGCCCCGGCCGATCTCGCCCCAAACCTCTACAAGCAGGCTAGGCGTCGTGAGAGCTCCATCTCCCTCCTCCTTCCCCACAACCAGTGGATCCGGCATAGTGGCCTCATCTCCTCCGACACCCTTTTTAGAGAGTGTCTCCTCCTTTGCTAAAAAAAATACGGCAAATTACCCTCTCCGACTCTCTGGACACTATTCATTGGCACTACTCCCTGGACAGGCGCTACTCTGCAAAGTCGGCATACAATCTCCCATTGGTGGGCGGTGTTGCCCTCCCTCTAGAAAACGCCATCTGGTCGGCTCTCGCCCCCAACAAATGTAAGTTCTTCGCTTGTACTTGAGCCACCACCGTATCAACACCGCCGACCTCCTCGCCAAGAAAGGGTGTGGCCACACCAGACAAAATTGCTGCTTCTGCCTTGGCCCCTAGAAACGGTTGACCACCTTTGTGGCTCCTGCTCATTTGCCTCTGCGATCTGGCAGACCTTTTTGCCTCACCAACCCTCTCCTTCTAGCTCGGTTAGTTTCTGCAACTGGTGGACCTACAGACAACATGGTATCTCGAAGACTAGTGCGAGATCTCTCAACGGCATCATCATCCATGTGATCTGAAAAATCTGGAAGGAGTGGAACAAGCGCATCTTCCAAAACCAAGCTCTGTCCGCTCCCCAAGTAGTAGCTCTCATTAGGGATGGTCTTGCCGCTTGGGTGGCAGCCTCCTCACTTGTAATCCCCATAGTCTGAGTCCCCCCCACCCCCTTCTCCCCTCCCCCCTTCCTGCTCACCTTGTGTATATTTGTCTAGTTTGTCTTTCCTCTTTAATGAAATGGCAGTACACCTGCCCGTTACCTAAAAAAACTTATGTATATATGTCGTTGTACATTATACTATGTTTTTCCCCATAAGAGACCCCAATTCCATTCACCAGGATTTCGCTCTACAGAGAGGTCTGATCGACCTCACAATCCCTCTCACCTGCCGGCGCTGGACATGGGGATGTCTTTGGATCCAATGTTCAAAATGGTTGTAACATAATTATTTGTCCTTTTACATTTAAGCCGTATAAATATGACATATTGTAAATAAAAAAATAAAAAAAATGATGTTTTAAAATGTGTGGCTTATTTGTTGTTTAATCATAGATCACAAATTCTTACCGGCACAACAACTCTCTTAAATGTAAAAAAGGACAAATATGTGACTTAAATGTAAAAAATAGAAATATATGATGCTATAAAAACATATGATGCTATAGCATTTTTTTTTGTTCTGAAAAAATGTGTATTGATAAGAGTGTTTTTTTGAAATCAATACATTGCATGCTCGCGTCCATCTATGCTAGCTAGATTCTTAATTATAGGAAGACGACACTCGCTAGCGGGCTAGCGGCGTCCGCATGTGCATCCAAGCAGTTGATTGAACGGCTTGCAGGCTTGTAGAGCCTACTTCTACAGTTCTACTCTATGGTGTACTCTGCATGCAAGGGTCGTCTTGGAGTAAGGGCTGTACATCAGCATCAGTTGAGCGTCCGTGCGGTTTTTTGCCCTAAAAAAGCTCAATGTGTCAAGCAGATATCCGCACGTACGAGTCATTCTAAAGATTGAAGCTCTATGATTTATCACTGCACCCATATTTAGAGCGCTAAATCGTCAGATATATCTATACTTAATCAGCACTTCGCTACGCAGATCTCTGGTACGAACTACTGTGCCGTCGATGGATCGTACTCCTCTGGCCTGCATAGTTGCATCATTCATCGAGCATCGAGCAACCAGAGTGCGCAGCTGCTACGTACGTACGTACGTCGGTACGTGCGTATGCATCGATATATCCCGGCTGCATGCATCCATGCATCTATCCTCTTGGTCGATTAGTTGGCCTTTCTGAATCCCGAGTGGTCAGCTCTCTGCGACGCATGCGTCGGCGAGCGAGATCCTCGCGGCACGGCCTCAATATCAGCCGCGTACGTGGTGCTGGTGCTCGACCGTACGTGCCTTTCCAAGCCGCGGACCCGGGTAGCTGCGGCGGCGCAGAGGGGTGGATCAGCCGACACCTGCAGGCCGCAGCGTCGTCGCTCGGCTCGATATTAATTATTTTTTAATTAACGTTGTATGTATTTATTTTCTAAAATAAATAAATAAATATCTATTTACGGATTACAGCCGCAACAGATAGGAGATTTTCCCGCCCTCCAATTGACGGGATTTTCTCCCATATATATGGTCTGCGTTCGTCGGCCCTACCTGGCACCATGGCCATTTGTGTGTTTCGCCCGGGTGAAAAGAGAGCAGGAGGGAGAAAGGAAGAGAGGAAGGGAGAGAAAGGGAGGGAGAGGAGAGAAAGGAAGAGAGAGGGAGGGAGGGAGAGGAGGAGAGGAAGCAAGATGGTCGTCTTCCGTGGGCAGCTTGCGAGGTATTTTTTCAATTTAAATTTATAAATTCTGATAACAAGATAGAATAACCATGAAAACCAGTAATGTAGTTAGAAATACAACTTAATTTGGATTGGTTGAGAAATATGTAGTTAGGTGGTAGGTAGAGTAGTAAATGTGTAGAATGTTTAGTCACAATAAGTATTAGCGTAATTTATAAGGTAGATCTAGAATATAGTACGTTTGTAGTGTAATTTATAGCGTACGTATGATGTAGATATAAGAGTATTTTGTAGGTAGTAGTGTTCGAACTTTTTACACAGTCATGGTGTCATTATTTTTTTTGTGTGCATATGAGGTAGATATGAGATAGATTATTTCGTGCATCATACATGCCATTTGTTTGCCTGCACCTGTGTAATCTGCTTGCTCGTATAACATAACGAGCAGTTGTGATGCAACTATGATGATTTTACCTGTTTTGTAATTTTCATAGTAGTTGACATTTGACAAGGATGGAACCACCTAATACAACAATAACATCCTACGAAGAATTAGCTGTGACGCACCTTGCCGAATTTTTTCGACCAAGGTAGGTAATTTTTCCACATACACGAAACATGCTAACTGACCATAATAAACCCAACGCAGTATGACCATTTACATGTTTTGCAATTTTTGTAGTGGCTAACAGGGACTAAACAACCTAAAGCAACAATTCCTACAGAGAAATCGGTATGGCGCACCTTGCCGGTTTTTTTTTCAAATTTTTCAGGCATGGCGTCTAATTTTGCCACGTATGCCAAACATGCTAACCGGCTATAATTAAACTTATGCACTCCTCGCTTCAAACTAAAAATTTGAATCGTAATTTCAGTCTAATGAGGATCACACTACCCACCCATATTGTACAAGGGGGACATGAGAGCTTTATAGCCGCCATTTCATTTGATGATTTTTGAATCAACCCTATTAGCCGCCATTTGGAATGGCGGATTATAGTCTCGCACTATTTCCCGTCTTTCTAAATGGCGGGATATCCTTCGTCGCTGTATCTCGTCAATTTATATGGCGGCTTTTGGTAACCACCGTTTTATTTGGTGGAATTTAACCGTTTAAAATTTTCCACTCTTCATTGGGCGGGTATTTCGTCAGACCAACGACTGGAGGAGTCTGTTTATTTAAAATTATTAAATACAAAATTATATAAATATTAGTAAATTCGAGATTAATTAGCGACAGGGCCGGCCTGCCGGCGCCGGAGTCGCACGTCGCAACACGGAGATGAGCCCAAGCCGGCATTAACTCACTCCCATAGCCTTCCGGCGCCTCTGCACCGAGAGATCCGGCAAGCGATCCACCCTAACCGGCCACCGGCCCACTGGACCGCCTGCCACTAAAACCACATTCATTTCGCCTTGGCGCGAACCGGCCGCATGCATGTGGATGCATGCTATTGCTTGCCTTGCTGCATTAGCAAGCGTGGCCCACCAGCCAGCTGCGTCCGGTCGGCCGGCCGGCTGCCCGGCGTGCGAACTAGGGATGGATTTGAGGCTTTGAGCTGATGCTAATGATGCTCGAGCTCGGTTCCAAACGATACAAAAGCTTAGTATCGAGTTGCATGTGTTAATCAGTTCGTCCAAACATCTTAACAGATATAAAAAAATTGTGGACAATTCAATTTTTTCAACACTTCCCCTCACATAAACGATTTGATGCAATTAATCTAGCTACAAGGGTCAGGTTTTAGATCAGACTCAATGAAAACTTGATTACGCTCCAATCCGATGCATACGCGCCCGTCTCGTGTGCACCGGAGCAGAACGGCCGGGCACAGTGCACATGCCTGCCTGTCTGCTCTGAGACTGAATCCTGCCTTTGTCCCTGACGGGCGCGGTCGATCGATGCGTATGATTCAGCTCATCATCTCGGTCTCGATGTCTCATGCATGCATGGCGCGACAGAAAGACAACTCCAGAGGGATAATGGGATCTCTGCATGCATGGATGCATGCATGAGTAACGATCGAGTGATTTTCAGTAGGTACGTACGCTCCGGAACTGGCCGGTTAGTAGTGCATGCTACTATCCTACGCTTGCGTGCGTGTGACTATTATGCGAGAGGTGCTCGCATGCCGCGACCAGCTGCAGGTGGGGCTAGCTAGCTACAGTAGGTACGTACCGCAGAGAACGCAGGCGATCCATCGAGTGCTTGTTGCATTGTGCCGTTGTTGTGCATGTACGCTGTGGAAAACAACGTAAACTCGAATGTCTACGTACGTAAGTATCTTACTTCTTCCGATGGTTTAAAGTTCGGTCGTCGATAGGGATGGCAAAAATATCCATGGGTCCGGAAACCCGACCTGATGGGTCCGGGTCTGGGTCCCATCCTGGACCCATGAGTATGAAATGCCGGGTCCGGGTTAGGGTCTAGGTCTCAAATTAGACCCATGGGTACCCAGACCCGGACCCAAAAAATATACTGACATGTGGTCCCTCCCATCTCCCATTCTCCCTAATACATCCGGCCCAGGTGGGGTTGGCCGAGGCCCAACAAATTAAGGTTGCCCAGACCCCAACAGTTATTTAGCACACCCACTCGGGGAGAGGCCCAATCGCCCCAAAAGACTAGTCCAATGGGGAAAGGGTGGCTCTCCCTTTTAAGGTGGCTTCCTCCTCCCAAGTTAAACGAGGTGGGTTTATTCAGAGGCTCCACGGTCGCCGCCCGACTACAACTGGGCCAACTGGGCCGTTGAGTCTTTGCCAGCGGGTATTGGTGGAGGATGTCCTCATCATTTCCACCCCCTTAAAGTGGGCCCTAGTTCTGATACCAAATAATACATCCGGCCCAGGTGGGGTTGGCCGAGGCCCAACAAATTAAGATTGCCCGGACCCCAACAGTTCTTTAGCACACCCACTCGGGGAGAGGCCCAATCGCCCCAAAAGGCTAGTCCAATGGGGAAAGGGTGGTTCTCCCTTTTAAGATGGCTTCCTCCTCCCAAGTTAAGCGAGGTGGGTTTATTCAGAGGCTCCACGGTCGCCGCCCGACTACAACTGGGCCAACTAGGCCGTTGCGTCTTTGCCAGCGGGTATTGGTGGAGGATGTCCTCATCACAGCAGGTATTGCGTATCAAGTGGTATCAGAGCCTTCGTTGCCGGTAGGAATCATCTATCCTTTAGTAGTAGGTTGAATTTTGTTTTACCTACATCCAAAAAATTGCCATACAAAAATATCTAATTCCTAGCCCATTCTAGCCGCTCGATCTGTTAATTTCAATTTGCTTTGTTGAGTTTTTGTTCGTCTTGTCTTGTCTAGTTGCTGGTCTAATTTTCCCTTGTTGCATAACCAAACAAAAAAATCCTTGCCAAAAAAAAACAGAGAGAGAAGCCTCAATGAAACAACAGCAGATCTGAACCCCAATTTCGTCCAGGAATTTTTCCTCTGTGCAGCGTACACTAAAATGTGGATATCTTTGTCTCTAGAAATCCAAATCAATCCAAACTACTTTTGTTGGCTTCTTAACTCAAAATCCCAGCTCCATGTAAAATTTCATGAATTTTAGTTGAGTGGTTTGAAATCTGCAAGTGTTTGAAATTTCAGCAGCTGCTGTTCGTCTTTGCTGTCCAAATCTGCCTTTAGGCGCTGAAAAAAAAAGACGTGGTAAAAAAAAAGTGAAAAAAAAGAAGTGCCACGACTGTATCAAAAAAAAAAATTGTAGTGTTAAAAAAAAACACAGAGAGTTGGAGTTGTGATCTTATATCTCATTTGCTGCACTCCTCATTCAGCTTGTTATGTCTTATGTTTCTAAAGCTTAGTTTCTCATATCCTTGAGATCAACAACTAAGACTAGTACTTGTGCGAACATTTATTCAATTTTGCAACTTGTGAATTACTGATCGTTTATCCTTGTCTACAAATTACACACCTAGAGCTCCACAAATTTGCCATTGATCAACGTGTTTTAGTAACTTGCAATCGCTCCACTTGCTCCCTTTTGAAAGTTATCACGAACCAACAAACATGTGAGCAATCTTTGAGAAGGGTAAGAGCATCTGTTGGTAAGAATTGTGAGATTGTGAGTTTCCACATATATATATTAGTGTCGACGGTTGAGATATTGATCTCAAATCGCTTAAAGGTTCTTGAGAAGGGGAGATAGGAGACACGCCGAACAACACGAACAGCAATCAACGACGAACAGGGAGACTAGGGTTTTTATCCTGGTTCAGGCCTCTCGGGAGAGATAATAGCCCTACGTCCAGCCTTTCTTATATATCAGAGATGATTACAAGAGGTGGCTCGGCAAGACGAACAAGTCTCGGCGAGATTATGGCGTGCTATCAGATGATGGCTTGACCCCTAACCACGCCGTAGGGGTCTTGTTTATATAGTGTTGAGCAAACCGACCTATCGAGGGAATATCGGGTCGGGCTGACCATGAGTACGTAGCGAACTCGACGTGCCAAATATATCCTGAGGCAGATAAGGCATACTCCAAGTCTTGGGGATCACGACTTCTATTCCAATCCGGGAAACCACGTCCGGGTCTTCACGTAGCCGTGCAGAACTCTTATTCGAGTCGGACTCAAACAGAAATCTTAGGCTGTTACGCACCGTGCCGACCAAGAAGTTGTTCGGCAGGACGCATATGGGCCTAATAGAACCTTCCAGGAAGCTGGGCCCTAGTAGGCTGTTCGATTGGGCCGTCAGGGAGTGAGCCATGGTAATGGGCCATGATTTTATCCCCGACAGCTAGCCCCCGAGACTCAAATAGAAGGACTCACTAGAGTGGGGTCTACCTCTTGAGACTCCAAGTCATGAAGAGGGAAATTATGCTGCTACAAGGACATGCAACAGGCGACCGAACAGGTTATGGTTCAACCGAACAAGACTTGTTCGGGACCGAACAAACCAGCCCGGTGCCGAGCAACTCTGTTGCGTCAAACAGGGAAACACATCTGTCCGAGTAGAGTACCCAGCCTGAAATGAGATAAGTCATCTCCTTGAGGATGAACGTCATCAAGGTGGGATTGTATTCCTGGCAGTGAAGAGCGTACCACCGCATCCGGTAAGATCAGATCTTCCGGGAGAATGAACATAGCAAGTCGCGAGATGGACTCGTGCTGCTGCATCCAGGTATGAAGATACCTAGGAAAGTATGAACGAAAATAGGTGAACCAGCTCTCGGGCTAGAGCTTGCCCGAGGAAATAGAGATTGCGCTCTCGAGCGAATGTCGTGCTCAGGAGCGAAGGTGATATGTCCCCAGACGTAGATCGTGTGCTAGAAGCAGACAATGCATACGAGGGGTAAGGTGGCCCAGTCCTCGAGCGTAGAGCTCGTCAAAGAAACCAGGTAAAGAGATCCAGTCCCCGAGCACGGAGCTCGTTAAAGGAACCGTAGTGCGACCAGCGGCGTACCAGTAGGAGCCCGCTTCGGCGGAGAGTCGCCGGTGCGAGGTGATCCAGCCCGAGCACGGAACTCGTCATGGGACCAGATCGCGCTCGGGCGAAGAACCGCCGGTCGCGGTGAATCACAACCCGATGCAGTCAGAGCCGCAAGAGAACATGTGAAATCAACGCTTTACCCATGACGTATTCCTTGCGACAGTGTTAGTGTTGTTTTGGCAAGTACAGAACCGACGCTTGGAGTGCCTGTTGCGATGAGAACCAGCTTACGGTGGGCATGCCCGTTGCGATGAGAATCAGCTTACGGTGGGCAGGACTTCGTTGGTGGCGCACTACCTTGACTTAGCCGAACAGTGAAGGTCAGTGCCGGACAAAGGCAAGAAATCATACGCGGGTGAAGTGAATCAGTCCCTGGGCATGCGCGGAGCAAACCCGGAAAGAGAGGGATGCAGACATCGGTTTTGATGGGCAGTCTGGAACCTCGCCACGACTATCACCGGAGTCTGATGTTCCCCGTTCCTGTATTTCCTGCAGAAGGCAAACAAGAAACGAGCCAGCAAGGAGAAAAAAAGAGCAAGGACAGGTTCTAAGAAGAGCAAAGCGAGTTTTGAAAAACACGCAAAGGACGACCTACCCGCACAAGACATAATTTTTTCCGGGTACGTCCCCCGATAGCGTTAGTGTCACCTCGGCGAATGCGGAACCGACGCTAGGAGTGCCCGTTGCGATGAGAATCGGCTTACGGTGAGCAGGACTCCGTTGGTGGTGCATTGCTTCAGATTACCGTACAAGGAGGGACGTAGCATGGATAAAAAAGACGTGTGCGGACAAGTGCAGCCCCGCTATGGCTAAGACCGCTAACCAAGGAAGGCGATCGGGACCTTAGCCGCAGGCAAAACGTGTGAGGCGAAATCTTATCCGGGCATGGACCCGTGCAGCGTTGGTGTCGCCTCGGCGGGTGCGGAACCAGCGCCAGGAGTGCTGTTGCGATGAGAATCGGCTTACGGTGGGCATGCCGTTATGGATGAGAATCGACTTACGGTGGGCGTAACTCCATCGGTGGTGCACCGCCGTTAACCGAAGCCGTCTGGTCGTCGCCGGATAAAAGACATGCTCGACGCGGGAGCGCCATCGAGCGAAGACCAACGAGGTTTTGGAAAGCTAACGCTAAGGAAAGGAACTGAAAACTGAAAACGCATCGGGGTTGTCGAAATTCAGCTCAAGTCCCAATCGACCGAGGAGAGGCGATCCTCCGAGGAGCCGGCCGAGCGACTCAAGACCGCCGAAAGCGGCGCTTGAATCGAGCGAGAGTTCGACCGAGCAGCTTTTCCTACAAAAAGAGCAAAGAAAAGACAAGGACGAGCAGAAAACCAAGAGCAAGGCGAAGTAGCTAGAAAGTTTTAAGAAAAACCGGTAGAATGCTTAGCCTAACTCCTAGCCCCCGTTGTGCATCTGATCGAAAACCTGAGTTTGCGAACTCGAACAGGTGCACAAGAGAAAGAACGACGCCTAGTTCCGATGCAGACGATGCATGAAGACCTGAATTTGCGACTTCAAGCACGTACGTAGAGAGTTAGAGCGACACCCGTATCCTGATCGACTCATTCCAGGAACTGCTCGTTAACGTAAGTTAGGCGATTCCGAAGATAACCGAACAAGGAAAGTGCCTCTACCGCGGAGGGCTTATGAGAGCAGGTTTTGCCAAGTGGTTGTGCCGTGAGCGGTAAGTGTCTCTGCCGCGGAGAGCTTACGAGAGCAGGCTTAGCCGCAAGGCTGGATGCCGTGTTACGCAACTCTGAGTTTAGGAACTTGTTGAAGCTAGATACGGGCAGAAAAAACCTTAAGATTGCGGAGCCAAGAGTTCGCAAGACCGGGCAGCCATCAAGTGTTACCAGAGAGAAAGGTAGTCTGAGAAGACGAATGGTGAGAAGGGCCGCAGGGGGCCGCGAACATTCACCGTTCAATGGGTTGAACTTTACATGGCAGCCCGAGAGACTTGGACGAACTAAGGCGCGAAATTTGAGAAAAAGCGTGAAGCTAGGAAACGAAAGACCTACACGAGAAACTTACGAAGCTGGTCGATGTTCCAAGTGCTGGCCAGCTCTCTCCCGTCATCCACTGTCAGGCGAACAGCCCCCGGGATCCGGAAGGCGTGCCCCGGGCGAAGAGTTGCCCGGCGCGAAGTTGATCCAGTCCCCGAGCATAGAACTCGTCGCGGGGACCAGACGCGCGCTCCGGGCGAAGAGCTGCCAGGCGCGAAGAGATCCATACCGAGCCTTGGAGCTCGTCGCGGGATCAGACAGCGCCGGGCGAAGAGCCGCCTGACGCGGTTGATCCAGCCTCGAGCACGGAGCTCGTCGCGGGGACCAAACGCGCGCTCCGGGCGAAGAGCTGCCCGGCGCGAGGAGATCCAGTCCCCGAGCGCGGAGCTCGTCGCAGGGACCAGACGCGCGCTCCGGGCGAAGAGCTGTCCTCGGCGAGGAGATCCAGTCTCCGACGGTTGAGATATCGATCTCAAGTCGCTTAAAGGTTCTTGAGAAGGGGAGATAGGAGACACGCCGAACAACACGAACAAAGAATCAACGACGAACAGGAGACAAGGGTTTTATCTGGTTCAGCCTCTCGGGAGATAATAGCCCCACGCCCAAATTTCTTATATATCAGAGATGATTACAAGAGGTGGCTCGGCGAGACGAACAAGTCTCGGCGAGATTATGGCGTGCTATCAGATGATGGCTTGACCCCTAAACACGCCGTAGAGGCCTTGTTTATATAGTGTTGAGCAAACCGACCTATCAAGGGAATATCGGGTCGGGCTGACCACGAGTACGTAGCGAACTCGACGTGCCAAATATATCCCGAGGCAGATAAGGCATACTCCAAGTCTTGGGGATCACGACTTCTATTCCAATCCGGGAAACCACGTCCGGGTCTTCATGTAGCCGTGCAGAACTCTTATTCGAGTCGGACTCAAACAGAAATCTTAGACCGTTACACACCGTGCCGACCAAGAAGTTGTTCGGCAGGACGCATATGGGCCTGATAGAACCTTCCAGGGAGCTGAGCCCTAGTAGGCTGTTCAATTGGGCCGTCAAGGAGTGGGCCATGGTAATGGGCCGTGATTTTATCCCCGACAATTAGCATTGGTAGGTTTTGTTTTTGTTCCTCGCTAACCATGTCAGGTTCAAGAAATGGTCGTGATGGAATGCAATCGGAGGATGATGCCAATGGTGTGGATCAACATCCTATCGTGCCCCTGTCTCCTCGTTCACAAGCATTGATGAATCAATTTGCAAACACTTTTGAAAAGATGTTGACTGACCAAGTGCTAGTTCGTCTGGATGGTTTGGAGAATCGCCTTGGAGGTCTTGAAGGCCGAATTGAGCAAGTTGAGCATACTCCTCCGCGACAACATCCGCCCCCCCGAGTTCCCCGAGGTCCAAATGGTGTTTTCAATCATGTTGCAGCGGCTGCCCCACTTCGTCCAAGGGAGAATCTAAATGCTGCATTTCAAGAAGCTGCTAATGAGGGAGAAAATGGTGAATTTGTTGCTGAAAATGAAGATGTGCAAATGGGGCGTGATCAGCGGCGTCTTGCACAAAACCGCCAGGGTATGGGAGAGCGTGCAGGACATGCACATCATCGCCAAGAAGCAAGAAGAGATGACCCTCTTGGGAAGATCAAATTTTCTATCCCAAGCTCTGATGGAAAATTTAATTCAAAAGCATATCTTAACTGGGAATTGCAAGTTGAGCAAAAATTCAATTGTCACCACTATCCGGAAGACCGTCGAGTACGTGTTGCCACCAGTGAGTTTGTTGATTATGCCTCTATTTGGTGGAGTCAGATCCTTCAAAAGAATAGAGCTCCCCACACTTGGAATGATTTGAAACGTTTGATGAGAGCATGGTTCGTTCCCTCTTATTTTGAGAGGGATGTGCTTAATAGAATGCAAAGGTTGAACCAAGGTGGCAAATCCGTGGAAGATTATTATCAAAAACTACATGTGGGTATGCTTCGTGCTAATGTGCAAGAAGAGGAAAATGCGAAGATGGCTAGATTCTTAGGTGGGCTAAATAAAGAGATCCAAAACATTATGCTTGCAAAGCAGAGAGGCAAGTGCAAGGAAAGAGAGAGGGTTACAGTAAATCGGGGCCGCACATACTCTAGTTCTCCCACACATTGGAAGGGGTCCAACTAGCAGCAGAAAGGTGATCAATCTTCCTCTAGTCGAACTACTGTACCTGCTGCCCGAGAAACCTACTAGTTCCAACAAGACAGCTGCTACCCCTACCAAATCAGCATCATCGGTTGCTTCTACTGGTAGGACAAGGGAGATTAAGTGCTTCAAATGCAAAGGAAAGGGTCACTACATGAGAGATTGTCCAAATCAGTGAGCCCTTGTCATGAGAGAAGATGGCGAGTATACGTCAGCAAGCGAAGTGGAGGAAGATGAATCTGATCATGAGAAGTCCGAGAATAATTCTGATTCTGATTCAGAGGAGATCACCTTTGATACAAGTCATGTTAGCCTTGTTGTTTGTCGAGTTCTCAATTCTTAAATGGAAAAGGCAGAGAGAGGACAGCGCCACAATTTATTCCAATCCAAGTTTGTGATCAATGAGCACTCATGCAAGGTGATAATTGATGGTGGAAGCTGTAATAATATTGCGAGTTCAGAGATGGTTGAGAAGCTTGGTTTGACCACACGCTCACACTCGTAGCCATACTACATTCAATGGCTTAATTCTTATGAAAAATTGAAGGTAACAGCAAGGGTACGTGTGCATTTCTCCATTGGAACCTATGCTGATTTTGTGGACTGTGATGTGGTGCCAATGCAAGCTTGTGCATTGTTACTTGGGAGGCCATGGCAATATGACAAGGATACTACACACCATGGGCGCTTGAACAAGTATTCTTTTATACACAAAGATAAGAAGGTTTCATTGGTTCCGATGTCACCAGAGGAAATTCTCAAGGATGATTTAGATAGGGCTGAGCGTGAGAGAAAAAAAAAGGAGAAGAGTGTCATCCACAAAACAGGGAGCGAGCGCCACCAGCCCAAAGTGAGAGGAAACAAAGAAAAGAGTGAAAAGAAAAGTAAGCTACCATGTAAGGGACATGTTTTATTAGCCACAAAAAGTGAGATGCGAGAGTTCAAGAACCAACCCAAAGAGTGTTTTGCAATTGTGTGCAAAGACACCCTTTTCCCTACTAATGCTTCACCCTCTACCTTGCCAGATTCGGTTGTTTCCTCGATGTAGGAATTTAAAGATGTGTTTCCGAACGAGATGCCGGCGGGGCTGCCACCATTGAGAGGGATAGAGCATCAAATTGATTTGGTTCCAGGGGCATCTTTGCCTAACCGCCCTCCATATCGAACCAACCCTGAAGAGACGAAAGAAATTCGACGCCAAGTGCAAGAACTGCTCGACAAAGGGTACGCACGAGAGAGCTTAAGTCCATGTGCTGTTCCAGTTTTACTTGTGCCTAAAAAAGATGGATCATGGAGAATGTGTATTGACTGTAGAGCTATCAATAACATTATTGTTCGATATCGTCATCCTATCCCTAGATTAGATGACATGCTTGATGAGATAAGTGGCTCCACTGTCTTTTCTAAGGTTGACTTGCGTAGCGGATACCACCAGATTAGAATGAAGCTAGATGATGAATGGAAAACTGTTTTTAAGACTAAATTTGGTTTGTATGAATGGTTGGTTATGCCTTTTGGTCTTACTAATGCACCTAGTACGTTTATGCGCTTGATGAATGAAGTTTTACGGTCTTTTATTGGAAAGTTTGTGGTGGTTTACTTTGATGATATATTAATTTACAGCAAGTCTTTAGAAGAGCATTTGGATCATTTGCGCCAAGTTTTTGCTGCTTTGAGAGAGGCACGCTTGTTTGGTAACCTCGAGAAGTGCACCTTTTGCACAGATCGAGTTGTTTTTCTTGGTTTTGTTGTGACTGCGTAGGGAATTGAAATGGATGAACAGAAGGTGGAGGCTATTCGAGCTTGGCCTACGCCTACGACGGTCACACAGGTGCGAAGTTTTCACGGACTAGCCGGTTTCTATCGACGGTTCGTGAAGGATTTTAGCTCGCTCGCTGCACCACTCAATGAGTTGACGAAGAAGAATGTGCCATTCAAATGGGGTAAAGCACAAGAGAATGCCTTCAACACGCTCAAAGATAAGTTGACAAATGCACCGCTCTTACAACTTCCTGATTTTGATAAGACATTTGAGATAGAATGTGATGCTAGTGGTATTGGCATTGGTGGAGTTCTCATGCAAGAAAGAAAACCTGTTGCTTACTTTAGCGAAAAACTTAATGGTGCATCTTTGAATTATTCTACATATGACAAAGAATTGTATGCACTGGTTCGAGTTTTAGAAACATGGCAACATTACTATGGCCAAAAGAATTTGTCATACATTCAGACCATGAATCACTGAAACATATTCGTAGTCAAAGCAAATTGAATCGTAGACATGCTAAGTGGATTGAATTCATTGAGACATTTTCATATGTTGTGAAATATAAAAAGGGAAAAGATAATCAAGTAGCTGATGCTTTGTCTAGAAGATATGCTTTGTTAACCCAACTTGATTGCAAAATTCTTGGTTTAGAAGGATTGAAAGAACTATATGCAACTGATGTGGATTTTAAAGAAATTTATGATAAGTGTAAAGAAGGGAGGTGTTGGGATAAATATGTGTTGAATGATGGTTACCTGTTCAGAGCTAACAAGCTATGTGTCCCTGCAAGTTCCGTTTGTCTTCTTTTGTTGCAGGAATTCCATGAAGGTGGATTGATGGGTCATTTTGGTGTTCATAAGACTGAGAACGTGTTGGTCACACACTTCTACTGGCCAAAGATGAGTCGTGATGTTGAGCTCTATGTGAAGAGATGCACTACTTGTCAAACAGCTAAGTCCCGCTTAAACCCACATGGCTTGTATACATCTCTTCCTATTCCAAAAACGCCTTGGGAGGATATATCTCTGGATTTTGTCTTAGGGTTGCCTAGGACAAAGAGGGGAAGGGACAGTGTATTTGTTGTCGTTGATCGGTTTTCTAAGATGGCTCATTTTATACCTTGTCATAAGAGCGATGATGCTACTCATGTTGCGGATTTGTTTTTCAGGGAGGTCGTTCGTTTGCATGGTGTACCAAGGACAATTGTTTCTGATCGCGATGCGAAATTTTTGAGCCATTTTTGGAGGACATTATGGGGAAAGCTAGGAACAAAGCTACTGTTTTCTACAACATGTCATCCCCATACTGATGGGCAAACAGAGGTTGTCAACCGCACACTTGGTACAATGTTGAGGGCCATACTAAAGAAGAACTTGAAGCTATGGGAGGAGTGCCTGCCTCACATTGAGTTTGCATACAATTGGGTTGTTCATTCGACGATAAAGTTCTGCCCGTTTGAGGTTGTGTATGGTTTCAAGCCAATAGCACCGATTGATCTACTACCTTTACCTCCTCCGGAAAGGGTAAATTTGGATGCCGAGGAGAGGGCGGAGTATATTTGCAGGATACATGAGACAACCAAAACAAACATCGAAAAGATGCAAGCCCAATACAAGAAGCATGCAAATAAGGGACGGAAAGAATTGTTGTTCGAGGAAGGTGACTTAGTTTGGTTGCATTTGTGCAAAGATCGGTTCCCCGAACAGCGCAAGTCTAAGCTAATGCCCCGAGGAGATGGACCGTTTAAAGTGCTATCAAAGATTAATGACAATGCCTACAAGTTAGAGTTGCCCACTGACTATGGAGTGAGTGATACATTCAATGTTGCTGACTTATCTCCATACCTCGGTGATGAGGATGAGCCAGAGTCGAGGTCGACTCCTTCTCAAGAGGGGGAGTATGACGAGGACGTCATTAGCACACACGAAAAAGATTCAATTAGCATGCAAGGTCCAATGACACGATCCCGTACACGACGCCTTGGACAAAAGGTGAATTCGTTTCTTAAACAAAATAATTATTTAATTACGGAACAAATGATACATCCGGCCTAGGTGGGGTTGGCCGAGGCCCAACAAATTAAGGCTGCCCGGACCCCAACAGTTCTTTAGCACACCTACTCGGAGAGAGGCCCAATCGCCCCAAAAGACTAGTCCAATGGGGAAAGGGTAGCTCTCCCTTTTAAGGTGGCTTCCTCCTCCCAAGTTAAGCGAGGTAGGTTTATTCAGAGACTCCACGGTCGCCGCCCGACTACAACTGGGCCAACTGGGCCGTTGCGTCTTTGCCAACGGGTATTGGTGGAGGATGTCCTCATCACTCCCCTCATCTAATCTAACCCTAAGTCCCTCTCCACCCAGGCACAGGCAATCACACGCCGCCTCTCCCCTCAGCCACCGCCCGCCCGCCCCCCTCGGCCTCCCCTCAAACGCCACCCCTCTCCACCGCCAGCGTACACCTCCAGGAGACGCTCCATGCCGACGAGGGGGTCCTCTGCCGCCTCCTTCTCCTACAGTCCGCTGGCGACGCGGGTGTGGTGCCGCGCGGGCGGGCGAGGCTCGGGGTCCCGACGCGGCAGCGGAGCTCTAGAGGCAGCGCGGCGGAGCTTGGGAGGAGGCGCGGCGCTAGGAAGGTCTTGACACCCAAATTTGGCACAAAAATACGGTTATTTTAGTGGCCAAAAGAGGGTGAAAATAGCATATTCGGCCAAAAAAGAAGCTAGATCGGTATATACTCAGGCATCATTATTGGTTGATCAGCTAATATTTGGAAAAGATCATAATCGGTTTTTATGCATGCATATATACGCGGAAGGATTAGATAGCCGATCAAAAGAGGTGATGAACTGGTTAGCGGATCGGCTTATGCATTAATGGTGTGGCAAATATTAAAAAGTTGATCAGGCATGTATATACACAGAAGGAGCTAATAGCCGAGCATGTATCTTATTGGGAGGAGAATACTTGATCAAGCATGGATGTGATGCAGATCTGCTTCTATACATAAATTAATAGCCAAGCCTGAGCGTCATGGTTAATGAATAATTAAAGACCACTTGAGGTGATCAGCCATACACGTATATGGAATATTCAGGCACGCATACATGGAACGGTATGGGAAGATGAAGCCATATATGGCAAAGAACATCTCACGTGAAGACCAAATAAAAGAGGAGTATACGATCTGGAGTACGTAGCCGATTAGATCATTGATTAGCTGATTCAGCAATATATGGAAAGCTCTACGTGAAGACTAAGCTGTCTAGATGATTCACAATCGGCTTTACATATCAAGCACATCACGTGATGAAGACCAAGCCAGGAAAAGCTATACGTGATTAGCAATGAGAGGAAATTATGGAGACATCACGTGGAGACATGGCAAGCTACGAAGAATCACGTCGGCTAGCTTTTTATATTAATCTGCTTTTATATTATTGAGTAAAATGCACCGGCGGCCCTCGAACTTGGCAGGGGGTGTCATCCGGTCCCGAACTTAAAAACCAATTATTCGGTCCTCGAACTTGGCACGGGTGTCATCCAGTCCCTCGAACTTGGCACGGGTGTCATTCGGTCCCGAACTTAGAAACCAACTATTCGGTCCCGAACTTGGCACGGGTGTCATCCAGTCCTCAACTTGGCGGGGGGTGTCATCCAGTCCCCAAACTCAAAAAATTTATAAGATTTATCCTAATTTTCATGATCTTCCCATAGTTTTATAAGATTTTTTTCTTTTTTATGATATTTCTAAATATTGTATACTTGTTTTTGAATGTTTTAATGACTTTCTAAAATTTATATGTTTTTTCTTATTTTTTTGGATTTTTAATGATTTTTTTCTAAATTTATTTGAGTTTGGGGACCTGGATGACACCCCCTGCCAAGTTTAGGGACCTGGATGACACCCCGTGCCAAGTTCAAGGACCCGAATAGCTGGTTTCGAAGTTCGGGACCTAATGACACTCGTGCAAGTTCAGGGACCCGAATAGCTGGTTTTCTAAGTTCGGGGACCGGGATGACACCCCCTGCCAAGTTCAAGGGCCGCCGGTGCATTTTACTCTATATTATTAGATATATATTGAGTCAGTTTGTATCTAGTCCGTGCCTTGCACGATAAGTCTAGTTGGTTAGTTATTTTAGGTAACTAAGAGATAGAGTCCATGTCAAGTTATCGGATTAGCCGGTGCGTCGTCACTATAAATAAGAGCTGCGGTGCGGCATGTAAAAGACCTCTCTTTCAATCAATAATACATCTACTATTTCGTCTACCTTTTACCCTTGTGCTATGAATCCGATCGATCTGCTCGTATCGGTTTTCTGAGTACAAATGCCGACGTCTACTGTCTCGACTAAGATCGATCTTCTCGTCGTCAACTCCCTCTGTAGGGACTGCCTCGGTTCAGTCCGATCTTCTCGCCGTCGGCATCGAAATACTATCTCTTAGTGGCATTGCTGCGCATCGCCGTCTGCCAAGAGGAGTTAGGTTTCGCCCGGAATACTATCTCTCGGTGGCATTGCTGCGCATCGCAGTCCGCCGAAGGTGTTAGGTTCCATCTTGCTCCATCGGCTCGACGTTTCATCGTTAAGCCGATCATCGGTTTATTTCCAAGCTATCAGTAAATCGACATTACTTCGCCGGTATCTTGCCTATCTGAAACCTTGCCGATTGCAAAAGGTCAAATCGGCTGGCGCGTCCTCGGAAAGCCCGATCCCCTGTTGTTCGGCGGTAGTTGGTGCCGGTAAATCACTTTTCCGCATCAACAGGAGGCAGTGCGGCGGCGGAGCTGAGAGGCGGCGCTGGGGCACGGATGCGGCTCGCTCCGTGCTCCCCGACGGCGGCGCGGCGATGCGGCCTCCTCCCCCACGGCGATGCGGCCTCCTCTCCCACGGCGGTGCGGCCTCCCTCCCTGGCTCCCTGATGGCGGCAGCTTCCCTCTCTGTTCTAGCGCAGAGGCTAGACCCGATGGGTACCCATTCGGGTCCGGGTACCCATCGGGTCCGGGTCTGGGTCCGGGTTTGGACCCGTGCACACCTCTGGGTCTGGGTCTGGGTCTGGGTCGACGTCTTGGGTCTCGGGTCCGAGTCCACGGAAGCTGGACCTGGAGGACCCAGACCCATTGCCATCCCTAGTCGTCGAGGCTCGAAACATCTGCAAGTCTAAAAAGTAACGCCGTTATCTACTCTCGACGGCCAGACATTAGGTGGTCGAGAGTAGCCTTTGCATCACGTTGGCTTTGGCTGCATATCTCTGTGCTGACATACTCTCGGCGGCTTCACAGGAAACCATCTAGACAACCTTTTTTAAAAGAATGATGATGCAGCAGCGACAGTGTAGAGTCGAACCCACGGCCTCGCGAGTGAGTATATGCACGCACCGTGCTCCGCTGTGCAATTTGATTTTAGTCGAGCTATAAAGACAAGAATCCCTTTTGTGACTCGGGATGTTATAGGGCTCTCTCGACGGCCTTGGCCTAAGCCGTCGAGCTAAGTATATATGGCCTGGAGTCATCTCTCTCAACCGTTGAGAGTGTCTAAAATTGTGTTTAATTATGTTTTTAATATTATTTAAAAAATGAAATATTGTACAATTATTTTTGGGTGCTTAGTAATTTTTAAAAAGAATTTTTATATATTTATTATGAAATATGTATGAATTGTGTGCCATGTAAGGTTTGCTTAGTACTTATTTGTAAAATATTTTTAAACTTCAAACTATTTTCAAATTGTATTATACATGTATGGGTTGTATGAATGAAAGTGTTGCTAATGATATATGTAATCTTACTTTCGCAACTCCCGAAGTAATGCACAAATTAGTATAGTTGGTTTAATGTAATTAAATTTATAAATTAAGAGAAGCACAAATTTATATTTTTTGTAAAAATATGGTATATTTTTTGTTCATTCGATGTATCAAAAATTGGCGAATGTATAAATATAGTCAAGTATCAAATTAATTAATTTCCTCGTGTCTCTCTTAAAATCAAGACTTTACTCTTGTTTAATTCTAGGGAGGCGTGTGTCATTTCGGTCCAAATGTAATTGGCCTGTTAGTTAACGTTGAGGTATTTCAAGCATATATATGGTACATATCAACTCGAAAAACCTACTATTTCGTTAATTGGGACGCCATCTTGGTTTTGATATATACGAGCCAATTAATATGCAATCAAAGTTACGGTGCAACCACTGTGCAACTGAACTATTAAAAGTTGTAAAAAAATTCTGAAAAAAGTTTTAGATGTACTCTTCAACTTACTCTACCTCTGTATAAAATTTTAAGTTCAAATTCATCCTATATTAAAAGTAACAAAGAAAAGATAAAATTCTATCAATTTTGAACTCAAATTCAAATTCTATCAAAGCTGCCAGTTTTTTCCTTTTTTATAACTCTTAATATAAAATGAACTTTGATTTGAAACTTAATACATAGGTGGAGTAAACAATTAAGTACATCTACAAATTTTTTCAAATTTTTTTTTATGACTTTCGATAGTTCGATAGCACGCCTGCAGATGTTGGTTGTTATTCGCATTGAGAGACTAGCAAGTAATGTTAACGATCGACGACCAATGACCGCACCAATATGCGTACAGTCGATTTCGGATCGAGTATATGCACCCACACTTGCGGCATGCATGCGACAAGTTGGAACACATGGTTAATTAGTTTTGGATGCGTACTAGCACACGCCGAAGGAGAAGGACATACATATATACTGCTTTGGTCGTTCTACAGTATCTAGTATACGCCCGTACGTACATATTGGGAGTTTTCAGTCTTGGGACCAGGTCGAAGAAAAAGGGGATATACACACAAAATAACGAGTACCTGAGCAAGATGACGACGAGGCTCGTGTCTCCCTTCTATAGAATAATTGATGAAACCATACACGATACACACTGCCGCAGTGCCGCTACGGCCACGCTAGGTTGGACCAGGGTCCGAGCTGTCAGGGGAATCCATGTGATCAGCAACCCGGCCGTCCCCCACCTCGAGAACCACGTCGCCAACAGTGATAGCTCGAAATCTCTCCCTCACACTGTCACACAGACACGAACAAACTTGCTCGTGTATGTGTGCCCAATGCGGCAGTCACTTTTGGAACAGCTTGATGTCGTCACCAAACTTTCTAGGATTGCCTTTTCTTTCTAAAGCTACACAGAGAAAAGGTTTAAATTAACGACCCATGCTTCCGATGTTCTTGTCAACCAAGATTGGTTATTAATTATTCCCTTATAAAATTCACGCACTATATAAGTTCGATCTTGTTTAAAAGATAAAAGTTAATCATTTTTTAGCCGTATGAAATGCTTTGAGAGGGGGAGGGGGCGCTTTCTCTGAGTCTATTTTGTGGGCAAACCTCAATCGACATACTGGTTCAATGGATTTCAATCCAGTGGTCTGTATCTCTATTTCCTTTCTATACACACCAGCGATGCCTCAGACCATCTCCAAGGGGACATCTATTCAGGGGTCATTTTTTCTTTGTGAAGATATTCTGGTACCTTGAGATACTCTAACAGGATTTCTTCGTGGTTCTTTTTAGAAAAAATTTCTTCATGCATTCTCTTTAGAAATGAAATTTTTCTCCGTTTTCTTCACAAATTTCTTTAAAAGGATGTTGTTGGAAATGGTAGGGAATAAAAGAAAAGAATGTGGGGGAAGGGAATGAAACGAAAGGAAAATGAATGGAGATGGTCTTAGCCCTCTTGATCTAACCTAAATCCCTAATCCTACCCTTTATTCTCCCCCGACACATCTATCGGCCCCACCCCTCCTCCTCCCTATCTGGCAAGACCCCTCAGCCCTCCTTTCACTCTAGCGCTGCCCCTCCTCCTTCTTCCGTCCTCCGCCTGTCTCTCTTGTTGTTTGCGCGCTTCCCCCGGCCAGCCCCTGCTGACCCACCTACCAGCGATTGGTGCTGTCGCTGCGTCCCCATTCTCCCGTCTCCACTGGCGGATCTACCTCCCGGGCAGGGTGGGCAATCGCCTGGCTCAGTGGGAGGAACACGCCACAGATATGTGTCTTTGCGGCATGAATTCTTCGATGCAATTTGCCCGATCGATGGAAAGCGGCAATATCTGATGTCGTGATAAAAATGCAGTAATGGAAAGATGCGAGAGGATCGATTAGACAATATGCTATTGTGGTTTGTGGGCAGTTGAGCCGTTAGCTAGCTTCTGCGGTCATGTCACTGATCCACTTAATTTGCCAAAACCAACATGATAGGAGGCCACCATATCAGATCAAACATGACATGATCAAGAGCCACCGGGCGCCGCAGTATTAATTCATTACTTCAACATATTTATGTAAAATCTTCCTGTTTTATAAACTACGCTACTAATATAGAAAGTTATGTAGGTAAAAGAGGCGCCCTCAAAACTTATGTAAATCTAGCCAACCCAAATATTTTGAGTCATCTTGACGATACTTTCCAAAGCTATCAAAATTAACCTACCATTCCAGCGGCCGCAGGTGCTCCAATCTCTTATTGTGTTGTTTATCTTTCAATCCCTTGGGCTCGTGGTGCTTGAACTTATGCAACCTGTAAAAGCATCTTGGTTATTTGACATATATCTTTTGTTTTCAATTTGTGGCTTGTAAAATTTCCACACAATTTAGTCTCACAAAATCATTTCTTTAACATGGCCAATTCATTTTTTAGTGCTCCCAAAACCTGTTTTAATTAAATATTTTGATTCTGGATCTCTCGAAGCATATGTTAAATACCAACAAGCTTGCCCAGGCTTACAAAAAATTCTGGCTCCACCACTGCCAGTCTCTCCGTCCACCCTAACTCTCACCATCTACGTCAATTTGCTCCCCGATATTGCCCGACCATCTTTGACTGTGCCGATGGCTCCAGCGCCTCACCGCACCCACCACTATCCCATTTCCACCACTAGTATGTCGCCTCCCATGGCCTCCCTCTAAGCCTAGGGCATAGGGTACTATCCGCACATCCCTAACCCTAACACAGTCGAGCTCTACGAGGTGGCGCCGATTGGCATGGAGGAAGATGGCGGCACATGTATGTTGGATGAGATTTTTGTTGTTTTCAGTCACCTTATGTGTACCAAATACCAACAAAAAAATATGTGAGGTTTAGACATTGAGGATCACATGTAAGATGATGACATGTATGCATTTATATATCATCATCATTGTTATCTTGAATTCCTATGTTTCGTTATACACTAGCATCTAAAAGACTTCTTAGCATCCAAACAACTTCTTTTAACGAAAAATCCAAACAACTTGGCTCTTTCATCAGCATGATTCTTAAACCACAATAATATGATAGCACAAAAATACAGGCGCACGGTATTGAAATCTAGAAGAGTTGTTTAATCACAGATCATGAATTCTTATCGGCACAACCACTCTCTTTTGGTCTATTTAGTTTTGACGAAACAATGTTGTATTTGAAAGAAAGGATGTTTTCATTTCATGGGCCATTTTCAGGGGAGGCCATTGTTACTGTATTGGGAGTTACTGCAAAAATATGATTATAGAGTAGCGATGCAAAAGACGTGCCATCTATTGGAGGTGGTGGTCAAGGAGTTCTTCACTATGTATGGATATCTTGTCCTAATCTAGGAGGTCTTGTCCATTCGGCAGTTAAACTCTTATGGACAAAGAAGATTGCAGTAGGCAAAATAATCTTAGATAATTTTGGACTTGGTTCAATTTTGTTCAAAGCTGTTGTCTAATCCATGACAATTAGTTCACTTGGTATACATATGACATATGGTGGCGTGGATGACATAGAATGTGCATATAGAATTGTTTCTTGTTTGTACTTCTATAATTGGCTAGCTATATGTAGCATAGGAATTGGTGTATGTTGTTTGTGGATATATGAGGCGGTATATACAAAGAAAAAAGTTGTCTATACATTGTATAAATAATGGTTATGGACATAAATACTATATGAACAATAATGGGTACTAGCTATAGCATATTGTATAGAAAAAATATATCAAAATGTCACTCTCAACAAGTGGCATCGCTAAAATGCTGTCAGTGGGCTTGAGTAGCATTTTAGTGAATCCATTTGTTGAGAGTGGCTTGCAAGCAAATCACATATATTTCTAGTTTGTTTATTTTCATGTATGAAACTACATACATGATCATACGAGGATATGTTTTCTATTTTTCCTATGATTTTTTTTTGGGTTATTTCTAATATACAGAGAGACCTTATGGTCAACTGTGCTTTATGAAACTAGAATCGAAAACCTTTTAGGAAACTCGACGCCACTTAATGATCTGAACGAAACAGGAGACACGATGGTTGGTAACGTAATTTGACCTAATTAAGAGCCCTATGTCTGCATGGCATGCCTATGGGGGCACCTTCCCATCAACAATTCTATAACAATTTTTTTTTTGACAAAGGAAGTTTTAATAGAACTCAAGTCAAATACATCGAGTTGATACAACAACTTGAGATCTCTTCCGACCTCTGCATAATAAAATGCACACAACCAAAGGAAGCACAAAAGACAAGCACGCTAATGACTATCAATCTGAAGGCTAGACCGCCACCCATGTGCCTGGATAAAAAAAGCCTTTGCCACTCGCTCCAAATGACGCCAAGCTGCCCCAACCAAATCCTGTGAAGACGGCTTCTGGAGGATAGCCTAAGCTTGCAACCAATGAATAATACGGTATATAACCTGCATAGGAGAATAGAGATGTTTTTTGTCAAAAACCATATCATTCCTACATAGCCATAGCGACCAACAAGTAGCAGTCGCCCCTAGTAGGATTAATCTCTTCAAGTCATTCCTAACACCCCAAAGCCAAGCACCAAACATGTGTGAAACACCACGGGGTTTAGGCAGACCCACGACAGCCCAAACAAAAGACCAAGTTGCATTAGCAAGCTGACAATAAAAAATAAGTGTTGTATTGTCTCATCATGATAACAGAAGCAACACTTTTTGCTACCTTGCCACCTTCGCTTAAGAAGGTTGTCTTTGGTAAGAATGACCCCTCGTTTAAGATACCAAAGAAAAATCTTAATCTTTAACAGTATTTTCAATTTCCAAATCCATTTGTTTATGTTAGGGATATCACAATGAATCAATGCAAGGTAGTGTGATTTCACAGAGAATTCTCCATTAGCACGTAAGTTCCATCGGAATTCATCTTGTTCTTGTATAAGAGACACATTAGCAATACGAGGTAACAAAGTATTCCAAGCTACTAATTTTGGCCCAACAAGATCTCTTCGCCATGAAATGTTTGCGGATTAGAGCTGAGTACATCAGCCACTGTAGCATGCTTATGTCGGACGATATTATATAGACATGGATATTGCTCACAAAGAGGGCTAATACCAAGCCATTTGTCTTCCCAGAATCTGATCTGAGAGCCATCCTTGACTAAGAACATGCCAAACCGGAGAAAGTCTCCCTTTACTTTCATGAGACTAGCCCAAAAATGTGAGTCCCCTGTTTTCCATTGAACTTGTGTAATTGGCCTCGATCCAAGGTATTTGTTTCGAATAAGTTGCTGCCAGGTACCCTCGGATGTAAGTAACTTGTACAGCCACTTACTAAGGAGTGCTGTATTTTTAGTTTCAAGATCAACTATACCCAAGCCACCTTGATCTCTAGGTCGACACAAAGCGGACCATTTGGCAAGGCGATATTTTCTTTTGTGGTCGTCACCTTGCCAATAAAACCTAGAACGAAAGTAATCAAGTTTTCTAACAACTCCCTTTGGAATTGAAAAGAATGACATCATATACATAGGAAGGCTGCTAAGCACTGAGTTTATCAATGTAAGTCGCCCTCCCGAAGATAGATATTTTCCTTTCCAGCTACTGAGTCTTTTTTCAAAGCGTTCCTCAACTGTTTTCCAATCCACATTTCTAAGTTTCCTATAATGAATAGGAATACCAAGATACTGCATAGGAAATTCACCATTAGCATAGCCAAAAAGATCCATATATTGTTGTTCCATTGTCTTCGCATCCCCAAAACAGTAGAGCTCACTTTTATGGAAGTTTATTTTTAGTCCTGAGAGTTGCTCGAATGCACACAAAAGGAGTTTCATGTTCCGAGCCTTCAAGGTCATGTTCCAAAAAGAGAACTGTATCGTCAGCATATTGTAGTATAGAGAGGCCGTCATCTATAATATGAGGCAGTACACCACCAATTTGACCATCTGTTTAGCCCGGTTGATAATGACTGCCAGCATGTCGGCAACAATATTGAAAAGGATAGGTGAGAGTGGGTCTCCTTGCCGAAGGCCTTTTTTCGTTTGAAAGTAAGGCCCGATCTCATCATTTACATTGATCGCCACACTTCCCCCCGATACAAAGGATTCAATCCACTTTATCCATTTAGGTGAAAATCCTTTCATCCGAAGGGTTTGAAAAAGAAATGGCCATCTCACTTTATCATAAGCCTTTTCAAAATCAATCTTGAAGATAATTCCATTTAACTTTTTTCGATGAAGCTCATGAACTGTTTCATGAAGAATGACAGCTCCCTCGAGGATATTGCGTCCCCTCATGAAAGCAGTTTGGGTCGGGCTAATGATGTGGTCTGCAACCGAAGATAACCTTCGAGTAGCAACTTTAGTAAAGATTTTGTAACTGACATATTAGTCATTGGAATCTCGACCGCATATCGGTTGAGACCCCTTACGAGTCTATGCCACAATTGTCTTGGTCATTCCCTATTACACTAGGGCTACCCATTCATATAGTGAGGCCAGCTACAAGTCTGACTTCAAATCTAACATACTCTGTCTATCACAACTCTACATACTCATATATACATTCGACATAGATTCTAACAAATTAAAGCCATCCTTTTCCTTTTCCTGAGGATTGCTCGAACGGTAGGATTTACTTGTGATACTTCGCTGATGGAGACACTGAGCCGTTTCTAGCTAGCTTCTGCCGGGGAAGCCGGCAACGGAGAGAACGACGAAACCGCTACAGATCGCCATCAAGAGATGACTAGCGCGCTTGCCATGGTTTGAAGATTTGCGTGCTAGTAATACATATGATATGCCGCAAAAGCTGGCTATATTATATCCTTTCGAAGTTATATATTACAATAATCTGGTCCGGTCTTATAGTGCTCCGGACTGGCTGTGTCATCTAGCTGCCTCACCTCGATCTGTTTACCATGTGGCACGTACGTTGCGCACCGCCAAAAGACATTCCTGGGGGGTATCCGTCTCGGTACTTGCCGGTACTGCGCACATATAAGATTGCACCTAGCTAGAATAAGGTTTTCAATCTAGAATTTATGTGGATGATAAGAAGAAAAGAGAGTATATATGTGTAAATATTTTGGTTCTCTTTGAGTTGCGGTTTAGTTTTGTTTTTTTATTGAGCCAATTTTTTTCATTTTTACAGCCCATCTGCTGTAACATTTTGTAATAATATGTTCAGTGCTTTGTAAGATCTTTCTCAAAAAAATATAAAAAATATTTAAATTTTATTTTAAAAATATTTTCATGCCTCTTTTTAAAAACCCTCAACTTTTGGTTCAACCAAACAAAACTGCAAATCAAAGAGGGCTTCAATTAAACCATCTCTCCAATACAAGATCAACTCTCAACAATTTAAAAACTTTGAATGTGAGAAAACCATCTATAAAAATACGAGTACGAGAACCATCTCTAGCATTATACTCCATATACTACTATCTTTATCGATATATATAAATAGCGACCGTCTCTACCATACTGTACACATGGTAAGCGTACAATGGAGTTACTCCTGTTACTGTAGCTGTGGCTCCAAGTCTACGACCACAAGAATATTCATGGCTAAGTGACAGCAGAGAGGTCTCCTCGAACTTGCCACCTCGCACGTTTCAATTACTTCGGCCCTGTGATCTGTGCATATGCTTGGATTCTTTCTTGCAAGCCGTGCTCGATCGTTTTGTACGGACACTTGGCATGGTATCGTATGTGGTACCAACGTCGGGGCTGCCTACACGAAATGTTACAGCTAGTATCGTGTGTGTGTGTGTGTGTCTATATATATATATATATATATATATATATATATATATATATATATATATATATATATATATACTACTGTACAGGCATTGCTACGTAACGTACGCACGCACGCACTCCATAATGGAGTTTGTTTTTTGACAACAAGATCCATCCATGCATCTTTTCTAAATTAAAGAAAAGCCCGGGGAAAATCCATGCATGCATGCATTCCGCACTACTCCATTATTAAGCGGTAAATAGGAGTATGGTTATCTAAAATGGAATCAACAACGCATGCATGCATATAGAGTAAAATGCACCGGCGGACCTTAAACTTGCAGGGTGTCATCCTGGTCCCGAACTTAAAAACAATTATTCGGTCCTCGAACTTGCACGAGTGTCATTCGGTCCCGAACTCGAAACCATATTCGGGTCCTTGAACTTGGCACGGGTGTCATCCAGTCCCTAAACTTGGCGGGGTGTCATCCAGTCCCCAAACTCAAATAAATTTAGAAAAAAAATCATTAAAAATCCAAAAAAATAAGAAAAAACATATAAATTTTAGAAAGTCATTAAAACATTCAAAAACAAGTATACAATATTTAGAAATATCAAAAAAAAGAAAAAAAATCTTATAAAACTATGGGAAGATCATGAAAATTAGGATAAATCTTATAAATTTTTTGAGTTTGGGGATCTGGATGACACCCCCTGCCAAGTTGAGGGACCTGGATGACACCCCGTGCCAAGTTCAGGGACCCGAATAGCTGGTTTCTAAGTTCGGGGACCGGAATGACACCCCGTGCCAAGTTCAGGGACCTGGATGACACCCCGTGCCAAGTTCAGGGACCCGAATAGCTGGTTTTCTAAGTTCGGGGACCGGGATGACACCCCCTGCCAAGTTCGAGGGCCGCCGGTGCATTTTACTCCATGCATATACATGCTTACATTTTTGTGTGCATTTTCTTGGTGAATTTAGCTAGATTAATTAGATGGATTACAGGATTTGCCGCTGTACCAAAAGTTTGTAGCCTGTTGGATTTGATGGCTTGGATTCATTGCTCTGGACTCTGGAGCTTATGCGGACAACTGATCATCTCCCAACTCTCAAGTCCCAAACCCCTAAAATGCAGTGGTACACATCGGTTGTGCGGCCGCCCTATAGCTTGTCTCCTTGCCCTTCTGCCCACTGTGAATCCATGTGGCTAGGTACCTTTGAGCTTTGTCCTCCTACCTGTTCCCTCTGCTTGCATGTGATGGGTTACTGGTTCCACATAAGCGATTAGAAACCAGATCGATATGGTCTCATATTAATTAGCAGCTGATGGTCACTGATGAGGAAAGAACATTATAACCGTACCCCAAAAATAAAAATCGAAGCGCCGTTTATATTTTCTAATTAAACGGAGTACACCACATATCATAATGGCAGGGCATTTCATATTCCAAATCATTCCTTCCTTTCCAGCACAAGGTGTTGTCCAAGGTATAGTAGAGTGTACTGTTACTGGGGGTACATAAATGTAAAATAAATGGAGGTACGTAGCCGTCGTCGTCGTCATTGTGAAAAGAAGAAATTGGAAGGAGCAAAGTGAAATAACAAGAGAAGAAAGAGTATGGCTGTACGTAAGCTCAGTCGTACGTCCGCCATACTCGAACAAAGCAAGAAAAAGAAAAGGCAAGCGGATTCAATATATATAGGTGCTCCAGGCAATTTCATGACTAACTGATGGTGTTTTAAAATTCGTGCTCTGCTCCATTTTCCTTTGTATGTTCTTTTGCAATAAACACGTATCAATTTGGCAATAAAAATAATCGTGGCCTTTCTTCTTTCCCCTCGCTTCCTCTCTTTATTATCACCTCTCTAACCTGTTTAAGACATCTCTCCTCCATATGTGTGGCCGCTGGCAACGACCTTGCCTCTCCGCCGGGGCGAAATCGGATATTTGCCCCAAAGTTGAGCTGCCTTTGGATATTTGCCCAAAGTTGAGCTGCCTCTGGATATTTACCCAAAGTTGAGCTGCCTCTAGATATTTGCCCCACTTGGCCTCTTTTGGTTTTGCTTTTGCATCCGGGGGGGTGATTAGAAAATTACCGAAACACAGTTCGGCCGGCCATACCCATGACGACGACGACTTCTTGGATGGTCTCGACTTGGCGCCCACCGCTGCTTTGCCGCATCGACGAGCTCCTGGTACTCCTTCTCCACCGCTTGTCGCCATGAGCATGGATGGGTTGTTCCGGCCTCGGCGACGGTGGTGGCGTCTCCGTCCGACGAGGAAGTCGTCAAGAACTTGATCTGGAGGGTGCCGGAGGCGGTGCGGTGGAGCTCGGCGGCGGCCTTTCTTGCTCCCCGGCAATGGTGGAGGTGGAGAGGAGGAGGAGGAGCGAGGAGGCGAGGGAGACGAAGGAGAGGACGGAGTGGAAGAGGTGGGCCGGGAGGAGGAAGTAGGCCTCGCGGGCCGGAGCTCCTAGCCGCGGCCACCGGGATCCTCTCGCCGATGAGCAATGGCTGGCGCAAGGCACGAGGTGCGGCGGCGCCAAGGCCGCGGGCTCGCAATTTCTAATCACCCCCCGATGCAAAGGCAAAACCAAAAGAGGCTAAGTGGGGCAAATATCCAGAGGCAGCTCAACTTTGGGCAAATATCCAGAGGCAGCTCAACTTTGGGGCAAATATCCGATTTCGCCCTCTGCCGGTGATCACGACGACACCTGCAATCATGCCACATCATCAGCCCATAATACATAGGGACCGAGTTGGCTCCCCTCGATCCACATGTGCAACTATCTCCTTCCCACTAGACTTGATCATAGGAAGCCCGATCCAGCAAGCCTGACCCGGCTCGGCCCGATCAGCGCATCGGGCCGAGCTCGGGCCTCAATCCAAGCAAAACTACAAATTAAGTCGTTGCCGGGCCGGCCGAGCTCAGGTCCGAATCTGAGACCCGACGCATCGGGTCGCACCGAGCTCGGGCCTGGTCTCGGGGGACTGGGCTTTTTCAAGCCCGGCCCAAAGCCCCGACTGGCCTGAGGTTTGAATATGTCTACTTCCCACCAATAACACGAGCTGTTGTGCCACGTTGTTCATCTAGACCATGATGAGGCCTGAAAAGGAGTCGATCATCCATGTGCAATGTGATAGTTTGTCTGGTACGTGACATGGTCGCTGTTAGGGATGGCAGTGGTAACCAACTATTGGTGAGGGGAGCCTGCTTGGTTGCGCCAAAGGGGTTTTCGACAAAGGGGGCACACCCCTATTTCCATTGCAACAGGACAATAGAAACAATGTCTGTAGAGAGATAGAGGGGCATGCTAAAGCCACCGAAGGAAAGTAAAGAGTAGAACTTAGTGATAGAAGCCACATGGGAGTCACTCCCGAGTAGTTCAAAGGCAGACGCAATGCAAACAAAAATGAAAAGGAACAAAATATCTCCCAAAGAAGAACATTTCCGTGTTGACTTTTTCACCACGTGATTCGAGGATGTCGAAAGCGAGCAAGCGCCAAGCGATCAACAGAGGTTTGTTGCGGCGATCTACACCATCGAAAGCAAAGACATCTTTGTTGTCTCCTGCAAATAAGTCCGCCCAAGAACGCAAGGTAGCACAAAGCTCAAATATCACATGAGAGGGATGAGAATTTTTCTCTTCAAAGCACCGCTTGTTTCTTGGAGACCAGATACACCAGCATACAGCAGCTAAGCATGTTATATAAAACTTAGAACCAGAAACCCAGACACCCTTAATCCAACTCACAAAGGAAGATAAGCTAGTAGGGCGGGTAGAAGAACTTAAAGCACAGGCAATAATAACCCAAATTGAGGAATCAACAGAGCAATCAAAGAAAAGGTGTTGTATTGTCTCCAATTTACCGCAAAAGAAGCAAAAAGGGTTACCAGACCAATTTTTGTGAATAAGGACATCTTTAGTCAAAATGGCACCACGAAAGACAAGCCACATGAAGATTTTTATTTTCACTGGGATTTTAGCATGCCAAATAAAGAGGAGATTAAGCCCTTGAGAGTGTGAGTTCAGAGAAGAGTACATGGAGTTAACTGAAAAGGTTTTGTTTTTTGTAATCTTCCAAATGGTAGCATCTTTGTCACTAGTCCTGGTAGTAAAAGCACTCAAACAGTTTTCCTGAAAAGAGCTCCACTTAACTGCAGCATGAGGGGAAAGCATCCTCCTAAGAGGCAAATCCAAGTTGAAAGAAAGGGCTTCTTTGACTGATATTTGGGTTTTGAGGCATATATCAAAGACATCAAGGAATTGATCTTTAAGGGGTTGCTCTTGCCACCATGTATCTCCCCAAAAGTCAATTTTTGAACCATCACCAGCACAGAAGTATCTGAGTTTTTTATAAGAAGGTCTTACTTTAAGTAAACTAGACCAGCAAAAGGAATCTGAGTGTTTAGAAGAGATTAGACTCAAAGGTCTATTTTTCAGATATTTTTTGGAAATGATTTGATTCCAAACACCAGTTTTAGATTCCAACTTCCAAAGCCATTTGCACAGGAGGCTGGTATTAAATTGTCTTAGATTTTTTATGCCTAGACCGCCTCTGTTTTTTGGTAAGCAAAGCACCTCCCATTTTACCAGATGGTATTTTCTTTTGGCAAGAGAGCTCCCCGAGAAGAAGTCTCTTCCGATTCATCAATTTTTTAATCACGGTGGTGGGAATCCGAACATGGACATATGGTATAGGGAATGCCGGAAAGGCAAAGCGCAATAAGTGTAAGTCTACCACCTTTTGACAAAGAGCTACCTTTCCAGAACTAAGCTTTTTCGGACTTTTTCCACCACAAAGTCCCAATCCTGCACTCAGGCTTGGAGAAACCAACAGGACACCCAAATATTTCATGGGAGAGTACCCAAAGAGCAATTAAACAGAGAAGTGTATGCAAGTTCTTTATCAGGATCACCATTGACAAGAAAAAGTTCACTTTTGAGGAAGTTTATCTTTAAACCAGACATTGTTTCATATAAGTACATCAGAAGTTTGAAATTTCTAGCTTGAGGTAAATCATCTGACAAGCATATAACAGTATCGTCTGCATATTGAAGAATTGCACACCCACCATCCACTAAATGAGGAGCCACCCCGAGATGATTTTATTTTGTAAAGCGCTTTCAACCATTTTAGACAATGAGTCAAGAACTGGTTAAAGAGTAAGGGGAGGGATCACCTTGCCTCACACCCTTTTCACTAAGGAAATAATTACTCTTAACCCGTTAATCATCACATTAAGAGTTCCATTTTTACAACCTTAGCAATCCAAGAGCACCACAAGGGAAGCCTCTAATGTTAAGACAAAGGAAAAGAAATTCCCAATTCACCTTATCAAAGGCCTTCTCAAAGTCTAGCTTAAGAAAAACAAAGCACAAGTATTGGTCCTTTTGACTTCATGCATTAATTCATGCAAAGTTAGCACACCATCCATGATATCGCGCCTTTGAGGAAAGCATTTTGGGAAGAAGAAATTATACGATTGAGAACAGGTTCTAGTCGATTGTGAGCACTTTGGTGATTATTTTGTAAATGGAGTTCAAGAGACAAATAGGCTGAAGTGTTGAATGCGTTAGAATCGATTTTTAGGAATAAGAGTAATAACACCAAAGTTTATTCTGCCAACATCCAATACACCTCTGTGGAAGTCAGAGAATATATTCATTAGATCAATTTTAATCACATCCCAACAGGATTGAAAGAACTCAATGGGGAGGCCATCAGGTCCAGCAGCCTTGTTCAGACCAAGGGAGAAGACTGCATTCTTAATCTCCTCAAGAGAGAAGTCAGCAGTGAGAGCAGAAATTTCAGAGTCATTTACTAGACCAGATTCACTCCAAATGTCACCCAAGATGAAGTGAGAGGGTTGAGAAAGATTTTCTTCATGGAAGAGAGATTTATAATAAGCAGCAGCATAATTAACAAGATTATCAACACCTGAAATTTCCTGATCACCGTCTTGGAAAGAAGAAAAAAGATGATTCCTACGTCTACCATTAGCAATGCGATGGAAGAAAGCAGTGTTGTTATCACCTTTGAGAAGCCAAAGGGCATGAGATCTAGTTCTCCAATACTCCTCCTCATAGTCACACATTTCATGAAGGGAAACGATACAGCGCACTTTCTCATCCAAAAGGCCAGCGGTGAGAGGGGTAGATTCCTCCAAATTTTCTAGATTTGCAAGTCTGTCAAGCAAATTTTTTTTAAGAAGTTTGATAGATCCTTTTTTATTCGCACCCCAACCACGGAGTGCTTTTTTGATTCTGCGAGTTTTAATAAGGAAAGAGGAAAGAGCATCTTTAGAGAAAACATCAGAACACCAGTGGGAAGCAACAAAGCTAAGAAAGTCCTCATGTTTGAGCCACCTTTTGTCAAATATAAAGCATTTAGATGTAGAGGGATTATGAGTAAAACCTGAAGTAGAAAGAACTAATGGATTATGATCCGAGAAGAGCCTAGGCAATTTAAATAAATGAGCAAGCGGGAAAATTGATTCCCAGGATGAGGAAATAAAGACCCTGTCAAGTTTTTCTAAGGTGGGGTTAGAATGCATATTAGACCAAGTGTATTTACCTCCAGAAAGAGGCAATTCACGCAGTTCAGTCACCGAGATCACAGAGTTAAACATGTCACTAAAATGATTTCTTGAAAAATTTTTGTTCTTATCATCCGATGATCGAAGAATGTTGAAGTCTCCTCCAATAAATAGAGGGGTGTTATCAAAAGAGCAAAAGTTAACAAGTTCACCAAGGAAATCCATCTTAGAAGAGGAATGAGGGGCACCATATACTGTCATCAGGCACCACCTGAGTTTTTTAACTTTATCCCAAACCACCACCTGAAGAATAAATTTGCCCTTTTTAACACCTAAGACATCAAGCTTATCTATAGAAGTACCACATAGGATTCCTCCTGATCTACCCAAAGAGGAATCCGCCCAATGAAAAGAAGTTGCTTTATCAATTTTCCTAAAGAAAGAATCTGAGAATTTTTATTTTTTGGTTTCAACCAAACAAGCACAATCAATACTATTTTTAAGAACCACCTCAGAAAAATAATTTGCAAAGCCTTTTTTATTAATCCCCCGACAGTTCCAAAAGAGGTAATTCATTGTTAAAGGATATTGGATTTTAATTTTAGCTTCGCAGGACGTCCTTTCTTCTTAGGGGTCCTGGTAGCTTTTTTTGATTTTGAGGAAGCACCACTCCCTTTTGTGATAGAGAGGTCAGAAGAAGAGGAAGAAATCAGAGGGAGAGAAGAATCATCAAAATCATCATTATTAATCCAGTTATCAGAAATCACCAGAGAAATAGAGTCAGAGTTATTATTTGAACAGGAAGGGGCAGATTGATGAGAGAAAAGGTCAGCACGTGCTTGTTCGATAGTTTTAAGAGCATCAAAGGCAGAAGAATCATTATTGTGCGTGATAACTCCCATTGATGAAGCAATAGAAAGAAGAGAATCATTACTAAGAGCGGAAAAAGAATTGTGAAATGAAGGGTTACCTTCGAGATTTCTCTTTTTTGCATGAGAAGTAGCTTTTCCAAGATTGAAGTATTAGTGAAGCCTTGAGTCTATCACTCCTCCCGGCGGCGGTGGTGAATGATCCGATGCAAGAGAAGAAGAAATATTGGTGTCCGAGTTCATGTCGATTCCATTACCCTACTATGACCGTAATTAAGAGATGAAGCAGACATAGAATCAATCAAATCTCTTTTGGATGTATATGAAGTATTACAATCCAGATTGCCAAAGTGTTGATTGAACCACAGTAGGAAAGCTTGCTTGACCTGCTCATTCAGGAGTCCATCTCCCTTGGCGTATAGTCTTCTTTATCAGCCGGGTGTGAAGGAAAAGTAACATCAGGTAAGCAAATAGAGAGTGGGGCAGAGTAGAGAGCATTGTCTGGAGAAATCTCTTCGATAGAAAAAGAGAGGTTATGAATATCAGTCAACCCAGGAGCAAGAGCAATCTGCAAGTTCTTCCCATCAGGGAGTATACCTTGCATATTCTTTCCAACAAAATAGTCGGATTGTAGATTCTTTCCATCGGAAGAAACCTTGACATCTGAATCTAGCGAGGTGAAATTGAGGTGTTCCGTAGTTGATTCGGGGATATGAGAAGTAAGATTCAAACCATCTTGCAGAGGATGATCAGAAACAGCAGAAACATCCAGGTTTAAGGCAGTAAGGGGAGACTGGGGATCAGTAACAACACTAGTCACAGACTGAGATTCAGAAGAAGACAATATCTTACTAGCACAAATATCAGGTTCTGAATCAGAGATAGCTGCAGAAAAGGAGGCCGACACATTATTTTTTCCAGAACCAGAGAACAAGGGTGTATCCAAACTTGTAGCATCAGGCTTATCCAAAGTTTTTTGTTTCTTGTTTCGACCACCAAGATTTGAACCCTGTTGATCTTGATCTGAGACAGAGATAGGAAGAGAAACCACCGGAGAAACTTCAGTAGCAGCAGGATTTTCAATCTCAAAATGGAAGTCATAGAAGTCCAAATCGATAACACCTTCTGCAATAGCTGGAAAGAATCTAGTATCCCTACAGCCCACTTTCACTCTAACATAATCAAAATTAGATAAACTTGAAGAGTCTAACTCAAGAGGTCTACCCACCAAGGAGGTGACATAGTAGACAACACTCTCTTCACGATGTTCTAGAGGTATGTTTTGAACTCTCATCCAAACAGTCTGAAGGGAACCCTTGGACCCTATTGAAGCTTTCCAGGGTTCAATCTTGATAAAAGCATCCACCTGTCTCATCTTCATTTCCGGGCACCCAGACATGACTTTTACAGCATCAAGCGAGGGGAATTTCACTAGGAATTGAGAATCCGTGACTCTCCTAACCAACCCTGACCAAGATTGACCAAAAATCACAGAGAATTCTTTGTAAATATCTTCAGTAGAAGCGACACCTTGGACAACTGAAACAAGAGCGGAGCAGGCCCTGTCTATAGTGACTGCAGGATTAGAAGCCCCAGGGATGTAAAAGAAACCAATGTCCTCACACTGCATACCAAAAGAACAAGCAACGAACTCCCAAGGTTTCCTTGCTGGACAATGAGAAGACACATGCCCATCTTTACCACACCTAAGCATTTCACGAGAAAAGTACAGCAAGCACCACATGCCCTTCTACGACCACAATCGAAAGCAAGGACTCGCAAATTCTTTAGAGGGAAGCTGATTCTTATTAGAAGAGTCTTCTTCTTTCAGAGTTCTTTGATGCCAAGAATTGCCACCACCAAAAGACCAATTCTGGGAATCCAAAGATTCCATGTCCACAGCAGTTCTAGATGTACCTGTAGTAAAGCCAGTCTGAACACCAAATTTGGGAGACTCCATATGGCTTGCCGAAGCACTACCACCAAATCCAGAACTAGAAGCAGCAAATTTAGTATTGAAATTTGGCACAACTCTATTCCCCGGACCAGCTTGCCTGCCGAAATCATGTTTTCTTTCTGCAATACTACCCGAGGCCTGGTCTGTGGAACGATGAAAAGACTGTGCATCCCAGTTGCCAAAATTCCAAGTTCCTCTAGGGTTCGTAGGCCAGGGTAACACACCATCCCCCCGAAAAACACCCGATCTATCCTGAGTGGACCAAGATTCACCTTGAGAGCCAGAACCACGACCACCATGAGGGTTGGAGGGGAAAAAAGCAGATCTACCACGAATACCCACACGTCCGCCACCACGACTACTTAGAGCACCATTTGGGGGTCGGCCACCGCCGCCTCTGCCCCGAGTAACATGAGAACCATTAGGATCATTCGATCCAGCGAAGCTCCCAAACCGAGGGGGATCCATAGAAACTCCGTCAAGAACCACAGTCGAGAAGGAACGCCAACTGCAAGAGGAAGTACCACACCACCTGCTCACAGGAATACGAGCATCAAGCTTCGGGCACCAGAAATGTCCAAAAGCGCGTCGTAGACTTCCAGATTTTCGGAAGGGGGGAGGGATTCGAAAAGAGAGTAAACGAGAGGAGGAAGAAGGGGTAGGAGAGGAGGAAACCTGAAGGGGAGGGAAGAAATCACCGCAGGTAGAAGAAGGGGAAACCCTAGAAACTTCACCAGATGGCGAAAATCCCAGGGGAAGGGACGGAGTTTCTAGATGCGAGCCAAACCTGTGACCCAGCCGGGAGTGGGTGATGGATTCCGGAGGCCCGAACCACTCCGGCGAGGGACCCACCGGAGGACCCATGCGCCGCCGTGGCCGCGTCCGTTTCCGCCACCTAATCGCTCACCGAGCTTCCCTGAGACCGTCCTTTGCGCCAAAGGGGTTAGGAGAAGGAAGGGTGTTGTTGTTTTTTCTTTAATGATGCTGGTACTCTATTCTCAAAAGTACACGTACTCAATAGTTGGAGAAGAGCATGGATCTTGGAGCACGATCCGATAGTCATGAATGTACCTAGAGCCACATGTAAAGAGGGATTAAGTTTTTAAAAAGGGAACTACAGAGGGATAGATCAAGAGAGAATAAAAGAGAGATTGTTGGTGTGCTATCTTCTAAGAAAGACTAAAGATGTCGGAGTGGAGAGACACCTCAAGGCCCCCACAAATTAGACCGTGATCAATAGATTTGTTTCTGTTTTACTCTAAGTCGTCACCCTATATATATAGTCCTTTTGTAAGCCGCACATGTGGATATTTTTACAACTCTTTGCATTTTTTGTAATTGTGTGTTAGTAAAGATTTTGTTAAGTCAATATACATGAATTTTCCCCTGTAATTAAGGGTTTTCCACGTAAAATCATCTTCTTGTATTCTTGAGATATACTTTTGTTTTTGCCCATGTATTGCTGACAAGGATGATAAAACATGAGAGACGAACGCCTTAGGGCATGCACAATGCCATCTCCATATTTTTTCTATCTCATCCCTATTCATCCACTTTTCTATTATTATTCTATCTATCTCTACATTTTTCTTTCTTATATTTTATTCCCTACTTGTTTTGAGTGTCAAATAGGAACATACCCTTATAGAGCGCAACCAAACCTCTTCCATCACCTCCCCCTTTCTCTCTCTCTCCTTTCCCCCTCCTGCTCACTTTTCAGTGTTCAGCTGAAGCATTAGCAGCAACAAGCTAGCAGCAGAGAGACCGAGAGAGAGAAGAAAAGAAAGCCCATTTCTCCTCACGTGTAGATCACCTCCTCCGATCCCCCAAAGATTTCACCGCAATGCCAAAAGAAAGCGAGCTTTTGGTGCCAATCCCTTGGAGCATTGCCTGGTGAGGGAGATCGACCGATCTATCTACATCTCCGCCGCTGCAGCAGCTACCTGCAAACTGCAAGCCCATCGCCCAAGCACAAAGCTAGCTCGCCCTTTTTCTCTCTCATCTGCCTCAGCTTCCGCGTCCACCGCCTCTGAGTCTCTCACTGTCTCACTGTCCACTCCCTCCTATTATTATTGCACAATCTTATGCATGTCCGAGCTAGCTGCTTCTCCGTCCCATGTCGTGCTAGAAACACACGCATAGCACCAACGCGAGCACCGGCTGGTCTCGCGCTTCCTCTCTTCTATTCTTTCTAGGAGAGGCGCCAAGGCAGCAAGAAGGAAGGAAGTGAAAAGGGCAGGCGGCTCATAGGCGCCGTGACGCCGACGAGAGGCCACGCTAATCACGTGGATTCGATCGATCGACATGACGCTGGATGCCTTGTGCTCGGCCAGCGACGTCCTCATCTACGACACCTTCAACGCCGCGGCCGCCGGCGCGTCGGCGGCGAGCTTTCTCTTCGGCCGCGGCGGAGGCGGGGCGGGCGGCGTTGGGGCCTCAGTGGCCGCCGCAGCCGCCGCGGCGCCATTGCCGGCGGCCGAGGGGGAGGTGGTGGAGGGCGAGAAGGCGGCGGTGCAGGGGAGGAGGAAGCGGCGGCGGCGGGCGAGGACCTGCAAGAACCGCGAGGACGCCGAGAGCCAGCGGATGACCCACATCGCCGTCGAGCGCAACCGCCGCCGCCAGATGAACGAGTACCTCGCCGTCCTCCGGTCGCTCATGCCGGAGTCCTACGTCCACCGGGTACATTTCCAACAACTTCAACACCCCCTGATTGGCTGATTCTGCATTTGTGTCCTAACAGTTTGGAGGTGATTAGGGTTGCTTTTACTCCCATTTAGGCCATTACTCATGCCCTCATCTGAATTGTTCGATTGGGTGGTGCTGAACTGGAGAGCGAATGTTTGGGGCTTTGGTTTGGGGGTGAGAGGCAGACAGCCCCACTGTCACTGTTGCGCGTATTGCCGTACTGTGACTCTTCTGCTTGTCAAATCCTGATTAATTCATATCCCCAACATTTTTTTATAGTGTCACTATTACTCTTGCTCAGCTGAGGATCTTGGAGAATTAATGCCGGCCTCTTTCTTAACTACGCGAGCATGTGACCATGTGTGCATCCCAATAATGGAAGGTCGAATGGATCCCTCCTCCATGGGGCATACATTCCTCGGCCACTTTGCGCCATTAATGAGCCTTCTCTCCTTATCATCACCTCACTCGGTCATTGCCGGAGCTTTTTCTTCTTACTATTGGAGAGTGTCTTCTTATCGAGTTTCCACAAGCAAAACCTACCACTTTCTTTTATAAATTTACAGGGATTGATGTATGGCTCGATGTGGTGCTGTGCAGTGTGTACTTGCATTGGTGTTCGCTTTTTGATGGATCGCTCGATGTGTAGGGCGACCAGGCGTCCATCGTCGGAGGCGCCATTGATTTCGTGAAGGAGCTCGAGCAGCTGCTGCAATCCCTCGAGGCGCAGAAGCGCACGCTGCTGAAGCCCAGGTGCGTCGACGCGACGGCGGCGACGCCGATGCCAAGCGCCGCCGCCGGGGTGGACACGGCGAGCAACTGCAGCGGCGGCGGCGGCGGCGGCGGCGGCGAGAAGGCGGCGGGGCCGCCGTTCGCGCAGTTCTTCGCGTACCCGCAGTACGCCTGGTGCCACCCGGCGCGGGACACGGCCGCTACCATCGGCGGCGGCGGCGGCGCGGAGAACCGCGCGGGGGTGGCGGACATCGAGGTGAACCTGGTGGAGACGCACGCCTGCGTGCGGGTCATGGCGCCGCGGTGGCCGGGGCAGCTGCTCAAGATGGTCGCCGGCCTGCAGACGCTCCGGCTCGCAGTCCTCCACCTCAACGTCACCGCGCTCGACTCGCTCGCGCTCTACTCCCTCAGCCTCAAGGTACGTGCGTGATACGTCGTCATACACGTCCGATCAATCGCTTTATTCTTGTGCGTGGCTAAACAAAACACGTACGTACGGCCGTGCTTCCCAAAGTTTTGCCGTTTCTTCTTGCGCACAAACCGTCAAGATCGCCGCAGGCATTTCGTTCTGCTTGAATGGAGGCGCTCGTAACATTTCGGCCACTTTTTTCAGTGTGCTTTCTCCTATTTTTAACTAAAAAACATCATGTTTTCAACGTTTTTCTCCTATTTTAATGCGAAAAAATGAGAAAATGTAGGGATGGAAAATACCATGCCACGGGGCACGGGCCACGGCTGTGAGCTTGTGACAAGTGAACGGTAGCCCATGCCCATATGCTAGCGTTACCGAGATACCTAGTGTGCTTTTTTATTAAGAAAAAAAAGGCTGTGGATTTTGGAAAACGGCCAAAAACATACTGCTCGTAGCACAGTAGCCAAACAGTATGAACTGTAACTTAATTTTATTCCCCACTGGTGCAGAAAAGCTCGAGATTTTGTGCCTTTACTGTGCGTACCTCGAAGCTTACAGTACCACTCCACACTGCCGTCAGTGCTACTGCCTGATTTGACTAATCTATCATCAGTAAAACGTTGAAGCTCTCTTCTATCGTATACACGTTGGTTGGTAAATATGCTACAGCGACGTATAATTCAGATATAACTATTTATTAATAAGAGTTTTCGACACAAAAGTATATTTTTTGAGCGGGACACAAAAATATATTACTATTGTATTATAAATATTATCATGACAGTATAAAAAAACAAAATTAATATGAGCGATTAGATCGATTGGAATAAATGATGCGTGTTATTATTTTGGGATTGTCCAACATGTGCACAACCGCCTGAAAATAAAATAAGTATCGGTCATTTTTTACATAATTATACTATAACTATCTGAAGTTGCACATTATTAACAAGTGCAGTTTTAGTCTTGTGCAATTTTAAATTGACTGAAACAAAAATGCTGACTTGAACATAAGAAAAGAAAAGTACGTGATAAAGCAAATCTACACATAGTAATAAAGTACAAAAATCAAAGAATAAAATGGAGTGCAATTTAGTGTTATAAGAGTGCAGCTATAAAAAAACTGATAGTTAATAAAATTTCAGTCACCTGAAAATTAACCCACTGTATTTTTTGTGTACCTTACATTTTCTCATGTACCAAACCAAAGGATACAGATTCTTTGCAGTTACTGCACTCTACTGTGATCACTGACATGTGGATCCGGATCCCAAACCGAAGCACCCGCGAAATCCATTGTCTTTTTAGATGTCCAATTCTGAGTCACACACGTCCATGTACCGACGTTGTGCCCGTACGTGCACACAGCTCTGCATACGCGTATGGACAATCATAAGGCCGCTCACCGCGGAAACAGAATGATTTCCCTCGCGTCTCTTCTTGTCCGTGGACGGAGAACAGAAAAATGTGTCCGATACTCCCTTCTCCTGTGGCGCCGTAGACAAAAAAAAAAACTACTCCCTTCGTTCTAAAATATAGGGCATATACATTTTTAGCACGGTCTTCAAAAAATAACTTTAATAATTAATTTCTTTCAAAATATATCATTAGCAATTACAAAACTAACATCATATCAAAACTTTTAAATACGGATCTAAATATATTACATGCATATACTAAAATATGTACATTTTTACTTAATTATTAGTCAAAGATTATAAACATTGACTTTTGAAAAAACATGCATACCCTATATTTTAGAACGGAGGGAGTACTAACCACTAGGCGACTAGCTGCTGCATCATGCAGATTAATGCATCAGCATCGCAGAGGCTAATTGGCACAATGACACACACGCACTGCGAGGTCGAGAAGCCGGCCATGGCATGCATGCATCGGCTCAGGCGGCGTTGCACACTAGCTAGTGCTGCATCTGCAGCAGCTGCGTTTATCTGCCACGGGCGGGCCATGGCTAGGGTTCAGTACGCAGACTTGGCTGATTGCCTGATTGGCTCCAAATCCATGGAGCTCACCGTCGCAAACTTGCAAGCCCCGGTCAGTAGGAGCGAGGAGTTGGTGCCCATGGCTGATTGCTTTTGACCAGAGATTCTAGAGAGAGGGGGAGGCTTTCTGCTCTATCTCCTCGGTGCTCTCTGTCACTGTTGCCCTGCTCTCCTAGCTCTGGTCACTTGACGTGCCCCCATAGCCTGCTGCTGCACTATATCAGGCCATGACACTTCGCCATCAAAAGTAGTAAAGAAAGTCGTATAGAATTCTTTCTTTGCTTGATACGCTCAAGAAAGATCGAGGCCGATGGGGGCACTATATGCCATGGCGAGCGAGCGAATCTTTCTGCTCAGCTGCGCCGTAGATTGACATGGCGAAGCGAGATCAGCGTTCAGCAGCAAAGGAAAAGAGCCTTTCCTTGTGCTGTTACAGCAGTGTCGTCTGCATGCTCTCTCTCTCTCTGTGCGTGACCGAGCCGGCCCCAATGGAGAATCTCTCTTTACAAGATCGCTTTTTTATATGGAAAAAATGGCTGCTTTCTTGGCTACTTGGCTAGCTTCGAGTAGTCAGTGTGTGGGTGTGGGTGTGGGTGTGGGTGTGGCCCGGCGATGATTCCCTCCCGTCCCCGGCGGCCACTGTCTGCTCTGCTGCGACGATGTACTTTGCATCCGCCTCCTCGTTTCTGGAATCGCCGCTTTGCTTTGCCCTTGCGCCGCTTTGGCCGGAGCGTTTGGATTCGGGAGCTGATGGCGTAATGCGATGACGGTTGCAGGTGGAGGAAGGGTGCGGCCTGACAACGGTGGACGACATCGCGGCGGCGGTGCACCACGTGCTCTGCATCATCGACGCCGAGGCGGCGTCGCAGCAGCTGCTCGCCGGGGCGGCGGCGCCGGCCGGGCCTTTGGCTAGTAGCTAGTGTGCCCCCCGCCGGCGGATTCATCTCCGGCGGGACGCAGGCCGGCCGGCCCTTGGCGTCGGGCTCGTCGTGTGTAACATTTGTAAAGAGCAGTAGTGGAACCTCTGTAGGATGTAGCAGAGAGATCGAGCTCCTCGGTGATCTGTGATCCATGGCGTGCGTCGAGCCGAAGGGCCAGTGTAACTGCAATAACATGCGTGTTCAGCGATGTTGTCCTTCACCTTCGCCGCTATCGCCGTCGACCCGCCGTGTGAGCAGGGCCTTTTCGTGTGTTTTTGTTGCTTCCATGGCGGCCGGAGCTGAGCTTGCCTAGGAATTTGTGGGCAGGCGGTGGCGCCGGCGAGGATTGGTTCCTGTCTCTCGAATGTTTTTGAGTTGGGTTCTACGGCCTGGCCACGGGGGCATTACCATGTGCCGCAGTCCAGACAATGTTTCGCATTCCATGACGGATCCCAAATGTCGACTCTCCGCAGCCTAATGAACCCAATATGGGCTTTATGTAGCATGGGCCGGCTCCTTGCTATAGAATCCCTTGGAAAACAAATCAAACAGTTTCTAATTCTTATAACCATCCACATCCACTTCAAAATGGAAAATAACAGCTTTTGGGCCATCTCCTCTGCGACCTACTTTTTCCGCCACTATCTACACCTCCTTCCAATATTTGTCTATATTTTTCATTTATTTATTTTCCACAATACTAGGGCGACCTAAATTAGTTCCATTCGACATGTCCTTAGGCCATCTTCGGCCTAACTTAGGTCGGACTAACCACTATTCACATATTTTAATTGCCGCACAAGATCTAAACAATATCGGAGGCATGATATTTAGCGACGTAGTTCGACACAAATTGCCTACGTCCGCGGGGCTACCCCGATCGCGGCCACATGACGGCCACTTACCCTGTCCTTCCTGCGCTACAACTTTGTAATCATGGCTGATTACAACTGGAATGCCTCCCCTGTCCTTCCTGCGCTACAACTTTGTAATCATGACTGATTACACCAGGGATGCCTCCCTATTTATAGCAAAGATCAACAATGAGTCCGACCCTGACACGACCTTCCACTGCCTATTATAACTCAGACTCCACATAAACCAATTATACATATATTTGATATAAACTCTAACAACGAGCTCGTTCGAGTGCCTTCCACACGCCACCGATTTTCGTGTTGCCCGTGTGACTTCATCATTGATGCAAAATAGCTCTCAGCGTCATGTTGTCGCCCCTACCACACGTGGTCACGTCACTACAATACTCCCACCGCTCCAATCTCTCTGGCTTCCCAACATGTCCTGCTCTTGACCGTCTGATCCCGAGCCAGTTGATCGCCATTCTTGGTTGATCCTCACCAACTGCAGCCCATTGAAAGGTCCAAGCACTTGTCCAAAGTGTCTGACACGACCGATCTCATCGATCGTCTCCATGCCCCACCTTGCGCCCTAGAACTTTTTGCGCGTAGAGACATGAACCTCGCGTCTCTATTGGATCTTCCACATGGCCAACCACCGCTCTAGTACAACTTGTTAGGATTTTAATTGTCATTCAAGATCTAGATGACATCGGAGTCACGATATTGGGTAATGCAGTTCGACACAATTGCCTAAGTTTGCAGGGCTACCCAGGTCACAGCCACATGCCTGCCGCTAACCTGTCCTCCTTACATTTCCATTATTCATATATATATTTCACTCGTTTCTATTTTATTTGATACAATACTGGACTAACCTAAGTTAGGTCCCATTGGACATGTCCTTAGAGCTTCGGACTTCCTCTTGATTTAGTTGAAAGTCAAAAGTGGGTCAACTCATTTAAACCAAGCACAACTAATTCTTGACTAGCCAAATGGTGTTTTTGTCTAGTTTTTTGTTGACGTGGCAATCCATGTGATGGTGCTAACTATTGCCATGGATCATAGACTGCACATATGAACTACGTAACATTGAAAACTGCCAGCGTTAGACAAAAGCCATCAAATGGAGAGCTAAGTCAGTTTTACGACCCAAAACCTAAATTTGACTTGTGAAGAAACCATTTATATCTGGTTTCATTTACTAAGTGACAAGTTAACTCGTTCCTTATTTTCAAAGAGCAAAACAGGACGGAAGCGGCGGTTTAATTACGACCAAAACCAAGAGCGAGATTTATCCTATTAGGTGCACGGATCAGATGCAGGTGTGGATTCCACAAGAAATCCCCGCGCAAGTGCGGAACTTTCCCTGTACTTATCTAGGTTTACCTCTGAGGCCTACCAAACTTAAGAAGGCAGATGTTCTTCCGCTGATCGAGAAGGTCAGGAACAAGTTAGGAAAGTGGAAGGCCTCCCAACTTTCGAAAGCAGGCCGTCTGGTGCTCATCAATTCGGTCCTCTCCGCCATGTTGGTTTACCATCTAATGGTTTTCAAACTAGAAAAATGGGCAACAAAGCGAATTGACAAGATCAGGCGTGCTTTTCTATGGAAAAGGGAACAAGATTGTCATGGGGGACACTGCCTGGTGAGCTGGGCAAAAGTTTGCAGGCCAAAAGAAATGGGGGGGGGGGGGTTAGGAGTAATTGATCTTGACCGCTTTGGGAGAGCCTTAAGATTAAGGTGGCACTGGCATGAGTGGACCATGGACGCTAAACCATGGCGTGGCCTGAATTTAAATATATTGCCAGCGGATTGTGCACTCTTTCGAGCGTGCACCGAGTTTGTTCTAGGTGATGGCACAAAAGCAGATTTTTGGTCCTCCCCCTGGATAAATGGCCAAACACCAAAAGATCTGGCGCCGCTATGCAACATTTTAGCAAAGGGAGTAAAGCTTACTGTGCGGGATGCCATCTTCAATGGCTCTTGGATGGCACCTCTCAGAAGGATCTCCACTACATATCAAATCCGAGAGTTTGTTCGCTTATGGACACTAGTTCAAGGTGTGGTTTTGGATCCAAACGAGCAGGACAGGGTCCTTTGGAACCTGACAGGTGACAGGATCTACAATGCAAAGTCTACCTACAGAATTCAGTTTGCAGGATCCTTCGGGGACCATGACTATAGACGGATATGGAGAGCGAAGGTGCAACCAAAGTGTCGTTTCTTTTTCTGGGTTGCAATCCAAAATAAACTGATGACGGCGGACCGTTTGATACAGCGAGGGTTGCCTTGTAGCCAACTTTGTGTTCTTTGAGATGCATTTCCGGAGTCACATCGGCACTTGCTTCTTGAATGTCCTTTTGCTAGACAAATTTGGTATCTTATGCAGCCCTACTTATCCGCTACAAATATGTTGGCCGTGTCATTCCCCTCTATAGGTGATTGGTGGAATTCTTTGCATGGAGGTTTGTCTGCTAGGCGGAACGATGATGGCGTCCTAATCCTTGTTTGTTGGCATATTTGGATTGAGAGGAACAACCGAATCTTTAGGGGGATTGGTCTTTGGCTTGTCAATGTAGCAACCACTATTCTTGATTCTCTTCGATAGTGTACAACATCTGTGATGCTGATTCTTGGTGTGTAAACGACGAGACCTTCGTCTTGTCGCGTTGTTGATAGGGACTTTTGGTGTAATTCTTTAAACTTTGTATCTTCTTTTCCCTCTACTTTTGAATGAATCAGGCAACTCGCCTTTTCTTCAAAAAAAAAAAAAATACGACCAAAAGAAGGCATTCTCCTTTCAAATTTCAAACATGGCCGGAATGTTTTGGAAACACCTCGCCCGACCTCGAGAGAGAGGCCAAAAGGGCATGGCTGGCCGCCGAGTCCACAACCTTTCGGCTTGTTTCAAATTTTCCCCTTCAGCCGAATGCCACGAGGAGCTTTGCACTTTGTGAAAAGGTTATGGACCCCCCAATGTCCTAAAAAAACGACTCCTTATAAAACAACAAGCTAGCATCTCGCGTTGTGGTTTTGCACTACAGTACAGGTTTGCATATAGTAGAAACTTAGATGTGCAATTGTGCATGCTATATATCGCCCACTAGCACTGCTCCATCGCCGGACGAAATCCCGGCACCGACAAAATCCAGCTTTCGCCTAAAGCTAAAGCACCAAAGTGATAGGGATACAGGGAATACGATGCCTGTGCGTTGTTTCGTGTTCCGTATTTAGGCCAGGACCACATCAAGCATGATGCATCTTAGTGGAAGCTCCTACGGAGACGGGCGTATTATTGCCTGAAACCAATAGCCATGCTTATGGGAATCGCTTGTGCAAGCGAGTGGACGAATGGTGATGGGTGAAGAGTGAAACCGACGTTTTCAAGTAGGGATGGCAATGGGTTTGGAACTCTGGGTCCAAACTCTGTGAACCCCTGACGACTTAAGGATTGAACCCAAGATTCAGACTAAAAAATTATCATGTGTCCAAAGTCAGACCATCCAGGCCTAAAAATTTAAAGAACACCAAATTCCATTTCAGAATTAACAACAAATATACATTACAACTATGTCACATATATAGCAATTTAGTAGCATTTCAAGATCATACGAGTAAGCACAAAATCCACCCAAGCCATCTAGGTACCCCCAACATGGTGGCACGATGGCGGGATCCCGATCGTACTAGTGTGTACGGTGGTGGTGGTTAGGGTTTGGAGGGGACGAAGGGACGAGGTCATGCGAGTCGCGAGGGAGTCGGGGTCGGGAGAGTGGCTTTGGGATTAGGGAATCAATGAGGGATTTGGTAATCAAAGATGTATGTAACTATGTGTTAATGACATTGAGGTCTCACATGTCAGTAATACAGTTTGGGTCTGAATCTAAGTATCCATGGACCTAAAACTAGACCTAAAATTGGACCGGTTCCAAATCCAGACTCAAACATTCATACCTATAGGTATTTTCGCCATCCTTATCTATCTATTATATATATAAAGGAGGGGAAAAAGAAGTCACCACGTTCGTCCACATCATCCAAATTATTTCAGTCGTTCGATCAATGGTGGGACCAAATTATAACAGCCAAGATCAATCAAAGAAATTCTCACATAAATCAAAAAAATAATAAAAGATCTATGCCGTCGATTTTGTGGGGCCGGATTATAACGTCTTAGATTAAAAATAGTAAATATGACATAATATGGTTATTTTATCCGTTCAATCAACTGTGGGACCAAATTATAACAGGATAGATTAATCAAAGAAAAAATAAACCGAAACACTTTACAACGGACGGCCGACGCGCCGGACTCGCCCGTGAAAACGTGCTCCCGCGCGGTTCTGTTGCTTTCCTCGATTCACACGCCAGGACAGCAGCACCGCGTTTCTTTCACGCAAGCAGGTGGTCACGTGGGCGGGCCCTGTGCAGCGCAAGAGGAGCAGACGAAACATGCGTTCTCTTCAGTCTTCCCCATTTTCTTCTCTGCCAAGTGCTCGCCTGGAGAGGAAAATAGCAGCATGGCTCGCTGCTGCGGTCGCCGCAGTTGCTTCTCGTCGGCTGCCGGTGAGCTCGCGCGGCCCATCTAATCGGCGGCTGGTGAGCTTGGGTGGTCCTAGCACTGTCCTTCGCGTGTTTCCTTCTCTGTCCCCAATTCCTTCTCTCTCTATCCTTGTCTCTAGTTTTGGGGGCAAATCTACAGAGCAAGAGAGATAGAGAGAGATGAATGTGCCTGATCCGGAGAAGAAGAAGGCTAGGAAGGAGATGAATCTTCATTTTTCGTTTGGGAACTCCAAGCATGTAAGTATAAACTTGTGTTTTTTTGCATGTTTTCGCTCGAGCTGGAGAGCTTGGGGTAGGGTTGCCGGATTTGAGGAAGGAGACAAGGACGAGGCCCATCCCATATTTTTTCACACGAAACCTAGGACTTACCTTCTGAAACTTGGAGTAGCACGTTCCGAAACTTGAACTTTGTACTTTTGAAACCTAGGATTTTTCGCTTCGAAAACTTTGTATCCCGCATGTTGAAACTTTGATTTTGCCTGACGAAACACAAACCTTTCTCTGTTGTAACTTGGACTTAGCCCGTCGAAACTTGGGGATTTTTCATGATCGAAACTTCGCTCTGTGCAACTGAAACTTAAGTTTTGATCATTGAAACTTGATTTTTACCTACCGAAACTTGAACTTTGTACTATTGAAACTTGGTTCTTAATCTCGAGAAACTTTCTTAACTTTCAAGTTTCGTCGTCAGGTTGCCAGGTTTCATCAAGTTTATGTCATTATTTTTCAAGTTTTAGTAGGTATTTGCTAAGTTTCAGCGATGATGTCATGCTGACGTTATTGGTCCGGACGGTCCGGACGTCCGATCCCTGGCGTTGCCCAAAAATAAAAGATCTATGCAGCTTAGATTAAAAGAAAATGGGCAGCGCCAGGCGTCGGACGTCCGACGCCTGGCGCTCGGTCCGGACCTTCCTGTGCCATCCGATCTCCGGTGCAAAGCCAATCCAACGCACTGCATGCGTCCCGCATTCGGTGCGTTCCCACGCAGGCACAGCTAGCTAGCGACTAGATAAATATGTGCATTTGATTAAACTTCTGATTTTTGTACAAAATTCAAACAGTGTTCAAAATGCGTGGAATAAATTTCATAATTCTTCTAAAATCGAGAGCAACCCATTTTAAATGCTTTTTGAATTTTTGAATTTTTTATTTTTTATGTGAACTAGGAGAACGTACTTATGAAACTTACGTCTATACTAGCGAAACTTGGCCATGTGCTGATAAAACTTGACCATGTGCTGATGAAACATGATGAAACTTGAATGAAACTTCGATGTAACCTAATAAAACTTGGATGAAACCTACTGAAACTTGAATTAACCTGATGAAACTTGAAGAAACTTGTATGAGACCTGTTAAACTTGATAAAACTTGCATTAAACCTGATGAAACTTGATAGTTCGGCAAGTTTAACAAATATGAAATCCAAGTTTCAGTAGGCGAAATCCAAGTTTTAATAGGCGAAACCCAAGTTTCATCAGATAAGTTTGAGGAGTTATATGGCAACTTATATCTTGTTTTGTTCGTAAAAATATGAGGAACACGTTGGCGCAAACGGTTTTTAGATTAGAACACCCAGCTAAAAATTATGGTCGCCGAAAGAAAAAAAAAACCGTGGACCCCACCCCTGCATGTGCACAGTGCCCCTCACCCCTCGTTTCCCACGCGCTACGCGGGAGTCCGGCGCATCCGGACTCCCGGACTACAGTGTTTCCGAAAGAAAATATTAGAAATTCATATTAAATACTAAAATTGATATAATATATTAGAGATAAACTCTAAATCCGATCTGATATGTTAGAGATAGATTATGAGTTAGAGATAAACACTATATACCAAAACAAATCTAGCCGTGTAAACGCGCGGGCCACCCCGCTCGTTTGTAAGTTAATAGAATCGTGGCTCATGAATTTCAGAGGTTGCACAGGATCAATAATCCCCACCACATCAAAATCTAACCCCAACCACGGGTTCGGAAAATGAAATGCGCATGTTGTGGAAGCCACTGGCCAGTACCTAATCAAGATTCCCGTACCGTTGCTGCCACAGAAACCTCAACAAAACGGCTTTGTCTGACAGTGGTTAGGGACATTAAGCTTAATTTTTTATTCGCAAAGCAGAGGAGGAAACCAGATTCTGATCGATCTCGGGCTGAGATCTGACTGTAGGAACCATGCAGTGATTCGCAGGTATAAAGAAGGTTAGAAGAAGTTAGACTTTCACGTCCAAACCAAACAGCTACGTGGTACAAAATCGGATGAAACAAGTCATTACTAACAATTATACTACTATTTTTTTAAAAAAAAACTATTACTAATATATATGGAACTAATATTAACATTTTGGTATAAGAACATTTTGTTAATATTTATTTAAAAAATATATAAATTGTTATAATAAAATATGAATTAATTCATATTTTCCAAATATCAATATAAATATTAGTGTGACATCAAGGACAAGGGAATTGGGAATTAGAAATTAAATGTTAGTATCACGCGTGGACCGTCAAGTCATTTGCCATGTGTAACATCATATCACCAAATCTTATACATTTAGGGTGTGTTTGGTTTAAGGGGCTGTTTGGTTCGCCGCCATCGCGTGCCATGCCAACGCGGTGGCATTGACTGCGATTTGGCCACCGCTTGGTTCTCCGCCAACGCACGGCGCCCCATCTCCCTCACTCGCCCTCGGCCCAGCTGTCAGTGGCTCGGCAGCGTGGTGTTGGCACGCCATCTCAGGGCGGCCGATTCAGTCGTCACCGGATGGCAAGGCGCGCGCCGCCGCCCCGCATTGGCATGGCGGCCGATGGCGCCCAACCAAACACGCCCTAACACCCTAGATAGCCATGCCAATTAATTGGTCATGACCAATGTAGAGCATGACCATTTTATTAGCAAAAACTTCTTGTTTGATTATGCCATGTCATTGAAAACCACCCCACCTCACTCAAAACCGTCTTTTTGACCGGTCAAAGAATGAAATTAGTATAGTTAAAAGGTTAAAGGATTAGTCTCACTCGGTTTTCTGTCATATGGATCAATTTAACTTAAATGTGAAAGTTTAGGAATCAAATCGACACCGTAATGTACATATACTTCATATCTTAGGATTAAATCGGTGTAGGTTTGTAACATGGTTAGAACTAGGATAATTCTTTGAACACACCAAGACTTAGCGACAAAACAGACTAGAAGCAACTTAGAGCATCTCCATGTCATCTATAGATAACACTTATAGCTTGCTCTTCCAATGAGATATATATATGCTTTCTATAACAACTTTTAATATAGTTAATGTACAACAAAACGTAGTGATCAAGATAAAATGCACCGGAGGTCCATTAACTTATAGCGTGGTGTCATTTAGGTCTATCAACTTTCAAACTGTAGTTTTGGGTCCATTAACTCTTTAAGTTGTTTACTGCATGCCCGTACCCCTTCGTTTTGTGTTTAGATCCGATGTGGCATGGACACCGTGGCAGCCAGTTGTTTACTGTATAGGTCCATTAACTCTTTAAGTTGTTTACTACAGGTTCATTAACTCTTTAAGTTGTTTACTACAGGTCCATTAGCTCTTTAAGTGGCTGCCACGGTGTCCATGCCACGTCGGATCTAAACACAAAACGAAGGGGTACGGGCCTGCAGTAAACAACCTAAAGAGTTAATGGACCCAAAACTGCAGTTTGAAAGTTGATGAACCTAAATGATACCACGCTATAAGTTAATGGACCTCCGGTGCATTTTACTCTATCATCTATGTAGCCATGTATATTTGATCAGTATAACAACAAAATATGATGATCAACGATGCATACGAATAGCTTTAAAAAACATAAGAAAAATCACCCCAACTATCATATATAACAGGCATACAATCAATTAACATGTACATTTAAATATATGCATAATATTGACAAGATGAACGAAAACGCATCGAAAACAAAATTGAGAAATTTCAATGACATTTTTACACAGGCATGCACAAAAAAGACACTATACATGCAAAATGATGCAGGCGACAAAAGAAGGAAGAACTCGTGAGCTGATCACTGATCATCGACTTAACCCACACGATAGGTGAAAGAAATACAACAACCAAAGCATAGGAAATATAATATGTATATGTTGAAGCGACGACGACGAGAAGAACAAGATGCACTCAAGAATCCATGACGCAACCGTCCCAGCCACTGCCGCCACCACCACCACCAGATCTCCTCGCACCAATGCAGGCATCATTCCTTTAGAAATCTCCCTCCCTCCCTCTCTCTTATCTAATCGTTGTGAATGTCAAAACTAATATGCGCCTGCATCTCTTTCCTCCCCGGGTTCGCGAGTGCACAGGAGGCACGATGGAGGAGGATTTGCGCACTCCAGGAGGGCTTGCACGCCACCAAATTTGGTGGTGGATGGGATCGTGCGCTGCGCAAGTTTGATGGAGAGGATCCGCGCGGGGAAGGAAACCGCGTCTATTGGAGCTAACTTGGTTGAAAGTCTAGCTACAAGAAATCGCTAATGGCCTGATAGAAGCTATCGATTGGCGCTTGCACAGTCGCTAGCAATCATCTCTCTCCTCTTTGCTCCACATAGGACTGATGAGGACATTGATCAATATATAGCTGGCTGAAGTGACATCATTCGAGATGCTTCTATCTCAACCTGTTTGTGCAAATGTTTACGTGTCACCACTATCACCACTCACTTCTATGATGATGTTCCAACCATCGCTCCTGAATTTGAGTAAAAAAGGAAGGGGGTCCACAAGATAACAATTTTTGTCGTAATCTTTCGATAGTCCTAACACCAATATTTCAGATTACCATTAGATCGGCTCTGGCACTCTGTGCTATGCAACTAATTGAAAAGGCACGCACACCATGACACCAAACAAAACGCATGCCAAACAAAACAAGATGGAGAAAACGTAAGCCAGTTCTGACACTGATTGAAAGAACGAAATGTGGGAGAAAATGTAGGAGTAAGTTCGAAACTCGAAAGAAAAAAAAAAGCAAAACACCCAAGGCCTGCTCAACTATCATCAGGAATTGACCTTACCAAGCATTGAAGAGGGAAATCAAAATTATCACGATATTACTTCTCCAAATTATGGTGATGGTCCTTGGGCCTTCGCTTTCCCCAGATCGCATTCCATCATGCAAAAATGGAGGAGAAGAAGAGGATAGCAGCTTGCCGAACACTGCCTTCGAAAGAATTACAGATTTCAGAGGTGACAACCTCACATTGGATGATCTGAATGCCTTCCCCTGCCACTCTTGCCGCTGAAGCACGACCTCCCACCGGACGGCAATCTCTTCGCCGGCGCAGAGTCCGTGGCCTCCTGCGACGCGCGCCGGCTGCGGGCGGGCTCCTTGCTGTTCTCGCAGTGGAACCGTCTCGACGTGCCGGCGCCGCCAGCCAGGAGGCCGCTCTCTCTGGCTGCCATCAGCTCGTCCTCCATGGAGGCCTGAAGCACGTCGGCGATGGACATGCGGCCGTCCCGGCGCAGGTCCGAGTCCGACGGCGAGGACGCGGCCTTCGGTGGCAGCCCTTCTTCCCTGATCTCGGCCATGCCGCCGGCCTCCTCCGTGCCATCCTTCGCCTCCTGGTCGTCGCCGCCGGCGCTGCTCGCCGCGTCCTGCTGCTCCTCCTCGCACATGTTCTCCAAGCCGTCGATCACCACGACCACCTCGTGGGCATCTCCCCAGCGAGGCTCGCCGGGAGCACGGCACTCCGGCTCCGGCGACGGGGCGGCGACGAACGTGATGGTGGAGCGGCAGAGGGGGCAATTGGAGTGCGACTTCAGCCACGTGTCGATGCACTGCCGGTGGAAGGCGTGGCTGCATTTGGGCAGCAGCCGGAGGCGCTCCCCGTCGCGGAACTCGCCGAGGCAGACCGAGCAGTCGGTGGTGTGGACGAACCCATCGCCGCGCTTGTACTCGCACACCGTGATCTTGTTGATCAAGACCTCGTCGAGCCCGCTCGACGGCGAAATGTTCCACGCTTCCTGGCTCCTGGACTGCCCGTGGGCGGTGCCGCCGCCGCCGCCGCCGCCGTGGCCGTGGCCGTGGGCGGCGCCGCCTGAGCTGGAGCCGAAGAGCCTGCCCCGGAGGGAGCTGAAGGTGCCGCTGTACTTGGAGATGAAGGTGTAGTAGGTGACGAGGAGGAAGGCGCTGGCCAGCACGCCTATGATGGCGATGACGAGGGGGGAGAAGACAGGGCCGGAGGCGTCGTCGTCGGCGCTGGGGCCGGCGATATTGTCGAAGGGCGGCGGGGGGAAGATGGAGGAGCACCACTGGGGGCAGTACATGCTGCACAGCCCCTGGGAGCAATCTCTGGTTGGCTGGTAGCCGTAGGGGACCCAAGCAGGCTGTGTCCCAGTGACTGCAGGAGCTGAAGAGGCCGCCATTGCCCACTGGCGCCAAGAATTTGGCAGCTGCGGCAGCAGGAGAAAGAAGGAAGGAAGAGCCGGAGACCGATGTGAACACCTCAATCAGTCTGAGACAGGGTGTTCAAGTAGTAGCTGAGGATCTCTGTAGGTTTCTGGGCCAAATCATTGTGATGAGATGAAAGAAGACAGATGTGTCATGCGTGCCTTCAATCCGTGGCGCTTTCTCCGTGTTGGGAATTGTGAGAGGATGGAGGAGACTCAAAGGACAGAGATCAGATGATCGATGCCACACAGGAGAGAGAGAGAGAGAGAGAGAGAAAGAGAGATTGTTTACAAAGCAAAGATTTTGAGAGGAAAGGAGAGAGAGAGAGAGAGAGAGAGAGAGAGAGAGAGGTGGTCGTTGGGGACCTTTGCTTTTGTTTTTGGTGCTGCAGCTCTCCATTCTTTTCTTTGCCTTTGTACTGCTGCTGTTGCTTTGCTGTCTAGCTTCCTTTGCCACACACACATATCAGAATATGCCCAGTGATGAGTGATATAATTATCATAGATGAATAGGAATTTTGAACAGAATAGATCACCAGGAAGTGCCATTGTTGAATGCGTGTAGCCTACCAACACACAAACCTCTACTGATAGATGATGGAAATCAGATCTCATAAATCTTCGATCGCATCGTGGCAAGACAAAGGGTACTCTCATTTTCTTTTTCACAAATCTCTTTCTTTTTTCCCTAGCGTGACAAGGTGGTATGATTTTCATTAGCTTGGTATCTGAAAGCAAAAGTTTGCTATGGCCTATGGTTCCAAGGTTATTCGATGTCTAGTTTACGGATCCCGTAGGCTTTAATCAAGTGATTTCAGGAAACATTTGAAAGCTCTGCGAACTGTCAAAGAAGTAACTTTCACTAAAGCCAAGCTGCTAGAACTGCGCTATCTTCTACTGCTATCAGTGACAGTGTTGGTGCCAAGTAAGTGGAACTTTGAAGCCTCTCCCAACCAACAGATTTGTGTGTCACGTAATTGAAGACAATGATTACTAGCACTATTTGACAGCTTTCTTCAAACTTACTTTTCCCTTTACCACACTAATCTTGTGGTTGTGCAACCTAAGCCCTTAATAGTTTGATTATTTTAAAGATTATGGCTTTTTCTATTTCTAGTTTAAGGGCAATGCCAACCAAATTCACATGGAAATTTGGATCACAAGAAACAGACTGCATGCACACAGTTACAGTTTAGCCTTACCTTTATGTAAATTAAGCCTAACTGCAATACTGCATGAATGAATTTTAGGATAATTGCCTACCAGCTGACAAAAGAAGTATAACAGCATGTCAGGTTTTACTCGTGCAAATTGGTCAAATATAAATGGGTATGCAGATTTGTTTATCTATTCTCTTCCAGCTATCAACACACCATGGTCACACAGCAAGATAGCAGATCATGGCAGGGAGAAAAGGATGTGACAAATTATGGGACATGTGCAGAAAAAGAAAGTTAATTCTCCAGTTGAAAGCTAAACGCCACCATACTGCATTTTGGCTACCGATAGAATGATTTCAAAACAAGTTCACTGTTTTTCCTAACATATGTCATAACCATGGCAAATAATTCCGAAGTAACATTAAATTTATCTAAATTTATCTTAGAAAAGTAAATCAAGTTCACTGCTTTCCCCAACATATGGTATAACCTTGGCAAATAATTTCGAAATTACTTTTAAAATGATCACAAAGAAGTGTAAACATACAAGAGTAGAAATACAAAAGCCAGTTAGGAATAGTATGGCTGGAAGCAATCTGTTCATTTAAACAAATAAACACAATGAGAGGTTGACAACTACATGCATTTGATTGAATGGTTAAAATAAATAAATTGGAACAATAAGCACAATGAGAAAGAGTTGCTAACTGTGATTTTAATTTCTTTTAAGAGAATTAACCAAGACGCACCACAAGTCTCTTTTTAATAGTAGAGACAGAGATACGATTACATTAACCACTGATGATATCATGGCCTCCCTCCCCTAGCTAGGACAACCATATGCTCATCCAATCGGCGCTCGCATGCTAGAGGCCTAGGTGTGCAAACATCCAGTCTCCAATGATAGGCAAACCGACCACCGTAAGACAGATGGTCAAGCAGGGTAGGGGCAGAGAAGAATAGTGGTAGGCTCTATATATTCCTCCAAACAAGCCTTAAGCGGGCAAACATCAAGTCTCACATGGCACCCAGCCAGCCAGTGATGAGTCGCTAGGCATGCAGGGTAGATAAATATTTAATGATATAGATGATAAAATGTGATGTTTTTTTGGTGATGTCATGAAACGAAACTATCTACGGTTAAACAAGTCAAGTTCTATTATATTGTGCAGGTGTCAATCATGAGGTACAAAGTGAAATTATAGACAAATTAGTGACACCCCAGGTAGTATGCAAACTTCTAGCTGTATAAATGAGGCTTCGTATTTGCATTTTCATCAATAAGGTCTCTGCAACTCTCAGCCAGGTCCCCAAAATAGTATTGTTGGACTATTCCTGTTTACCATCACCTTCATCCTCACCACCATCGTCAACCATTGCAGCTTCAGACTCAGAGTCAACTTCATCATCAGCCTTTACGCCTTCAACCTTATCATCAACGATTTGCCGCCATCTCAAGCGAACAGGTCTTCCCATAAGCTCCTAAATAACAAATCAACAAATGATGATACAATAGTGTTTAATGCGCTTCTAATTAACATACCTGATATCTAATATGTGAAAAAATTTAATGAAATGGAAAAAGGAATAAAAGATTCATCTAAATGTGCAATAACTTAATGTGTCAATAGCTAGTGACCTTAATAGTTCGTCAAAAACCTAATTTGACAGGGCATTTCCTTGCTGCCTAGAGATTGATCACAATACAAAAAAGAAGATACAGTTAATGAGCTTGGCAGGTTGTAAGGTCATTGCACTTCGCTGTAGCAACTAATTAAATAATGTTCAATCTTCATTCTTGCTGCAAATTATAAAACTGAAAGGTAAATAAGGTTTGTAGAATAATAAAATAGTAACCTTTTCATCGAGTTCACTGAGAGCAGCCTCTGCTTCCTCTTTTGTCGCAAAAGAAACAAAACCGTACCCAGCTGATTTCCCTGATGGGCTATCAAAGACCACCTTAGCAGAAAGCGGGTTAAATTTTGAGAAAAACTCCTTCATATTGGCACCCCTTGCTTTCCATGGAAGATTGGACACATAAAGCTTGTATCTCTCTACAACTGGAGGAGGAGGTGAAGCGGGTTTTCTGAAGCTCTTTGAAAATTCCACCTTGATGGTCCTCCCCTTCACATCCTACAGAGGATTAATGATGCAGAAACTAGTGTAAGCCACAAACATATATGACTGCATTTCGCTATCTGATATGCAGTATTGCAGAATGCCAGAATCAAAACGGTGGCATGGTGCAAAATAGCACGCGAACTCAAAGGTAGACACACTCACGTACGTGTGAGTTGAGCTTCTGCACGGCGGCGGCGGCCTCCTCCGCGGTCGCCATCGTCACGAACGCGAACCCCTTCTTCCTCCCGTCCTTCCCCTTGATCACCTTCGCGGGAGAAAAACACACGCAGGAGTCTTAGAACACCCCCCCAGACCACAGCACAGGGTTGAAGGCTCCACTCACGCACTCCACAAGGACGGCGGCTCAACTCACCTCAACGTCCTTGACGACGCCGCACTGCGCGAAGAGCTTCTCAACCTCCGGCGCGGGGAAGGTCCAGGGCAGATTCGCCACGTACAGCTTCCGCCGCTGCTCCCCTTGCTCCTCCTCCGCCGCCGGGGGCGAGGAGGCCACGACGGCGGCGGCCGGGAGGCGGAGGCGGAGGCTGAGGCGGGGGTGGGGCCGGAGGGGGCAGCGGTGGAGCGGGAGGGGAGGGGTGAGGTGGGAAATGCGGGGGGTCGGCAGCGCCGCAGCCGGGTGAGGGCTGCGCGCGAGCGAGAGCGCCATTGGTGAGGCCTGCGAGCTGCGACGCGGGCGGTTTCTGTCCCGGAGTTTGGAACTGAGCTCCGGATTTTTGCCGGGGGGATGGCTCGGCTGACGAATGACGATCCTGCCCCTGGCTGATTATTTTTCCTTTTTAAAAAATTTTTGGTTTGGTTTGGGCGTTTGGTTTCGGATAAGCGAGTGGCGCTGCGGGGGATAAGGCCCGGTGGGTGGTGATCGACTGATCGTCCGTGGTCGCGGCGGCGCTCGGCTGCGTCTGCTCCTGGGCCTTCTCTGGGCTTACATTACAGGCAAAGAGCAAGGCCGCTTGTTGCTGCGCCACACAGAATCAGACCTTCTCTTGGGCCTAATACCGCGTGCGCGCAACGGGCTACTTGTGTTTCCCTTGTACTCCACTGACTACACGAGCACACGACTACACCGCAATGTGGGCAGATCCAGGCTCTCCAGGTTTGGGCCTGTCTCCGCTCTCCAGGTTGCTTACCGTTGCTTCAAGAGCGTACGCAGTGACTGAGGGGCAGATCCAGGCCCTGCGCTAGGTGGGCTGTAGCCCGAGGTCTGGACCTAATAACAAGGGTACTTATCAGTATAAATTAGCCCATTTAAATTTATCCCATGGTGATCAGCCCGAGACGGAGAAGCACATCCCACTCAAACATGTTAGTATATGAAAATTTAGCCCAAGGCTTGACAAGAACCTAGATCCGCCAATGAAGTCTGAGATAGCAATTGTCTCTAATTATTGTCATATCACCTAGTTACAACACTAGAGATAGCATATGCAATAGTAGAGATGGTTCACGTTTTTATAGTTAATTTGCTTACATGCAAAGTTTTCTAATTCTCATGTTTTTGTAGAGTCGACTCAAACATCTACACATGTTCTCTCCTCTCCACATTATCACATATTCTACATGGAAAATCATAGATAAGACTTGTAGACTGTTCAGGCGTGTTGTTGTACATACTGTAATGCATAGTTTTTTAATCAGTCCACTCGGACGAGCGCCAAAAGCTTGATGTGGGATTGCACCTGACTGCCGCCGAACGGTATACAGTTTGATGTGAAATTGCATTCAAGGATTATACAATTACAAAAGTACAAGTGTTTTATGTGGAACACCGTGAAAAACACATGACACATACATTAAACAGAAACACTTATACAACAGAACACACATGACTTGTAGACTGTTCAGGCGTGTTGTTGTACATCTTTGAAATAGTTTTTAATCATCCACTTTCGACGAAGTCCGAAAGCTTGATGTGGGATTGCACCTGACTGCCGCCGAATGATATACAATTTGATGTGAAATTGCATTCAACGACTATACGATTACAAAAGTACAAGTGTTTTATGTGGAACACCGTGAAAAACACATGACACATACATTAAACAGAAACGCTTATACAACAGAACACACATGAAATGTTTATGAGACACTGCATAGAACATATGAAACACCACGTGAAACAAATATACTGTTGCAACGGTATACCGTTCAATAGTGTCCTTGTTGCATCTCTTAGTACCATATCGCGTGGCTGTCCGCAGAATTCTATCACGTATCCGCTTCTTGAGCAGCGCAAGCAAACTAGTCTTTTAGCGCAAATCTCCAACGGGTGCCAAATCAGTTAGTTATATTAATTTTAAGGGAAATTCCTCGGGACGGGATCTCGTCCGGGCGGGATCCGGACGGGATCGGCCCCTCGCGCGCTGTGCAGAGGAAGGAGGAGGAGGGAGGAGGAAGGAGGAGGCCTACCTAGACGCCGTCGCCGTCGCCGCCGCCGTTTCGGGTTAGGGTTAGGAAAAATTTGGGTTCCTGGAGGTTTAGAGGGAGGTCGGGGAGGCGGCGGACCGGCGGTGGGTGGGGCTCGGGCGGCGGCGGAGGCGGCGGTGGTGCCGCCGGGCGGAGGAGAAGGAGGCTTCTTTGGGCAGCGTCGGGGGGACCACGCCGTCCCGTCCGTTAGGGTGGGCGGGTGGCACGACGGCGAAGCGGGAGGCGGAGAGGCCGGCGGGCGGGCCGGGTGGTGGGCGGCGGGGAGTGGTGGAGGCCTTGGAGCGGTGAGGAGCGAGCGAGTGGGTTGGGAGTGGGGAGGCGCGGGGGAGGCCGATGCGGGGCGGGCCACGTGTGAGGGGGGAGGCGCGGGGGACATGTGGCGGTTGGGGAGGCGATCCCGTTCGGGGCAGGGGTGGGACGGGATCCCGTTCCCTAGTAGCTCCCTAATTTTAAATATAATATTATAAATCCATTAGAGAGTATCTATACGCCATCTATATCTAGCAATTGATTATATTATTGAAACCCTCGTGGGCTTCAACATGCCGAAAGTTTGTCCCCCGCCTTTCTTGGATCTTGTCGTGATCGTCGCGTGTTCACGGAATCACGGGGGCTCGGCCGTTTCAACTCTCAAGGAGGTGGATCATGGGATGGTTCTTCTTTCACCACGGTGACCATGCATCATGCATGCATAAGGATGAACCGATGGCTGGCACAGCAAACGCAAGCATCACGTATGGCTGGTACAAATGTCTAGGATGGAGATATGAGAACATACGTAGCAGTTGATCTCCAATGAACGTCGTTATATGCTGGCCTCCACAATAGGAAACCGTGAGTCAGATAGGAAAACTATCGGGACTACTATTTCTTGATTCTCGACGGCCTGGTCAATGAGAATAATTCTTGCACAGAACGGTCCAAAAATTTCTACCAGACTGTTAAAGGGAAGGTGTAGTGCCATGGTGTGTCTCAACGATCGAACTTATGCCATCGAAAGAGCTACGGTGACGGCTCGAAACGAGCCTGCATTTACCTTTCCTTCGATGGGTTCTCCTAGATCGATCGTCGAGACAGCTCCTGGTCATGGTGGGATCGCGGATCCTGGCCAATCGGTCTGACAACACAAGGCCGTCCAGAGAAATCTCTTTCAAAAGCCATAGTTCTCTATACACTGATAAGTGATGTATGGATTCTTGAGAAGGGAGAAGCCGTGGTGTCCTCCGGACCGTCCGGATCTCATGGGTGAATAGAAAGTTAGATCTACATGGGATCTCACCTGAATCGTCCCATCTATCCTCCCGAGGAGGAGTTTGTTTGGTTTCAAACTTCGATTTAAACAGGAGGAGTACGCCATGCTACTGTGCCTTGGATGATCCACATCTTCGAGTCAGGCGTTGACGAGCACATTGAACTATCCATGTGGCTGAGAGCCCTCACAGCCCAGACACAACGACGCAATTATCAGGGGCGCGCTCTCTACCACTGAGCTAATAGCCCGTCGGTGTTGCTAGGTTGTTGAGAGAGTACTCTTGAGAGCATACTTGAAAACCCTCGAGAAGGGTAATCTATCTCGATGGTATTTTCAGAAACAGTCCAGAGTGACCTTTATCTCGAGGGCCTTTTTTTTGGCTCTTTCCCGATGGTCAATGCACCTTCTTTAATTATTTTAAAAATAAAAAGTCAAAATTCATCACTTCAACTATATTGTCTTGCAAATACATCATATTACACACTCATGAATTTTTTTAGGTGTCCAAAACGTTTGGAGTGATCATCATACCAAAATAGACATAACCGAAGAAGTTCACCACGACTTCTAGAGATGTACGTAGCACATTAATGATATGGTCAAAATCTTGCATTTTTCATCATGGAAACATTTCACAAAACACTTTAGCTTGGTAAACCTTGACATCTTACAACATTTTCTCAAAATTAAGCTTTTCATCAAGTATTGTTCATTAAATTAAAATTTACACGCTACAAATTAATTCATGTAACAATACAATTTTACAGAAAAAAAACAATCAAGACTTATATTTCCCTTGAGTAGTTATGCAAATTTATGATTTGATCGATTTTTTTGAATGCATTATCACTTGTTAAACTAATTAATACTTCCTCCGTTTTGCTATATTTGTCCATAGCACACCATGTGCATTAACTAAGGAAGTAATAGTTCCAAGAAAAAAACTATGTGCAAAGACCATCATACCCTATTTAATAGCATGTTCCAACTATTTTTTCTTCTTGCTAAACATTTAATTAAGGGCAAAGAGTGAAAACATCACAATAACTACACTCTTAGTATTCGCAATTAATGGACAAACATTATGAAACATATTTTTTTCGAGACCATGAACAAATAAAGTGAAATGGAGGGAATATCACCCTATCTTTTTTTTGAGAATTTTCAAGGAAAATTGTCTCCCTCGATGGCACCAGCTTGACCATAGACATCGATCTCCCGCTAAATCTCCACAGCCTGGTCCACTGTGTGTTGCTAGTCCAGGAGTGCACTTCTCTCAACGATCTTAACGCAGGCTATCGAGATAGCTCGAGCACCTACAAAAAAAATGGCGCTCTCTTGTTTGTTTGAAACGGATATAATGGCGAGACAGTTACTAGTGTTGGTGCTTACTCACATGGTCACTGGTTCGAGGCCGTGCCAAGCCTCACCGTTTTTCACTTTACTATCTCTTTCGACAGCTTCTCTCCTATCGTTAAGAGAGACCCATTTGGGTGCACGTTAGTCGGATCACGTGGGAGTCCAACACATCGGATGTCTCTCGATGGCAGTAGCCAGGCTGTTGATAGAGATGATGAGCTTGCGCATACCACGACCTGGTCCGCCGGGTAAGCTAATGAAGGAGCATTACTCTAGACGGCTCGTCATGCGGTCGCCAAGAGATATTGACGTTGTTCGTGCCCCCATTCGATTCTCGGCAAATGAAGGGTTCTTTCTCGACCGATATGCAGAGGCCGTTGAGAGAAGCTTTGTGAAACGACGGCTCATTGTTAGCCGTCAAGAGAGAGTCAAGAATCTTGACGGCTGACTGTTGGCTGTCAAGGATTTAGATTTCACGTCACTTCTTCTAGGGCTCCAGGGCACCGATGATCAAATCCTCCGGATTCAGTACACCTGAAAAAGGTCACCTTTCAGTGCTACACCAATTGGCAGACAAAGGTCAAGGTACTTTTGCCGTCAGTAAGGGAGTACACAGTGCCTTGCCATTTGCGAATGGAAAGACCACGGCGCCACTCTAGTCACTGTGGAACTGTGGTCTTCATTACCGATGTTAGTGTACAGTGTGCAGGAGCTGTCTGAAACCAATGCTGCATGCATGCGAGCCTGCGAGCTAGGATGGTTGGCTGGTTGGTTTAGGCCTAATCTTGTAGGCCCCGGGCGTTTATAATTTGAAGCTTTGCTGGTTTCCTAAGGAAGGAACCTCCTGACAGTGCCTGATTCCTGGGGCCTACGTCGGCATAGAAACCTTTCGGCGTCTCCTTTTGAGCGATACGCATACGGGACGGGGAAAATCCTGCACCACTTGGCTGCACCCAAGTCGCAGCTTTCTTCGTTGGACTTGGACTTCCAACGGATGGAAGCGGGGAAATGGTTGCCCTGCCTCCTGCTTGTGGGCTCTGCAGGGAGGACAGAGACCTGATGGGCCATAAACAGAAGGGAAAGGGCACTGTCCAAGACAAAGAGTGGTATGTTAATAAGGGTTTAGGGCTGTGTCTGATCCTATTAAAGAAGTCTATTGACTTGTACGTACGTATATACCCTTTTTCTGGATGCTGAGCCCTTCTCTCTCTCCATCACAAAGATTTCTTCAGGATATATTGTCCCACATCATTGTTCTTTCCTTTTATCATCTTCTTAAACCTTGCTGGCTGTTCTTTTCTTTGAATCTTCTTTTTTTTTAGAATTTTTTTTTGAGAATCTGCTTAATCCTTCTATTATTCCACTGAAGCTATCTGAGCACAAGAGGTGCTCTGGAGTGGGACATTACCGACAGTCACCACACCACCATCCTCCTTATTAAACATAGTTTTATTATGTAGATATGATGCAATTGGTGGCCATGGAACTCCAGCAGTCCACCCACCCACCCACTCATCAATCCATTCCATGATCAGCACAAACCAAAGCACAGAAGAATTGAAGAAAAGAGAAACTCTGAAAAGCGTACATGCACCCCGTTCAAGTCACCACAGTTAAACGGATCAGACGTTGCTATGCTGCGGTGCTGCCTATCAGCCTACGCATTAGCTATGCCAATGAAATGTGGTGGGGCCCACCTGCCAGCCATCATGCGAAAATCCGGCGGAAGCTATATATCGTACGCCAAACGCTTTTCGCTAGAACGAAAGAAACGAAACGGAAACGAGCAAGTACGGTGGGCCCCTGTTGCTTTCATCGTGGAAACCCAATAGGGGCTCGGAAAATATCCAGCCCACAAGCAGTCAGCACTAAGCACTCCGCCGCTCGATCCAGTCCGCGGCCGAATCCTCCACGACCCACGTACCTATCGACCAGCACCAGCCGTGGACCACGCGTCGTAGAAAGATCAACCAAGCCATCAAAGAACCAAACCCCACGGGGGCCGGAGCCTGGCCGCCGTCGTGGCGACCGGCGAGCAATGGCGAGACGAGACGCGAGCAAGCCGCGTCACGGACGGCGCCGCGGCGAGGTCAGGCGAAACGATCGAGACGAGACGCGAGCGACGGTGCGACATGGCACGGTGGGAAAACGAACGAGGTCGCGCGCGCGTGTGCGTGTGAGGCGGGGGGCCGGCCGGGCGCGTTGTGCTGTGGCGAGGCGATGCGCACCTAAACCTGGTAATGGTTTGGTTTTAAATGGGTTGTGTGGTTTGGTCTGCCCTTCGGATCTATTTGGGTTGGTGGAAATGGTTTCTAACTTAGCTGTGGATTGGATCGGTTTGAACTTGTGATTGCAGTGGTCTGGTTTGGATTAGACTAAGCTGAAATTTTTTTTGGTTCCAATCGGTTCGAGCCCATGGTTTGGAACCGGTTCCTACCCACGGTTCCACAGCCCATAGCCTCTACAGGCATCAGGCATGAGAGGGAGCTAGGCTTCTCCCTTCCGCTGCACGCTGCCCTGTGTGACAGTGCGCAGTCCACGTCGTATCTCCGCCGCCACACCGCCTAGCATTATGCGGCGGTTCCCGTCGAAGCCGGCTCGGGAGCGCCGCCGCTCGACCTCCACACCCGTGGTGGCAGCCGGCGCGCCGCCGCCCGACCTCCACGACCGCCGTGGCCTTGCGTGCTCATCCAACACCACCGCGAGCGCCTCCGATGCCGCCGGCGTTCGCGAGCCCCGGCACGAGCTCGCCACCGTCGTTCCCGAGCCCCGGCGCGAGCTCGCCACCGCCAGGCCACGCCGCCCCGATCTCCCTCACACGCTGTACAGCCGGCGTGTGGCACCGCCACCTCTCCCCCGACCTTCGCTGGGCACGCGCCGCCACGAGCGCCGACACCGTCCTCTCAACACGAGCGCCACCATCTCCACCTCGCCCTGCCGCGCCGTTCTTCTTCCTCGCGCCGCCAGCTCTACCTCGACAGATCTCCATGCTTGCCAACGCGCTGCCAGCTTCGCCGTCACCAGGCCAGGGGTGCGCGCCAGTAGGTGCCTCACCGCGCCGCCGTGACCCCCGTGGTGCACTGCCGCGCTGCCCCGGCTCTGGCTCCTGCGTCCTCTTACAAAGCGACCCGGCGAGCACTTCCCGTCGACACCCAGTGCGACGGTGACCTGCTATAGTCCGGCGAGGAATCTCCAGTGCCCTGCCATTGTAAGCACTCATTTGCTTTGCTCGTCCTTGCAGTTCTTCCCAGGAGGATGCTCAACTTGTTAAATCTAGGAGAAATACTCTTTGTAAATTGAGACTTTTGGGTTGGTTTGGTGGTTTCAAATGGGTTGAACCGATGGTTCTAGAATGGATTGGTTTGGTGTGGGCTAAATTGAACAGAGGTTTGGTTCGGTTTGGGTTCTATTTTATGGAGAAACGGTTTGGATTGGTTTGGATTAACGTAATTGCTGACGTTGGTATGGGTTGGATGCGGTTTGGTTTCTCAACCATTACCACGTCTATGCGCACCGCGTGTGTCCGTCCCTTGCCGCGAGTGCGACGGACCGGACGTCGCAGCCGCGCAGGCAGAGGAGAAGGCGCGCGAGCAGGCTGCCTAGGGATCGTCAACCAGCTGACGGTTTAACCAGTTTAGGTTATTACCGTTTGAAAACCGCGGTTATCTGGATGGTTTTAACGGAGTAACTGAAAATCCGGTTCTTGTTCCGGGATTATCTCTTGCGCTGCGTCTAGGCATGGCAATTGAGCAGTTATCCCTTTTCGAACGCCAAGCGCACTAGCGCGAAAGAAAAATAGATGGATTATGCCAAGCTTGGCATGAAAGATAGTGACGTCAGAAACCTATTTTCAAAGGTTACCAGACTTGGGGTTAGCTACACGGAGCATCTCTTTCTTACCCTACGGGTGGTCACGGGGATGCTCTCTAATAGATCACTTAAGACAAAAGGAATTCACTACAGCATTGGACTTAAACTTCATAATACTTCCCTTTTTAAGGAAGAAGAGCATAATGAACCCGGCAACTCTTTGATCAGACTCGCAAGCGGATACCTTCGTTCGGTCATTTAGCACGAACTTCACAATCGGTACAGAAATGCTTTCTATTTGGGTAATGAAGACAATGCACGCAGGGAGAAAGGATGCAGACCCAGTCTCAACAATCTTGAACCCAAATCTGGTCCTGAGACCCGAAGCAAAGAGTTGGACCTAAACCCAAAGTAACAGTTGGATAAATATAGATTCAGACCAGGTCTCCATAAATACCCATCGAGTCTAGCCACCTGTATGAAGAACTACACCATTGCAGCCCTAGGGAGGATGGGCCTTGTTGGCATGCAGTGGAAGATTATCTTTAGATAGGATCGCACTGTCATGGTGCATGGAAGAACGAGCAACATCATCGTCGTGCCGTGGAGGAGCATCGTTGAAGAGGACCGCACTGTCGTGGTGTCAAGGAACTACAACGCTGCCACAAGCTAAGGTAGAGCTTGTGTTGCCACCATGCGAGGAGTCGCACTGCCGTCCCCCGTCCTCTGCCCCCCTGACCACAAGGAGTGGAGTGTGTCGTCTGTCATAGGGAGGGGAGCACGCCGCCCGAGGAGGGACACACGTCGGAGAGGGGAGCTAGGGAGTGCTTGTCTGAGCTCAACTAGTTTGCAACCATGATACCTGGGATAATAAAAACAATAAATTGCATAGATTTATAATAGAAAATAATAGGAATATGAGTATACATCGTATTAAAGTATTGAGATAAACCTAACCGTGTAATTGCGCCTGATATACCATGCCCATTCTACAAAGGAGAGTAAAATGCCGCTCTTTTTTTGAATTCCCCTATACTATATAGCGCGTAGCTCCCTCAAATTCTGCTCGCTCGCGAGGCCACGTCGCCGGAAAAACCTCGGCCGTCCGATCGCGCCGCGTGCCCTCCGTTCCTGCCGTCGGATCCGCCCTGAGGGAATTGCACAAAACTCTGCATATTATACATATTTATGTTTAAGTCCTCTCCGATTCGCATATGGGTCCTTCGGCAATGCTCACGCGCCTCAGCGAACTTGCCTCAGGCCCCCCCATGTTTCACGCCCCTCGCAGCCCTACCCTTTTGCTCTTCGTAAGTGCATCCGGACTTAGCAGAAAATTACCCGCAAATGCCATCCTTCGTAACCTGTTGCCCCCGCCCCCATCCCCCCACCCGTGCCCTAGGTCCCCCTCTTCCCCTCTCCCCATCGTCTCGCCCCCTCCACGGCCGTTCCCCGGCCCTTCTCTCTCCCACACGCGCCACCGCACCCCTTCCCTCGCCGGCGACGCCCGCTCCAGCGATTCCCCTCCCCGCTCCCGTCTTCCCCCCAATCTCTCTCCAATGCAGTTCTCACCCTCCTACGAACGCCGCCGCCGCCTCCTCCCAGCCTGTCACCGCCTCCGCGCTGCCTGCTAGGCCCGTGCGCCATAGCCGCCAGCGCCGCCCGCCACCACCCCTTCAGATGGCGCCGCTACCTTCCCCTTTACCGCCTCATAGCTGCTGCGCTAGGCCCGTGGCGCCATAGCCGCCAGTATTTGCCGCCGCCGCCCTTCAGATGGCGCCGCTACCTTCCCTTTACCCGCCTTTTGCGCTTGCCTTGCCGCTTGCCGTCGCTCGCCAGATCCGTGCGCGACGGCCGCCGGTGCACTCCCGCGGCCTACTCCCGCCCGCCGCCACCTCCTCCAGCTCGCCAGGACACCCCCGTCCCTGGTGTGTGCCTGCCGGATTTGTTCGCGCAGGGCTCAGGTCGGCCAGATTCGGCGAAGGCGGCCCCGGGCCGGACCGGATCCATGGCCTGCTCTCCCATTTCCCTCTCTGTCCCGGATCACCGCCCCTCCTCCCGATGTCGCCTCCCGTGCCTGCCGTCGCCCCGCGTTATTATTGATTGCATATACTTTAGTTGTGCTTTTCTGTACTGAAATCATGGATCTTACAATCATGCTCAGTATTTTTTCCCTACAAAGATGAAACAGAGGATCTAATGGACATCATTGTTGCAGGGTTCCTGATTTTCCTGACAAGGATTAGAGAGCTCCAAGGTATTCTCAAGAGGATTCTGCAGGCCACATTATTTTTTAGGCAAACTATGAACCTCCAAAAAGCAATTGATCTTCAGTACCACTTCTATGATGTTGTCTTCTAAATGTAAGAAAATCATATCTACTATCATATAAATTCATAATTATTTGTTTGTAATAATGTTGTCCTTCGACACCTGTGAGAGCTATGATTGAAGGCATATGAATTTCGGCAATACACTTTGGAAATTGAGTTATGCTTGCAACATTATAACAAAAAAAACCTTCGCAGTTATGGTTATGACGTTATGTTATAACTTTATGTGTTGGAAATTTTGGTTTAATTTGTAATAATGTCGGTTTTTTTTCCCATGTGTATTAACATGTTGCTTCCAGATGGTGTTTTGGTAGCCACATACAACAGTTCTTTGTTTGCTGTATTGCTGTATTATGAATGGCTTTAAGGTTTGGCAAATTGGGAGATGCTACTGTTATTGTCGTTGATTTTATTCTTTTAGTTCTCTGTCCTCCCTTGTGTGTATATGGTTTGTTCCATTTGCATATGTGCATCAGAACTGATATATAATGGCCTAAGTTACTGTCCTCTGCCTCTACAATTTTTTGTTACCAAAACTGATATATAGACACTGAGATCTATATGCTCAAGACAACAGTGGCTATTTCCTTCATAGTACAATAAAATATGCAATGGAACTTTAATTATGTAATATGCAAAAAAATAGGTATAAAGGTTTTTCTTTTCTCAATTACAGACACTAATAGATATTTATTTCGTGCAACTGCTGTCACATGTTCTATAGATGACAAATGCTGAAAGGATGATCGACCTGTGGTGGTGGTTTTCTCCATTGAAGACAAATGTCTATGTATAGTCCAATAATATAGCCTTGCCAAAAGGTCGACGTTTTATTCTCAAACGTCTTAGATATTGAATAAATTAAACATACATAACCCTAGCTGCATAATCGATCTAAATCTCTACCGGGTTCTAAATGCCAAAAAAATTAGAATTCAAATTATCAACTTCAATCATATCTTTTTTTTTAAGGTCAAGAGAATAAGTAGTGCTAACCATGCTATCATCAACGCGCCACGGGCGCGTTTGCTTGCTAGTAGGTAACATGCGACACCAATCGCGGGAGAGCACAGGATGATGGGCAGCATGGGGGAGACGAGCTTGAGGCCTAGATTACCACGCTGTCGTCTCAGTTTGCGCTCATTGGACAGACTCGGTCACCGCCGATGGATGGATGGATTGATGCGCGGCGCCAAACACATGCCGAGCACAGGCGGGCGGCGGCCCGCGCTGTCCCACGGCCCCGGCCCCGGCCGGGCGTGCACCACGCCTCCCCCTTCACGCGAACACTGGGCTTCTCTCACCTCAGCACTATATAAAAAACGCACGTGGCCTGCCCTGCCGGTACACGTATCATTGGGTATTGTACGACCGATCCGGCCTCTAGATCGACGACGATCGATCCGTCTTTATTGTGACCGGAGAGAGAGAGAGAGAGAGTCCGTCGTGTTTAAATTCTGAACGCCAGTTGAACGGATGACTTTCGTGTGGGAGGAAGGGAGGGAGGAACGGACTGGTCCAGACTCCGAAGGCCAGATGATGAAGACCTTTAAATTTCATGCACCAATTTAGTTCATCTAAATTTAAAAATGTAATTTATATATTTTAATATTATTTATCACGTCTAGACTTTTCTAGGTCTTAGACATGGACTTAAATGTGGGACATATTTTTTAATAGTGTTTTTTGTTCTGATAACATGTTAAATTTTATGCATCGATCATTTCATTAAAAAACTTAGCCCTATTCTTTTCAGCTTATCTTATTGACTTTTCTACTCCCTTCGTTCTGAATTATAGTCCACTGTTGACTTTTGAATATTCTATTTGATCATTCGTCTTATTGAAAAAATATATGTAAATATTATTTATTTTGTTGTGATTTGTTTTATCATTAAACATACTTTAAGCATGACTTATATTTTTGCATGTTTGTATTAAATTTTTAAATAAGACGAATAGTCAAAAGACGTGTCCAAAAGTCAACAGTGAACTACAATTTGGAACGGAGGGAGTACTTATTTAACTTAATCTAGTGATTTACTTTACCTTTTTAGATAGTGTTGAGAGTTCAATCCATTTATTTCAACTTGTGTTTTACAGTTCATAGATAAGTTTCTGAGATACTCCCTCCGTTTTTTTTGTTTGACGCTTTTAACTTTTGAACAAGTCTTTAACCATTAGTTTTATTCAAAAATGCTATGTAAATATCATTTATTTTGTTTGTGATTTGTTTTATCAATAAAGGTATTTTAAGCATGATTTATATTTTTTATATTTGCACTAAATTTTTGAATAAGACGAATGGTTAAAGACATGTTTAAAAGTTAAAGCCGTAAAAAACAGAGGAATAGAAAAAACGGATTTAAAAATATATATTTTTAATTTAGACAAAGACAAGTAAATAAACAGACAAGCCAAATAAATTAGATAAGCTAACAAAAAACAAACCTTTAAATTGACGAAGAAATATGGACATTATATTTATTTTAGTTAAAAGAAAGCGTCGCCGTCGACTGGCCGCTTTCCCCGAGCAAATTGAGAGTCAAGCAAGTTCGGCAGGCGGCATGGCGCAGCAGACCGTGCCACAGCGGGGGCCGATCCCATTTGCCGCATTGCCTGTTCATTCAGTCAGCCCTAGATTTCAAGCATTACATTCGCTGCAAAACCTGGTTCATTCAATCAGCTCGTAACATATGATATAGGGAAGAAAGAAATCAGGCAAGCAACCAAGCAGTAAGGACGAGCGCATGACAATGCAGGCCATTCGGGTTCAGGAGCAGCATTCTCAACTTTTATTACAGGCAAGCATAAATATGAACACCTGAGCACCTTCTCCTCCCACCACACCCCATCTGTGACAGTATACAATATGTATGTACACGCCTAGCATAACAAACACAAACTAAAAGCAACTAAAAACCCCTATAAGGATGTTGCAAAACTTAGTAGTTGTGACAGAGTAACTGTAACTACTACTACTGCTGATTCGTCCTCTTCCAGAGAGTGAAGTGATTATACGTACCCAAACCGTTGTTACTGGCACAGTGACTGTAACTACTATGGAAGTAACTGTCTGCCCCGCATTGCGTTGCACCGGCCTCCTCATCCAGAAGCACAGGGGTGCAATGGGGGCCTTGTTATTGCTGAGCTGAGCTCCTTGGCTGACTATATGTATTAATGTATACAACAACAACAACTATAGATATGGATGTGTATGCTACAGTGGTGTACCGCGGTCTCGGCGCGTCCCTGCGCTCGCTCTAGAACTCCACCATGAGGCTGCCGAACGGCGACCGGTGCGGGATGCCCTTGCGCCGCTTGCCGGTGCGGTAGCTGTTGGCGGTCGCCGGCGGGGTCGACGGCGTGAAGCTCTGCACCACGCTGCTCTTGTCGCTCCCGCCGCTGATGCTCGTAGACGAGTCATCCGAGTCAGACGCCGCCGCCGCGCCCCTCTGCAGCTTCTTCTTCTTGCTCCCGGAGTGCTTCTTCCGGCCGCGGTAGTCGCCGGAGGTCCCGACGATCTGCACGGTGCCACAATTCGCAATGTTGCAATGCTGTTACCGCAGAGCAGAGAGAAGCAGCTTTGGAACAGGGGGAGAATTGAAGCTTGCCTTGCAGCCGAGGGAGCAGAAGCGGAAGGTGTCGAGGAGGCTGCGCTCGCAGACCTCGCAGGTGTTGGTGACGCCCTTGCCGGGCCTCGGCTGCGGGCGCTCGTTGAGGAAGACGACGCGCGCGCTGTTGATGATGTAAGTCTGCACGCCGGTGATGTCCAGTACCTTCTGTATCTCCGACACACGGATCACGTCGTGGTAGGAAGACCTTCTAATCTGTCTCACGCACAAATCAAGCAAAAAAAAAACCAAGATTAGTTATCCTGGTCTTTGGATGGAACAGGGGCATTTCCCGCCAATTCAAGAAAATTAGTTATGCTGATCTTTGGATTGTTCCCAACGGGTGTGAGGAAAAAGAGAGGCCTTTGGGAGCTGGATTAGCTGCAACTACACTCGACTCTTTCGTTCGAGCTAAGCCTGGCTCTTTGAGTGCTCCAAAGGGAACAGGGGAGCTGGCGTTTGTTCCAAAGAAAGTGGAGCATCTTCTCCGGCTCCGATCGATTGATCCAATGCGATTGTGCCAAGAAAAAAGGCATGCTGCTGCTCACCTGGATGGCGTGGTGGTCGCGGTGGCAGGCGAGGCACTGGGAGCAGAGCGCACCGTTCATGCAGTCGAGGCAGTACATGTTGCACTCGCTCTTGTGCGCGTCGGCGTGCAGCTTGCATTGCCCGAAGAAGCTCTCTGCCAGCAGCGGCTTCAGCCACCGCGGCCACCGCTGGTTCTCCGCCTCGTCGCGCTCCCCTCCCCCCTGCAGCATTCGATCCGGCGCCGCCATTAGCAACAACCAATCCCCCAATCCCCAACAAACAGGGCCTGAAAACGCAACACGAAACAAGAACCGGAAGAGGGAAAAAAAGATCTAGAGTCAGCCAAGTTACCATGGCGCCGCCTCTGGTGTTGACCCTGAGCGGCGGCGGCGACTCATCGTCCATTGCCATTTCGATCCTCAACCAGCACCCAGCCAGGCGCAGAGCAAGTCGGACGCGGTGACAGGATTCGACGGGAGGAAAGAGGGGAGGGGAGACGAGACGAGACGAGCAAGAAAAGGAGGGGCTTTGGAAGAAAGAAGTGGAGGGGTAGGAAAGCTGAGGCCTTTGTAGACCGGAGAAAGGTTGCAAGTATCTCACAGCACCGGCAGCAGCAGCAGCGGCAGTGGTGGTGGTGGCGGCAATAAGCCAGAAAGAAAGGGATGCTCTGAGGCGAGGGTTCGTTCGTTCCATCGCGAAGCTTTAGCCCAGCTCGTTCTTATCCTCTCTCCGAGCCGGGTCCGGGTCGTCTCGCCTCGCCTCGCCGGCCGTAACCCTCGACGCCGTCCGTCCCATCCCGTCACTCTCCAGGAGACGGAATCTAGCCCTTCATTTACATCACTGTTGCTTCCCCGCGACACGTCCAATCCCCAATGGCACCGCAGCCGCGGCCAATGGCGCCCGGCCGTGCGCCGTGCGCCGTGCGTGTTGACATTGCCGCCCTCGGCGAGAGCTAGCGTCGATGGGTGGGAATTACATGGGCGTAGCGACCGAGTTCGTTGCGGTCAATCGGGGGCAGTGGCAGGGGCAGTGCCAGGCGACGCGATCATCAGCAGTGACGTCTCGTTTTGCCTCCGGGTTCCGGACCTCCCGATCCGGGTCGCGCCCGGTCCGCGCGCCCGCGCGTGCCATAGTTTATGCCCGTGCTTTGTGCGGCTTCTTCGCGCGCCACTTGCTCCATCCACCGATGCTGCTCTACGTAGGGGGGTGTGGCGCCTAGCTGACAGGAGCGCGTTTTCTCCGCGGGAAAAGTTACCACTAACCGCACCATTAGCGCACCAGCAAATCACCATGGCATCACATTCAGATGCTGGTTTAAGAAATGCTATAAAACAGTTAATTTTTTTTACTTCCCAGTGAAGGTTCATTCATACAAATGCAGCGACGACATCAACATAAAACTATATAAATATTTATAAAATCCCGTAATAAAACTATATAAAACCATCCGATAAAATTATCATACAAGACCACAGGAAACAATCGGAAATTACTAATCCATTGTAAGTATTTCCAATAAATTATTTTTTTCTTTTTTTCTTTTTTTTTGCAAAAGGGGTTTTTCCCCAATTCCATTCCCAAGAACAGAATTTACAAAGTTCAGAACCATACAGACATAACAATCATCCCAAGTATCACTACCACCTGAAATCCATCACTGAGATATTACAATAACAGCCGCCCAAAATAAGTCTCACTACTTTTTTATCACATCCAGACTCAGACTGACTAACCCCCACAAAATATCAAAAGTCAGATACCAGCATATATAACAAAACATCCCTCTATAATTTCAAGCTCCCAGAAACCAAAATCAAGCTCCATCCTCCTGCTCCTTAGCCATCTTTTGAAGCACCTTCTTTAGCTGGTCCACTCCCCGTCGAAGGCTCTCTCTTTCCCCTTCTGGATAAAGACCTGCCCAATAGTATACCAAAGCACATGCAGAATGTAAAATCGACAAGGGGGAATGCACAACCTGTCCTTGGAAACACTATTTATTACGCGCCAACCAAATGCCCCAAATAATAGCAAAAATGCACACTCCCGACAAATTTTTCCCATCCGGCCAAACCTGATGAAACCATCTAAAAGAACCATCCAAATTTATTGGCCGGTTACTAGATCGAAAACAAGAAGCTACCACACTCCAAATAGCTCGCGCAACCGAACACCGAAAAAACAGATGATCCACCCCTTCAAAATCAGAACAGAACAGACAAAAAGGGTTCCCATTCCAACCTCTTTTAACCAAATTGTCTTTAGTTAGAATAGCTTTATGAAATACTAACCAGACAAAAACTTTTATTTTCATAGGAACTTTAACACCCCAGATCAACTGCGGCCAGCCAATATGAACTCTATTCCAACCACCAACAAAATCATACATCCTCTTAACTGAAAATCCAACTTTTGAACTACCATCTCTCCAGTTGAAAGTGTCAGCCCCCCCTGGAAAACTAGCGGACATGCATTCATTAACCAGACTACACCACAAACCAAGCAGATCATTATTAAGCCAACGCTTGAAAGAAAGATCCCACCCCTTTTGTTTTGCCTCAAACACCGAAATATTCTGATAATCACTAATAGCAAACAAATCTGGACACCTATCTTTCAGAGAGGAATCTCCCAGCCAAACATCATTCCAGAAATCAATTAATTTGCCGTCACCCAACGACACCACTCTATTACATAAATACAACTCTCTAGTAGCCATAATATTCTTCCAGACAACCGAATCCTGACTTCTACTTTTGATTTGAGAAATGGGTTTTTTTCTAACATATTTATTTAGCACCAACTGTTTCCAAAGGCTCTCCTTACCAGAATCTAGTTTCCACCACCACTTAGAAATTAAACTGATATTCATTTCTCTTAACCGATGAATACCCAACCCACCTATCCTCTTAGGTTTACAGAGCTTTTCCCACCTAAGCAAATGATATTTTTTCTTAGTATACCCACCTTGCCACAGAAAAGTCCTCCTGATCTTGTCTAGTTTATATAACACCATCTTTGGAATCAAGAAAAGAGACATGAAATACACCACCACACTAGAAAGAGAAGCATTCAAAAGAACAAGACAACCACCAATAGATAAGCATCTACTCTTCCAGCTAGCCAATTTCTTTTCCATCTTAGCCTCTAAAAAACTCCAATCTCTAACTCTAATCTTGTTCACTCCAACTGGCACTCCTAAATATTTAATAGGAAAGGTTCCAACAGAACAAGTGAATATTTCAGAGTATAACCTCTCCATTTCCTCATCTCCATTAATAGCCACTATCTCACTCTTCTCAAAATTAATTTTAAGACCAGAACAGTTTTCAAAAAAAGCTAATAGAAGTTTCAAATTAACAGCCCCATCCACTTCATTTTTAACACATAAAATTGTATCATCAGCATATTGCAAATTCACTAATCCCCCTTCTAAAAAATTTTCAGCCAAACCCCTGACTAACCCATTCCCTTTTGCCAACTGAATCATTTTACTTAAGCCATCAGCTACCACATTAAACAGAAAAGGAGACAAAGGATCCCCCTGTCTAACCCCTTGATGACTTTCAAAATACTCACTATTCTTCCCATTTATATTTACACTCAAAGTACCTTTGGAAACTATCTTAACAATCCAATTACACACAATAGGGTGAAAACCTCTCAGTTCTAAACAGTGAAATAAGAAGTCCCATCTCACTTTGTCATAGGCCTTCTCAAAATCCAACTTAATCACTACCCCACAAGAATTTCTTTTAGTTTCATGGATAACCTCATGGAGCGTTAAAATGCCATCTAAAATGTCCCTACCTTTAATGAAGGCACTCTGATTTTGTGAAATAATCCTGTCCATCACCTTTTCCAATCTCACCGACAACACCTTAGTAAACAGCTTGTAAATCGTATTTAACAGGCAAATAAGTCTATATTGTGTGATCTTCTCAACATCCTCACCCTTAGGAATAAGAGTTATGACCCCAAAATTTAGACGTGCAATATCCATTCTATCGCAATAGAAATCATCAAACATATCTAAAATATCTTTTTTAATAATAGGCCAGCAAGCTTTGTAAAACTCCACTGGCAAACCATCAGGACCAGGGGCCTTATTAGACCCCATGGAGCAAAGAGCTTTGTATACTTCCTCCTCAGAAAACTTAGCAATTAACAGTTCATTTTCCAACTCTGAAACTTTTTCATTTACCCCCCAAATCCCCTCTTTAAAACAAATAGGACTCCACTGACTATGCCCAAACAACTTTTTGTAAAAATTTGAAGCATAATTCAGTAGATTTTGATCCCCCTGGATCACCTGAGAAGCTTCCTTGAAATTCTCAATAATCTTCTTTCTTTTTTTCCCACTAGCCACCTTATGAAAATAGGAAGTATTGGAGTCCCCTTTAAGTAACCAATTTTCCTGAGAATTTGTATGCCATTGAATTTCTTCCTCTTCATAGAAAGAATAAAGCTCAGCCAACAAATCCACTCTAATCCCAACCTGAACATCATCTAATCTACTCCATTCTTCCCAATCCTCTAAATATTTCAGATGCTGGCAGATAAACTCCTTCCTTTTTTTTATTAGTCCCCATCTATGACCACCCCAACCCTTTAACTTTTGCTTAACTTTTTTAATCTTCCTTTTAAAAACTGAAATACTATCCCCACCCGAAAAGGAGCTCTCCCAGACACTTGATACTACCTGCAAGAAATCATCCTGATTCAACCAATTCATATTGAATTTGAAAGACCCAGGATTAAAACCTCCACTCTTCCCTTCTCTTAATAGTAAAGGACAATGGTCTGATAAAACTCTAGGAAGTTTCAAAACAGAAACCAAGGGAAACTTATCTTCCCAATCTGAAGACATAAAGACTCTATCTATCTTTTCAAGCACAGGGTCCTTCTGCATGTTTGACCAAGTAAAATTACCCCCTACCATATGAATTTCCCTAAGACCAAACGAATTAATAATAGAATTAAAGCAATGACTAAATCTAGATAAAGAACCAACTTGATTTTTATCATTTAGGGATCTAATAATATTGAAATCACCCCCTATTAACATAGGAGCATCTGAACTGGCACAGAAAGAAGCCATCTCTCTCAGGAACTCCTCCTTGTCTTTATAAGCAGCAGCCCCATAAACAACTACCAAATTCCATTTAAATTTTATTTTAATGTCCCACAGACTGAACATTAAATGAAAAGACCCCTTTTTAAAAGCCAGAATATCATAAGAAACTTTTAAGATACCACACAATATTCCTCCCCCTCTCCCTTTAGCAGAAATCCAATGCCACATAAAATCCCCAGCAGGATCAATTTTCCTAAAGAAACTATCTGAAAACTCACCTTTTTTAGTCTCCAACAAACCAATAAAACCCACCTCATATTTTCTTATTAAATCTTTAATGAAAGCCCCACAACCCTTTTTTGCAATACCCCTACAGTTCCAAAAAATCCCAGAAACATTCATCATGGAAACTTCTTGAAATTATTACTTGAAGAATCAGACCTCCTTCTTAAGCAAATAGGGCTCCTCTCTCTAGCTAACTCTATCTTAGATCTTTTCTTACCATCAGAAGAGTTGCCTATAACAAAAGCTTTCCCTTTCTTTTTACAAACTTTCCTTGCTCTACTATCCCTCCTAAAATCTTTATCTAAATATAAATTTTCTATATCAGAGCCATCTGACACCCAATCTAAAAATAACACCTCCTCCTCCTTTTCACTAACTACCGCCTTCTCTGAATTTTGAAATGACTCTAATCTTTTTTGTTTTTGTTTAAATAAGTCAAATCTAGCATGTTCCAACTCCTTTAACAAATTTACCTGATCCACAAACCCACTACTACTTTGTAGACCAACTTTATCAGCAAAAGAAATAATTTCAGAATTGTCCATATTCACAAAAGAATTTGTGATAGGAATATTACCTTCTAAATTCCTTTTTTTCGCCATAACAGAAGCTTTGTCCAGAATATGTGCTCCCCCATTCTTGATTCTAGAACTCCTACGAATCTCCAACAGACCTTTCTTTTCCTCCATCTTTTTTATAGGCATCACCTCCTTAAGTTGAGAACAATCCAGAGTAGGGTCTTCCTCCCCAAGGTCTTCACCACCCATCTCAACTCCCTCAGCATTAATCTCCTTAATAGAGCAGGAATTCACATTCATACAAGGATGCAACTTAAAACTCACTCCAACCCCCTTGGAAACCTGATCAGAATACATGAGACTCCATTTATTAGCACCCACATCCACTAGTTGAGAAAACAAACCAGCCTTAGGGCGTAAATCAATCCAGGATGGGCAACTGACATGAAATGTCAAAGGGTAAGTGACCTCCTCTTGAGACACCAAGTTCTCTGTATCACTCAAATTATCGAAATCAATACCCATCTCCCTAGCCACCATTCGCATATTCTGTCCAGGCCCCTCTTCTGAATCAGATTGAGTATCTAATTCATCAAACCTTTCATTTGACTCCCTACTCTGCGCTCCCCCTTTTCCTGTATTTTTCTGATTCCCCCAAGAGGTCCAACCAGCAGCCGAATTACCAGAACCTGCAGACTCCTTCATCTTTTGTTTTTTAAGAACTTGACTATCCTCATCCATCTGATCTGAAACAGAAACCCCCAAAGCCTCACCATTCTGACCATCAATATCCTCTATCCCCTCCACCTGGAAAATAAAGTTGTAAATCCCTCTTCCAAGATTTCCAGGAACAGAACTAGGAACTTTCCTTTTATCCACACAAAAGATACGCACACGAACAAAGTCATTTCTCTGTATAGTACTGTAATCCACCTCTTGTGGAATCCCCACCAGAGATGCCACTCTGCAAATAACCGGAATAGATCTAGCACCCATTGGTATTTTGAAGATGCGAACCCAAACCTCATCCATAATTTGATCTGCTTCCACTTCAGGAGACCATCTAGACACTTTCATAAATGAATCTGAGTTCCTCACTTTCATAGCAGGCAGCACTTCCATTTCCTCCACCTTCCTTGAATTTGGAAATCTCATCAAAAACTCATTATTAGCAAGAACCCTAGCAGTACAACTCCAATTTGGAAACGACTTGAAAATAGCATTAAATTCTTGCTCAATATCCCTCACAGAAACCGGGTCTCCCTGAACCGAAATAACTGCCATATTTGATTTTTCTCTATTCCCATTCTCTGTTGGTAAATCTCCACAAACATAAATCCCCTGCCCTTCTGAATGATTATTGTTAGTTGCCATCTCACTTAATTTTACTACGGCGGCGTGTGTTTAATTTTAACCAAGTGAAGCGAGAGAGGGGATCGGATGCTTTCTTTCGCGTTCTTGTCTCCGATGTAGAGCTAGCTCACTGTTAAGAATTTAAAGATGCTTCATGTTGTAGCAAGCCAGATCCTATTTCTTAGTGCCTAACTCCTTTTCTGGTTGACACGTGATTAGGACATGTGGTTAGGGCATGTTTAGTATGCCGATTATTGGTCTATCCCTAACGAACCAAATGGTTTTGCCATAATGCGGCCATATCATTTGGACAAGTAATGAAGTAGGTTCAAGAGCGGAAAGGATGAGTCTTTGTGGTGTTATTTTTTCCTGGCCAACGTACGGCATTTGGCAGTTTGGTCAACCACCCCTTATATCAGCTTTGGACTATTTCTATCCTCCTCCTTCCCCCACAACAAGATTTTAAAACTCCAGCTGATCAGACAATTATTTTTTTTGCCGGTTGATCGTCTCGAGTATACTGCGTGTACGTATGGACAATTAATCATCCATGATTTCCAACACAAATCAATTTTTGCAGTTATGCGCCCGATTAAGGTTCTGTTACAACAGCGCCTATGTCGCATAAATTAATAATGGAGCGGTTATACATCACATCGTCTCTTGTAACCAGTCCTAATCCCTTTGTTGATAGCGATGCACCAACCAATTAGCAATTCGCCAGCATGATGAAACGAGCGGGCTTAGCTGCAAAAGGAACAAAGGGAAAAAAAATACCGGCAAATTAATTACTGCGAAAGAAAAAGGATTTTGGCACGAAGCCTTTTTTTTTAAAAAAAAAAATCCCCATACCAGTAACTCAAGCTCTAGCGATCTCCCATGTGCACGCATTATTGGTTCTTGTGATGTAAGCATGACACGCTTCGATCTCTCCGTAATCCATGCATGGTCTTAACTCAAGTTATCGCATGAAGCCCGGAAATAATTAAAAACCATATTAATTCCCGGAGACCAATCTACGTTTCAATGATTTGCCATCATGCCTTGGCGTGTCATCACACCTGCACTCACAATTAAAACAACAAGGTGAATGGTAGTTCGGGCTAGCTTGCTTAGAACATCTTTAATAATGAGCCAATTACTCTCTACAAGAAATATACATAAAATTTATAGATAGCAAATAGATAATTTTTCCAGTGAATTAGTCATAGCATTGTTTCTAAAATCAACAAGCAAGATTTCCCACGTATTTTCGTTCCTAGTTTTGTAATTATATGGACTCTTTTTATTTCAAATTTGTAAATTTTTTTATTGTAGTTGGCATCAAATCCTTTTCTGGTTTTGTATTTGATATGTACTCTTATTTCTATTTTTATTTTGAATTATTTTTTATCGCAATTTATATGGACTCTTTCTTTTAATCTAATCCGTTATAATGTAGACCCACAATGCTCGACAGTGTAGGTCTATCTTTTCCTTTTGGATTAATATGAAAATGTCTAATATTTTAAAATTAACTTGGTGGCTCCGTTTAACTCTACTTTAATATAATGATGATAGATAGAAATGGAGTCATATATAATAGTGTGCATACACTTTTTAATCCGTTATAAACTAACAGAGGTTCTTAGCACGCACCAGTGAACCACTAAGGAGGTTAGACCATTTGGCTAATCTAAATTATTGATCTTCATAAAGGGTGGTCCACACAAAAAAGATCAGGAATTCATCGATATCTCATGCCAAAGATTGGGATTATTCAATTCGGTTTTTCAAATTTGATTACTAGTTTTTCAATTTGAATTGGACCGAACCGTTCAAAATTTTATTTTGTCGATCTCCCATACCGCATATTGGGATTCTTAAAATTTTGAATTTGAAAGTTTTGGTTGTCAAATTTATTTTCTAGTTTTAAAATTAGAATTTTGGATCAAACTGTTCAAATTTTGAATTTCCATAATTTGAAATGAAATCCCAATTTCTTGGTACGAGAGATCGATGAATTCTAATTCTTTTTGTATGGACCACCTTGTATGGAGATCAACGATTTAGATTAGTCTGAAATGGTTCAACCCCCTCAAGGGGTTTATCGGTGTGTGGTAAAGTTTTTCTAAACTAATCTTAACTAAAGCTACTCTGTATCTTTCTTCTCTTCTAGCTTTTGATGTTAAAAAAACTAAGTTGAAGTCATTGTAACCAGCTCATTCTGCACCAATGGAGATTCTCTTGGTGCCAATGTTTCTTCGTCGTTTTCCTACGCATACACAGGAGTACGTGCAAAAAGATGATCGTCTTCCCGCTGCTATCTGATCTGGCTAGACAGCATCTCCGTTGGGGTGAAAGTCGCCTCAAAAGGTTACCGCTACTCCGCTAGCCGGAAGGGCTTAAGGAAACCAGTACACCGCGTGTAAGCAACTAAGACCTTATTCTTTTGAGCGTTACATAATCGTTGCGTATTACTGCAACAAATTTGTTATTTTTATATAGTCTATATGTTCTAATAATTTCTAACGGTTTTTAATACTTTTAGTAGTCCTTCCAAAATTGTAAAACTATTTTTACTTATCTCTTTACAATCTTTATATCTCTTTTCGAGTGCTCTTAAATTTGCTACAGTAATACGTTAACACAACGATACGCTGAAAAGAACATAGCCTAAGCAAGGTATCCGCTCATCATGTCCCTGCATTATTCAGTGTACGTACGTGCGTCTTCCTTTAGGTTTCAGTTCTCCGGCGCCTCGATGAATCGTGTAGCTTCAATGAAAGATACCATTTTCCGCTTTTGTGTTTCGTTTCTTTGGGACCCCAGAAGAGAAGAGGAGCTAGCCCTAAAGGCGGTGCCGGTGTGGCGGTGAATGAAAACATGGGTGCATGGACGCATCAGATCATGCCATCATTGCACGCGGCATCATCATAAGTATAACTGCAGTCTGCAGCCTCTTCTCGATCGGCCGCTAGATGGCAAGGCGATCAGTCCGATCGACGAACAAATCGGGTGAGAAGAGAACTGACTGTTCTTTTATCAATTTTTTTTCCCATTTCGTTATGTAAGCTAAATCTTTCGTCTTCTCTCTTCAGTCCAGCACGTCATTGTAGACTTGTAGGAGAAAATTGAAGCATGGCATATCATACTTCGACTTTACTTAAGTAAAAAAGAAGCACAATTAATGTCTATCGTTTCCACTGCGCTTTACACTTCAGTAACACACAAGAGATGACAAAAGCACTGGGGCCATGGTAACGAGGAGTACGTAAGTGGACGAACAACATGGCGTCGTGCTGATTTCATGGCGGCTGCCCGGATAATGCTGCGCCCTCCGGATACGGACAGGCAAGCACTGCATTATTTTGGCCGGATGCTTGGCCTTCCTCTACATGGTGCTGATTGCTGCAGACCCCACCAGCAAACCGGCACTGCAGATGCATGGCCGTCAGGATTCGGCCAGGAATTAGTGAAAGGAATGCGCACCCAGAACCAGAAGGCCCCGAATTGAAGTCACCATGCACACCGCCGGTTCGTTCTCGGGACGGCCGGGACCGACTGCAGCAATATATATACTTCGCGCACGGCACAAACACAACACGACGAAAAGCGATCAGGCGATCGATCGAGCAAGTGACGACGACGCCGTGATTGTATTTGATATACCGATGGGATTAACGATCGATCGATCGATGGATTGGCTGTTCTAAAGTTGCGTCGATCGCGTGCGTGATGTGTCCTCGCATGGCAGCCCCGAATTAATTGCGTGCGTACATGACGCGGACAGATTGGTTTATTTAACCTAAAACTGCCTAATCACGCCCCGAATTATGCCAGCTTCCTGCGCGGCGCAGCAGCCGGGAGAGGGGCGGCAGTTTCCGCCTTGTTTCCTCTCTCGTTTCTTCGTTCTTAGGGTATGGATGTGGCAGCTCCCGGCCGGGTCGGCTGACACACGGCGCGGCAGGAGTTGCTTCGTGCGGGCGGTACCAAAACGCGGAACTTTCCTTCCAAGCGAGGACTTGACAAATCTTGCTTCCATGATTCCATCTGGAAGATGCGGCTGTAATGTAGTACTGTACTAGAGGAGGCCACATGTACCCGCGCGTCATCTCGACGTGCTCTGTTTGTTTGTGGCTGTATGTTAGTTATTTTTTAAAATGTTTCTCTTTTTATTTTGGTATGCATCATTAAAAAATATTAGAATAAAAAGAAATATAAAAAAAGAGGGTGAGAACGCTTTAGAATAAAAAAATTCTAATTTAAAAAAATTGAAGAATATTCAAACTTTTCAAGGGCCTTCTTAGTGCAATTATGGTTCCATTTTGCACCTTTATTTTTTTGAAAAGTTAAATGGCATACAAAAATAAAATAGAAAAGTAAAAAAGAAGAGGGCATTTTTGTTAAATTTAAAATTTTCTAGATTTGAAAGTTTTTCAAAAAAAAATAAACTTTGTATGTACCTTCTTTGTTCCATTTTTGCAATTATATTTTTTGAATTTTCAGAAGGTCCACAAAAAAGAAAATAGAAAAGGAAAGAAGAGAAAGAGAAAGAGGGGAAAATGGACTGGGATTCAAACTGAGGATCTCACGCTGAGAGCTAGCGCCTTTTACCACCAGAGCAAACAGCGCGCCTTGTTGAGGTGGCACCAAAAAAAACAATTTTATACTTAGATATTAAATCAATGGCACGGATCTAATCCATAGTCGTGATCGGACGACCAAGGTTCTTTGGCCAACGTGGACATACCTGTCGGTGTCTGGGAATCGCGCTCCTGAAGAGCAGCGGGTCCACGGACCGGCAGACGAGTTTGTAGTTGGTGTGAGGCCCAACGACAACCCTTCTCAGCAGCCCGGGTGGCGGCCAAGCCTGCGGAAGGCTAGGACCGCGCGCGGTCTTCCCGGACAAGGGCCTGGTGCGACTAGGTGATCCGGTCAGATCCTTCGTCTTGTGGGAAGACAGAGAGAGCGATGCAAACCGTGGAGACACGAGTGATTTACCTGGTTCGAGCCCCCACTGCGGGTAATAGCTCTACTCGGTCTCGTTGACTATATGGTGGAAAAGCGAGTCTGAGCGCGGGATCGGACTGGAGGCGCCGATCCCGAGCTTCTGATGATGACGGCTAAAGGCTAAGGCTACTCGTGGAGGAAGCTTTGGATGCCAATGTTGCTTGTGCTCGGGCGAGTGGAATCGGATCGAGGATTTGGTGTTGAGTTGGCCGCCCGCAATGTCCAGAATCCTCCTTTTATAAGCGCCATGACCGCCCGAGGCGTCTGGCGGGCCCCGCTGGTCTTTGCTCTAGTGGCGAGGTTCTTGTCTTATTCTAGGGTCTGTCGGTGCTCGAGCTGCGAGGAGAAGCTGGTCGGGTTAATCTTGAACACGTGTTTGTCTTGACATATCATTCAAGGAGAACTTCTTTAGAGGAAAGCACTTTCCTTTATCCCCAATATGGCCTTAATCGGACCGAAGCCACTCTGCGCCACCCGTTAGAGGCGTCGCGTAAGCAAACAACCATCTGCCGCTTTGCCAAAGAGGGCAAACGACAAGACGGATTGTCCGCGTACTTTCCCGGTGGGGTTCCGGGAGATATAGTGCGTTCGGTCAAGTCCGGAGAAAGCATGGCGGCTATGACGGTTGTCGCCACCGCCCACGAGCGGCGGATCACCCGAGGTCCTTCTCCGGACTCGGGATAGCAGGGAGGACACGATGTCGCCGCGGGTTTGACCTAGTCAAGCCGGGGCCTTAAACAATCGGCGGCTTCTTTGAGTGCGGCGGGAGGCGGCTGCGCAGTCCTCTGTTGGCGTGGCGAGGCGATCTGGATCGACCCAAGGCACCTTCAAGGTGGGCCGTTTGTCAATCCCAACACCGACCCCGAGCCTCGGCGGGTCATGTGAGCCGGTCCGAGGTTTAAAGAAGAGGAAAATCCTCACCACGCCTTGTGAAAGATTTGGTCCGGGGCCGGAGTCCTAGGCATTGAATTTGATCGGCAGAAAGCGGGCGATTACCTCCCTTTTTGAGGCACGATTCCCACGGCCTCCACCTCGCTTCTTAAAAGCGGCGCTCGGGGGAACTCCTTACCGCAAAATCATCCCCTCATTTTCTTCTCTTCGTCTTCTCAACTCTCCCTTGCTCTCTTACTTCTCGCCTCCGCCGCCATGGTTCTTATTGGAGACATCACCACAGACGAGGAGAGGATGAAAGAGCTGGGCGAGACGGCTTTGTGAAGCTGGGTTCGTGGAGGCTCCAGTGCGAGCAAGAGCCAAGGCCGGAACTGACGAGTTGGTATGCTTGAGCTCGGCCATCTGTGGGTTTCGCGTCGGAATCTCGATTCATCACCGACTTCTTTGCCTTCACGGGCCGAGGCGAGAACTGTCCCCCAATCCTATGTTCATCTCAATCTTCGCATTCTGTGTGAGGCGCCTTTGCGGTTCGGCCGACGGTGAGCCTCCTCCAAAGACTTTTTCGAACGAAGCCGGTCGGCCGCCGTGGGCAGCGGCGGGTTTTCTACCCGACCGCTACCGAGCAGGGGAGCCAGTCGTACCACGAGTGCGAGGTGAGGACGAAGGTCGATGGTTGGGCCGGCGGTGGTTCTACCTGAACCGCGGGGCTCGACCTGGAATACTCGGCCGGCGCGCGGATCGCCAATCTTCCGGTAAGTGAGCCCGGTAGGAGGATCAAGCCACCGAGGTCATCATCAAAGAGCTCGTCAGGGCGGCTTGACGGACTCTGAGTCGTCGTTGGCTTTGTCCGCACCGGATCGGCCAGCAGGGCCGCCGCGATCGTCGGCGACATGGATGGTTGGGAGGATTCCGGCCGGGACTTCCATGAAGGTAGGCGTAAGTCGCTTTCTTTCGCGTCGACCTCGAGTTGGGATCGTCGTAACCGTTAGTGAGACCTCGCGGTCTCTCAAACCGCGAGGTTCGCTGGTCGCGAGAATGTTGCTACCCTTGGACAAGGCTCCTCGCCGCATATGGCTTGTGAAGGACAAAGCGTCAGAGGTAAGTGCCAGCGGTGTTCGATTGAATTTCTCGGCCGTGCGCTCCTTGAGGTTTTGATGAGGCGACTTTTTGTTCTTCAGCGGACGTGGAAGATGGTTGGGCGAACCGCTCGGGCCGCTGGCTCGAGCGAGGGCCCTTCTTTGGCGGGAACGCCGGCGGTATCAGCGAGCGCGCGTGGCGCCGTCCGTCGCCGGCGAGTAAGGGAAAACGGCACCTCGAGCGGCTACGGCGGGCTCAGCTCAAGCAGTTACAGAGATGCACACGGGAAAACACGCAGCGCCCGCGCAGGTGAGCTTACATTCTCTAACACGGGTTGAGTGCTAAGCACCAGCGGCCCTTAAGTCTTCATGCCGTGTGGGTTCAGGGCGCAGCGCCTACAAAGAAGAGGAGGGCGTACCGGCCAACTCGAGCATGAGACGATGAGGAGGTTGTCTTTGGTGTCGAGTCCGCTAAACAACGGCCTGGCGAGACCCACGAGGAAGGTTCTGCAGGCGCAAGGGAGGCGCCCTGCCACCTCGAGCCGCGTTGGCGGTGGAGACGAGCTCTTTCTTCGTCCCACGCCCGGGGTGTACGAAGACACCGAGCTCGAACCGGCGCGTAAGTTTCCTGCGCTTCATGCTACCACCCCGTTTCTCATGTCTGACCACTGTGCCTTTTGTCGCAGTGCGTAGCGCAAAAGTGGCCACCGAGGTGCTGCTTCCTTCCGCCGAGGCCGTGGCGGTGAAGACGAGCCGATCGAACCTACGGTGGAGTGCCTTTCTTTGCGGCGATTGGAAGCGGTTGGGCTTACTAAGGACAAAACAGGTGGGCCCGGAGCTGCGCTCGGATAAGCGCGACTAGAGGCAGCGGATGGCGGAGTCGAAGGGCAAGGAAGCGGTGACTGCGGAGGACCAAGCTATCGCTTACGGTGGCGGTCTTTGGGCGCTTCTGCGGAGATTGCGGAGGCGGTGCAAGTCGTCATTAGTGATGATCTGTGTGGATTCGCCTTTCGCGTGGAAGGCGCCTGACGTCGGGTGGTGGTGTGTCGACCGCGGGGGGTTGCCGATCATTTCAAGACCCGGTGGGAAAGGCGCTCAACGCCTTGATCGGCGGAGGCTATTAGTCAATTGGACTGGCGGTCCGCGTACTAACGCCGGACGGATGGACAAGGGTAGTGATGCCTAAGCGTGGCCACCTAGCGTCTGCGGGCTGGATTTCCGTCACCCGAAATGGGTGGAGGAACGAGATCTTTGCCAGTCGGCGGAGGTGGTCGAGCAGGACTACCACGTCCAAAACCCGCCCTATTCCCGGGAGGATCCACACGAGCTCGTGGCGGCTAAGTGGGCGGTGGGCGAGCTAAGGACGAATTGATAAGGGCCGGGCTCGGCTTGGCGAGCCGTCTTGGCCGAGAGGCGATCCCGCTGCGTCAAAGGCGGTGGCGGCCAAGTTGGAGATCTTGAGAAAAAGCGGCGCGCGTAGGGCGCCGACCTTGCTTCAATCGTTGCGGCGTTGCTAGGCCCCGCGTCGCTGGAGGGAGGTAGCGAGGAACCGGTTGGCCACCAACCCTTAGCGCTGCATGGGATCCGCGCCCCTGGGCTCGGCGGGAGCACGCGCAGCATCATCGCGGCGAGGACGTGGAACATGCTCGCTCATACCAGAAAGGTGGTGCCCTTGGCCCTGCCCTCTGCGCTTAAATCTTGAGTTTCTTGCGTTTTGACTTGGTTTTCTGTTCGACTTTACACGCTTATCGGCGGCTCGTCTTGTTGATGGAAGCGATGGGTGGGCGGCGAGAGGATGATCTGGCGAGGATTGGCGTCTCTCCGCCGAGCTATCGCAAGCCGGGCTCAAGCAAAATCTTGAACGAGCTCACCGCCGAGGTCGGCCTTTGTGCCACGCAGCGCATCACCGAGCTAGCGGACCAAGCGCTGAAAGACAATGAGCAGAGAAGGAGCGGAGGTCACGGCGAGGCTTGCCCGAGCTCGGGAGGTGGAGGAAGTCGTGAAGACTCAAGCCAGGCGACTTCGCGAAGAAGCGGACATGGCTCGGATCCTTTTGACGAGGAGTATAAGCAGAGAGGCGGCCGTCAGCGGTGGCATTGCCAAGTCCGAAACATAACTCCATCGTTCGCGGGCTTGAAGAAGCTTGCGGCAAGCTCGAGCGGAAAGTACCACGTTCTGTGGCGAACCGGGCGAAATCCGCAGCGAGTCGGAAGCCTTGAAAAGACAGAGGAAGAGCTCGCGAAACCGGGTGAAGCTACGCCGGGAACAAAACGATATGGCCGCACGAGCCATAGAGTTACTCCAGGCGCAGACGCGGATCCGAGACTTAGAAAACGAGCTAGAGGGGCTCAAGTTGCAGCGCGGGCCGTAACTTCACCCGGTCCACGTTCCGGGCTCTGCGCCACATACTTTTATGCATTTTCCTTGAGCGCTGTCGTCGGAAAAACATTGCGTGTGCGTGGTGGCGAAAAGGCGTAGCCATTTTTCCTTTATTTATCATGTCAAGTCGTACGTACTGTGAGCTCTGCCGCGCAAAGATGGTATCTGGCGGCGGAAGTACAGGTTGGCTTGGCACAGATCTGAGGCGAAACCGCCCGCGCGGTTCCGCACCGGCCTAAACCACGTGGAGGGCCGTGAGAGCATCGCCGAGCCTTACTGCGCGGTGGACCACACCTATCTGGTGAGGCTCGACCGTAATGATTTCTCCCCCCATCGGCGGCGGGGCGCGCACGTGTCGCGCGGCGATTAAGCGCGTTGGTATTCCACGAGACGGTGCGTGCGCTCGCGTCTCCTCGGCTTCGGGTAGTGGGTTTTAATTGCTTGCCCTTCGCTCGCGGCCGACGCTTTGGGTAGATCGCGGCCTTGATGGGGCCATTGTCGATCGCCCGCCTATAAAGCAAGGCCGCGGCACGTTGTGTAGCCCTCGCGCCTTGTCTGCGCTTGCCTTAGGATAAGCGAAGAGCCCAGACCGAGCAAAGGCGAGCGGGAGAGCTAAAGAGGAAGGGAGCTTCAAACCATGTCTTCGAGTACAACTCCGGCTCGCAGCGGCGTTCGAGATGCTTTGTTTGCGAGCCGAACCCGCCGCTTCCTCCGTCGCCGCCGATCCAGCCAGCGGGGAGGAGGAGGTCGTGAGCCTGCCGCCGTGGCTCTGCCGTTCTTGGCTCCTGCCTTCGAGCCAAGCTGCGCGTTGGCGGCACATGCCCAACCGCGTCGGCGAGAGATGGCTAAGCGTTAGCGGTCGCCCGGCGGCGGAGGAGGATGAGGAGACGCGGTGGCGGCGCAGATTGCCGCGATGCGCGTCGCCGCCCGTCTTGGCAGCGGAGGAGGATGCTGCGCTGCTAGCCGCGGCCGGAGGAGGGGCGCGCCGTCGGCAGCGGCGGAAGAAACTCCCGAGCCCGTGGTGGAAGCGAAGGAGGTTCCACCGTGGGTCATGGCGAGAGCGAGGATTGGGGCGATTACGGAGGCCATCATCGCGCGCCGCCTCCGCGCCTCGGATTTCACGAACTATCGGCGGTGGAGGAGGCGCTTAGACAGCGCCGGGCATCAATGCCAGCGCCGAGAGAAGCTGAGGCGATGGCGAGTCATCTGGCGCAAACCGGTGGGTGTCTTGAAGCGATCTGTCCCCGGCGTGAAAAGCGCCACCCGAGCGCCGCCGACCCTCTGCTGCCGACACGGGCTTGGTGGAGTCGTCGTCGTCGTCGGCGAGGTCAAAACTCCGCCGCTCGTCGCCAGCCTTGGCCGGTAGGCGTGGCGAGGATCAGAGGATTTGGGCGCCGCCGTGGGTGTAGTGGCGCGCGCCCTCTTTTGTGGCGATCTAGTAGCCCGCCTCCTTTTACTCTTCGTGTAATCCTTTCGCTCTGTAAGATTCTTCACCTTTGTGAAATCACGGTTTCTTTTAAGCAATTTGCCTTAGTCCATTTTGTTCGTTCTTTTGTCTGTGCGAATTTGCGAATTCGAAATGCAAAACAGATAAAGCGGATGAGCGATAACGAAGTCTGAGACGAACTTAAGAAGTTTAGGCAAGCGGATTGCTTTAGAAAGGTTGTTTTTGGTGCGCCTAATCATCCAAATTTCGGTAGTGGCCAAGTCTTAGTGCAAACTTGGGTTGGTATTTGTCTAGAGACTAGAGTGATTTAGAAAAATCGCGCGAACCCGACCTCCGAAGCCGTTGGGCTGCGCAAAGGTGCGAGCCTTCGAAATTAAGGACTTGAAAAGACTCATGAAAATCCCACCCGAGCTTTGGCGGTCAGCATGACGATCTTGGGCCCAAAAAAGCTAAGGAAGCTGGGCGCAAAAGAGTCTTGACCCCGGCTATGACCAAGTTAGCCATCAAACAATCTGGCGTGGGCTTCTCACCTTTGGGCGCGGGAATTCTACATTCTTGGAGATTCACTAGAGTCACGAGCTCGGCTTATCCGTCGTGGAAAAAGCTCCGAATGCTTTATCCTTAGCCATCGGGCTTTTGGTCACGGCCTGTTTGGAGCGGTCAAGACTTGGACCGCGTGGCTCGCGAAAGGGAAAGGGTTTTTTTTTTAATTGGGCCGAAGCGGAATGAAGAAACTTACGACCTGATTATGCGTAGAAGCGTCGCGAAGGAGATGTTCCATGAGCTAGGGAGCTCGTTCCGTCCTTGTCGACAAAGCGTCTTGAGCCGTGCATCTTCTTGCCGACTACTTTGTACGGTCCCTCCCACTTGAAATTTGAGCTTGTTGGAGCACTGCAAGATTACGAATCGTCGTGAACCAGGTCTCCTACTTGCAGGGTCCTCGTGTGTACGTTTCGTGCCGCGTAACGACGCAGGGACTGCTGGTAGGCCGCAGCCCGAAGTAGGGATTGCTCGCGGCGCGCCTCAAGTAGGTCGAGGTCAAGCTGCCGCTCCTCGTCGTTGACCACGAAGCTGGCGAAGTCAACGCGATCGGATCCTAGTCTCACCTCTGTTGGGAGGACTGCTTCCGAGCCATAGACTAGTCGGAAAGGAGTTTCTCCTATAGCCCCGCTGGCTGTTGTCCGGACTGCCTAGAGGACTGACGGTAGCTCGTCGACCCAACCTTGCTGTTTGGCCTTGAGAGCGTCGTAGACTCGCTTTTTGATGCCTTGGACTAACAGTCCGTTAGCTCGTTCAGCTGCGCCGTTGCTCTGTGGGTGGGCCACAGAGGCCAAGACGAGCTTCATGCCGATTTCCTCGCAGTAATCATTGAACTCCCGGCTTGTGAATTGGGTGCCATTGTCAGCGATGATTCTGTTGGGCACGCCAAACCTTGCGACGATGCTTCGGAAAAAACGTACTGCGGCGATTGCAGTGATGTTGGAGACCGGCTCGGCCTCAATCCACTTGGTGAAGGTGTCGATGGCTACGAACAAGTACGTTTTGCTACCAAGACCTTTGGGGAACGGTCCTAAGAGGTCCATGCCCCAAACCGCGAACAACCACGCTAGTGGATGGTTTCTGGCTCATCCTGGCTGGTGGTCGTCATCCGCGCGTAATCTTGGCAAGCTTCGCGGCGCTTAACTAAGGCTTCTGCGTCGCTCATCGCGATGAGCGATGAGTAGCCCATGCGGGCGCTTTGCGACGAGAGTTCTGTGTGAGGCGTACGCGCCACAGATGCCCTCGTGAATGTCGGCCAGAAGGTACTTATCTTCTTCTTGGGTAACGCACTTACAAAGCACGCCGTTAGCACCCCTTCGGTATAGCAAGCCCCCGTGCAGGCGGTAAGCTCGGGCTCGCCTTTTTAGCTGGGAACGCTCAACAACGTCCTCGGGCAATGTCCCTGCTCCAAGAAGCTGGATGAATGGCGTCATCCGGAGGTGCTTTTTCGAGAATGAGGCGATACGGATGTCTCGGTTTGGGGGTAACAGACGTCCCTTTGCCTCCTCTCCGGAGAATGGAGGGCTTCAAAGGTGCTGCACTAGCACCCGTGGGGCCGGTTCTTGCGAGATCCGAGCTTGGCGAGCTTATCGGCCTCGCCATTCTCTTCCTCGAATGTAGCTAATTTGAAACTCGTGAAACGCTTCTCCGCTTCCTCGCTTTCGCCAGTACCGCGCCATCGAGTCGTCGGTTGCACGAAACTCCTCCACGACACAGGCGGACGACGAGCCGCGAATCCCTTTCGCAACAAGCCGTTTAATGTCGGCGCGGCGCATGCTCTTAGGCCCGCAATTAGGGCTTCATACTCTGCGGCGTTGTTCGTAGCCGCAAAGTGTATTTGTATGACGTCTTTGAGTCGCTCTTCATTGGAAATGAGAACGAGCCCGCATCCCGATCGCCGGGACCGGTGTGAACCATCAAAGTCTGAAGTCCACCGAGCTTCTTCCCGTCTTGACACGGAGAGCTTGACCTTTGCTCATCCGGCCGTCAACTCTGCAATGAAATCAGCCGGGGCACAGGCCTTGATCGCGGTTCGAGATTGAATCGATGTCGAAATCACCCACTCGACTCCCAGCCAGCGACCCGACGATGGCCTCCGGGTTTTGGAGAATGTCCTTGATCGGGTAAGTAGTCGGGACAACGACTTGGTGGGCTTGGAAATAGTGGCGCAACTTGCGCGAGGCCATCGACAAAGCGTAGTACGCTTCGAAGGTCGGGATAAGCGCTCCTTTGGCCGGTGAGTGCCGCTCACATAGTAGGCAATTGCTGCTTCCCTTCTCGTTCTCTTCGCCAAAGACCGCACTTGCGGCGTTTGGTGTCACCGAGAGGTATAGCGGAGGGCTTCCGAGCTTAGGAGTAGTGAGGATGTGGCGGCGAGATATTGCTTGAGTTGCGAACGCGGCCTCGGCTTCCTCGATCCACTCGAAACTATCGTGCTTGCGCAGGGTTTGCGTAAAGGTGCGCCGGTCTCCAAGGCGGAGATGAAAGCGGTTTAAGGCCGCCATTTTGCCCGTGAGGGACTGGATGTCCTTTACACAGGTCGGCGACCTCATCTTTTCGACGGCCTCGATCTTTTCGGGGTTCGCACCGATGCTCGCCCCGCCGATTACGTAGCCTAGGAGCATGCCGGACTTGACACCAAAGACGCACTTCTCGGGATTTAACTTTACCCGGTGCTGTCTCAGGCTATCGAAGGTCTCAGCTAGGTCGGACACGTGGTCACGGGCGTCTTTGCTCTTGACTACGATATCGTCGACGTAGACTTCTACGTTGCGCCCTATTTGATCAGGGAGAGTTTTTTGCATGAGACGCTGGAACGTGGCGCCAGCATTTCTGAGACCGAAGGACATGGTCGTATAGCAAAATGTGCGAAAAAGCGTTACAAAGCGGTTTTTCTTCGTCCTCTTTACAACGCGATCGATGGTAACGGAATAAGCATCCAGAAACTCATCAAAGTTGAATCTGCCAGTAGCGTCAACTAGGCGATCTATCGTGGAAGGGAAAGTTATCCTTAGGGCGGCGGAATTAAGGTCGCGGTGGTTGACACACATGCGCCACTTGCCTCCTTTCTTACGGGCGGCGGCCGGTTCGCAAGCCAATCGGTCTGAACTCAGCGGATGAAGCCCGCTCGAAGCGGCTTTGCCGAAATGGTCTTGGATGATCTTGGCCTTCGATCGGGACACGCTCGACAACGCCTTACGGTTTTTTGTCGGTAGGACAGCTAGTCTCATGCTCGATCACCTCCTTGGGACACCGGGCATATCGGACGGTTCCCATGCAAATCGTCCTTGTTGGCCCGGAGGAAGGTAATGAGCTCGAGTTCCTATTGAGGCTCGAGGTTGTCCCCACGTGGACCACCTTGGAGGTCCGACTCCGTGAGGACGCGGTCTTGGTGGGCTCTGCGGCTGCAGTGCCACCTTAGGGCGCTGTGGGGGCGCTCCTTGCCACTGGGACCACGGTAGGGAGCTGTCCTACCATGGCCAGCCGCGGTCTCGTCAATCGAGGGCCGTCTTGTGGTTACCGGACGGTGATGACTCCCTGGGTGCCGGCATCTTGAGCGATGATAGGCGTGGTGGGAGACCGCCATGAACTTGGAGAGGGCGCCCAAGATGGCATTGTGGGGAGCTCTGTTTCCACCACCTCAAAGGTGATGTACTCCGTCCGGGAAGTTGGTGGAGGAGCCGAGCGTGACGGGTAGCACGACACGCCTAACGGGCGAAGCGGCGATCTGGGACAATCCGTGGAAAGGGACGGTGATGTCCTTGATCTTGGAGCGCGGGACCGTGCATGAGGCCTAAGACGCCTTGTTGTGATGATGTCAGCGAGCTCCGCTGTCCACGAGGACGCGTCGACCACAATATTGCCAATGGTAGGCGAGCACCGGCGGAGGCGCTGGGTTTGGAGAGCCCGGCAGACGGTCCGTCACCGAAAAGGTGATAGCTTTGGCCGACCAAAGCGGGATTCCGCCAGCTGGCTCACCGCGGAGATGTGGAGGACCTCTCGGGGCGGCTTTGAGCTCGCGGGGAGAGGTGTGGTGACGTGCGCCAAAGATGACGGCGGCGTGGCCACGGCTTCGAGGAAACCACGATCCCGGTAAATCTGAGAATGCAGGCGCGCGGGCGAGCCCTCGGCGGCTTCGGGCATGGGTCGCGACCGCGTAAAGTCCTCGGTGGCGGGCCCATGTGCGGCGATTCGTAGCTCATGGCGGCGTTGATGAAGACGGCGAGAAAAGGCCGGGTCGTGGGCCGGTCCTCGCCTCGGTTACTGCTTTGTGGGCGGGTGGCCGACCTTGGGGTGCCCCAGCCGCCACACGGCCTACCCCCTACGGGGGTCATTGCGATCGCCATTATGTAGCGAACGCCGAGGCGGCGTGTTGGCGGAGCAGAGGCGCGGGGCGGGCACTCGGGCTGGTCGGGCTCGACGGCGGCGATGAACTTAGTGGGTCGCTCCTGCCGCTTCTTCTTCTTCTTATGCCTTGGCTTTACCCGAGCCATCGCCGACCTTGGCTTTCTTCTTCGACGACCCTCTTGCGCTCCACCGCCTCGAAGGCTTTGGCGTAGAGGCGGCGGCGCGAAGAGCTCACTCGCGTGTTGGCCGGGTGGAGCTCGAGGTCCTCGGTGTAGCGCCGGTCCCTCACACCATCCTTGAAGGCCTCGATGATGGCCTCATCTCGAGATCTGGGATTGTGTTGCGGGCTCGACAAACCGGCACACAAAGTCACAGAGACTCTCATCGTCTCGCCAGACTACGAGCTTGAGGTCTGAGGCGCCCAGGCGGCGTAGCATCCTCGAAGCTCGTGCGGAGGCATCCTGCGGTGTGACCACCATGATAGAACCGGCCGTTGGTGGAACAGCCGAGTTGGGCCATGCCCTCGAGCACCGTGGGGAAGTAGTTGACCATGACGGCCTCATCTCCCCATAGCTCGGATGGCGGTGGTGTAGAGCAGATAGGAACTCTTGAGATTCTTGCTCGTCGAACTTCTCAATGGGCCCGGTTTGAACCTCGGGGCCACGGTGCCAGCGAGAGCGCGAGAGAAGGCGAGCACCTGGCGCGGCCTTGAGGGAGAGGTATCGGCGTGGGCGGCGGAAAAACACTCCGCCGGGCGTCGACGAACCACCGGCGGAGGAGGCCGTCTTGATGCAGCGCGAACGCTCGCGGCGGCGCGGCGGCTTTGAGTACCGCGTGGTCGGATTGGTTTCGCGCCAGTGTCCGGACGATCGCCGCCGTTACGCTCTTGATGTCGGTCGATGCCACGGTAATGGTACCCGAGCCTTGGCGATGGCGGACCCAAATCCGTCATGGTGAAACCACGGGGTCCTTCTCCAAGTCGCGAACGATCATGGGCGATGGCGCGCGCTTCGCCTGCGCAGCAAGCGGGTTGGTCATTGTCTCGATGAAAGTCGACCATTTGGCGACCTCGAAGTGCGCCGCGGCGGTCCTCCTCACAGATCCCATCCATGACTTGGCGGGCGGCATCATTAAAGAACTTTCGCCTCGTGCGACGGCGCAAATGCGCGCTTAGGTTCCTATTCTCGGCGTTGCCGTCGGCCCATGACAAGACGCAGCCGAGACGTCGCGAGGTCGGGAAGCGTCCGGTGTCGCCGGCGGAGGCGGCGGTGTCACCAAGCGGCTCGAACTCCATGGGAGTCTCGCGACATGGGTGCCGGAGGGTCGGCTCGGGAGCGACTCCTCGGCGAAACTCTACCCCAGGGCGAGAGAGTATCAACCTCCATCTCGTCCCCGGCTTCGGCGAGTACTCCTCCGCCACCATCGTCTGACGGGACCGTCGTCCAAATCGTCGCACTCATCGAACTCGAGGTCGGGACCTCGTCGCGCCTCGGAACCTCGTGCATGTCCGAGGAACGGAGTCTTGAGGCTAGCCATGGGCCCCACGGTGGGCGCCACTTGTCGGTGTCTGGGAATCGCGCTCCTAAAGAGCAGCGGGTCCACGGACCGTGAGCGAGTTTAGTAGTTGGTGTGAGGCCCAACGACAACCCTTCTCAAGCGGCGGGTGGCGGCCAAGCTGCGGAAGACTAGGGCGCGCGGTCTTCCGGACAAGGGCACAGTGCGACTAGGTGATCCGGTCAGATCCTTCAGTCTTGTGGGAAGACAGAGAGCGATGCAAGCCGTGGAGACACGAGTGATTTACCCTGGTTCGAGCCCCCACTGTCGGGTAATAGCTCTACTCGAGTCTCGTTGACTATATGGTGGAAAACAGTACATAGGCGCCGGGATCGGACCTGGAGGCGCCGATCCCGAGCTTACAGTGATGACAGCTAAAGGCTAAGGCTACTCGTGGAGGAAGCTTCGGATGCCAATGTTGCTTGTGCTCGGGCCAGGTGGAATCGGATCAGGGATTTCGGGTGTTGAGTTGGCCGCCCCCCGCAATGTCTAGGAATCCTCCTTTTATAGGCGCCATGACCGCCCGAGGCGATCTGGCCAGGCCCAGCTGGTCTTTGCTTTAGTGGCGAGGTTCTTGTCTTGTTCTAGGGTCTGTCGGGTGTCGAGCTGCAGGAGAAAATGGTCGGGTTAATCTTGAACACGTGTTTGTCTTGACATGCTGTTCATGGGGAGAACTTCTTTAGAGAAAGCACTTTCCTTTATCCCCAATATGGCCTTGGATCGACCGAGCGACTCTGCGCCACCCGTTAGGGGCGTCGCGTAAGCGCAACAACCATCTGCCACCGCCAAAGAGGGCAAGCGACAAGACGGATCGTCATGCGTACTTTCCCGGCCGGGGTTCCGGAGATATAGTGCGTTCGGTCAAGTCCGGAGAAAGCATGGCGGGCTATAGCAGCTTATCGCCACCGCCCACGAGCGAAGCGGATCACCGAGGACCTTCTCCTGACTCACGGATAGCCCGGAGGGACACTGATGTCGCACGGTTTGACCTAGTCAAGCAGGGGCCTTATAAGCAATCGGCGGCTTCTTTGGTGCGGTAGGGGCGGCTGCTGATCCTCTGTTCGCGTGGCGGGCTGATACGGGATCGGCCCAAGGCCTGCTTCAAGGTGGGCCGTTTGTCAATCACCAACAATACCGTCTACCCTCGGAATCCATGCACACTACACGCTTTATATAAGGAGATAATAGTAGCCAGGAAGGCTTTGAAACCCCGGGTCCACCTGCAACTACGACTTCAAAATTGCCATGCATAGAGATGGTGTTCCTGATCCAGCGGAGAATTCCTCCATTAGGTACCTGGTATGGGGAGAACTTGCCCCCCTCCCTCGTGGAGATGGCTTTAGGGAGAATATATCCTCTGTCGGGTGAAGTTGGGACATGTGTGGGAAGAAAATTTTCCTCGCATGCAGGTATGAGGATGGACCTTGATAATTTTCAATAGCCCAACTCTTCTCAACAATAGCTTAACTTATACTAGTTGCACCATCTATTTTGGCCCATGTAGCACATCCTCTCTCAAAGCCCAACCACCTGCGAACAAATAACGGAACTGCAACTCATACACCTCTTAACCCTAATTACTACTCTACCGTTCTACCCCGTGCCAGGCGCCCTCCTCTACATGACTGCTCCTCAAACTCTAGCACAATTGCAGTAGCTCGCCACCGCAACTACCATCTTCCTCTCCACGTCGGTGTGCTACCCTCCCCCCTTCCTTCTACGTTGGGCGTTGTGCCGCTGTGCTTTCCTCTCCTCCTTCCTAAAGCCCACGACATGCAAGGGAGACTAGCAATGGCGACGATGGTAGCAACATAGACAGTAGACCACAGTGGCAAGGGTGAAAAGGCCAACACAACGACGTTCACGGGAGGCTGGCAATGAAGATGGTGAGTTGGTAACCTATCTATGCGGTGGTGTATGTGTGGGCGTAGTTTCGACTTTGCCTCTTATGCGTTTTGATTTTGTAGTGATGGAGACATGACGAGTCCCCATTACCCAAACAAAGGACAGGGAGAAATCATCCCCGAGTGTGGGGACAGGGACAGGAGCTTGGAAAGTTTTGGGTCGGGGGTGGGGTGGGATGGATAGAACTCCCTACTAGAGAATACCCTTGTCATGCATGCATCCTTACTCGAATACATGTGCCAAGTGATTAATTGGGACATATTTATTATCGTTTCTATCTTAGCTCTATTTGAACACTATTTTTATTCATTATATATTTGATCGTTGTTCTATTTATCCCTGCGCATTCCTCTCTCTTATAACTATTCACTTTCAACCCTACTTGCTGCTGACCTAGCTCACTGCGTCAGTGCAGTTTTGGTCCCAAGTCTCGTGCGACGCAAGGTCCACAAACCTGCGCCGATGTTTCGCGCTGAGGCATGCTCGCACGGGCGACTATTTGCCCGGCCACGCTTTTTAAACTCTCTCCAATTAATCAAGTCAACTGCTCAAACGAATCCAGCTTCAGATAATAGTACTATAAATGCAACTCGATGAGTTCGTGCTTGCTTCTTCCCTGAAGATCACACATGATGATGATGGAGTAGGATCGACGACACAGGAGTTTGGCCCGGCCGGTCACAACGGGAAAGAAGAGAGGGAGATAATACAAAGAATTAATCCGAGGACGGGGAGCCGCGCGCCGCCACGCGACGCGAGAGCTAGCCTAGACGTGCGCCTCGATCGCGCGGGGTGGGGTGAGCCGTGCTGCCGTGGGCGTGGCCGCACGTGTCGCCCGCGCACATGGGAATCTCGGGCGCGCGCCCACCGCCACCGGCGCCGCCGTCCTGCGCAGCCGCCACGTTTTATTGGGTGAACCTTCTCGTGCGCGCATACGCACATCAATCGCCTCGGGAACCCCGCCCACCTCCCTTCGCCGTGCCACCCGACGACGTGGTCCCCAAGGCTTCGACGGCGATCGTGCCTTGGCTTTTCTTTAAACATCGGACGTTTTTTTCTTTCTTCCTCCCGACCGTGCCATGCTGCTTCAAGCTCAAGCCGCAGGTATGTATAGAGTATCTAAGTACGGAGTACTCTAGTTCCCAGAGGACAGGACACCTTTGAACCGCAAGTCACACAGCCCAACCGCTCAACGATCAACAGTAGCGGCAGCAGCTGACTAGCTGAGTACCTCGTCCATCGCCATTCGTTGAGCCATGCATCTCCGTGGGGGGAGAGTGTGAACTTGTGATTTGCCTTGTTGGGTTTCCGTGATGGGAAGGAGACGCCCTGCTTTATTGTTGGGGCCTGGGGGGAGGCTCCCTCCAGTCTCTGCACACTGCACACACAGTTTTGTCACCATGCGAGCGCGCAACAGCGGCGGATGGAGGAAGTGCGAATGAAGCAAAAGGAACAGAAAAACTCTACAGTTTTTCTCGTTTGCTCGTGCATTTTTTACAAACTCTTTTTTCCTTTTCGCGGCTCATCGATCTGCTGCTAGTATTACAAAGTTTGGTTGGAGGGCCGTCTTCGACAGTGTCGCCCAGTTAAGTTACTGTGCATGTTTTTTTTCGCTTTTGTGTGGACCGAAATATTCGGGGTTGATGGATGGGGCGTTGAATGGAGTACGATGGCATCTTTGTCGGAGAGAAACGATAAGGCTGGGGAGGGCGGCGGCCGGCCGGCACCCGTACGAGCGGTAGCTTGGACGTCTACGCGTCCAGTCCCGTGATGGACACCCCTGATGGGCCAGTAAGTTGGGTATGGTACTAGCCCAAACATTAAATTTCGGCCTATCTGGCTAGGTTGGCATGACGGGCTTTCCTTTCTTTTTCTCAGAGCAGGCCGGTGAGGTCTGGACCGAAAATCTGAATCAGCATGGCCGTAGCCCGTAGGAATTAGAGGTGCCTGTTCTAGATATGTAAATTGTGGATCCACTTGGTCTTGATCCGAGTCGACACCCGCCTGGAGGTCGAGTTGGGTCTCGGTTCCAGCTAGGTTGGATCCAGGTTAGCCATTACCCAACCCAACGTGTGCCTGTCACACAATTTCAATCCAACAACATGGAACAGTCCGCCCTGCCCTGCACCCCTTCCAACCCTAGCCTTCCACTCTTTCTTACGCCCTCAACACTACACATTGTTTCCTTTTTCCATTCCCGTCACCCCCTCCATTCCTTCCTCTTACATCTAAGAGACCAGACACGAGGCGCGACCACCGCGGGACCTGAGTAATACCATCGAGCGGTCCTCGACAAAGCCCTTCCCGTCTCGTCCTCAACCCTCCCCAATCCCAAGTCTGCATCTGCCACATCTAGGGTTAGGGATCCCATGGTTGGAGTGGCGAGCGGGCTTTCCTACATAGTGATAGGGGCTACAGGCTGAGACTCCCTCCTCCCGCGATGGAGGCACAGTGTATGGCGCAGGGTGGGTCCTACTCAGGGTGCAATTTTGGGATCCCCGACGAGGGCTAGGCCGTGTTGGGTCAAGGCGTGACCCAACCTGAACTGCCCCAGCTAGACCTCTATCATGTGCCCCGTGCCTCTCTGTTTTAGCCTTTCGGGGCATAGAGGGAACTGATATGGTTCTTTTGATCTGTTTCAAGATATGTGCTGCATAGCAGTAGGAATTAACATTGATTTTCCACGTGTTTGAAGTTATATATATGTACTTGGAGTCACTATGGCTATTCTAAAGTTTATAATATGAATTTCAAAGCAGACCTCACGGCTGGTGAAATTTGCATCATTATTGTTTTTAGATAAAAGAAAAGTTCAAACGTCTACATCTAAAACGTATACGGCCAATACAAGTAGTTCACACCAACGTACAAAATGTTGAAATGACAAAATGATTGATCTGATAACATAAATATAAAGGTTTTGAGCATCAATCCTATTATTCATTCTTCAGCCATTCTTGTAAAAGAACTCCACGACAACCTCAAGAGAGCAACATGCCCGAAGGCCTTCTTCTCGTTCATCCTCCTTTTGCGGTAATGTCAAATGCCGCAACTGGTGTGCTTCTCTTAACATAATCCATAAGAAAGAGAAGTCTTTCGAATTGTTTAAAATTATATCATTCCGACGTAACCAAATGAACCATAGAGCAGTCGTCGTACCAATGAAAACCTTATCTACAAGATTTCATCTGGGATGGTTAATTTTATTTTGTGACTACGTTTGGCCTACATACATTCTCCGATATAAAAGCTGGATTATCTACTATCTAAAAAACATGTGGGATGGATTTTCCTTTCTTATGTCTAACACATGCAAGTAGGTGAGCACAGAGCACTGCATGCCATTTTTATGTGTAGCAGAGAGTGCAGCTGATTATATATATGCCCAAGGTTTTTGTTGCCTAGCTCAACCTTTTAACCCAAGATCATCGATCGGTTAGTTAAGCATTCATGCAGCTAACTAATTAAACCACCTAACGTGCGATGCGATGACCTGCCGCCAATGCAAGTGCTATGCACTGATGCACAGCAGCGTGGCCGCAAGATCGCGATCGTTAAAAGTATTACTAGCATCCAGCACGGCGTGTTCCGTAATTAGACCGGCCGGTGTTGGATACTCGTTGCCGCCGATGGGGTGTTCGACGGCGACGGCGACGGCCGGCTTGGACATTGCGCCGTTCGCATTGGAACTGCCATGTGCCGGCACCTAACAAGGGCCCGTGATTGCACCGCCGCCCACCAACTGATGAGCAAGAGTGACTTGATCGATTCGATCTCCAGTAGGTCTCTCTAGATCACATCATACCTGGTCCAATTATTAATTCTAGAAAATACAGGGCAATTATTATAAGTTTGCAGATCGTGGAGTATTCCAGTGTATCATAGCTTAGGATATTTTAGTTACTATTCACATCTTATTTGTAATTTACTATGTATTTATCTGTATTTTATATGTTTATTCTTTCTTTTGCTACAATATTAGAGTGTCGGAGGTTAGAATTCATTAAAAATGTTCTTTATATCTACGCCCTATGATAGGAGCTTCTTGATTTAACCTCACTGGTAGTAGGAATTCACTCTTAAGCCTGTAAGATCAGATTGAAAAATGAATCGATTAAAGTGAAATGAGATTTGCAATTCTTCTTCCTCTTCCCGGAACAGTATGCCAATGGTCTCTTTGAACGCTCCTTGGATAGCAAGGTCTTTGGAGCCTGGGAGGCAATCTCGTACCATGATGCACGACGACGTGTTCAAGATTTGACAGAAACCTCCGCACTTCTGGGAGACGGAAATCTTTCCATTCTTTTTGAGACGGATATGCTGATTAGCTGAAAATACCGAGAAACAATAGTCATAACCCAAAAAAGCACTTTTGCAGTAGGCAAATATAGCATGGTAGTATAATTCATATATAATCATTTGTTTAGAGAGTGTTATTCACAAAAATATACAATCAATGCAGCACAAATATTACCATGGTAATATTAAAAAAATTCAAGATGGATATGAGCGGTCAGATCAAAAGGAATGAGCGGTCAATATTAATTTTAGTGCGCTTTAAAGTTTCTCCAATTCAAATCCTCTTCTCCCATATATGTTTATCTTTGGAAAGCAAACCTCTTTGCATATACTTGTAACATCCCAAATTTTTAAAAACCAATTTGGCACGTTAACAATTTCCTAAATTGCATAATTTTAAAATCAAAATAATCATGTCATATTGCATCATGGCATCATTATTGCATGCTCTGCATTTAAATTGGAAAATTGATTTAATCTTGTCATTGCATGCGCTCTCATTGAAAAATTTAATAATTGTTTAGTGCATGTATTCTACTTCTTTTAAGCCAATCCCAATGAAATTTTTGGAATTATATTAATAAGTTTTGGGAAAGCAAATAATATTTCCTAAGTATTAAAGTATTTAAAGAGGCTATTTGAAGGTATAATTATTTGGAAACCAGAAAAATTCAAAAGGGTCTTATTCTCCTTTCGCCCGAGTCGGCCCACTCCCTTTTTCCTCCTCTCCTTTTCCCCTGCTCCTTCCGCTTATTGGGCCTTGACCTCGCGCCGAGCCCACTTCCATTGTCGTCTCCCTCGCCCAAGGCAGTGATCTCACCGTGTGGGGCCCACCTTGTCAGCCCCTCCTCTTCCTCCCTGTTTTCTTCTTCACACGCGCTTCCTTCTCCGACCCGATCGCCGCATTGTACCTCTCCTCCGGGGCCTCGCCACCAAGATTCCCATGAAATCGCTCGCCCTACGCTCTTCCGCGGACCCTCTCCGTCCCTACCCCTTTCCTTGTCTTATCGCCGTCGAACCACCTCGCGTTCAATCGTTCACCTACACGCACCGGCCGGAATCGGCGCCGGCGTTCGCCAAACCGCGCGTCGCGTCGAGGTCGTTCAATGCGGAGCTCGCCTATAAATGGGTATCTGCTACCTCCGCTGCCCTTTGCTTTGCGCCACCGCGTCTTTCACCCGAGCCGTCGTTGCTCTTCTCTCCGCGTCGCTGCTTTCCTCCGTTGTTCCGTCCCGGTTTCGCGCCAACCTCACCACGTATTTGGCGCAGTCGTTCCGTGGAGCTCGCGCCGTTGGTTTGGAGCGATGAGGCCGTCGTGTCCGGAGCCCGCGCTGTCCGCCGCCGCCGCAATCTCACCGCTTTGCCGTTTCTTCGTCCTCGGTGAGCTCACCAATCGTTTCATCCCACTCCCTAATAGCTTCCGCGAATCAATCGCCTGTTGATGCCATTTATCGCCGGCGCCGTGTGGTCCGTGGATCATCACCGCTGCGGATCGCCGCGCCGCCCGTTCCGATCACCTCGTTGGATGGTTGGACCTCCAATACATTCGCCCATTCCGTAACTAGATTCCCGCGTGGCGATTGAACCACGGTGGCGGAGTCGTCGCCGCCATTGGCCGCTCCGCCGGCCGGTGGTCATCCTCTGTTTGCCCCCTGCTGCCTCTGCGGTGCCACCGATCGGTGGGGCCCTCTGTCACTTCATGCCTCTGCGATCTCGCCACACATGTGCCGAAGCGCGTTCTTGCGATTTGGCCGTCGGTCGAGCCGCCCATGGCCATTTAACCCTCTCCTTCTTTTATTTTCTTTTCTGATTTCCAACTAAATCATTTCCGGGTTCACTAAAAGTATTTATTAAAATAGCTTGTGCATGCTAAAAATTCTGTAAAAATTAGTAAAATTACTTTATTAGTTTCTGAACCTGGGAAAATTATGTATCTGCATGTCATGCATTTGGAATCCATTTTTGGTTAAATAGACAAGCTCTAGGTGCATCTTTAAATTTCATTTGTTGTAATTATTCTATAAAAATTCAGGAAAAATACTTTGGAGGTTGCTGGACCTTAAAAATATTAGTTGTAGGCATGGCATCCATCCAAAGATCTGCTTTGGTTATGCAAGTAATTTTGGGACTGACATCATACCATGTGTGCATTAACCATTTAGCATCATGTTTCCTTTAAATGAAAATGCATGGAAAATAGGATTTCTGCATTTTTCTAAAACAAACATGTCATAAAATATTTTACTTATGTGTGTTGTATTGCTTCGCATGCGTGTCTTGCGTTTAGGAGGTCAAGCTCTCGAAGACCCGATCGACGACGCCCCTTCGCTTTCCGGAACCGATCAAGGCAAGTCCCCCTTTGATCATATTGAGAAGCCATTTTCGGTTATTTAGAAAATGTTATTAGACTTGAAAATATGCATGCTAGTTTAAAAGATAAATGCCGTATTTCCTAGACTTAGTTATCATGACCGAATAGAAAGGTAAGAAATATGGTAGGATTAAACCTAAGGCTAAAATATGAATTGCTCTTATTTATATGCTTTGATTATGGTAGGATAAATGCTTAAAATCATTTATGCGGAATGATTCAATCATTTGTGTGAAAGATGAATGTTTTGAGAAATGGTTGGAAAAGGGTGATTTAAAGATAGCGCATCAAGGGTGATGCTAAGTAGGGAATGATTTTCCTCTTACCCCAAAAATCTTTCCGACTAGGAGATATTTTGTCGGTCGGTCACAGAGGCACCTTGTTTCAAACGGGCTAAAATATCAAATCTCCCTAGTCTAAGGACCGCTCATCCTATGATCCTATGAATGAGCCATAACAAGACGACCTCGAGCCTCGGAATGGGACGGGCCCGATCGTTGGCCCTCGTGGTTGACGGTTTTGTGGCGAAACACCGTCTGGTGCGTAGCCTCTCGAGGGTAAGGCGTACCCACTCTGCAGAGTTAAAAGCTGTCATGATAGCCGTGCTTTCATGTTATGAGCGCGAAGGGACTGATTATATGGTAGTTTCTTCATTTTAAAATAAATTTAGAAAAGGGGATTTTGAAGAAAGGATTTGAGATGAGTAAGGATTTGAGAAGGATTTCGTTTGAGCTAGGTGCCACCGGTGATATTCCGAAATGGGTATCGGCCTATCGGAAGTGTCACGCGAATGGACCTAGCGAGTTTGAGAAAAGAAAAGAAGAAAGAATTTTGTTCTTGCTATGGCACTTTGAGGCCAAGTGGCGAGAACCGCTTGAGAAGAGCCCAAAGAAAATGTTGAGACTTAAAGTTTGAAATTGCTTTGTCAAAACTAGGTTAAATAACTGTGATTTCATAAATATCCTAAACCTTCCTTGTACTGAACGCATTTGCATAATCCGGACTTGCGAGTACAATTTGTACTCACCCTCCTTTTCTCCCTCTCTTTTCAAAACTTCAACAATTTGGTCCATCCGAGTATGGCCCGCCGTCCGAGGAGGAGGACCCAGATTACGTCGAGGCGTTCTCCGACGAAGAGTATGAAGATTAGGGTTACGCGTTCCTACAGCCTTCGTGCCTGTGGGATGAATAAAATTCTAGATGTTGCATTAGGCTTGTATCGCTGTACTCGATTTGCGGCTGCGAGCCGTTGTATGTTGTTTGTCTTGGACTATGTTCCGTTTGTAATAATATTATCGCTGGCCTTTATTCGCTTTCAGTATATACGTGTGTACTAGCCATGATCCTTGGGACTAGTACGGGTTTACGCAGGTGGAATCCGATCTTGTAAATCGGGTGCCGACAATACTTCAGTCTCCTTCTCATCCTAGCATGTCACGGAGAGCCTCTAAAGCATTGGAGAACTTAGAACTCTGATGTTTTTTTTTTGAGATAACGGGCAGGTGCACTGCCATTTCAATCAAGCGAAAAAACAAACTGTATAAATATACATGAGGAGAGCAGGAGGGGGGGAGGGGGAGGGAGAGGGAGAGGGGAACTCAGCCTAGGGGGATTACAGGCGAGGAGGCTGCCACCCAAGTGGCAAGACCATCCCTAATGAGAGCTACTACTTGGGAAGCGGACAGAGCCTGGTTTTGGAAGATGCGGCTGTTCCGCTCCTTCCAGATTTCCCATATCACATGGATGATGATGCCGTTGAGAGATCTCGTAGTAGTCTTCGGGATGCCATGCTGTCTGTAGGTCCACCAGTCGTAGAAACCAACCGAGCTGGAAGGAGAGGGTTGGTGTGGCAAAAAGGTCTGCCAGATCGCCGAGGCAAATGTGCAGGAGCCGCAAAGGTGTTCAACTGTTTCTAGGGGCCAAGGCAGAAGCAGCAAGTTGTCTGGTGTGACCACCCATTACTGGCGGGGAGGTCGGCGGTGTTGATACGTTGGTGGCTTAGAGTCCAAGCGAAGAACTTGCATTTGTTGGGGGCGTGGGCTGACTAGATGGCGTTTGCCGGTAGGTGGGCAACACCGCCCACCAATTGGAGATTGTATGTCGACTTTTCAGAGTAGCGCCCGTTCGAGGAGTAGTGCCAATGAATAGTGTCCAGGGAGTCGGAGAGAGTAATTTGATGTATTTTGTACCAAAGGAGGAGACACTGTCTAAAAAGGGTGCCGGAGTAAATGGGGCTACTATACCGAATCCATTGGTTGTGGGGAAGGTGGAGTGCGACACAGCTCTTACGACGCTTGGCCTGCTTGTAGAGGTTTGGGGCGAGGTCAGCTAGGGCGAAGTCTTGAAGCCAGCGGTCTCACCAGAAGGATGTATCCCGACCGTTGCCCACAGTGACCGTCATGGCCATTCTGAAGAGGGCGAGTTCGGTGTCGGTCATCTAGAGGTTAAGGCCCACCACTTGGAAGGATCATTGAGAGCGAGCCAGAGCCAGCGTATGCGAAGGGCGCGGTTGACGAGGCAGAGGTTCGGGATGCCTAGGCCTCCCTGGGATTTTGGGCGACAGACAGTGTGCCAGTTGATCAAGGCGTGCCCCGAGGCAGAGCCATCCCGACCCTTCTAGAGGAAGGAGCTGACGGCGTGTTCACCGCTCAACCACTGTGGATCACACCCCTGGTCAGATTTCTATCATGCTAGCCTATCAGCCGCGCTCAGTTCGATTGAGCCTGGGACGCAGTAAGGAGCAACACACGGGGATTACCCAGGTTCGGACCCCCCTGCGGGTAATAGTCCTACTCCTGCTGAGCCTTAGCTCTCTTGTTGTTGTGGTTGAATGGAATGTGTTTATAGAATGTTTCGAATGCACGTACGCTAGTGCAACGTACCCTCTTCTCTCTCTCTCCTCTCCTTTTATACAAGCTTTGAACTGGCGGAGAGAGCCGAGGGGTAAGCGATCTGATATTCTTAGTACATGACAAGACACGACGAAGAGACGAAACGTGCGTTGCCGCTTGCGCCAGCTGGCTCCGCCTCGCGTGCCATGCAGTGGCCTCGACCAAGCCTGATCCTGCCGGTGAGTCTGCGGGTGGGGCCCAGCCTACTCCTCCTGACGTGGGCGGCCATCTCAAGCAAACATTCTCTCTGCCGGTCAATTCTTCTGCGCCACACGGATGTGACCGCCGACTGCGCAGGGTCATTTAACGGTAATCATTTTTTAGCCGTCTATCCGTGCGTGATGTCGCATTAATGCGCCGTCCTTCGCAGCAGGGAGAGCCTTCGCCCAGAAGACTCCTCCCGCAACGCTCCCGGCCACGGGGCCCCGCTGACGATGGAGGGCCCTATGCGCGCCGAGGGGCTCGCCCGTCGCCCACTGGTGCGTGGGGCCTCGCCGCAAGATCGATGGGCTTCGCCCACACGCTGGGGCCTAGTCGCCGCCCGACGCGTGGGGCCCGCTTTGATCTGCCATGGGGCTCGCCCGCCTGTTGGGGCTCGATCGCCCACGGCGTGTGGGGCCCTCGCCCGGCGCCTGAGGGGCTTCGCCACGCTGGGGCCTTGTCGCCCACCGACGCGTGGGGCCCGCTTGATGCGTGCTGGGGCTCGCCCACCTGCTGGGTCTCGATCGCCACTGACGTGTGGGGCCCTCGCCCGGCGCCACGAGGGCTTCGCCACGCCGGGGCCTTGTCGCCCGCCTGACGCGTAGGGCCCACTTAATCTTCACAGGACTCTTTGCACCCCGGTATTTATTACACCGACAGGAGCGATAGATTTTATCAATCTCATTGATGACCCACTTGGGGAGATGGAAGAACTCTGAATTTTAAACTCTCATAAAATAAAGGAACCTATTGACGGTGCAAAGGGTGAAGAGTTTGAGGTCGTAGATAATTTTTACAGTAAAGGTCTATATCTCTGCTACATGCATTCGAAACATAATATTATAGATCTGTAAACTATCCAAAACTCTGTATAATTTTCTATATATTATGAAATTCCACTAGACGAACGCATCTGCTTTCCTGTAAATTAAAAACTATCAATGACGTCATATTACATTGTGATTATTTTGTTTGGCTAATGAATTAATCTACCTCTATGTTCGACTATTTTTATTGCTCAAGATTTTAATTTCACTACCATACTCAGTTGCATTGGTCGTGCATACCCACGCCCCGACACAAAACTCATGGCATGTAATTGTTGGATGTGACGGGGAATATTTGACACGAAAACTCACTTGAGGTGCAAAGGACAACTGTGCTGAAATACAATAGATGAATTAGATGAGATATGCTATATTGGAATTTAATTCGCACATACATAGTTTGTCGGGAGAATGAACTGTTTGACATCCAATTTGACGGCCTCATTCCAAATGACATTAAGTTCAATAGCCTTGACTCATATGATACCGGGCATGCGAATTCCTGATCTCAGTGACGTTTTCCCTATTTTCCTTAGTTTAATATTGATTATCCCTGTTTTCCTCAAGTGGTTTGCCTATTTTGCCCTTTCCGGCTCCTCTTCTCCTCCAATTCCCCACTTCACTATCATGGCCGCCGTCCTTCTCCTCGCGAAGTGGCCGATTGGAGAGGATACCAGCCGCTTCCTTGCCTCGTCGCCGCTGTCACTCGTCCGCGTCGGAGCGCCGCCGCCGTCGCATGCAACCACATGCACGCCGCCCGCCAGCGCGCCGCCGAGAGTTGCCTCCTCCTCCTCCTTGTCCACCTCGCCTGGAGGCGTGCCGCCGCCTCCTCTACATGCTAACATGCATGCCGCAGGGAGGTGTCGCCTTTGCCTCCTCCTCCTTCGCCGACGTTGGAGGGAAGGGCAAAATAGTCAAGCCACGGCGGAAAAATAGGATAAATTGAGAAAAATAGGGGAAATGTCATTGGGATCAGAAATTCGCGTGTCCGATGTCATACAAGTCATGGCTATCGAACTTAATGTCATTTGAAACGAGGTCATCGAATTGGGTGTCAAACGGATCAATCTCCCTAATTTACCTGAGCACAACACAAAAACAGAATAACTAGATTTGTCTTGTAGGATTGGCTCTGAAATCTATTAATCTACGTGATTGAATCAAAATTTGTCCGATGTATACAATTTGATCATAGCGTATGACTAGACTAACACATGTGTGTTTGAGATTATTGTATTTTAGACTCACGTAACTAACCTCTCTAATCATGGTTTATGGCATTGTGTCGAGAAGTTTCACGATTAGGAGCGATCAATATTTAAGAGTGGCCAACGGGAAATCCTCCTTTCAGAAAAGCCCTAGCAAGATCGACCAATAAGAGGTGCCGCGCGGCTGCTCCCTGTTCCTAATGGCACTCTCGTTATTAGCACATACATTTGTGCTCATTCTGCCATTTACGAACCGCACCAGGACCCCCGTTGAGTACTTAAGCTGCCTTCGTGGCCGGCCCCGGACGCGTTGCCTCCCGCGTCTCTCTCCCTGTCGAATCGACTCCACAACTCCCCTCTCCCGCGAAAACTGCGAGAGGATCGCATCGCGACTCGCAACCGCAAGGACGGAAGCGACAGATGGCCGGCGACGAGTGGCGCTGCCGCAAGCACCCTCCTCTGCCCTGCGGCGGCGTGTGCCCGCACTGCCTCCGCGACCACCTCCTCCGGCTCTGCCCCGACTGCGCGTGCGCGCGGCCCTGCCCCTGCGCGTCCTCCCCCTCCTCCTCCTCCTCCTCTGCCTCCGGCAGCGCCGTCGGCCGCGTCCACAGCCTCATCGAGGGGGAGCGCCGGATCGGGCGCTCGCGATCCGTCGCCGCCTCCGCCGGATGCGGCGTCCGAGATGGCGACGAGAGGCGCAGGTCCGGGGTCTTCGGGTGGGTGTCGTTCCGGAAGCCGGCGGCGAGCAGGGGCGCCGGGGAGGGGGAGAAAGGGAACGGCTTGCCCGCATTGGCGAGATCGAGTTCCGTGTCCACGGCGGCCGCGGAGACCAAGGGGCCGCAGTTTAAGGTGGGAGGGTGGGGGAGGTTCCTCCCCGGCCCGATCAAGGCGCTGCGCCACCGGATGTCTCGCTCCGGCGACTGCCGGGAGAGCGTGAGGTGAGATCGATCGCCGGAGCAGGGCAGGTTGGGGTGTTTTTTGGGTATCTGCAGTATTAATTAGCGCCCCGGGAACTAGCTAATCATTTGGTTAGTTCTTATTTTTGTTATGTCTTTTTAATCTGATGGATTAGTTGTATGCTTAATTAATTTGTAGAGATATAATAGTAACTACGCATTCTGTGTTGGCGTCATGCCCATGTTCCTATGGTAACATGGGCATGAACGTATCTCTCGCCACATGAACCAATCACAAAGATGCTAGTAGTAGATTTGGAGCAAAATCTCGGTTTATTGCCCATCGAAAGGCTTTGGATTTCTATTTTTATTTAAAAGCAACAATCTTGCCGACGACTAAAGATACCAAACATAGCCAAATTTTGTTCTTTTAAAAGAACAGATAAGCTTCGCCGGAATTTTCTTTGGGGAGATGATGGAAATGGAAGAACCTCGATCTCATTGGCCAACTAGAAACGTGTGTGCATGCCCAAAGGAGATTGGTGGGCTGGACATTAAAGACTTGGAAACTTTGGTTCGTGCACTCAGGATGAGATGGTTACGGCTATCTTGGGGAAACTCTCAGAGACCCTGGAAAGGATATCCGCTGCCTTGCGACCACACAGACATCAACTTCTTTAGGGCCAGTACCCACATCATACAACAATGGCAAGTTAACCAATTTTTGGCATTACAAATGGTTGCCGGGGAGTTCCCCTGAGCAAATTGCACCACTTTGCTATGCGAGGAGCATGAAAAAGAATGTAATGGTCAGTGAAGCATTGCATGAGGGGGATGGATAAAGGGCCTCGGAATGCTCACAACAGTTGATGAACTAGCTCAATACATGCAGCTCTGGAGTGCTGTTCAAATGGTCCAACTAGGCAATGAGGAAGATTCTTGCACTTGGCGATGGACTGTTTCTGAAAAGTATAGTGCAGATCAGCTTGCAAAATGCAGTTCGTGACATGTGTGAAGGATAGGTTCAGTAAGTGCATTTGGAAGGTGAGGGCAAAGCAAAAATGCCTTTTCTTCATGTGGACGGCATTGCAAGACAGGATTTTAACTGCTTCAACCTTCAGAAGAGAGGATGGCCAAATGCTAACTTTTGTCCTCTTTGTGGATCAAATCCGAAGACCACAACACACAACCTGTCAAACTGTGTTTTCTCAAGATTGATTTGGCGGAAGATTATGCATGAAATCAAAGAGGACAACACCCTTTGCACTTCGGATCAATACCCCCTTTTGGATACTGGTGGCTGCACTTTAGAAAATTTGATAATGGTTCTAGGAGTAGTCTCGATGGAATTGTCACTTACACCGCTTGGAATTTATGGAAGGAGAGAAATAATCGTATCTTTCGAAACGAGTACAACCAAGTTTCCAGGTGTTGCAGCGTATTAGACTTGATCTGACCAATTGGATGCTTGCTTATCAGGATTTCGATGATCTTGGATGACTCACGGTTCCTTCTCTGCTGTTTGGTTCCGTTCTTCCTCTGGTCTCTTCTCTTAGCCTATCCCAATTGTAGCTTTGCTTTCTTTTTTCCTTTTTCTTTCTACATATTTTGCTGTCTTTAGTTCCGTTTATCTTTTTCTTGTGTTTGCTGCAGCCGGCTTCTATGTGATGTCTTTGTATTGCAGTTTTTCCTATCTATAAAGATCAGGCAGAGCTCCTGACTTCCTTTTTTTTTAAAAAAAAGGACAAATTAAACACAATCCGAATTTGATAAACACCACTGAAAACCGGTCGGCTAGCTCCATCTAGGAAGTGCGTACCTCAGTACGTGCACGCTTGACACACGAGTACACGACCCGTTGGAGAATGTGACGCGTGCAAGAGCTCTTATCTTGGCAAGTGCAGTGGTTGCGATCTTAAAACAGAGATGGATTGTTGCGTATCCTGCATGGCGGGGCATGCGTTTCAATATATACCGGGCCGTGGACACGTTGCCGGAGCGCCACGCGAGGGGGCTCGATCGATTCCTCGAGATATATATCGGCGCCGCGTGCATGCATGATCGTGTCCTGTAGTCCGCGTCACCGTTTCCCGGGACGGTTTTTGCTGTACTACAGCAATGCCCGTTCGTGGATTTGGCGCTTCTTCCCGGCCTGGAGCTAGCTCGAGGGACACGCCTTCCTCCACACGGAGCATGGCGCCATACGCCGCTAGCTTCCAGCCACCGTTCAATTTGTGCGCCATTGGATTGAATCAATTTTTGTTATTTTTTATATGCTATTCGGTGTAATATTTAATAATTTTTTTTTTGAGATTTTACAGAGTTTTAATTAAAAACATTGAAAATGTTTTTTTTAATTTTTCATAGCTCTTTTTAAAATTTCTCAACCTTTAGCTCAACTAAATCAAACCGAATTGCACATCAAAGAGGACCCAAATTTGTGTGCATTTCAGGATTGATGATCAGAAGCAGAGGAGACGTTGGATCAGAGCCCCGGTGCTTGACCCATTTGCTCGGGCTCTCTGCACATTGTTGTGTTGAATATGATTCAAAGCAGGCTAAGCATTGGCCCCGGCCCCCGATCGAGCGGGTTGGGTGGGAGCACTGCTCGCGCGTAAGCTTCCACACTGCATGGGGATATATCTCATAGTACGCCATTCCAAGGAATTCTTTTTTAAGCCGGGCCGGCCATGGCAAACAAAAAGGAGCACAAACCAGGGCAGCTCCAATCGAGCGCAAACACAACGATACGCCAAAAAAAACAGGGCCTAAACGTGCTCGGTGCTTCCGGCGGGAGACGCGTCAGGAATCAAGTGGCTGACCGGAAACAAGCGCACAGTGTTGTGCAATGGACGAGTTCCCTGATTTTGACATGCAGCTTGAGGGATCGCAAACTGTGCATGAAGGAAAGAAAGCAAAGCTGAACCGAAATGCCCATCGCACAGGTGCACCCCAATGCCATCTGGAACTTCCGTCCAACGCACGGTTCGTCGCCTGGGCAAATTACTGCTACTTCAACGACAGTCATCAAAGCGTAGATCTGACGGGAAAACGCCATAACTGACATGCAAAATCTCATAATTTTGAGTTCACGAAATTAATCTCCAGCCGAAGAAATCCATGGATCAAGTTCACAAGAATCTTTTTTTTAGGAACTAACAATCTGATTTAGCCCATTGGATGACGCACCGGCCGTCACATCGGCCACGTACGAAGGAATCGGCCCAAGGCCTCCGACTGGTTGGTCCCAGCAAAATGTTTGGTTTGGTGGGTATGATGGGCCTCGGGACGTGCGAGAAGGCCCGACCGTTTAAATATTCGTAGTCGTCCCCAATATGCTGGGCAGCTTTTACCCGGAAAAATATATAAAATGTTGAAAAATTCGACGGATTAACGGGTAAGCCCGTGCACATGCGTAGCGTAGCGTTTCATTTTGGCTTAGTGTAACGTAGCGTAGCGTTTCAGTAAATTTTTTTTTTATATAGCCTATTTGGTGTAATAATTTTAATGATTTTTCTCAGGTTTTTAGTAGTCCTCTTAAAGATTCTAAAACTATTTTTTAATTATTTTTTTACAATATTTAAATCTCTCTTTAAAGACTCTCAAATTTTTCTAAAACGCTTATCTTCTGTTCTGATGGTGAAATGTCTGAGGCATGCGGCGGGCAAGTTCAGGGAGCACCCGTCCACCAGCCGGCACGTTGTATGGGCCTTGGACAGGAGCAAACACAGGTGGAAGGAGTTCGCATTTGCCGCTCTAAAAAAACAGGAACATCCGAGCATATAGAATAGAATTAGTAGAAATGTTTGCACTGCAAGGCGGGAAGATGTGAATTTCTGAACTGCAAACATATCCTACCGTTTGGTTTTCGAAAAAACGAAACGACGAAGAATGAAATCTGACAGAAATAACAACGACGAACTTTTGGAGCCTATGTATACAAAAAAAAAAAACATATAGATATATATAAATGGTTCTCCTAGCAGACAACAACGGGGTGGTGGCGCAGTTGGCTAGCGCGTAGGTCTCATAGCTAAAGCGAGTGATCCTGAGGTCGAGAGTTCGAGCCTCTCTCACCCCAAGTTTTTTTAAAATTTTTTTCCCCCATTTTAGCCAAAGGATCTTGTTGTCGGTTGCGGAATGGAAGATATCCAACCTTCCAGAAGAATATATGTACATGGCCCCGGAAGGTTTGCACATGCCGCGTCGCGCAATTCTTTTAATCGCAGCTTCCAAAACATTCTCGATACACATCAGATTTTACTAATCCCCGTTGTTTTCGTGCGGGGTTGCAACGCCGCTTCTCCAGGAGTCGATTCGATTTCGATCCCCTTGGCCGTCTCATGAGCCTCGTCAAACGTCTGGTCACATGCCCGACGGCGACCACCCAACGAGCGAACCAAACCCCACGACACGCTCTACCCCCCGCCCCGCGCGCGTCCGGTGCGTGCGTAGCCGTAGCCTACGCAGCGACAGGAGCACGACGTCGCAGCAGCAGCAGCAGCGAGTTGGGCTCGGAAGGATCGATGTGATGTGATGGCACGCGATCTATCCGCCCGGCAACCTCTTGGTGACGCTTCGGCGTCAGATTAGGATGACACTCCTACCCGGCTGGCTATACATATGCAGATATGCTCGCTCCATGCCGCTACTGGTAGCTGGAGGCCCCGAATCTGACAGCAAGCGGCGTGGTCAGCCTGACAGCGAATTTGGCCGTCCTGTGCAGGCTGAGCTGGCTGAGCTGGAGAAAATGCGTGCATTGCATGGGATGAATCATGACTTCATGAGTGGATGATTCGTCTCTCGTCAAGGCACTGCCGCGCTGCTCGCTCCCAGTCAGATGCCAGCCCGGTGTACAGTCGAAAATGCCGCGGATGTCTCGGCCGTGGAGCTTTATTCGGCGGCGAATCACAGATGGCTTGGTGTTTAGCGTTGGTTGCGTTGCCCTCCGGAAGAGAGACGCGACAATGGCAACGAACCAATCATTCAGTGTGATCCGTGCTTATTTTACTGAAAGTTCATTGGTTGATTCTGTGCGGTTGTGCAAAGCCCCAAACTTGTCTCTGCTATCATGTACTACGACACTTATGCGTGCCATCGCAATTTCTTCATGTTCCTTGCTGCGATCAAGGCCATGATAATATCATATTTGCTATTGCAGAACAGATTTTTTTTTTATATGATATATGACATCATTTAGTTGTCTTATATGCTATTTGAGTTACCGGCGGGAGCGCCGCCGCCGCCGCCTCCGCCTCAGCTTCCGTCGTTACCGGCCGGTGCAGCACCGAGTCTTGCACAGCAGCGATAAGCGCAGCAGCAAAGAAGGCCATGGAAACTTCTTGCCACCGCCGTCTTTCCAGTCCCCGATCCAGCAGCATATCGGAGGATGAAGAGCGTCGACAGAGTGAACAAACAGGAAGGAATCGAAGACATCCACCCCGCGCCACCGCCGCCTCCACCATTGCTGCCGCCGCAACTCCGGAACGCGAAGACCGCTCGACACTGAATGAGTGTCGTAGTACATGATAGCAGAGACAAGTTTGGGGCTTTGCACAACTGCACAGAATCAACCAATGAACTTTCTGTAAAATAAGCACGGACCACACTGAATGATTGGTTCGTTGCCGGCGCCGTGACACGTAAGTTGTTTCAAAATTTAAATTTAGCAAAATTCAAAATTTTAAATTCTGATAGTTTAAATAAAATTGAATTAGAACGGATTCCAAAATTTCAAGTTCTCATATTTGGTCATATTTCAAATATTTCAATTTTTCCCGGAACTCAAATTCAACAAGATCTCAAAAAAAAATTTACTCAAAATTCAATTTTTAAAAAAAATTCAGATATCGAATTTCCAAATTTGGTCATATTTAAATATTTCAAATTTTTATTTCAAACAAATTCGACAATATTTCAATTTTTATAATTCAGTGACAGCTCAAAATCTTAGATTTGGTCGAATATAAAATACAAAAATAGTCAGATATAAAATTTCTACATTTGTTCAGATATCAAATTAACTCGGGGAGAGGGGGGGGGGGGGATTGTCTTTTTACATCACCTTGAGGGCTTGACCACCAAAACCGGTCAACGGTGACACAAAAGATAATATTTGAGTCATTGCAGTAGCATACAAGAGTTACGACTAAATGAGCAATGTCATAAAAATTTTACCTGTTAGAATGTGTAAGAAAGCTATTCCTAGAAGGATAGAAATTTAATCCCATCATTTCTACCGAAACCCTAAGACACGTAGGGCTTGAGAAGATAACTCCAGTGGATCGTTACAGCACTTCGGTGTCCTATAGCTTTTATGTTTTGGGAAGAAGTGGATCGTTACAGCACTTCCATTCAGATACCTAGGTGGACAGAGGATCTAAAGGTGGGATTATCCGTGTGGTTCTTGGATCTTGTAAATCTGGTGATCCTCCTTCTTTTCTGCATTAGTTCTTAGCTTTTCCCAGCTGTGGCAAAGAAGGAATGAGGTTTATTTCCATAAATCCCCTGATTCAGTCCTAGGGATGGTGTTCAAAATACGTAAAGCATTTGAGGATCTTAAGTTGTTCAACCAATCTAGGCCACAGTTGCGGTCTAATGTACAAAAAAAAAGGGGCAGATCAGCAAGAAGAACATAACCTTTCCGAGCTTCAGTGCTTGTTTGATGCAACATTTGATCACTCCTCCCACAAAGCTTTTGCTGGTGTGGTTATTCGGGACCAGCAGAGTCAAATCCATGCTGTCAAGGTGATGGACCTTGGGCTCAGATTACACCCAGAGGAAGCTGAAATGGCTGCATTCGATGAAGCGATCAATTTCACATCTCAAATGGATAGGAAAGTTACCTCTTTTTGGACAGATTGCTGCAATCTGGTTGGCAGGATAAATTCACCTGAAATGGATAGATCTGATCTTGCTTTGCTGACTGCAGCCATAAGGAAGAAATGGAAGGAGAGGAGTCATGCCCAACTTATTCATCACCGGAGAGAGAGTAATAGGTGTGCTCATCTTGCTGCACAGTGGGGAGCTAAGTTTGCTTTGACAGGAGCTTGGGTGAAGCAGCGCCTCTCCCTTTTGCCAAGAAAACTACGGGAAAGTCTGCAGCTTTTTAATATTCCTTTTTGTTGGACCGGCCAGGCTACTAGTAATGACGATGTAATGCACAGTGCTCTAGTTGATCAGTGTACTAATCTTTCAGCTTAATGAAACTTTCTCTGTTCTCAAAAAAAAAAAAAAAACTTCAGTGGACCGAATCGAAGTTCAACCTGAGGATGATAGACAGAATGTTTTGCCCGTGAAGCTTCCTGATGACATTTTGTATTTAAAGGAAGTTGACCATTTTGATCCACGTAGTGATTATGAATAATAATAACAATGATTTTTTGAAGCCATATATTTTGCCTTCTCAAGTTGATTTGAAATATCATAAAATCATTTCGTCTAAACCGTAAAGCCTAGTCGAATAAAACATTCGGGCATCTCATACCGTCTTCCAAAGCTTTCGAATCATAATAAGTTTGATTTCTTCCATGGTGTACTTGGGTTTAACTCAAATACGGTAATTCCTTCTACTAGATTAATTTTAGGCTTTGCTGACACGGCTCCTCTCTTTGACCGCTACGGCGGCATCTTTCGCAGCTCTACACACCATGGCCAAATTCCGAGGCGAATTTGCCGCGACTACAGTGCCCATGCTGTTCTCCCTGTCAAATGATCATATCTCGGGAATAGCTTCGTCCACATAATCACTACTGTACTGATTAGTCGCCGGATTAAACTAAACAGGCCCCTGTTCATGCATGCCGGCTCGTTTATTGCGCCCCACGAGTTTCCAGGAAACCCAAGGTACAAAGCGACACACCGACCTGCGACAGCTTCGCGATTGTCTCCATAATCCATTGCGATTATTTTCCTTTTGTGTTTCACTGCAGGCATAGCAGCTGTTCGAGTTTATCTCCACTCTCCAGCACTCGTCTCAAGACTACTACTGATCATGACCGCCAAATTCTAAATGGTACAATGGGTCATCTCGACTCACGATCGAGAGACACCGTGAAATATGTGTTGCGGTTGAACTATCACGTCGGGAAAAGAAAAAAAAGCTTATGTATAAGTTCATAGACAAATATCCGAATTTCCTTTTGGAGCACTGCTATGTTGAGCTGTTTTCTTTTTGGCCGTGTGCATTACTGTATGCAGAGTCTAAAAAATTATAAAATATCAAGTAATGTTTTCAAAAATACTATATAATGGATAAGTCGGACATCCATCATAAACCAACCCGTCATGCCCTGACTCTAGAAAATTCAGTGAATGTGCTGCTCTCTATACCCATTTCTCTCTCTCTCTCTCTCTCACACACACACAAGAGAAATCCGTACTTTGGTGGCTGTTGTCATTGTCCAGGTTGACATCAACAGCGCTCTATGTCAGCCATGCCTACTCCTTGTATCCTTGCGTTTCCCCATTTTCCATATCTAAAATGAGTTTCTCTGCCTCACCTCGAGCTCTAGTTCCTCCTCCCCCACCTCTACCTTCTCTCTCTACATGAGGATGAGGAGGGCAATGAGTTGTCGCCTATTATGCTGGATCTATCTCATCCCCCATCTCTCCCATGGCCCGATCTAGAAAAGAAGATGGCCAAGGTATAGAGGAGATGGCAGGATTTAGGGAAGAAGATGATTTGTGTCGCTCTAGATTTGTGTCTTGCCTCCCTATATTTATGGGGCTGCAACCTCGGATCCCCAACCGCGTGTCCTCGACAACGGTGGACTCGCCACGCCCTTCCTCCTTCTCGTCTTGACTTCACCAGTAGAGCGTCGCCGACATGTCTCCCTCCCTCTTTGCTCTTTGCTCTGTGTGTGCCACGGCAAGATGTGCAGACCATGGTCATGTACGGTGGTGGGGGAAGCGGGATGGGTGGTTCTAGTGGTGCACGGACGGGAGGAGTTCGCCGGCCAATGGAGGACAGGAGCATGCAAATAGGTAGAAGCTCGACAGCGAGGTTGGAGTTGCGGATGCTTCAGCGGGGATGATGCGGATGGAGGTTGAGAGAGAGAGAGAGAGAGAGGAGTGGCGCAGAGAGAGGAGTGAGAGAGAATAGAAAAATAGGGCCACTTCTATAGTGACATGGCAGTCTATGTCACCAACCACAAGTTTGAGGACCTGAATATCTCATTTCGTAAGTTCAGGACCCAGGTGGAATGGCGGAACAAGTTCGTACACCTGCAGTGTAATTTACTCATCGAAAAATAATCCCAAGTTCTGAACCCAAAATACTTGTATTTTAAAGTATTTTCTTGTGTTTTAAGAATTTTCTTGCAAAACTACCAACTAAACCTCCCTTCACATCAGGTAGACCGACAAAAACCATCAGTCACTCGGGCCGCTGCCGCTTAAATTTCAACTTTAAATTTATCCAATTTTCATCGGTTTCTACCCCTTTTTACCGGCTAGCCAAGACTTAAAACGGGTTTTCGAAACTTTGGTTAGTGATATTTTTGCAGCTTTATTTGAAAAATCATTCCGTGCGCCTCTCCTACGAGTAAACCCAACGAAGGTGGTTATCGAAAGTGATACCGTAGCCGCAAACCCGGCTAAAGTAGGCGCGGCGACGATGACAGGATGATGGCATCTTAAAACTCTTAACCCGAAACGTTCAAAACTCATCATCCGTCTCCTGGCCTTTCATCACTTCACCAGCTCACCTCTAATAAAAACCGCAGAGATGCTGATTGCTGATCAAAAGCGGTGTTTTTAGCGGCAAGTAAATTCCAAACCCCACACGGCCACACCCCACTCCTCTACGTTCTTCTGCTAGTGGCAGAGCAGAGCGGCCACAACCGCCCACGAACGCCTCGCTCTCCTCCCCGGCTCTCCCCCTCACTCACCCACCACTCCTTCCTCCAATTTCGCATTCAAAGCGCCTCCCTCTCTCCCCGGTTAGAGGCAGACGACACGCCAAGAGGAGGAGAAGAAACGGAAGCGGCTGGTGCTCGCTCGACAATGCAGGGCTCCAAGACCAAGTGAGTGCCCACCGATTCTCTCTCTGCATTCTGCTCTGGTTCTTGATCGCTGCAAGGCTGCAATATTTTTTCTTTTTCTGGCGTGCTGGATCTGGATGAATTTGGGTGGGTGGCCGTAGGGGGGCCAGGGAATGGTGGTTCTTGGTGGTGATCATGTGGCTCGGTTTCCTTTGGAGCGCAGATCTGGCCTGGCCGACGCGAAGGGCAACGGCAAGGCGGAGGCGAAGGGCAACGGCAGGGGCACGCCGCCCAAGGGAGGGAAGACGGCGAGTAAGCCGGCCGTTCCCAAGGCGGCCGCTGCCGCGCATGGCGCGCCGCCGCGCGCGGCTGAGAAGTCCCCCGGGTCGGCCGACCGCAAGGCGCCGCCCAAGAGCGCCGCCCGGATCACCACCCCTCCCACGGAGGTACGAGAGTTCTCGCCATTGCTGCCGCTGTTACTCGGAAAGCAGAGTGCTTTTTGGTGTAATTTGGGTGGGTTTAATGGCTTTCAGAAGCAAGGGAAGGCCGCGAAGCCGCCCCAGGAGCTGCCGGCCGTGAAGCCGTCTCAGGAACTGCAGGTGCAGGCACAGCTTGCCGTGGTTCAGGAGGAGCTGAAGAAGGCCAAGGAGCAGTTGGTGGAGAAGGAGAAGGAGAGAGGCAGGGCTTTTGAGGAACTGGGTGATGCCAAGAAGGCGGCTGATGAGGCCACCGCGAAGCTCCAGGAGGCACTCGATGTGAAGAGCAGGGCAGTAGAGGCCTCCGAGGAAGATGAGCTGCAGAGGAAGCTGAAGAGCATGCAGGGCCAACAGGAGGCTGATGCCGCTGCGCTGCGGTCGACGGTGGAGCAGCTTGAGAAGGCGAGGTATGAGCTTGCAGATGCAATTGATGCCAAGAACGCTGCGCTTTGCCAGGCGGATGATGCCATGAGGGCTTCCGAGGTGAATGCCGAGAAAGTCGAGCTCCTCAATGCAGAGGTGGAGCGCCTCAAAGGATTGCTTGATTCTGAGGTGGAGAGCAAATCCAAAGAAGCTACTGCGCGAATTAGACAGCTTGAGGCAGAGAATTCTGCATTGAAGGTTGAGTTTGAGAACACGAAGCTTGCTGAAGAGAGGGTGGTTGAATTGGAGGGTGTGGTTGAAAAGATTAAACTTGATCTCGCTGATGCTAAGAAGGCAGGTTCAAAGTCAGACGAGATGGCTGATGAATGGAAGAGGAAAGCACATGAATTGGAGGTCAGATTGGAGGAAGCAGAGCAGTCTAATAGTCTGAAGGGCGAGTCTCTGGATTCTGCCATGAAAGAATTGGATGCAACAAAAACTCTGATCCAAGATAAAGAATCGGAAGTTGCTGTGCTTCAGGACAAGGTCAGGTCATTAGAGGATGAGGTAGCTAGGCAGAAGGGAGATATTGAAGTGTCAACGGAACTTCTTGATACTGCAGAGAAGGAAGTGGTTGATTTAACGGCAGAGGTAGAAGGGTTGAGGTTGAAGCTCCAGACTGCGGAAGAAGAGAAAATAGAGGCCCTGAACAATGACAAGCATGCAAGCTCAGAAGTTGAGACCCTAACTGAGCAGAAGAACAAGCTGGCCATGGAGCTAGAAGCTAGCAAAGACGAATTTGAGAAGCTTAAGAAGGCCATGGAGGGTCTAGCCTCTGCCTTACACGAAATGTCAGCTGAATCAAGAGAGGCACAAGAGAAGTACCTCATCAAACAAGAAGAGATTGAGCATGCTCGGGCACAGGTAGAGGAGCTCAATGCGAGTCTCCAGAATACAAAGGACAAATATGAGGTCATGCTGGATGAAGCAAATTATGAGAAAGTTTGCCTCAAGAAGTCAGTTGAACGACTGGAAGCAGAAGCCAAGAATGCATCTGAGGAATGGCAGTCCAAAGAGCTAAGCTTTGTTAGCTCGATTAAAAAGTCAGAAGAAGAAGTCGCCAGCATCAGAGTACACATGGATAAGACTACGGAGAAGGTGAAAGATAAAGAAAATGAAAAGGCCGAGTTGCTGGAAAAGATGAAGTATCTTGAAGCCCAGCTAATGGAAGCCAGCAAAACCAGTGAGGAGGCTAAGACCGAGACATTCCAATGGAAGGAGAAGCTATTAGATAAAGAAAATGAATTGCAGAACATAAAACAGGAGAACGATGAATTGCAGGCGAAGGAATCTGATGCTTCTGAGAAGATAAAGGAGCTCTCTTCCCTACTTGCAAAAACAAAGGATGGATCATTGAATGGTAGTAACAAGGAAGAAGATAGCAAGGGAGTCAGTGATGATGACGAACCGGTCGTGGTAGTTGCCAAGATGTGGGAGAACAATAAGGTTACTGACTACGACTCATCTAAGGAGAAAGAGAATGATGGTGAGTCCGAAGTTGATTTAGAGTCAAACAGGGGCGATGTGAGTCTTGACAGCAGTGAGTTGCAGCCAACAAAGACGAACAATGGCGGTACATCGCCTACCAAGCAGCAAAAGAAGAAGCCTTTGCTGAAGAAATTTGGTGGTTTATTGAAAAAGAAAAGCCAAAACTAGTGTAAAATCACCTGAGTTGTTTCTCTCTTCATTTGTATGCTATGTGACATCTTTCTTTGACTAGCCATCTAGTTTCTGTGTCTTGCCTCACAATGGTAAAAACAAATGTTGGGTGTTTCAGAGAATACAAAAGGTTGGTTGTATCTACATTGTGTATGTATGATTGATGATCATGATCATTCATATTATTGTTCTTGTATTTATTCGTATAATACCATCAGAATGTTGTATATGGTACATAAATTTTCAAATCAATTATAGTGCAGATTTATTTAAAAGGCTCTATGAGCAGAAATGATTTGAAGCAAAATCTTCGTTGTGCTCCATGTTCTTCAACTGATGTTACCGGTGATTGTAATAATGCCTTGCGCATTGTTGGATGGGAAATGCCATTATAATCATGTGATAGCCAGCAGGGCTTTTGGTGATGCTGCTGCATCAGTAATGGATTGACCATTTTGTTCCAGCTTTTCCGTTTGAGAACATTTTCCTCAACTTCCTGAACTAAAAAAACAATAATACACGAGGCTGCATTACACTCCCTACATATATTTAAATTGTCATGTGACTCGCAAGGATGGATATGGAAAGGCAGCCAGCCGGCCGTGTAGGTACATACGTTCAATGGCCGAGTGATGAACTTTGCATGACACCATAAATTCATCATTTATTAGCCGCAGAACAATGGTAGCCCAGGCTAGTCTGTGTTCCAACCAATTCAATGAAACATAGCTTAGGCTAGTTGCCATTTTGCCAATGTGTTCTGTATCGGATGATCTAGCCGATGGGATAACTGATATGACAGTCCTACCATGTTTTGTTTCAGAGTAAATCAGTAAACGAGCCCATCTGCAGCACCAAACCATCAGGCCCACATGAGCATCTTTCCCTGCTCGTTTCCACGCCCACCGCCAAATCGATTGAAATTTTGACCAATATATGCCAAATATTGAGTTCAGATGCGATTCGATATGATATGATACGAGTATACGACCAGGGTGGTGCAAGCCTGAACCTGAGGCGTTTAGTGCTTGTTCTCTTGTGGATGGACATCGATCCATCGCAGGATAAGGGGAAGCATACACCATGGTCGAAGGGACCACCACACCAGTTCTCAGTGAAGCCATGTGATGCTCTGACATGTGACTTCTCTGCATGAACAGGGGCAGGGTTCAATATTCCAACATGGGATGTCCAAGATTGGCATCCTTTTTCCTGCCCAGAGACGTTGCACGGCACACCTTGGTTGCTCCAGAACGATGGAGCGGTAAATATAGGCCTTTTTGTTTCAGCTTAAAGTTGTGTTGAGTTTTACTGTAGTCAATTTGTGACCTCCAAGAGACGTTTTAAAGAATTCAAAAAATTATGAAAAAACATTTTACAAACTCTAAGAAAAAATATTTAAAACCCCACAAAAATGACTATAAAATATTACATCATTTGACTTATATAAAAATAACAAAATTTCATTCATTTAATTTAATTTAATCTAATCTAATCTGAAACAAACAAGATCATAGGCCTTTGTTTCAGCTTAAATTATATTAAATAAAAAATTGTTATTTTGTACAAACCAAATGATGTAGTACTTTGCAGTCGTTTTTGTGGGGTTTTTAATAGTTCTTTTTAAAGTTTTTAAAATAATTTGTGCATAATTTTTGGACTCTCTAAAGCGTCTCTCAAGGAATCATAAGTTTTTGGGTTTAATTTTTCCATAACTTTCGGCCCAAACAAACAAGGCTATGATAACATTGCTGATGAGGAAAGGGACCAGGCTAGATATGTCATGAACTGATGGATGTGAAGCGGCTCCGTAGTAAAGTGGGCAAGGAGAAAACCAGGAGCTCAAAATATACTGAAATCTTCAGCTGCTTACAAAACTTGTAATGGGCATGTTCGTGTACTACATGTGAATTCGTTTATGATGGTACAATATGGTCATCAACCTTCACAAAATCTAGAGAGAAAAAGACTAATATTGTATTTATGTGGTAGCGATGAGGAGCCTATCACATTTCAGGTCAAATGTAAGCCTACATCAAAGACTCTCTCTATTAAAAAGAGAATTCTTCAGGTAAACATTTGCCGTATTTTGCTGCTAAAAAGCTCCTGTACTTCCCTTTAAGCTCCCTCACTGCAATCAAAAGGCACGTTTTTTCTTTTAAAAAATGGTCACAATATATAGCTGATATTACCTTTACGCTAATGCCATGAACTATTTACCTCTTATGTGCTCATGTTTGTTGTGTGGCAGATTACTGGATAATGCTAGCTCTATTAGTTTCATGAAGTCCTTGCCTATATTTGATAATGTATGTGAAAGATAAATGTCTTCCATTCCAGAAAAGCAAAAGCAAAAAATACATGAAAAAAGAAACTAAATTTCAAATTACCATCAATCCACTTTCCAGATTTCTTAGCATTGATCATATATGTTGGCGTATTATCTTCTTTCAACTGCAAAGGTAGTAATCAGTCTTATGTTGTTGAAACCACCGCAGTGGAAGGAATTATGCAAGATTGTGAGCTGGTGTTCGCAAAAGGATAACTGAATATAATATAAATAAAATAAAATGAGCAACATACATGTAAAAATAAGGAATTTGCGAGGGCAAGCGGATCAGCAGGGGTGGGCCCCATATTATAAGCTGGGATAAATTTACCATCTTGATATCCTGCTAAGAAGTGGTAAGCAGCCTGACCTGGAGAGACCTTTGATATTGATGGTAGGGCATCAGTGCTGAGAGGACAGAAGACAGTAACATTTGTTCAGCAAACTCAGTTTTAATCTTTAGAAGAACAGTTATAAAGAAAGTAACAACTGGGAGTGCGTATGCAAGGTCTCTTTCCTTCTTGAAGATACAATTCCTTTTCATTTTAACCATCCAAAACACACAGCACTAAAAGTGATGCTAATTAACAAACAAACTTTGTTGCAGAAATATGTCAAAGGGAGTTAGGAACAGAAAACAATATTATGTACCTTCAAGATGAGTTCTTAATTACCTGTCAGATGATACGATAATCACAATAGCTGGTTTATCAAAAAAAAATGATGACTTTTCCTTTGTTCGGAAAAGAACAGTACACCCTTTGGAACAGATAGCTACGCCACTGTCGTTGGACACAAGAGCATCCTGAATTTCTGAGGACTTTGTGATCTCCACTGGAGTGAACAACATTATAATAGAACCACCAAAAGATAGAAGCCTGATACACATAGTATTGATGATAAACAAGATATTTATGGAAAGCGAAAACATATAAAATAAAGCAGACCATACCAGCCAGGAACAGGGAGGCCTCCTCTTGCAGATAATATAGGAGCAGACAAAGCAGTAAGAGCATCTTTTACCATTGTAAAATCAGCAAATGCTTTGCCACATAGGATCAGTGATGAGCGTTCTACATCTGCTGCCGCAAAACCATTTGCATATAGTGCTCCAGAACCAAGAGTATTCCTGACATTTGTACTGTTCAAAAACATTCAACAAGAAATTTTTTTTTGCGTATTGTGTTATAGCAAATTACCAGTTTGACATCTTGCTCGTAACATAATGCTGGAAGAGGTTAAATCATCTGTAAGAAAATTACCTTATGGAACTAGCAACATATATAGTCAAAGGGCAAGTGTCGTGGGAAATTGCACGATCGGGTATTTTCCAAAGGACATTGGACAGTAACATGACAGCAGAGGGATTATCACTAATAACACGTGCCTTTGCATCACATTCCACAGATGAACCAATGGCACCGTCTTGGACATATAAACTTGTGATGGATGAAAGGTGAAAGGTCACCTAGAGAAAGCAAACAGTTCAACAAAATATAAAACGACATCAGAGCACAACCGGAAAGAGGTAACACAAAACTCTGCCAGCTTAGAAAACGAGGCTAACTTTAGTTCTGATCGACTCATGATAATCATTGCGTGTATCATGTCATGCAGGATCAAAATGAAAATCAAAACATACCAGTTTCAGAAGCTTTGCAAATTTAGCTCTTGAAACATCAGGAACCCCATTGATGGTATTGTCTTTAACATGAAGTGGAATACCAGACAAGCGTTCTACATGTTCCAGGAGCCGGTAACAAGTTATACATTGTTACACTAGTATGATATGATTTGTATGTACACATCATAAGTAATGGCAAGAATTTACACACATACCTGTGTAAATAGCACCACCTTTTTTAAGCTCTGATATCCCCAAGTTATAAAAAAGCTTATCTTTTACAACAACACCTTTTCCAGCAATAGCCCAATTAAGGCCATATGAAACTTCTTGGTCTTTTCTGTGCAACACAGGGTAAATGAAAGTATGGGGAAAAAGTGTAATGACTAACTATTGTATTTGTAATGAATATAATAGCTGAACTAGTTAGTTGGTACAATAAGGTAGGGGTACCAAATAACACAAGCAAGTTGCCAAGTGACAATACAATGTCATTTGTCATAGGTCATAACTTAAATTTTGGGACACTATCATTTAGAATTGAGAACTTTATATGCCTAACAGGGATATCCATACCACACAACTAGGAAGAGAAGTGTATGGCCACACCTACCTCGGCAAGGTAATAATTTTTCATTGCTTCTATGGTAAGCACACTGTAACTGCACTCAAAAGACAAAAAAAAAAAGAAACAAAAACAAAACGTCAAGTTCCCTTATAGTATACTGCCATTTCACAATAACATCTAGAAAATAGTCGTAGTGCTATCAGCTTACAGAACCATGAGGTCATGTTTTGCATAATTGCATTTTTTTCTAAACAAGGGCAGAATTTTCCAGTTTCATAAGGAGTAAAATACAGGAAAAAATAAAACCCATGCAAAGCACGAGGCACAGCTGCAGCGAAAACGCTGCCACCACGACCTAAGGGCGACTATCTCGCAAGCAAACCTGCAACACCACAACATAACCCAAAAGAAACAAAACTACAACCACAACAACGAGCTGCCAACACGGTGCAAAGACGAACACCTCGGAGGAGGATTTGCAACGACCAACCAACATCGGCTAACCCACAAATTCAAGCGATGATGACTCAACTACCAAAGAGAGACGCTCTAGAAGACACCAATAGCATAGGACGAACACAATGACGTCTTCAGCAAGGATACGACGACGCGGCCACCGCCGCCACCCGTCCACAACTAGGTTTTCACCCGGGGGTGAGGGAGAACAATCGACGGTGCCGCCAAGGGGGAAACGGTGCCGGGGAGGCGTTGCCACCGTGGACCAAGCAAAAAGCCCAGCAAGGCTTTCATCTGATGCACCCTAGACCCGAAGCCGTGCTGCAGGGAAAAAGTAGAGCCTGCAAAAGAACCGTAGCCAAAGATCACAACCACGGCAACCTCCAAAGACCACCGACACGCCACCGGAGCCACCTGACACCACGCTAGTTCCACAAGGGGACGAAGGAACAAAACGAGGGAAGGCCAGACCACAAAGAGACACATAACCAATGAGAACTCGGAGGGCCGAGGACAACCAAGTCACCGAAACACCTAATCGGGGCTGGCATGAGCCTACCGAGGCCACCCTGCAGCAAGAACAAGTATCAACACGGCCGGGGTCGTTCAGTCCACCACCAAAATGCTTCCTCGTAGATCCGTCCACCTTGACTGCCGAGTGGCGAAGTCACTAGCGCAAAGAGAAAGATGGCAAGGGGGCCGCGGCACCCGCTCCGGAAGGAACAACCGCCGCCACCACGAAAGCTCACCATCGGTTGCCGCACCGCCGGATCCGGCCGCGCAGCAACACTAGATGCCTGGATCCACCCCCTGAAGGAGCGACCGCCGTCGCACTCGCTTTGGGGGGAGCAGCTGCTACCACACCCCAGAAGCTGCTACCGACTGCCTCATCGCTGGATTTGGCCATTGCACTGCCAGATCTGCCGCCGCGCCTCTGGGGAGCAGTCTGCCTCCAGGAGGAAGAGGAAGGGAGGAGTAGCTGGGCGGCGGCAGTAGAAAGGGAGGCCGGCCGGAGGAGGCTGTAGGTTAAATTAAGATCAATGACACTCAAACATTGGACAGGCAAATTTCTCCCACCAATGAGGCACTTTTTATCACTCTATCACATTTTCCTCCATTTTCCTATCCTTTTTCTAATTTCTCTCTCCTCACACCCAGGGCCCACCTGTCAGCCTCTACCTCATCTTCTTCCTCCTCCCTTCCTCCCTCCTCCCTCCTCCCTCCTCCCCCATCTCTCTCTGTGTCCCCATCATGCCAGCACCACCTCGCATCGCCCCATTGCCACAGCGCCAACGCCACCTCATGTCGGCCCATGCTGCCTTGTGCCACTTGAAGCTTGTCGGCAGCTGGTGGTGGTGCCTGGTTTGTGGCCGCAGAGCGCTCGTCGTGTCCAGCGTCACATAGCAAAAGGCCATTTAAATAACAACATGTTTAAAGTGGTTTAACCTTAATCATTCGGTCAGCTTATCCATTCAGCCTCAGACACAGCTAACTTAAATTCAACCAGCTTATTTATCTAGCTCAGCCACTCTGAACATGTTCTTAATGTTATTTTCCACAAAGCTCATGAATTGAGTGTCATTGATCATATTTTCAATTGCATTGAAACCCCGAGCAAATCCCAACTGGATCGAGACTTTTAAACAGCTATTGGATCAACCAGAAGGCCAAAAGCACAGCATGCCATCTAGAGCTCAACAGCTCAAATCTGTTGCTGATTAATGCCTCCCTTCCTAGTTCTCGGTTCAACATCGCAGCTACAGCCTCCTAGATACTTAAGTTCTTACCTGACTAACGAATTCAAAAATCCACAGAACAAATACACTCTTTTTCCAGAACAAGCAGCGGATTGGGATTCACGGAAGGAAACACCTGCCTAGGAGAATGAAGTAACGGTCACCTGTCGGAGGCTCGATGCCAGCGAGGTCGCTGCGACGGCGCGGCGGAGAAGGCCAAACATGTGCTTCGGAGAGAATTGCCGAGCAGATGGGCTCAGTGGCGGGGAGGAGGGCGCCGCCGCCCGTGTTCTGGGCGCTCTCCACCACTCGCGCGTGGATGAGAAGGGTCGGCGCCGTGTGGAGGAGGAGAGGGGGCGGCGCGCGTGGAGGAGGAGGAGGAGGAGAGGCGGCGGCGCGTGTGGAGGAGGAGGAGAGAGGCGGCGCGCCGGCCGGCCCCAGCCTGCGCCCGAACAGCCTCGCTCTAGCTTCCCGTGCGCCTGATGGTTTCTCGGGACTGCAGTTTCTCGGGACTGCAGTGACGGACCTTGGATTTTATTCTAGGGTAGGTCTAATCAAACAAAAAAAATCGACACGTCTTAAAAAAAATTACGAAGCAACATAGTAGTATATTACAATAGAAGTAATTTAACATATTACAAAAACTAGTCTTACAATTAAATGTGCAATATTTACGTCAAAACTCAAGACTCAAGAGTGCATAGTGCATATATACTTTACAGTTTATACTTACTGTGTAGAGCATCAGAGGGCTAGAGGCCGAGGGGAGGCTGCCAGCCATGAGGTGGAGCCGTGGAGGCCGAGGCGGAGGCGAAAGGGCGGCGGCCCACCAGCCGGACCAGCGGAGGCGCTGATGGCCGAGCCCCAGGGCGGCCGGCGCCCGGAGGGCGGGCTGAGGGGCCAGGCCGGCAGCGGTGGCCAATGAGCATGAGACCAGAGGCGGGCCGAGGGCCGGAGGCGGCGGTCAGTGGATCTCATGGAGGCCGAGGCGGCGATCGTTGGGCCGGGGCGGCGCCGGCGCCCGGCGCCGGAGGCCGAGAAGCGGGCAAGGCGGCGGATTGCACGGCGCCGAGAATGAGGGACGGGAGGAGGCAGGCAAGGAGGAGGACAGGAGGTATGGCCTGTGGCGTGGGAGTCGGGACTCAGGGATGCCAGCCCAAAATTGTAAATATAAACACACACACGCACACACACACACTAGTATAGTGCTGGGCTAAAATTTAGGGTAGGCCTGGACCTACCTGGACTACCCTTTGGGCCCGCCCCTGCGGGACTGGATTGTAAAATTTGTAAATAGTTTACCCACTCAGGGCAAAACATCAAAGGCTCATCAAGTTTGAGCAATTTGGCAAACGCTAACCAACTTGAGACAAATCGGCAATTCTCCCATTATCTAAGTGTTAACAAAACTTACTAACAAACTTACAAACCAGTCGCCGGATACCTCCTCTCTCTCCTTGCTCACCTGCGACCACCTCCCGGGGCGGCAGCAACGGCCGCCCCCATGGCAGCCTCGCGCGTGGACAATGAGAGGGGTAGCGGCCTCGCCTCGCGCATGGAGGAGAAGCAGAGGGGCCGCGGCCTCGCCCAACCGCATGGAGGATAAGGAGAGGGGCAGCGCGCGTCGGCCGCCCAGCCTGAGACGGAGAAAGAGGGAGGATCCTGCGCGTGGAAATTCTGGTGCGATGGTGCCTATTCGTTATCCGAGGACCGGTTCGCAAGTGTTTTGTTGATCCAATTAGTGCAAAACATTGTAGGCTACTCAACTTTAGGTAACTAGGGTTTCTAAAAAAGACAACTAGGAAAGGGTCATCAACTTCATGGCAAATCGGCAATTATACGAGAAATTTACTCACGTGCCACTCAATTCCCACGCCTGGCTTCGTATGCCATTACTTTCGTCGAGCTTCGTATGAATGACACCAGGCGTGCGGATTGATTTCCTATATAATATTTTGACCATCTCTTATCCATTTTAGTCCTGTTCACCTATTTTTGTATACATTTTAGTCTTTTCCCCTTCACCCTTTAGTCCTGTATGTCGCCGCCCCACCTGACCACACGTCGCCGCCTCACGATGGCGTCGCCCCACACATGATGTCGCGGCGATGAAGCTGGAGGGGTCCACCGCGGTATCTGTGTCCTCGGTCGCCGCCTCCGCCTTCGGCTTCTGGTGCCCTTCCGTTGGAGTGAGGGGGCAAGGGAAAGGAGGTAGCTTTGGCAGCGTTGGTGACCCTACCATGGGATGGGCCACTTCGACGATGTCTGCGTCGGCTCGAAGAACATCGTGGGCATACAGGACTAAAGGGTGAGTGGGAAGGACTAAAATGGATAAAAGAAGGCTAAAATGGCACACATGAAACCAATTTGCACGTTTGATGTCATTTTTTTTTTGAGAAAAATGACTTATCATTAAAATATTAGTGTCACTCTTACATAGAAACCTTCACACAAAAAAATACAATGTATTCATGACAAGGGTCTATTGCTAACAATCCATCATATCTAAATCTCTTTTTGATTCCATCGTTTTCGTGAACTCTAGCGACCTCCGTAGTCAACCATAGCATCATATTCTTCATCCTCGTCTACCATGATAAGCAGATTTGAAAGATCAATATCAAAAAGTAATCGTGATAGCTTGAATCAATGACTCGAGGAACAATCTGAAGAAGAAATAACTATGAAAAAAAACACTCGGCTGGCTCAACTCCACCAAGATCTCCGGCGCAAGAAACAGATCAAAAATAACCAGATCTAACAAATGAAGAAGGCAGGTTCCCTTTTTCCCAATCGACAACTTTATTTTGACTCTCACCGAAAACCTGAAAGAGAAGCCTTACTTTTGACCCAAATCACCAAGACGGCCACAACCGCCGCGTCGACTTAGGTCCAAGCCAAAGCTCTGCATCTTTCTCCGTCGTGTCGACACAACGAGGTATTTTATTGGCTAAAACGAAGAAAAATCACATCTTATTGATTCGTCTGCTGACGAAGAAATCTCAGATCCCAAGTGTCCCGCTCAGATCCGTGCTCCTACCTCGACAGCTGTCCAGAGGCTGCTATCGACGCAAAGAGACCCCGGATCTGGGCGGCGCAGAGCTCGCCCTCTTTTTTTTTCTCCTAAGCCGTTGGCGCCGTTGGCGCCGTTTCGCTATGTTTGAAGTCATTCGGGTGAAGAAGGACGAAAGTAATAACATACGAGGTCAGGCCTGCGAATTGATTGGCATGGGATAAATTTCGCTAATTCTACTGAGTTCGGGCGAGCCGGCTCGCTTAGATGATCGATCTAGATAATTGGCTCAGCTAGGGCTCGCCCATAGCTCCAGCCAGCTCGAGCAGGCTCATGAGCCGGCGAGGAAGAGAAAGGATCAGGTGATCGGGTCACCAGCGAGGCAGGAGGAGAGGAGGCAGATGGCGAGGCGTGCACGGGACGGCGAGATGAGCGCCTACGCCCAGAACGGCAGAACCACAAGGGTGCGTGCTTGCTGCGGCGGCCATGGCGGTCGGATCAGTGCTTGTGTTAGGGTTTAGCCGACACGGCGCTATGGGCCTTGGTGGGCTATATGGGGCTTGTGTGTTTCCAAGCCAAGAAAATTAACTATTTGCCCTAGATTTGAGTGGCTTGGCTATTTATGAAATATGAAATATTCAAAGTTGGTGTGCTTTCAACTATTTCCTGTGCAGGATCATTGTGCTTAGACTTGTGTGTGTGGTTCTGTTTTCGATTAAAATTCCCCGCCCGTTTTAAAACCACAACCTATAAAGCGTCTGCGTCACGGCCACAAAGCGAAACGGAGAAAAATGGCACACAATTTTAAATCAATGCGCCTTGCCAACCACAGTCCACACTCCACAAGAAAAGGGGTGAGAAATCATCAGCTTCAGAAAAGACGGAACAACACGTCAACACAGCACAATACAATTTATCATTGAACCATTGAGTATGGATTGAATGAATCTGGTTAGTATATACAAGGATTGGACTTGTTTGTCCAATCTAAACAGCATTACTTGGTACACATCAAAGCAACATGTCTGATGGGCATTGTGCTCCCCAGATTCATTCGTAACGTGGAGACGGACCATGAAGCATTGTTTTGATGGCAATGAAAATCTCCTGCAGGTGGGTGGTGGACGAACTTGGAGCCAAGATCCACCGTGATGTGTAGTCATGCAGAGTTGCAGCTTGCAAAACATGCATCGTCCAACCACAAGGTGTAGGTTCAAATCTAACGAAGCAACTGCACGCTGGATCTTGCTATATACAGGTGAGGCAACAAGGAATGGTGCTTCCGTGATCATGAAGTGCCTACTGCCATCTCCAGGGTTTTCTCTTGTGCTTCGTCCTTCCCTATCAATGCCGGTGTGACCGAAACAACACCAATTAGGAATAGCAGCGCGATTGACTGGGTGTCATACAGGTCACTCAGTGAAGTTAGCTCTCCTAGAGCAATCCCAGCCTGGATGTAAGAAAAGAAACAGCAGAAAATTAGACTGATGCGAGCATAAATATTACGAAATTTAGGATAATGGAGTAATAGATGCCATATGTGAAGATAAAAGATTACCCTCACTGTCACATAGGCAGCCGGGATGAGACCAATGAGAGTTGCCAATAAGAAGATATGATAGGGCACGTCTACTATGGGTGAAGCCAAGTTGATGAAGGTGTTTGGCAACGTTGGAGTGACCCTCAGGAAAAGCATGTAATTCAACAGCTTCTCTCTTCTTTTGGTAACCTGAAAAGGAAGACAAATTACTCATTTAGTTCAGTTATGAGCTACAGTCCCAGATGATCATAATTCAGTTCAGAATGAAGAGTAGATAAACTCGCAATAGTTTTAAGCATACAAAAAAAAAGCCTGTAGGATGTTATGACAATTGACAACACTATGAAACATTGAATAATGTTGGTGTTAAAATTACCTGCTTCTGGAAGAACATGAGCTTTTCTGGCCACAGTGAGAACACTAGTGGCTTTCCAATCATTTTTGACAGGAAATAGCATGAAGAAGCACCAGCAGTGGCAGCAAAGACAACCAGGGCCACACCCCGAAGTTGCCCAAATAGGGCACCGGCCAGCAAGGACATGAATATTGTCCCTGGGATCATGAAGGTCTGCATGAAGATATACACAGCACAATAACCCACCAACACCTGTATTGTGTAGTCACTGGTATAGTTCTCGAGATGGCCACTGCAAGGAAACCATTTTAGGGTAAGATACCAAGGAACACTTCCATTGTCAGCAGTTCAGCACTCACTATTGGACAATTCTATAGCACACAGCTGAACTTGCTTTCCTGCCAAATAATTGATAATGGCAATGGAATCACAATTCATTGCACATCTGAAAACTGTAGCGAGCAGATAAATCACACGTGCAGAGCAGATCAAAATTGTGAGGTTATTCTACATTAAACATAAGGTACATGAAACACGCTAGGAATTTGTCTAAACACATGGCAGTAATAGCTGGCAAGAAAGTGACATGGTGACTAGAAAAAGAAAAGAGGGAGTTCTTTCTTACTTCAACCAGTGACATGAATTAAATACATTATTTTTTGTAATTGAATCAACCACGACAGCTGGTATTGTAAACTCAGGTTTCAATCTTAAAAGTTTTATCTTGTTAGAACAAGACGAGCATTTATCAGAGTTTTTTTTAGAGTATGACACCGCGTTACAAGTATTGCAAGTTATCTTCCCAAATTTGAAGGGCAGATTGTAAATGCTCCAGACGAATACATCGGCAGCTTATATCTCCCCAAATTTACCAAAGTTACAGCATGAATCATAATGTTTTCACCAGATCCATGCTTAGGAACACAAACGTTAAGATGCCTAACCACGAGGCAACCACCATTAAACTATTCCGTACATGCCATCACCAATCAACTGTTCCATTCCAAACTCTGATCCACGAAAAGCAGGTGATTTTGGTAGTGAAATTGCACAAAAAAATGAAATCTTTCTCACACTCCATTCAAATGGCACACCAACAGCATCTGTACGTTACTGTTCGCTTGATCCACCAAACAGATGCACCTTACAGAAGCAATTAGAGGGGATCGAATTGCGCTTCCAAACTTACTTGCCGACATAATTCACAACCGTAGGAATCTCGGAAACAAGACAAATGAGGGAACTTTGGCATACGATTACCCAAAAAAAAGGCGGAAACTTTCGTGGACGGAACAGATAACACAACAACCGAAACAAGAAATGACGGGGAGGGCGGCAGAAGATTACGTGAGGATTTGAAGTTCTTCGAGGTTGCGCGGCAACTTGAGGAAGCTATAGTCGGAGTCCGGCATGGAAAGGTAGACTCCGACGAGCCCGGTGGCGAAGGCAGCGGCTACGCCGGCGCCCAGCGCCGCCTCCCACACCGGAAACCTCTCCCTCGCCATCCTCCTCTCCCCCCTTGTAAAAATCCAGGGTCCAGGCGAAGAGGAGGAGAAGAAGAGGAGAGGGAGGATTTGAGACGAGGAGAGGAGCTTTCTTTGGCTCCCTCTCTCTTCTCTTCTGTTCCTTCCCCTGTTTTCTAATTGTGTTGCTTTTCTCGGTGAAGTTTATATGGGAGGAGAAAGAAAGAGATTAGAATATTCTCTCTCCCGTTTTGTTTACGTGGCCTTGATCTGAACAATTTTTAGTTGTTTTCCTGTTTCTTGGCGTTAGTATAAAGATAAACATGCCTTTGGCCAGGATCTGCTTGGTCAGTGGGCAGTGGCATGACAGGACGATCAAATTGATTCCAATCTGATTTGCTTGCTGATTAGAGCTTGCTTTGTCTGGTTAATTTTGTTCGTGTAATGTCTTTTTAAAGGATAGCTCATTGCGTTTTATGCAAACGGAAGCATTTTGGACACATTTCTTAATGGAACATCCGAAAACTAATTGATTATTTCCACCATGATTAGACTAGGGCTAACTATAAAGTATAACGATCCTTTTTTCTGAAAGACTAGTAATATTCACTTAAACTAGATCAAACAGGATGCAACTGAGTTGATGTGACATTTATCTAGAAATTTAGAGCAGAAATCATGCTGGTAAATCTCATTTCTTTTTTGAAACCAGGTGAGCAGTAAGCACGGATTTGCTAACGACAACATTTTCTATTTTAGAAATCAATCTTTTTTTCAATTTGTTTACACTATTTTTTCAATTTGTTTACAATATTTTTTCAATTAGTTCGATAGTGGAACTCATATCGAAAAAAAATATACGAATTTAGGCGACAACAATTATTTTAATTTTTCATCGATTGACTAATTTGTTGTTAATTTGTTAGAAAAAATTTTACAGACAACTGTTTTTCTAGTTTATCTAATTTTTTTTACTTAGTTTGATGGTAAAAATTTAGTTATTTCGTATTGAAAAAACTGATGTTTTATATGTATTTTTATTATTTTAATAATTATTTGTTGAATGAGCTACATAGGTCTTAAAAAACAACTACACCCCGCAGAGTTGGTCCCTATGAATTAACGTTGGTTTGTGTCAAACGCTTTTTGTCTTGGCCCATGACGCGTAGTATGGAAGCGTGATGCGCGTTTTCTGTGTAAACGGTGCCTCGATTGGAACCGAGCGATAGAGATTGGAGAGGCCACATCGTGATTATACTTCACGGCCATGCTGTTCATGCGTGTCTCAACTGTCAAGTTAATTTGTCCAACAACAGTAGAGAGTGTGTGTGTAAGTTGTTTGCCCATGCTAATTGCATGACTTCTCTTGGTGCCAGTTGCGGAGTTTAGTTTAGCGGAGGTGCTGGTGCTGGGTTCTCTCTAACAGAAACGAGTGATGCATTCGGCATTAGTCATCCTTGAACGTCAGAAATAAATAATGGGCGCGCTGCCATTTCTAGCGTTTCAGTTTATGATGGGATAATGTCAACACATGATGTTGTGAATATATTTTAGCTTAAATTCCTTTGGTTTTTGTTTGCTTCATTTTGTCGTTTTATTTCAAGTATTTCGGTCTTATTCTTTTTTGCCTCTGTTTTTTAATTTCGAGCCTCCACCTCCCCATGTGTTGGTTTGCAGCCTGCAGCTCCGCACTCCCACTCTTCACGCACTCGACTAACCGCTAAGCCACTGACATTTCCGGTCGTACGAAAGCACAAAATAAAAAAATGCCGTGCATGTGGCACATGATCACAAAAGATCACATAATTCAGAACGATAATGCAAGTGTGGACTCGTTGTACTGAACAAATGAACAATATCAAAGAGGAGCAGAAAATACAAAAAAAATTGTCTTCTGCTCGCACAAAAAAAGAGAGCGGAAAAGATATGTTTCTAGGGCCAGTTTCGATGAAATGAAGCAATGATCCCTGTCCTGCAACAGTAAACACATCTCATAGACTAACAGTGGTAGATCGAGGTGTGCAAGCAACGGTTTTTGATTCGGAAGATCAGAGCATACACGATAGCACATTGCAATGCCCTGTTTAGCCACGTTATCTACAGGCTTGGGGCATTAATTTTGGTGGTTCCTTTTAAAATAGGTTTACACATGGTGTTTGGAATTTTTTTTATTTTTTATTCTCTTCGGCAATAGTTTAGGTGCCATGTAGGGTTCTATCAGCCCGGAGATTGTGCGTGCCTTGCGTAGCTAATGTTTAACCATTGCAACGCACATTGTTCTGGTCAAAATTTCATTACGGTCAGCCTAATCCTAAGCGCTTTTTTACGGGTCATGCCGCTTGATTACTTTCACCAGTAAGATAACCATGCAAAGGACAAGCTTAATCCTCGGCGAGGCTGTACATATCTCTTTCGTGCCTTTTCTAGTCGGCAGCTGGCTTTCTCGCGTCCATATGCCGAAGCGTGAAATCCGTTACGTAGCAACGTGCATCGTTGATGGGCCCACCGTTATTTTCTCAAAGGGTTATACGTGCCACCGTTCAAACTGTACAGTATAGACAATCAAACACACGCTAACTTAACGGATATGACGTTATAAAATCTGAAATTGTTCTGTACCATTATAGAGTTCTAAATCTCACATATATACTATTATAGCCTTTTATATATACCACACTCTCATCTAATCTATGATAGTTATATAACACCCTGCCCCAAAATCGCTAGAAAATTGCTTTTCAGAGCTTAACTCACCTACAGGGCTAGTCCACGCATGCATAGCATCTATTTGGACTTTCAGCCTCGCTTCGTCCAAAAGCTTAACTCGAGGTGCTATGTTTGGCTCCAACAGACATTATGTGCTATTACAACTCTATCTCAACTAGCAATATAGGACTAATCCCATCATCACATCCACATAGGCCACATAAGCTTCACAACACATCAGGTCGGAGTATTACAAGTTATATGCCTTACCATCTCTTCTCTTCTCCTCTCTCCTTCCTACCCGCAAGCCACTATCTCTGGCAAGCTCCACTAGTGAACTACAATGGCACCAGTGATCGTGCGCCTAATGCACTCCTCATGCCCATTCTTACTCATCTCCTTTTCGACCAGACCCTCATGTTTTGATACAGCGGAACGGGGACTAAGTTAAGGCCGATGATTGCGATGATAACTAACGACATGGGGATGCTATCGTGAGAGACAAAGGGTGGAGGAGGAAGAGGGAGCAGTAGCGACCAAATTGTGTCTAAAGATGATGGTGACATCTAGAATCACTGAGCCATTCAAAAGGGGGCAGGAGCTCATGTGGTGGCGATATGGTCTTCAGGTAGAGGTAGGGGCAATGGGATTGAACAGTGGCTTGGTATGCTTAGGCTCGCTGGGTCGCTTCGTTGGTAGAGGGAAATAGAGGTGGTATAGAAGCCTCATCTAGACCTGATCATGGGAAGCCCGGCCTAGCCCGACCCGGGCGTCGGGCCTTGATCCGGAGCCCGGACACCGGGCCGGGCCAGGCTCGGGCCCGACAAAAATGCAAAGTTAAGGCGTGACCGGGTTGGGTTTTCAGGCTTCGGGCCGGGCTTGGGACTAAAAATGAGGCCCAACGCGTTGGGCCAGGCCTAGTCCCACGGGAACGACTTTTCCAAGCCTGGCATGGCCCGGTCTTTGAACGGGTCTAGCCTCATCGAACATTAGGTAGGGAAGGAGGAGGGGCTCCGGTGAGCCAAGTGGTTTCATCCGCCGTTGGTCCAAAGAAGAAGGGACAAAGGAGTAGGGACACTTTAGTCTAACGAGCAAGGTGACCCGCGCGTTTGCGCGGCTAGATTTGTGTTAAGATATAGATAATATATCAGATTAGATTTAGAGTTTATCTCTAATTTATAGATTAGCTTTAGTAGCTTGTTATAGAGGTTAATATAGACCGTTAGATTTACATAATAATATCCATATTCAACGATATAGATTTTTTCTTTTTTCTATGATTAACGTGAGAATTTCTACTATTTTTCTATTAACGTGGGAATTTCTACGATTTTAGGATTAATGTGGTGGCTCCGTTTAACTCTGCTTTATATAGATAGAGAGATATTTCTTATAATGGCATACGTGACTGTGTATTGTAATTGTATAGACTTGCAACGGTACAAATATGATTTAGCATTTTGTAATGGTGTATGCGTGAAGTGGCTGCTACCTTGTAATATTGGAATGTATCTAACTAGCACGGGGAGCGCGCCCACGGCGCGTCAGTATATGCTATTTTGCACATGAGCAAATAAAAATGTATCACAAAATAGATGAATAAAAAAACTATATATTTTTTAAAATTTTTTGGTTATTTCTTATTTTAATTTTTGTAATTTTTGTAATGTTTATTTTTTTATAAGTCATTATCATAATATTACGGTTCATTTTATAAAGCTTTGCCTTTTCAGGATTTTTTAGTTGGCCACAAAAGTTAGAATAAAAGAAAAGAATAAATTATTTCTTAATTCAAATATTTGTGAATCCTATTTTTTTTAAAAAAATGGCTTAGATTTTGTTATGTACATCTACAGGAAATTATGCTTCTACATGCTTTTAAACTATAATTATATTTTTCAAAGTTTATTTTTATTTCTATTATTCCTTAATTCATTTGGTAGAATTTAAAATTTTTATTTTAAATATATTTATGGACCCTTACCATAAAATTTTGATTGCATTTTGGAAAGTTTTATTTTTTTATGAAATTTCTTAGCTTGCTAGAAAAGTTAAAAATGAAAGAAAAGAATAAGTTATTCATTAATTCTTTTTGTACGATTTTTTCAATTCCTTAAAAAGGCAAAACCTTTTTAGGGAACCCATCTTGAAATTATGATGAAATTCTTTTTTTAGCAGGCTGGAAGGTGGGAATAAATATCTATGATGCAAATTTTTTTAGTGGGTTGGAAGGTTGGAATAAAAATCTATAAAAAATGGGGCCATAAAATTTTGATTGCATTTTGGGAAGTTTTAAATTGTTTGAAACTTTTAGCTTGCTGGAAAAATTAGAATGAAAGAAAAGAATAAGTTATTCATTATTTTTGGTATCATTTTTTAAATTTTAAAAATACTAAGCCTTTTTAGGGACCCCCACCATGAAATTATGATGCAATCCTTTTTTTTAAGCAGCTGGAAGGTGGGAATAAAATTTTACGATCCAATTCTTTTTTTAAGCAGGAAGTTGGAATAAAAATCTACAAAAAGAAATGGAGCAAGCTGAGAATCGAACACGCGACCAAACGTTGCATGGAAAGGTCACTGACCAGACCTGATCAACGGCCGGGCCGGGCCGAGTTTCGGGCCGGGCTTGGCAAAGCTTCGATCCCATGGGACCAAGCCGAGCCCGCCCAGCCTGACGAGACCGGTTTGAACGAACCCGAACCCGCCCGAAGCCCGGCCCGGCCCGGCCACGGCCTGTCATTTATTCGGGCCCGAGTCTGCCCGCCCGGCCGGGCCTTGAACGATTGAGGCCGAGCCTGGCCCGATGCCCGGCCGGCCGGGCTTTTTTCGCCGGGCTCGCTGGTAAGGGCCATGATCAGTCTATCACTTACCACTCGTGTTGCTTGTTTCGAATCATAATCGTTAGAGCATCCCATCTCAAATTTCCCAAATGCACCTCTATTTCAAAATTTTTCAAATCGTGAAGGAATTTGGTGTATGTGAGAGGAATTGCATCAGAGCGATTCTTATGCTTGATTATTGTAGCGATAGAGGGAAATTTAAAGGCCCTGCTAGGGATGCTCTTAGCTAAAAAAGGAAGATAGAAGAGGAAATGCTGGGGATGCTCTTAGCTAAAAAAGGAAGATAGAAGAGGAAAGGCGGGAGAGGAAAAAAAAAGGCAGTAAAATAGGGAGGGCACCTGGAGTCGAACCGGAGACCTGCTGGGTGAAACCTACCGCCAATGACCAGCAGGCCGAACGGCCCACGCTGTTGCGGTTTTGACAGGAAAATTTTTTTATATGTATGACTTAAATGGACGGACGGATTGAGCTGGCGGCCGCGATCGAACGGATACGGTTTTTTCGGATGACGTGGCTCGCTAGCAAACAGGTCCGAAACGCAGCGCCCGCAGGGTGGCCACGTGGATGCACCACGAGCTGACATGTAAGGGCTTTGTAAGATAGAATTGATGATTGATTAACTGTTTCTCGAACCAACATTGATTGGCACTGCTGCACGGAACTAAGAACGAAGCAAACTACATGAGTCGATAGCACGTAGACGACTGTTAAGTGACGTGATGCTGCGTCTTCACAAGCAGACGTGCGAAAACTCCAGCGATAAGAAGTTTATACAAATACTAATAGGAACTGTATAGCGGCCTGTATATATCGAGATGTATGTTTTCTCTAGAACGCAACAGTAAAATGGTGTGCAAGTTTTCCATTCATCTCTCTTTTAAAAAAAAGTTGGTGAGGTCATGCTCTTGCTAACATGCCCTCCTGCTGGAGCTGGTCTGATTATATTACTTCCACCGTTCTTTTTTGTTTGACGTCGATTTTAACTTTTGGACACATCTTTAACCATTTGTCTTATTTAAAAAACTATTTAAATATCATTTATTTTATTATAATTTGTTTTATCGTTTAAGATATTTTAAGCATGACTTATATTTTTTGTATGTTTGCACTAAATTTTTGAATAAGACGAATGATTAAATACGTGTTTAAAAGTCAAAAACGTGAAACATTTTACCAGACGTTGGACAGAGACGAGGGAATTTTGTGTGACGTTAGACCAGCCATGGATCTCAACAGTGAGCATGGAATTCATTTTTCTGCTTGCCCTGACGTGCCTCTCACATGGTGATCGATGGTGGACCAAGCTTTGAACTGCACCCGAAACTGAAATTATCAACTGCGAACTTAAAATTCCACCCTTGCAATTTGCCATATACCTGCAAACTGTCGAGGTGTTGTTTTCAAAATTATACTTGGGACCCCAATCTCCTGTGGGCGTGTGGCCTTTTCTTGCTTCATTGAGCAGGGTGATTTTGTAGGGATAGACTTGACGTGGGACGTTTGATGCTAAGCGCAAACATCAGACGTTGTTGCACTGCACCAATGGTGCAACAATTAATGTAGCTCATTGCAATTAACATTCAAAGCCATCTAGTGCAAACAAAGTATAATGTTGCATGTTGTATTATATTAAGCCAACTGTTTTTATTGTGTTAGATCAAATGTTTCGGTATGTTAAAACTAAATATTGCACATAAACAACTGAGATGCTACGATACGTTGGAATCAAATGTTGCACACAAACAATCAAGATGTTGCAACATGTTAGAACCAATTGATACACAAGAATATATTGAGATGATGCAGTATGTTAGAACCAAATGTCACATAAAATAATTAAGATGTTACATGTTGTTAAAGCCAAATGTTGCACAAGAGCAAATGAGATATTGCAGTACTCACATGACGATTTTGTAGATCAAATTTTAGGGATTATCTTCTTCTCAAAATCCAGCCTCTCGAATCCAGTCATATCCTTCAAACCCCGATCACATTCTTCTCCAAATCCAACAAAGTTCCCTCAAATTTGATCAAAGAGAAGAAAGCAAGAGTAAGATGAGTAGGTGGTAGAGCAGACATGCACACCCAAAGAGTTGGACATCACGAGAGAGAGAGAGAGAGGAGGCTCCGGTTAGTGGCAGCACCGGTGGCAAGACTCAAATCCGTCGAGCTCGTGTCTGCCTATGGCCAGAAACTGCTCGTGTCGTATGGCCATGAAGTAGTTTCGAATTTTGTATGACACATAAATTGTTTTTTATATTTCTATTTCCTGGAAGTAACTAGGACATCAGTTCAGAGATTTATCTTTGTAGGATACGTCCTGTGTGTGTGTTCCTTGAGTGGAAGTTGACGTCCATGCATCACCTGAATGGAATATCCCGAATGGAATATGCTTTGCTGCTCATGGAAGAGCTAAGGTGAGTTTGGTGAGCATCAGTTACAGATAGGGATGGCAATCGGGTGGATATCTTCAGGTACACTTCAACCGAACCCGAACCTGAAACCCGAAGATACCGTCCATACCCGAACCCGAAAATACCTACAGGCACAAAACCATGCCCATACCCGAACCCGACAGGTACCCGATACCCGATGGGTACCCAAACCCGAAGAGAGAGGAGGGGAGAGGAAGGAGAGAGAGGGGAGGAGGCACAGGGGCGCCTCGGTGGCTGCCGACGCAGAGAGAGGGGAGGGGCGGCTCGGCATCGGCAGGGTGGAAGAGGGGCAGCGCGACGCCGACGTGGAGAGGCGAGGGGCGGGGCATCGGGGAGGTATCGAGGTGGAGGGGCGGCGGCGGGCAAAGGGGAGGCGACGTCTGGGCGGAGGGTTGGCGGCGTCGGGGCGGCGACATCTGGGCGGAGGGTCGGCAATGAGGTGGTGCCATGGTGGGTGGCAGCATCGGGGTGGAGCCAGGGCGGCGTGGTGGAGGCGGAGAGACTAGGGGGTGGCGGCTGTGGGGGTAGGGAATTGAGGATTATGTTTTCATTTCACCTTTTATATATATGTATAAAAACGGACCCACATGTCAGTGAATAAATTCGGGTAACCCATGGGTATGAAATTGAACCCGTACCCGAACCCGAAAAACCTATGGTATAGGTTGCAACCCATACCCATGCCCATCGGTTCCCATAGGTACCCATACCCATGGGTTTTTCTGTGATCCCTAGTTACAAAGCAACGTATCATGTGCACTCATGGCCACCTGTGCACTCATGCTCTCAGCCCACGGTATCCCTTGAATCTGAATCTTGCGGCATGCATCAGGGAGTGGAAATTTTTATAGAGACACCCGGCTCGTTTTACTGTCGTCCCCTGAATCCCCTCCAAGGCCGCTTCCCTATGTCCTCTTGTTAGGATATGCGCTGATGCAAGATCACGAACGACACCAGGAGACACGATGTTTGGTAACGTAGTTCAGCTTTCGCCTACATCAGCGAGGCTCTGATTATGGACGCTCCTCCCTAATTCATAATACCGCAGCATACCGTCTGCACAGGTCACGGCCACATGCCGGCCGCAGACCTTCTCAGTCCTATGCTACTATTATGAAGTCGTTATCTTGATTACAGCAAGGTTGCCTCCCTTTATATAGTGGAGGCCCGGCTAGAGTCCAACTCTAACTCTAAACCAACCCTGCCTATTACAACACAGAGTGCATGTAACCTACTTGTACACGTATTCGACACAATACCTAACACCTCTTGGTCGCTGCCTGCAACCCCATGGTCGGGACTAAGGAGTTTTCTTCAATACTTCTGAAATTTTGAGAATCTATTCTCCGTAGTAGCCCTAGTTCAGGTTTCTGCACATAGAAAGGAAAGGTTTTAGGAACTTGTAATTGTCTTTCAATCTATCTATCTATTATATATATAAAGGAGGGGAAAAAGAAGCCACCACGTTCGTCCACATCATCTAAATTATTTCAGCCGTTCGATCAATGGTGGGATCAGATTATAACGGCCAAGATCAATCAAATATAAAGGAGGAGAAAAAAGCCACCACACTCGTCCACATCATCCAAATTATTTCAGCCGTTCAATCAATGGTGGATCAGATTATAACGGCCAAGATCAATTAAAGAAATTCTCACATAAATCAAGAAAAAAATAAAAGATATATGCCGTTGATTTTGTGGGGCCGGATTATAACGGCTTAGATTAAAAGAAGAATATTAGAAATTTATATTAAATACTAAAGATGATATAATATAGTTATTTTATCTGTTCAATCAACTGTGGGACCAAAGTATAAAGGAGGGGGAAAAGAAGCCACCACGTTCGTTCACATCATCCAAATTATTTCAGCCGTTCGATCAATGGTGGGATCAGATTACAACGGCCAAGATCAATCAAAGAAATTCTCACATAAATCAAGAAAAAAATATAAAAGATCTATGCCGTTGATTTTGTGGGGCCGGATTATAACGACTTAGATTAAAAGAAGAATATTAGAAATTTGGATTATAGACTAAAGATGATATAATATGGTTATTTTATCCGTTCAATCAACTGTGGGACCAAATTATAACGGGATAGATTAATCAAAGAAAAAAAGATCTATGCAGCTTAGATTAAAAGAAAATATTAAACACTAAAGTTGATATAATATATTAGAGATAAACTCTAAATCCGATATGATATGTTAGAGATAGATTATGAGTTAGAGATAAACACTATATACCAAAACAAATCTAGCCGCGCAAACGCGCGGGCCACCTCACTCGTTATATATATAAAGGAGAGGAAAAAGAAGCCACCACGTTCGTCCACATCATCCAAATTATTTCAGCCGTTCTATCAACGGTGAGACCAAATTATAACGGCCAAGATCATTCAAAGAAATTCTCACATAAATCAAGAAAAAAAAATAAAAGATCTATGCCGTTGATTTTGTGGGGCCGGATTATAACGGCTTAGATTAAAAGAAGAATATTAGAAATTCGGATTAAATACTAAAGATGATATAATATGGTTATTTTATCCGTTCAATCAACTGTGGGACCAAATTATAATGGGATAGATTAATCAAAGAAAAAAAAGGAAAAAACGATCTATGCGGCTTATATTAAAAGAAAATATTGTAAATTCATATTAAATACTAAAGTTGATATAGTATATTAGAGATAAACTCTAAATCCGATCTAATATGTTAGAGATAGATTATGAGTTAGAGGTAAACACTATATACCAAAACAAATCTAGAAGAAAAAAAGGAGGGGAAAAAGAAGCGACCACGTTCGTCTACATCATCCAAATTATTTCAACCGTTCGATCAACGGTGGGACCAAATTATAACGGCCAAGATCAATCAAAGAAATTCTCACATAAATCAAGAAAAAATAAAAGATCTATCTTTGTTGATTTTGTGAAATTTGGATTATAATGGCTTAGATTAAAAGAAGAATATTAGAATTTTGGATTAAATACTAAAGATGATATAATATGGTTATTTTATCTGTTCAATCAACTGTGGGACCAAATTATAACGGGATAGATTAATCAAAGAAAAAATAAAAAATAAAAGATCTATGCGGCTTAGATTAGAAGAAAATATTAGAAATTCATATTAAATACTAAAGTTGATATAATATATTAGAGATAAAATCTAAATCCGATCTGATATGTTAGAGATAGATTATGAGTTAGAGATAAACACTATATATCAAAACAAATCTAGAAAAAAAGAAGAAGATCTATGTGGCTTAGATTAAAAGAAAATATTAGAAATTCATATTAAATACTAAAGTTGATATAATATATTAGAGATAAACTCTAAATCCGATCTGATATGTTAGAGATAGATTATGAGTTAGACATAAACACTATATAGCAAAACAAATCTAGCCGCGCAAACGCGCTGGCCACCTCGCTTGTTTCTTAAAAATTGTCTGTGTACTTCCCAGCATCCTGAACTGAAGTTACTTTAAGGAATTCTGAACTGAAGTGGAAGCATGCTGACGTCGTTCGTAGAGCGAATCGATATACTATTCTGCTGTAAACATTTGGTCGAATGAAAAATATTACTATGCAATTTTGTTGAATGAAATTGAAAGGTGAGTTTTTCTTGGTCTGAATTCAATGTTTGAAGCTTATAATGGAAAGTGAACTGGTTAAAGCTATGATCATGGCTCAGTAAGTCAGTAGTCAGTTCTATATATAATGTGTAGTGAACTGATTAAAAAAAGCTTCATTACTGCTTAAGAACAGCAGGAGGACTGCATACTAATAGGAATAAAAAAGCTCCATACAGCTTCAGGTAGCAATACTATAATTGGTTCAAACAACTTTCGCTAGCAAAGTTTCAATACAACTTCTTTGCTTCAGTAAAGCTTCAATACAGTTTCTGGTGACAAACCTTAAACACACCAATATAGCTTCAATACAACTTCTAGACAACTTCAGAACAGTTTCGCGGCCAATTGGCCATGCCCCTGGACAGTAATGCCTGTGAATCTGCGGTGGCTCGATGAGTCGATGGCCATAAGAAAAGATGACCTGGCCGACATGTGAGGTGGTGCCTCGACGTTCATAACAGGCGACGACCTGGCCACCTTGGGCTCCGTGGGTAAATGGCGGGCCCCAGGGCATGCATGTAAGGCTGTAGTGGGCCGCTTTTTCCCCACGAATTAGATGGGCCTGGGCAGTGAAGCCGGCCGAAATCGCCCCCGTCAGTTCAGAGATTTTTTACTGTACTGGCTTTAATTTAATTCAAAATTAAAAAATAATTTTCCGTTTAAATTAATTAAAAAAATAGCCGTCCGGCTCCCGATAGTCGGGTGTTATTTTTAAAACGCCGAGCAAACGGGGGACTAATTATAAAACATCCGTCCAGTGGGCGGTATTTAAATAACACCCGTCCAGTGGACGGTATTTAAATATCGCCCGTCCAGCGGGCGCTTTATAAGTCGCCCGATGATAGGGCTTTTTTTAGTGCAGTGGGCCCTGCTGGCATCGGATTCTCTGATCGTTTTCGTCCGCAGTGGTTTTTCCATCGGATTCCTGATCACTGTCTATCCCGAGACGATATAAAGTGTGCCTGCCATCACTTCCTGCCTGCCATGTGCTCTCACTTCGGATTCGTGCAGGCTCACACTGCTGCGTCATCAATTCCTGCCTACAACTAGACATTTGTCGTAACGCGTTTTGCTAATAAATTAATAATTATGGATGAATTAATTAGATGATTTTGATAATTTAATTGACACATGCTCGGCTATAAAAATGGGAGCAGCAGGCAAGGTATTCAGACGAGCAGAGTGTTGGGAAGCACTTCACTTTAGAAACAACTTCTATCCACGAGTAGAGTGACATGGAGTTCTCTTCACCACCAAGGGAGTCTGTTCATTAATTTGTCCCAAGAGATGTTCAGCCGCCCATGTGTCTCTGCGGCAGTCTTTGCATTTTAAGAATGTCTCAAGACATGTCTTACACTTACGGGAGACAGTATTGGATGTGCGCAAACTATGCGTACGACCGAACACCCGAGATGGAGAGGAACACAAAGTACCCCGTAAGTGACTTCTTACTTTTTTGTTTCATAAAGAACATATAGACGCAAAAGCTAACTTCAATCTTATTAGCCTTCATTGTGCGAGTTTGTCCAATATTTGAAAGCGGAGCAGACTCCCGACCAGGAGGGGGAAATGCAAAGAGAGGCGGCGATGCGCCGTGCTATGGCCGAGGAACGGTGGCAAGACGCCCTTATGAAAGAAAGAAACAAGGTTGGGAGAGAAGAGTTTCAAGCACAGCGCGAAGCAAACTAGCAGCGGCAGTTAAATGAGCGTTAGGCGGACCGTGCCAGAAATTGCGAGAGGGCTGCTAGAGCTAGGGAAGTAGGACCTAGCGCGTTTGCAAAGGAAAAATACCATAGCTATACCCAGTAGAATGATTATCGTGTAGAGCAACTATGTTTTGAAATCTCCTAAGACTTGTAGGTTTAGTTATGATACGCTAATATGATAAATTGTTTTATGCATCATACGTGCCATGACTTATATCATGTTAATCAAGTTGTTTTAATATTTAATCATCGGTTCTGAAAAACCATAAAATTTGACGGTGACAACCGGGAATAATCGGAGAAGCTAAAATGAATCTTTATTTTTTATGACTTCGAACGGAATACAAGTACGCGTGCATTTAATGCATTTGATCAAGAAAACGACATAGACAAATGCACCATCGAGTAGTGCATGAATGGTTTTGTTCGAAGTCTGGGTCTTCGATGTGCCCGTACTCCCTCCGAAATTTCTTTCGCCTGTAGCGCACTAGTTCGTTCGAACTGTCGGGGTAGTGACATTCACAAAGGCATGTATAATTGGCGCATGGGGGGTTCACCTCATATTGTGGGTCACGAACTAATTGTCTTCGCTGCCACTCTGTCTCTTGTGCACTCAACAGGCCATTTATTCTATGTTGTAATTGTTATATTCTTCCGTGCAGAGACTCTATATATATCGATGTAGCCATAGGGTATGGATCATCCATCCATTTCGTAAAGCCATAATGCTGTGCCTGCGAAAATTCGAGTATATTGTCAATAACCTTTTTTGTAACGTAATAAGATTATTTTTTATGGTATACGCACATCAAACATGACACATCTGTAAAACCTATGGTCCGTAAAACCATATGCAACACGATCAAAAATCTGCACGATCGTGTCGACCACGTGGAGGCACTTCGGCTATCCTCCATAGAACTCCGGATCTCTAAACATCATAGGATTTGTGTTGTAGTGAGCTCTTGATACAAAATGGTATACTAGAATTGTTCTTCCATGGCTCGAATGATAGATCGACACTTATAGTTTACGTTTTGTGCTATTTGATCCTACATTATTTGTGCTACCATTGTCGATGTTAGGTTTCTATGCTTCTGTCTTACCTGAGTCACCGTACAATTATGCTCCCTTACTATTAAACAAACCCAGTATTCAACCCACTTTCCTTTAAAGGCATGCACACGCCAAGGACAACCAGGGACCACACACATCACATCGTACACACTTCGGCTAGACTTCATAACCCTGAATTCTCTCATAAGTGAGAATGCCCAAAGCTTCACGGCTGTCAGCAATTCTTTCTTTGTGGGGGTACGTCGCTCCTTGAGTCACCTCGTTCTGATGGTATTTTCAGACTGTTTGAGTGCCTTCTCGGATAGATAGCTCCGCAAAATTTGATGAGTTCCACTCGACCGGCACGACATTTTGAAACCCACCGGTACTCTCATCGTCTGACACATCTTCCTCAGGGACTTGCTCGTACTCAGCATCCTCGACCTCCATCTCCGCAACTATACCTTCAATATGCTCTCCCTCATCTGCCGCACCTGTGGGTTCATATATTGTTTGTTGCTAACTTGATCCCTCCCCTGCCTCCTCCAGCTCCCCACCTCTTCCTGCACCTCATACTCAGTCTCGTCACCATCTACTACATGTGCTCCTTCAACATTCGTACTTTCGACAGGTTCATCCAACGCTTCTTAAATTTGCTGCCTGTATTTCGCCTGAACAAGATGTGGTAGTGACAGTCCTCGTTCAGTGGCGATCTCGACATAACGCCTCCATCCTCGGGTTGTCTTTATCGGTAGCAACTCCCAATAAGGTCTTTCCGTTGCACGGCTAACAACAGTACTGATATCCAGACCATATTCTTCGGGGTTCAATTGGAACGTTCTTAACAGCCAGTTTTCTAGCCATGCTAACTTTCTCTCCGTGGGCCTTGATATCCCCAACTTCACTGACTAGAACATAGATAGGTCTACTCCGTCTGGACCAAAATTGATATCCCTTTGTCCGTAATGAACATTAAAATATTTTGTCTCACATTGACCTTGTAAAACAATCGACTCCTAATAAATTTTTAATTCTTCCCATACCGACAAAAAATCTTAAAGATTTATCGGTTTTACTACTTTGTACTATGCATTATGCTTCATATAAATCGAGACTACTACTACCTTAACGACAAACCTACATATGCCCTCCAAATTTCTAAACCCTTACCCTAAACTGCAAAAAATAAACATACTCATTAAATCAACGTATTACCCTCATAACCCTAGATATAGTCTACAATCTACCGTACATATTATCATACATTAAGTCCTAAAACTAATTTACCTCGATCATACGAAAACTAGATCGAAATATTATCCTAATTTAAACCTCTAAATCGAATGTGCATATAAAATTACAGAAAATACACCTAATTATTATTGAAACCTAATCGCTATATCTATGCATTAAACGGAATATTCAAATTTTCATGTCGCATATTGCTAACCCACCTTGTTTTCAAACATTACAAAATAAATATAGGAGAGGGCTACAAAATTACCTTTTTTTTTCCTCTCCTCTCCTCTCCCTCCTCCTCTCCTCTCCTCTCCTCTCCTCTTTTTTTTCTCCCAAAGAAGCCGGCTGCAAATGTTCACTGTGCCAAGGCAGCGCCGGCCGCGCGCTGGTTTTGGAGGATTTAGCGCCCGATGAACGGGCGTTTCATTCCCGCACCGCATAAATCGCCCAGCAGTCGGGCGGTTTTTACAGTACAGTGCATTAAACGCCCGACGAACGAGTGATTTTTACCTCGAACATGCCCCGGGACGTTGGGCCTATTAAACGCCCGTTCGTCCGGCGCTAATAACTGTGCGTCTTAAAAATCGCCCGTCCAACGGGTGGTTCATATATGGCGCCCGATGGTCCGGTGCCGGAGGGCTATTTTCTAATTAATTAAACCGGCAAATCATTTTTTAAATTACAAATAAAAATAAAGTCAGAACAGTATTTAATTCATCAGTCCAGATCCGTCTAAATACGAAAGATCTGCAATAAGCTCTTGCACCAATCAAAACCAAAAGCAAGCACCCATCAGATTCTGCAGGTCAGGATCAAAACCAAAAGCGCGCCCGGTGAAGTTGTATCACAAGACTTTTACCACCAGTCTCCGTGATGGAAAAAACTAAGGCCCTATGATTTTGAACTAATCTAAACGGCTGAAATGACTGAACTTCGAGAGCTTCTTGAGGTAGTCTCGAGATTCGGATACATTTCGTTTGACTTGCTTTTTAAAGCGTTAGAACCCACCTTTAAAACAGCGAAAAAATGGACTAAAAAAACTCAAAACATATGTGTTTTCAAAACGTAGATAAGCCGTTAAGCTGTCAAACTAAAAAAAACTGGGCCTAAAACTTAGGTTTCGTTCTTTTGAGCTGATTTGAACAGCTGAACGATTGCAATGATTGCATTGCAAGAGTTTCTCGGGGTAATATCGAGATTCGGATTTAGTTCGTTTGACTAGCTTTTTAAAATGTTAGAACCCACCTTGAAAACATCGAAAAAACGGACTAAAAATCGTAAAACATATTGTTGATGATTCGTGAGCGGCCCATCCCGAGGTGGGCCTTGGGCCGATCCCGTACCGGCCGACCGCGCGTACAGGAAGACTAGAAAGACCTCCCTTGGCCGTGCCAAAGGAAGCGTCTAGCCCGCCAGGGTCACCCCCGGGCTTGACCAAGTTAACCGCGCCCTCCTGGGTCATGACTAGGAGCATGGCACACCTTCCGGGTTATTCTTAGCCCGGAGGAGGGGCCCACGGACAGTCCATCTATCCCTAGGCAGGTGACGACAACTGTCATAACCCACCACGCTTTTCCTGGCCTTGACCAGGAAGAATTGTACCTCCCCGGGGATCCGCAGCCTAGAGAGAAGCACGCGGGCAGCTCGCCTTATCATTTACTCTCTTGGGCAGATGGCAACAGCTGCCACGCTACGCGACGCCCCCAACGGGTGGCGCGAGGCTAGGTTGGTCCCGTCAATGCTATATTGGGGATAAAGTGAAAGTGCTTTCTCCCTAAAACAGGCTTCTCCCCTGTATAGGCACTCCTAGACGAACACGTGTCCAGTACTAACCCGACCAACTTCTCTTTGCAGGCCACAGACAGGACAGAGCCCGAAATGAGACAAGGGCACCGCTACTAAAGCAGAGGTAGGCGCAGGACCCGCCGTATCAGCTCGGGTAGCTCGCCGCGCCTATAAAAGGATATGCCTGCTCAACGTAGAAGGGATCTGGCGATCGATCTCGCCTGGACGCCCAGAATCCGAAGCTTCCTTAGTAATAACCGTAGTCCTTAGTTACCACAGTGTCCGATACCTCCTTGTAAGCTCGGGATCGGTGCCTTCGAGCCCGGTCTTGGCACCTCTTGTATTGTTTTCCACTATATAATCAACGAAGGCTGGAGTAGAGCTATTACCCGGTAGTGGGGATCGAACCAGGGTAAATCGCTTGTGTCTTCACGGTTTGTATTGCTTTCTCTCTCTCCTACTCTTCTTCTCACCGTACGACGGATCTGTACCCGGATCGCCAAGTCGCACCAGGCCTAGTCCGGGAAGACCGCATGGCTTGAGCCCCAGCGAGCTCGGCCACCGCCTCGGGCTGCTGAGAAGGGTTGTTGTTGAGCCTCATTCCAACTACAAATTCGTCTGCCGGTCCATGGACCCGTGGCCCTCTGAGGCGCGTTTCCCAGACACCGACACATATATCTTTTTAAAACATAGATAAGGCGTTATTCTGTTAAGAGCTTAAGCTATTTATGTTTTCAAAAGGCATATGATTTATATTTTTTATTTTTTTTCACCGTTTCAAAGACGGATTCTAAAGCTTTAAAAAGTAAGCCAAATAAAATGGATTCTAATCTCGAGACTATATAAAATTCAGTCATTTCAATCGTTCGCTGTTCCACCATTTAGATCCGTTCAAAAGAACGGAACCTTAATTTCACACATTTGTTAAAACATTCTCCGGGCAGCGGTGGCCTCCGACAGTCGGCATATGCGGCTGCTCTAGTGGTTCAGTTCGCACGTCGGCGTCGACGCCTCCGTAAACGCGGATTGATCTTCCCGGTCGCCGGCGATCGAGCCGGGGGTGCGTCACGGCGTCGACGTTTTTGCCAGCGACATGCGGTGAGCGCGCGCAGCTGACGACCGGGCCGGGAAAGGACAGCCATGTGCGGCTCCCTTTATGCACGGGCTGATCGATCGGTTACTAGTTATACTATTGTTTTGCCCCGAGGATAGAAAGGGTGGCTGGCTCAGTGAGGTGAGGTTGGTTCGCGGGTTGCTTCTTGTAGAATCTCTCTAGCTAGCTCGGCTCCCCGGCCGCGTTCATAAAGAATTTTGACTGCTCGTGGTTTTCGTGCATGAGCAAGCGCATAGCTCAGCGGCGAATTTTTCACCCGTGCATGGGGCCGTGGGCTCGGTCGGTCATGTCTGTGTGTACGTGCTATGGATGCTCTGAGCAAACAGGCTCTCGCATCGTCATGGTTCATGCCACCATTGTTTGTGAGACCAAGGTTCTGTTTTCTTGAACTGATCTGAATGGCTGAACAACTGAATTGAATGAATTTTAAGAGCTTCTCATGATAGTCTTAAGATTCAGATCCATTTCGTTTGATTTGCTTTTTAAAGCATTAGGACTCACCTTCGAAACAATGAGAAAACGGACTAAAAAAATCTAAAACATGTTTTTTCAAAACGTAAATAAGCCGCTAAGACGTTAAATTCAAAAGAACAGAATCTAAACAAATCATGTAAGTATCGAATTCGTACTTCGTACAGAGAATCATGCCATTTCTCCCTTGAAAGAAATAGATGTTAACATATACTAATAGATCGACAGTATACCTTACTACGAATTTTAAAAAAATATCGAATGATGTCCTGCTGCACTGTGATCAATGCGTTTGTCTTATGAATTGAGTTAGGCCTACGTACTCGGCCGTGTTATGCCTACATATCTTCAAGCTTAATTATTCTTATTGTTTCATACTAATACACTTTCAAATTTGATTGTGTAACACCTATATACTCTTGGTTCTTGATTTTTTTTTTATGATTTAACATTCAAACTTTCCTATAGTACACACAGTAAAATAAAAAAAATAACATCAACAAAATCATTTCTAATAATTGAAAGCTTATTCAAATACAACACGCTTAAGTAGCAAAGGAGAGTAAATACATGGAAAGTATCGTCACTGATGTACGAACTATGAACGTTGAATCAAGTAGTGATTGCTGGGATTGATAGTAGCCCTCACCATTTTGTCACTCACATTATGACACTTCCAATAGTAAAGATATTGTTGAGGTGCAGCCAGGGGTGACCTGAACGCAAGAATTTTGACATGAGAATAGTTTAGGAATTCAAGGAGTGTGGTGGAATGGCGACACCCGCTCTCGCTACGCTCGCCCTGCGCCCTTCCACCCCGCCCTCGTCGCCGCCACCCCCTCCTCCGCCTAACCTTGGCAGCCACGCCTCACCCGCGACTGCAAGTCACCTAAGTTGGTCCGCCGTCGCAGCACTCCCTCCATCTACCCGCATTTCCTCTGCTGAGCGTTGGGCTCCAAAGGCCAGATCGCCTTTTCCCCACGCTTCAACTGCTGTAGATCCGGCGAGATCCGCCCAGGTTGGAGTAATTTCACGCCGGGGCTTCAATGAGGGGGCTGGCTCCGGCTTGGATCCAGGTAAAGATCTGCACCAGTCTGCTCGACAGGTTGCGTCCGAGGTTGGACTTGTCAAATGCAAAGCGGGGGAAATCTGCTGCATTGAAGGCAATCTCAGCATTCAAGAGGGCGCTCAGCAGGACGACGATGGTTGGATAGTGGTGGAAGGGAAGAAGAGGCGCCGCTTAAATGCGGCGGTAAAAAGCCACCTTGCGAACGGAACTTCCATCGACTTCAAAGCTCTGCTTCAAAAGGAGGCCAAAGGTAAATGCTTCCGCTGCTTCTCCCCCTCCCACTTTGTCGCCCGTTGCTCTGCGCCTGCGCGCTGTTTGCTGTGTAGAAGTCCGGGGCATAGGGCTCGTGTTTGCCCTCGCCTCCCCTGTAGTTCTCTGCCCCCTGTGTCCTTAGGACGTGCAATGGCTGCCAACGCGCTGGAAGGTTCAAGATGCCCCGCAAACCCGGCAAGCAGGCCTTGTTTCGCGTTTAGGTACACCTCCTTAGCTGCCCGGGGAACGGCCTTGGAGGAGATCTACGCGGACCGGGCTTTTCTGATCTTTGTGCTAGGAGAGACAGCTACTAGCTCTCAGCAGGTGCAGGTTTTGCTACAGGACCACTTCAGGTTGCCGGCGGACAGAATCTTTGTCGAAAGGGAGTCCCCAAACAGCTTCTTTGTGATGTGTGATAGCCACGAGCTTCGCTCCTATTTGATCCGGAGGCAACGAATCGTCGTGGGAGAACTTGACCTCAAGCTTCGCCCGTGGTCCAGGTTCATGTATGCTGAATCCGTTTCCGCAAGATTCAAGGTGCGGATATGCGTTGAAGGAGTTCCAAGGCATGCCCGTTCTGCCTCGGCCATTGCTCCACTTATTAAGTCCCATCGGTTTCCCAAAGACCAGAGATTGATGATCCTCATGTCGAGAAGGAGCAGCCTTGTCTCTGCATTTGGTTTTGGACTGATGATGCAGACAGCACCCCAAAGGAGGCCACCTTGTTCTTCGAGGAGCCTCGCCTAGGGGTGAGAAGTTCTGAGTTTCCTCCGCGCATGCTCGCCCACAGGTTAATCATTCATGTTGATCAGGTGTTGGATTTTGATCCACCAGGTTTCCAGCCCTCTGGGAGGATCAGCACTCACAGTCCTATGAGCGGACTGCCGTCTGACGTTTCCTCCTCTTCCGAAGATATTGACTACCCTAAGGTGTACACATTTCCTTGGGAACTAGGTCTGGTAGATGGTGCGCTGGGCCAAAACGCCCCGGTGCGCGCACGTCTCGGACCGTCGCCAACTGATGATGAGGACAGCCCACCGCCACCACCTCCACCGCCGCCCTCCCGCCAGCGCAACCGCCCTTCAGGTTGGGACGTCAGGCCGAATGCAAACACCAGACCTTACAACTCTGCGTCCTCTGCCTCTGGACAGCAACGTCGCTCTTTTGGAGGAGGACGACATGGAGGAGGCCGTCGCCGGGACACATGCTGCCAGGCCCAAAATGATGGACAGGTCGCTGCCTACCCAATCCTTAAATCAAAGCAGGTAACTGTGGGGATGCTGCCTCAGCAGCTCAACTCGCAAGTTTTTGTGGATGCAGATCATTATCCACTTTCTATCAACACCTCGACGCAAGAGGATGTACCAGCCTTGTCTTTTGATCCGATGTTGCATGAACATAAGGTTTCAATGCTGCAGAATGCTACTCAGTCCATTCTGCAGGTCATTCCAGCACAGGTACTTTCTGATGATGTTTCAGGACCGCTGAACCAGGGTGCGGCTCCCACACTGAAGCCGGTTGCTGGCCAAACACCGAACAAGGTTGCTGCCCACACTCCCAACCTGGATGCTATTCCCGGATCCCCTCTGTCCGAGAACCCCCCCTTATGCGGCGCTGAACCAATATGCTCTGACCACGATCAGCCTGAGCATGGGTAGGAATTGCTAGAATTGCAGGAATTGCAGGGAGATGTGCAAGAACAGCCTGAGCTTGTGCAACAAATTGCCACCACGTTGCTCTTTGCAGATGTGGTCAGACAGGTGGACAACCCAATCCTTGCCGCTCCGGAAGATGGGCCAAAGTCACAGGAGCGACGCAGCGCAAGAATTGCAGCCAAAGGCCATGGAAGGGTGCTATCTGCCACGGAGAAGGCTCAACAACTCCTCGCCAAGAAGTTGGGGATTACTGAAGATGGCCGACAATTCGACAAGAATGATTTTCAGCGCTACCTCGCCCTATTCAATAAACCTCGCAGGGGTGACAGGAACAGACCTCAGTACGGAGCTTGGAACCAGCACTTGGGCTGTCCAGGCTGCCTAATTGCAGTGCGCGTTACCTGTTGTTGCTGCCTGCCATCTTAGTTATGTTAAGAAACCTTATGCCATCCTTTTGTACTTTGCTTTGTCCTTGTTGGTGGTCATTTTGCTATGTCAATCTGGCACTAAGGACTATTTGTATGTTCAGTTTGTGCGCGTACTACTGTCGATAGGTTTGTCCTGGCCTTGCTGGCCATTGTACGAGTTTGGTTAGGTTTGTGATGGCCTTCAGTCTTATGAAACTCTTGGCCCTCTGTCCTACCTACCTCTGTGCTCAATTCCTTGGTTGTGTTGTTCAACTTCATGTTTTATGGATAAGACCCGTACTCTGAGTTGGAACGTCAGGGGTCTTAATTCCCAAGCCAGCGTCTGGTCATCCGGATACCATCTTGCATGAATCCAAAGCAAACCTTGTTTGCATACAGGAGACAAAGCTCCAACAGGTTAATGATCAGATCATAAGAGATATGCTGGGGCCAGAATTTGTGGGGCAATTTTGCTACCAGCCTGCGGACGGCACAAGGGGCGGTATTCTTTTGGCAGCTTCAGGAAACCTTTTCGCCATCTCCAATGTTAAGCACTTCGAGTTTTCCATATCTTGTGACATCAACTTTCTTGAGGGCGGTGACCCTTGGACTTGCACGGTTGTGTATGGTCCCCAATCTGTGCATGATAAGAGGCGCTTCTTACAGGAACTCTCACAGGCAAAACAGATGGCTATGATCAGGGCAGCGTCAGAAAAGAGTTCAGGAGCTAACCTTAACCGTTCGCTTATGAGGGCTTTCAATAGGACCCTTGATGATCTAGAGCTAAAGGAGTTGGACCTAAAGGAGAAAAAGTTTACTTGGACAGGGAGCGGGCGTGACAACAATCAGATTCAAACAAGGATTGACAGGTTCTTTGCATCGATGGAGTGGGATCTCACACTACCTGATAGGGAACTAATACCGCTCCCCTCGTTAATCTCTGATCATACGCCTCTTCTGCTCTTGCCTTCTCTCCCAAGGCGTCGGTACTTTGGTTTCCGTTTTGAGAGCTTTTGGCCAAAACTGCCAGGTTATTTCGAGACGATTCAGAAGCTTGGGAGCAAAGTTACTCACACCCATGGCCATCTACGCACCTTGGCCGTTAAACTTAGAAGGACAGCAAAAGCTCTCAGGGAATGGAGTAACAGATTGCTAGGTGGAGTCCGTTTGCAATATGCGGTTGCTTCTGAGGTCATACTACGCCTTGAAATTGCGATGGAGTCGAGAAATCTATCACAGAGAGAGAAAGAATTACTAAAAGCTCTGAAAAACAGAGTACTTGGCCTATCCGCTGTTATAAGAGTGAGAATCAGGCAGCAGTCACGCGCGAAGTACATCAAGGAGGGGGACGCTAACACTAAATTCTTTCACGCAAAGGTCAATGCCACCAAGCGGCGAATGAATCAGCGATTCTGATGCATGCAGGTACCACAATCGACAAACGAGGACATTGAACAGGCACTGCTCTCCCACTTCAAAAACCACCTGGGGAGGCGCAGGACAAGGGAATTTAGTTTAAACTGGGAAGCCCTGCGCCTGCCTTGTCTTTCCCTACAGGAGCTTGAGTCACCCTTTGATGAGGATAAGATCCTAGGTGTCATCCGTCAGATGCCAGCAGATAAGGCCCCGGGGCCAGATGGTTTCATTGGGGCGTTCTATTCTTCTTGTTGGCACATCATAAAGGTAGACCTTGTGGCTGCCATGCAGGAGCTTTGGGCAGGGAAAGCGGAAGGTTTTCAGGACCTAAATGTTGCCCACATCGCTCTAATCCCAAAGGGACAAGACCCCCAGACCGTGGCCTCCTTTAGGCCAATTAGCCTGACTCACAGTGTGGGGAAGATTTTCTCCAAACTACTAGCAAACAGGCTTTCCTTACACCTCCCTGAGCTAGTCTCACCAAACCAGTCCGCCTTCATCAAGGGGCGCTCTATTCAGGATAACTTTCTTTGGGTCAAGGAATGTGTGGCTAACCTGCATAAGAAAAAGGTCCCGGCCTTGCTTGTCAAGCTGGATGTGGAGAAAGCTTTCGATTCTATTAGCTGGGAATTCCTGTTGGAAGTCCTCCAGCAACTAGGCTTCTGGCAGAGATGGAGAGACTGGGTGTCCATCATTCTAGGGTCCTCCTCCTCAAGGATCCTTCTTAATGGTTGTCCTGGTAGGGAATTTGGGCATAGGCGTGGGCTACGACAGGGAGATCCGCTATCGCCCCTGCTTTTCATCCTTGCCATGGAGCCACTCTCTAGACTGGTACTCTTGGCTGAGCAACGTGGCATGCTTGGCGCTATTGCTCATAATGGGTCTAGGCTACGTGCTTCCCTCTATGCAGACGACGTCATGGTTCTTCTCAAACCAATTAGGGGAGAGGTGCAGGTCCTACGATCCATCTTAAGAATTTATCATGGCGCTACAGGATTGGCGGTCAACTGGGCAAAGAGTGAGATCTACCCTATCAGGTGCACAGAACAAATGCAAGCATGGATCCCGCAGGAAATCCCGGCACAGGTGCGGAATTTTCCATGCACCTACCTAGGTCTACCGTTGAGGCCTACCGGTCTAAAGAAAGCTGATGTGCTACCATTGATTGAAAAGGCTAGGTGCAGACTAGGAAAGTGGAAGGCTAGTCTCCTTTCGAAAGCAGGCCGTCTCGTGCTCATAAACTCTGTTCTCTCATCCATGTTGGTTTACCATCTCATGGTCTTCAGGCTAGAAAAATGGGTGATAAGGAGAATTGATAAGATTAGGCGTGCTTTCCTTTGGAAAGGTGCGCAGGACTGCCATGGCGGACACTGCTTAGTTAATTGGACGAAAGTTTGCAGGCCAAAGGAATGGGGTGGTTTAGGAATAATTGATATTGATCGTTTTGGGAGAGCACTACGCTTGAGGTGGCTTTGGTATGAATGCAGCACGGCCGACAAGCCATGGCAGGGTTTGAAAATGGACACGTTGTCGGAGGATATTGCTCTCTTCCAGGCGTCCTCTGAGCTTGTTCTAGGTGACGGATCCCATGCTGACTTCTGGTCCTCCCCCTGGCTTCATGGAAGAGCACCCAAAGATATTGCACCACTTTGTAGCGTTCTAGCTAAGGACGTCAAACTTAGTGTGCGGGAGGCCGTTTTGACTAGAGCTTGGATGACACCACTCAAGCGGATCTCTACCACGCAACAAATGGTAGAGTTTGTCCGCTTATGGATGGAGGTACAGGATGTCTCTTTGACTCCGAATGGACAGGACAAGGTCATTTGGAATCTCACAGGTGACAAGATCTATAGTGCGAAGTCTGCCTATAGAATTCAATTTGCAGGATCTTTTTGGGAACATGACTACAGACGAATTTGGAGAGCGAAGGTTCAACCTAAGTGTCGTTTCTTCTTCTGGGTGGCAATACAGGGTAGATTATGGACGTCGGACCGTTTGATGCGACGAGGCTGGCCATGTAGCCATATATGTGCTCTTTGTGGCGACTCTCCGGAATCCCATCGGCACTTGATATGGGAATGTCCTTTTGTTAGGCAGATTTGGCATATCATGCAGCCGCACTTGTCGACCACTAACGTGAAGGGTGCTTCCATATCGTCACTGGGAGATTGGTGGGACTCGCTAAAAGGGGACGTGAAGATTAGGCGGAAAGATGGTGGCATCATCATCCTAGTTTGTTGGCATGTTTGGATTGAGAGAAACAATCGAGTGTTCGTAAACGTTGCCCATCGGCCGTCGGCGTAGTCTCCGCTATTCTTGCCGATGTTATCTAGTTTGTATCGGTTGTGCAAGTATGCGTGTATTTACATTGTCTCAGTGGGCCCTAGGCAAAACGCCTAGAACACTGCTTCCTATCCTTCCTACTATTGAATGAATTAGGCAACTCGCCTATTTTCTTCAAAAAAAAAGATATTGTTGATAAACTGAAATAATATCTTAGTCTATATGAGAAGTTTTTCGATATTCATGTGAATTTGGTCTAAAAACAATACGTCTGGTCTTCGTTCACGTCAATTTGATCATTCGCACTAGAAATGACTGAAATAGATTTAACAACCTCAATGCTGTTTTCTCTTTGGTACAAAGAAATTAGCTACGACCAATGGATAAGATGGCTCCTACTTGGCACAAGAAGCAAAAGTCAAGAGTTCGTTTTACCTTCTGCTTTAAAAAATGCTAGCTACTCGATCATTGCCCTTTGAAATGGCATTAAGGATTCCTTAAAGGTCTAAGAAGTCCACATTCAGAATGACTCAATGATCACCCAATTCTTTCAGTTTTTTTTTTTCCCTTTCATCTTGGGACAGTCAATGGCTTCAAACTTCGGGCAAACCTTTTACTTACCTAACTACTAACTAATGGTGACCCTTCTGTTGCTAATGTGGGGTTCAGGGCGTCTAAGTCCTTGAAGATGTCATCACTTGTGTAGAATTGCACAGGCACTCCTAAGATCTAACCGATGCCGTTATATGATCGGGGATCATAAAACGGTATGTGCAGATTTTCGCATAGATTCTAGAAGGCCGTCACCCTCGATCCCATCTATATAGTTCGCCCCCACAAAGCAACTTCCTACTCCAACTAATCCAATACCTGTAACGGGACTATATATATAGCTATATATATCTTTTATCAATATGTGCAATCAAGAATTTTGACAACTAGCTTTTAATTTCTACTATAAGATTTGCTAACCTACGCTAACAAATTCATTATGACTAATAAGACCATGCATACAACAATCATTTCCGAAAAATGTCACCTCCACATTAAACTAGGCTTTTAATTACTCATATACCATGATTATTCACATATAGTGTTATATGTTCCTGTTCATTTTATTTGTCAAAGTGATTTGATCGTATTTTTAAGTAAGTCATCCCAGGTCGATTAACTATTTCATTCATGTATACGATTTAGGAAAATGAATAGTATGAGACGAACACCTCTAAGGCTATGAGCCAGTATAGTATTTCTAATAAGCGCCGTACAATTGTAACGTCTTTTAACTACCCAAAATATTGTTCTTAAGAACATGTATTGTGGTGTTTAAATTTTTATCAACAACAAATACATATGTATTTCTTCTTTTTTTACTTGTAGCAGCTAATAATATCTGATACTACATAATATAACATGAGTTTTTTGCGGCGGCGCCTCGCTGCAACGACAAATTAAATTTTTTTAGGCACTTCAACCACCGTCCGATCATGTTTCGAGATCCGTGCAACCGATCACCTCCACTCTCAGGTTGCTTTGCAAAAAGCTGCCTTTTTCAATTCTTGTGTGAATGCCCTTCTAAACGTCCACGTCTGGAAGATTGGAACTCTGTCGTCACCCTCCATTTCACTGTTAGCTACTCGATTTCTATATCCTTCCCTCTAAATTTTCTTCATACTTTACACGGACGAAGATGACCATTTTCTAATCCTGCCCTCTCACAAAGGAAACTTCTCCGGTGCTTACGAATAATATGAATCGTCCATCCCTTTGGATCGGACGATGCATGGTAATAGGTACGAAGGCAAAGGTACAAAGGTACCGACGGAGGTACATAGGTACGGAGAGGTAACCAGGTCATTTCACATCAAATTAATTAGGGGCAAAGCCGCCTTCTCCGTGTCGCTTGGTGTGCCCTGCGGTGCCATCGCGCCGACGCCGGAGATGGACGGCGCGGCCTTCTGCTTGTCGACGTCAATTGCCAGCGTCAACGAGCAGGGGTCGTCTTTGATGTCCTCTCGGCGAAATTGCCGCCCACGGCGGGTCTTGAACGGCATGGCTTGGTACGACGTCGGCGAGCAGCGAAGTCGGCGACGACGGGTAGTACCACGCGCAAGGCGGCGCCGACAGCGAGCGGCGGCTGGGCGCCTCGTGCTCATACCCGGCCGCCACGAGCCCCACACGTCGGCACAGCCTTTGCTGCGGTCGCCGTACATGAAGCTTCGCGTGTCGCGGCGCGGCCGCTGCCGCCGCTGACCGCAGCCTCCCCCTCATCGCTTACTTGGCGGCGACGTGTCCATGGCCATGGCCGCCGGTGCCGACGCCGACGCCTTCTTGGCCGTCTTTGCCACCTGCACAGAAACACATCCACGATCATTGTCACGTGGTCATCTGTGCAAGAACAGGCTAGAACACCCGCGTACGCGGCCGAATCCCACAAAACCTTCCAAGAAGAAAGGTCGCGTTTTTTTAAGAGATTCGATTCTATTCGGTGAATCAACGCCAAGAACACGGCGAAGGTTTTGAGTTAAAACCGAATCAATTTGGGAGAGATAAGTCACGGGAGAGATAATCAGATCAGATTACCTACTAATCCTCAACTAATTACCCAACTGCCACTCGTTACAAATTTTCCACTTTCCTAGATGCCCTTCTATGATCGACGGTCCACGTCGAGGTACCTCTAGGTACCTCGCAAACACCGTAGCAAACCTCTCTCACAAATAGAGGGTTGAATTTAATCGATGCCTCTTGCTTATCTGGTAACATTTCGTACCTATTCCAAGGACGATATATAAAAATCCTCTAGTAATAAATGATCAAACTAACAATTTCCAATTTCTCTTACCAAAATCAATATATTACAATAATCACACATCTTAATACATAAGATCAATGGTATCTGAACTCTTATGTGGGCAATAAGATCAATGATCTGTATGACAACATGAAGTTAGGAGGTTTATCGTATAGATCACTTTGTACATGTAGCAACGTCCTTTTTCTTAAGCATGCATGAGAGGAATGAACTTTATAAACGGAAGCTGCTCTCAAGTATGTCCTTCCAGAAAGGATCACTCTCCAGAGAGCATAGATTCGGTAGTTCCATGGGCTGCAAGTTGGCAAAATCCTGCACCACTGCCATGTCCTGCTGATAAGCTGCAGATGCGGATGCATCGCTGTGGCAGTACTGCTCAGTCGGTACCGCGTAAGAACTCATCGTCCCCGGAGCCATAGCATTGTTCTTCAACCGCTGCACCACATCGTGCTCTGCAAAATTCGAGATGTCACAGAGATAACCTGCAGGTACTGGTTGGTGGTTTGCACGGGACAATATGTTCATCTGGTCCTGGAAGCTCGGAACGATGCTGCTCAAGTTAAGCATGGCATTTGCTGCGGCCAAGAGGCTAGTGTAGTCACTGTTGGAGCTGGCTTGGAGCAGCTGCTGCAGGAGCTGCACCTGCCTCAGGTCCAGGCTCCCGAGGCTCGCGGCCGCCGAGAGGAGCGCCTCGGGGAGGACCGGGGTGGCTAATGCGGCCCCGCCGAGGACGTCGCCGCCCGGCAGGCGGCGGTGCGTCACGGGGTCGATGCCCATACGCAGCAGCTTCTTCCGGATGTGCGTGTTCCAGTGGTTCTTGATCTCGTTGTCCGTCCGGCCCTCCAGGTGCGTCGCAATCGTTGACCACCTAACATAGGATTGATCTTATACTCCATGCCACATATCTTGAAAGAAAAAATGTTTGCGCCAACCACTGCAAAAATAATGGAGCTCGTCGCCGTACTTGTTGCCGAGGGTGGCGTGGAGGCGGATGATGAGGCGCTCGTCGTCGTCGGTGAAGTTGCCGCGCTTGATGTCGGGGCGGAGGTAGTTGGTCCAGCGGAGGCGGCAGCTCTTGCCGCAGCGGTTGAGGCCGGCGGCCTTGGGCAGGCGGCGCCAGCTGCCGACGTGCCCGCCGTGCTTCTGGATGTGCTCCACCAGCGCCCTGTCCTCCTCCTCCGTCCACGGCCCTTTCTTCACGCCGGCGTCGTGGCAGCAGCACGGCGATCTCCCCATTAATTTCTGCACTGTCTATGCTAGCTTGTAACCTTGTACTGCCTGCACTAGCTAGCTAGCTATCGACGATCGATCACCTTGATGATCCAGCACTAGCTCGAATCGATCGCCCTGATATATGCTGGTGTTCAGGGGGCAGCCGACCCCGACCCAAGCTGTTGGCCTTAATTAGCCTGTTCTTCAGCCGGTATTTATAGTCGGATGGGTGGAATGCAGCCATCGTACGTACTGCATGACATGACAGGCACGCCGCGAGAGATGATGATGCTGCAGGGGAAGTTGCTGCTGTTTTTTTTTTTTTTTTTGCTTTATGCCGTGACTTTGTTATTTTGTTTATTACTCTAGTCTCAAGGGAGCGTTGGAAGTCAGAGAGAGCAGTTGCTCGAGAGATCTCTCCACGTAAGGCCAGATATATTCTTGCATGCGGCGGTTCACACCAGGTCTATTGATCTGTACATGTCTCTGTTGGATCTAATCTTGACATGTCTCTATTGGATCTAATCTTGATAGTTTTGTCTAGTTTGAGTAGGATTAGGTTTATCTAAAAGTAAAAGCACTAGAGATGGAGTTTGTTTAGAATTAGTAGTTCTAATTTGAGTAGGAGTCTTGTATTTTCTCTAGTATAAATAGATGACCAAGGAAAGGTGCAAGCTTTAGCACCGAGAAAATATTGAGCCAACGTTTTTTTTTGTTGCGTGATTAGTAGAGCTGATTAGTTAGACCAAACACGAGCACAACATGTGGACGTGCACGTGGGCGCTGTTCTAGACGTGCTCTTCACATTCCTCGGCCCGGCAACGACGTCCGACAGTACATGAAGTTGTGCAGCCGCGGCTACCCGTGTTCCTGTCGATCAACGGTCCGTTTCCGGAAGGATTGATCCTAAGATTTTTCCAACATGAGGTAGACAACAAGCGGCTTGCCTCTATAGAAAGAATAAAATGCATCCTTCAATTTCCGGTCTATTTATAACACGAGCAAGGTGTATCAAAATTTTAAAGAATTTTTGCACACACACATATGATTTTTTAATATAATTGTTATGACTATGGTAAACGCTAGTGTTGTAACACATGTCACAAATGTAGTAAAGCCAGATCCTAAAATTCTAGAAATTCCCATGTTAATAAAAAAAGATAGAAAAAGAATATTGTTGATTGTTTTGGATCCAGATTGTAAAGAATTAAACTAAAAGAAAGATTTCATATGAACTACAATAAAAAATAGAATAAGAGTTTGTGCCAGATTTAAAAAGATTTTGTATTAGCTATAACAAATATTAGACAACTCATTAAAATTACATGTTCCCTAGAACATTAATCTAGAATAGGGTTCAGTGGAGTCGCCACATTAATTCTAAAATCATAGAAATTTCCATATTAATTGAATATTTTGTTTTGGGCCCAAATTATAACAAAATAGACCCAAAAAAGGACTTTTTATGAATTTTAAAAAATAAAAAATAATATAAATAATAGTCAATGCTAGATTAATAAAGATTTTGTATCAGTAACAACAAAACAATAATAGAAATTCAAAATAAAAATAGAAATAAGAATCCATGTTAGTTCATATACGCTCCAACTAAAAACAAAATGGCATAAATTTGGAATAGAAAATAAAAAAAGAGTCCATATCAAATTAAATGACTGAGATAAATCTAACCACGCAAACGCGTAGGACATCATACTCGTTTTTTAAGATACATAATCAACATGACATACTTTAATATATTTCATTGACATCAATCAGTCGTCATCATCAACCATTTGCCCTAGCAGCTGGCTTAGGGCTTAGACGCCACCGCCAGGAGAAAAGAAAAAGGTGTTCGACGCCGGCGTCGAGCCGTCTGCCATATTCGCTCCTGGCGGCCTTCCGGCTACCAGCGAGCAAGGACGGCAATGGATCAACACCGGCAAATAATTAGCCATAAGTTTTAGGGTTAAGAGTCTAGCCAATAAAGACCTCGTTGCGGCGACGTAACGGAGGAAGATGCAAAGCTTCGCTTAGGGCAGTGTTGATGGCTGGCTTGGTGATTTGGATTAGAAGCAGGGCTTCTTTTCTGAGTATCCGGTGAGAGCTAAGGTAAAGTTATCTAGTCGAGAAAGGGAAACTTGTTTTGTCCTTCTTAATTTGCTAGATCTAGATGTTTTCAATATGTTTCTTGCGACAGAGATATTGGTGAATTCGAGCAATTCGTGTGTGTGTTTTTTTCATGGTTATTCCTTTTTCAAAGTGTTCCTCGAGTCAGAGTTCAAGACTCCACGACTAATTCTTGATGTTGATCTATCAGATCTGTTTCCTATGGTCAATGAGGATGAAGAAGTTGATGCCATGATTTACTATGGCGGTTCTCAGAGTTCATGAAGACGATGGAGTCAGAGAGATTCGGAGATGCTGGAATCTTAGCCATAAACACTTGCTAGGAAAAAGTTATATTATTTTTCAGAGATGCTGGAATTTTAGCAATAGACACTTGCTAGGAAAAAGTTATATTATTTTTTTATTGTGTGAGGTCCTCTATGTAAAAGTAAAATGATAAGTCTTCTCTTTCTAAAAATATATTCCCTTTATTCTTGGATGGACCAATGTGGCTGCTCCTCATACACAATGCTTCCACATATATTCCGACTTCTCTCATGTGACTCGTTATTGCACTTATATGTATTAACTAGCAATGTTAGCGTGCAATGGTGTGCCGTTCATATTTCAATATTTGGATTTAGTAAATATATGTATTTTCCTTCCATTATATGAGAAGTAGTTGTCGACGGTTGAGATAACGATCTCAAGTCGCTAAGGTTCTTTAGAAGTGAGATGGGAGACACGCCGAACAACCACGAACAGCAACGAATAGGAGACAGGGGTTTTTATCCTGGTTCAGGCCTCTCGGGAGAGATAATAGCCCTACGTCCAGCCTTTCTTATATATCAAAAATGATTACAAGAGACGGCTCGACGAGACGAACAAGTCTCGGCGAGATTATGGTGTATATCAGGTGCTAAAAGCTAGATCAAGTCAGATATCGGATGCCCCCTAACGCCGTAGGGGCCTTGTTTATATAGTGCAGAGCAAACCAACCTACCGAGGGAATATCGGGCCGGGCTAACTACGAGATCGTAACGAACTCGACGTGCCAAATATATCCCGAGGCAGATAAGGCATACTCCTAGTCTTGGGGATCACGACGTATACTCCAATCCGGGAAACCAACGTCCGGGTCTTCACGTAGCCGTGCAGAACTCTTGTTCGAGTCGGACTCAAACAAGAATCCTAGGCCGTTACGCACTGTGCCAGCCAGGAAGCTGTTCGGCAGGATGCATATGGGCTAGATAGAACCTTCCAGGGGACTGGGCCCTGGTAGGCTGTTCGACTGGGCCGTCAGGTATTGAGCCATGACAATGGACCGTAATTTTATCCCCGATAGCTAGCCCCCGAGACTCAAGTGGAAGGACTCACTAGAGTGGGGTCTTCCTCTTGAGACTCTAAGTCACGAAGAGGGTATTTTTCCTACCGCAAAGACATGCAACAGGCGACCGAACAGATTATGGTTCAACCGAACAAGACTTGTTCAGGACCGAACAAACCCGCCCGGGGCCGAGCAACTCTGTCGCGTCGAACAGGGAACGACATCTGTCCGAGCAGAGTACCCAGCCCTCGATACAGAAATCGGAAGAAGTGAGGTGAATCATCTCCTTGAGGCTGAATGTCATCAAGGAGGGATTGGATTCTTGGTAGTGAAGAGCGTACCACCGCATCCGTAAGATCGATCTCTTCGGAAAATGAACATAGTAAGTCGCGAGACGGACTCGTGCTGCTGCATCCAGGCATTCAGATGCCTAGGGAAAGATAGGGGATCCACCTCTCGGGCTAGAGCTTGCCCGAGGAAATAGAGATTGCGCTCTCGAGCGAATGTCGCGCTCAGGAGCGAAGGTGATGTGCCTCCAGACGTAGATCGTGTGCTAGGAGCAGACAATGCATACGAATGGGAAAGGTGACCCAGTCCCAGAGCGTAGAGCTCGTCGAAGGAACCAGGTAAAGAGATCTAGTCCTCGAGCACGGAGCTCGTTAAAGAAACCAGAAAGTGCGACCAGACGAAGACATACCCGGTAGGAGCCTGCGCTCTGGGCGAAGAGCTGCCCGGTGCGAGGTGATCCAGCCCCCGAGCACGGAGCTCGTCGCGGGGACTAGATGCGCGCTCCTGGCGAAGAGCTGCCCGGTGCGAGGTGAATCACAACCCGATGCAGTCAGAGCCGCAAGAATGTGTGAAATCAACGCTTTACCCATGGCGTATTCCTTGCGACAGTGTTAGCGTTGTCTTGGCAAGTGCAGAACCTTAGCTTGGAGTACCCGTTGCGATGAGAATCGGCTTACGATGGGCATGCCCGTTGCGATGAGAATCGGCTTACGGTGGGCAGGACTCCGTTGGTGGCACACTACCTTGACTTAGCCGAACTGTGAAGGTCAGTACCGGGCAAAGGCAAGAAATCATACGCGGGCGAAGTGAATCAATCCCTAGGCATGCGCGGAGCAAACCCGGGAAGAGAGGGATGCAGACGTCGGTTTTGGTGGGGAAGCCTGGAACCTCGCCACGACTATCACCGGAGTCTGACGTTCCCCGTTCATGTATTTCCTGCAGAAGACAAACAAGAAACGAGCAGCAAGGGGAAAAAGAGAGCAAGAACAGGCTCTAAGAAGAGCAAAGCGAGTTTTGAAAACACGCTAAAAACAACCTACCCGTACAAGACATAATTTTCCCCAGGTACATCCCCCGATAGCGTTAGTGTCACCTCGGCGAATGCGGAACCGACGCTAGGTGTGCCCATTGCGATGAGAATCGGCTTACGGCGGGCAAGACTCCGTTGGTGATGTATTGCTCCGGATTACCGTGCCAGGAAGGACGTAGCATGGATAAAAAAGACTTGTGCGGGCAAGTGCAGCCCAGCTGTGGCTAAGACCGCTAACCAGGGAAGGCGATCGGGACCTTAGCCGCAGGCAAAACGTGCGAGGCGAAATCTTATCCAGGCATGGACCCGTGCAGCGTTGGTGTCTCCTCGGCGGATGCGGAACCAGCGCCAGGAGTGCCCGTTGCGATGAGAATCGGCTTACGGTGGGCAGAACTCCATCGGTGGTGCACCGCTTCGGTTAACCGGAGCCGTATAGGTCGTCGCCAGATAAAAGGACATGCTCGCACGCGGGAAGCGCTACGGGAGCGAAAGACCAACGAGGTTTTGGAAAACCAACGCTAAGGAAAGGAACTGGAAAACGAAAACGCATCGGGTTGCGAAATTCAGCTCAAGTCCAATCGACCGAGGAGAGGCGATCCTCCGAGGAGCTGGCCGAGCGACTCAAGACCGCCGAAAGGCGCTTGAATCGAGCGAGTCGACCGAGCGACTTTTGGCGGGTCGATGCTCCAAGTCTTGGTCGGCTCTCTCCGACATCCACCGCCAGCGAAACGACCTCGGGATCCGGAAGGAGTTTTGATCCGATCCCGAGCACGGAGCTCGTCGCGAGGACGAGCACGCCCGGCGAAGAGCGCGCTGGTGCGAAGAGATCGATCCTCGAGCACGGAGCTCGTCGCGAGACGAGATGAGCGCTCCGGCGAAGAGCTGCCTGCGCGAAGAGATCCAACCCGAGCGTAGCGCGTTGCGCTAGAATCAGACGCGCCCGGCGAAGAGCTACCCGGCGCGAAGTTGATCCAGCCCCCGAGCACGGAGCTCGTCGCGGGGACCAGACGCGCACTTTGGACGAAGAGCTGCCCGGCGCGAAGAGATCCAGCCCCCGAGCACGGAGCTGGGAACCAGATCTGAAAGGCGATCAAGATCGAAGGGATAGATCCGATCTGACAGGGGAAGAGACATCCTGCCCTTCTGAGCCGTAGTCCTCAGGGAGAATCTCCTGGTCGCTGATAGAGTTCGACATGCTCGATCTGCGTATCCCCACGGACGGCGCCAACTGTCGACGGTTGAGATAACGATCTCAAGTCGTTAAGGTTCTTTAGAAGTGAGATGGGAGACACGCCGAACAACCACGAACAAAGAACGAACAGAGGCGGGGTTTTATCCCGGTTCGAGCCTCTCGGGAGATAATAGCCCTACGTCCAGCCTTTCTTATATATCAAAGATGATTACAAGAGATGGCTCGACGAGACGAACAAGTCTCGGCGAGATTATGGTGTATATCAGGTGCTAAAAGCTAGATCAAGTCAGATATCGGATGCCCCCTAACGCCGTTGGGGCCTTGTTTATATAGTACAGAGCAAACCGACCTACCGAGGGAATATCGGGCCGGGCTAACTACGAGATCGTAACGAACTCGACGTGCCAAATATATCCCGAGGCAGATAAGGCATACTCCTAGTCTTGGGGATCACGACGTATACTCCAATCCGGGAAACCAACGTCCGGGTCTTCACGTAGCCGTGCAGAACTCTTGTTCGAGTCGGACTCAAACAAGAATCCTAGGCCGTTACGCACCGTGCCAGCCAGGAAGCTGTTCGGCAGGATGCATATGGGCCAGATAGAACCTTCCAGGGGACTGGGCCCTGGTAGGCTGTTCGACTGGGCCGTCAGGTATTGGGCCATGGCAATGGGCCGTAATTTTATCCCCGACAGTAGTATTAATATATAATCTAATTTTTTGAGGCGATAGCATGTAAGGCAAAAAAAAAAGAATGAATGCATGTAAGAAATATGTTTATAACTAGAAAATAGTATGAGACATGAAGGACATACATATATATCTGATTTTTGCACCCATCCTTATTTTCAATCCTGTATTATGAATAACTAAATATTATGCACATGCTATACTATCAGCTATACAACAAGTAATTTTCAATGTCAATATCCAATAATTATAGTAGGTGTGCTGTGACCCAATATTTTCTACTTGATTTCTATTACCCCACAAAATATTGCTAACATAGACATTTTTTTTATTATTAGACTTAAACATGAATTTAAAAATGGTGCATATGAATTTCTCCAATAAGATGATGTGTGGGAAGACATGCTAACTATTTTAAATTGCATATTTCCAACTCGCCAAATAGATACACTTTAAACGTTGAACCAGCTGAAATATGAGAGCAATCAGCTTGTTATCATATTTAATTTTTTATCTATTTGCCACATATTTTCGTTTGTTTACCTATCGTTTTTAACTATGTAACAGTAATGTTATTGTTTGGTTAGTTGAAGTCATTTTGCTAATGCAAAATCATTTTAGGAGTTTTAATATATTTTCATTTCATAACAAAGTGTATGGTGTGCAAAACATTACGCTCTTGGAACAACTAGAATTGATCATTGTAACACATATTTTGTGATTACTTATTTGTTTAATATGGTTCTTTTTGGAGAATGATGCCATTATTGGAGGTAAGGAAGCACAATGCAACAGGGAGAGGAATGAAATTACACTAGATAGGAGATTGAACTGAACTGACTAACACATTTTCTTTATATATAAATTACATAAGGTTCTAGATACTTCTTTTTTTTTCGTTACACACGCAGTGGACTTAGATACTCTTAAATCAACTTAGGTAGTAAGTAAATATATCTAACAAAATTTTCGCCATTAGAAGATACAAGAGTTTTCTAGACTTAGCTATCATCCACCCCCAAGTCTTAGGCCCGGTTCTTTTCAGCTTAATAGTTTAACGGCTTCACATCTTAACAACATATCTACGTTTTGAAAACACATATGTTTTGAGTTTTTTTAGTCTGTTTTTTCGCTGTTTTAAAGATGGGTTCTAACGTTTTAAAAAGCAAGTCAAACGAAATGTATCCGAATCTCGAGACTACCTTGAGAAGCCCTTAAAGTTTAGTCATTTCAGCCATTTAGCCATTGAGCCGTTCAGATCAGCTCAAAAGAACCAGGCCTTATACTCTCCTTATCCCTTGATTTTGTCCATTGATGCACAATTCTTGAAATGCAGCTTGCCCTAATGCCTTTGTTAGGATGTCAACGAGTTGTTCATTACTGTTAATGTAGGTGATCTTAATTCCACGCAGTCACGAATAAAATGATACATAGTATCAATGTGTGTGTGTTGCGCTCATGGAAAACTGGATTCTTACTCAATGCAATTGCTTCTTTGTTGTCCATCTTGAGCTCGAAGGACTCAGCTTCTTTGTCATGAATTTCTCGCAGCAGACATGCCAACCACACTCTCGGACAGGCAACAGAAGTGGTTGCAACGTGCACCGCTTCATATGATGAGAGCTTCCACTCTTTGATTCATAAATTGCTTGTTTTACACCTAACTCTGTACGCATGTCGGAGTATTTGGTGTTTTCGACCTGAGACTCTGGTATACCTTGCACTATCCAATGTTCTGAATTGGACTGCTCGGAGTCAGCAACTTGCACATTTAAAAAGGGTTGAATTTTTGTAATGCTCATTCAACCCCTACTCTAGACGACATCCCGATATTCACTTTGAGTAAATCCATATCAAAACGAACTTAAGAGATGCATACATATAGAGATTGTCTAGCTTAATATAATCCACAGGTCCAACATGAAACTCAAGTAAATCACAGTGGTTGTTTTGTCCTATATGTACATAGAAGAAAAGAAGATTTAACCCTAATCCGCTAGAGCACGTCGAGTTTGGAGATTAGATAGTGGTGTTTTCAGATTAGTGCAAAGCCGGATGTCTTTATCTGAGAATGGATGCCACGGATGTTCCATGGCATAGGGATCATAGAATTCTTCTCCGGCAGGCCATACGTTCGCATCTCACGCCTGCCAACAAATCTCTCTCTTGTCGCAAACGATGGTTCCATAACACCAACCCAACATATGGCCTCGTTATTGCCACCAAAGTTTTTTTAAAACCTGATCGATAAGTGCACAGAGCCACAGAGTAACCCCTACTTATAGTTGCCATTAGCACTCGATCAGTTACACTGCACACTCACTGGCTTCAGCTTGCAACTTGCTGGTTGTCAGTTGTCACACACACACACTCGCACGGTCGCACCTCAGAAATTCAGAAGCACAGCGAGCTCGCTGAAGCCAGTGAGATGAAGGGGAGCAAGAGCCACGAGCTGGAGACCGATGTGCCTGCCTCTGAGCTGTGGGAAATCTACGGCACGCTCCGTGCTGCAGAGCTGCTGCCGGAGCTGCTCCCGCACGTCCTCGCCAAAACCGAGCTCGTCGCCGGCGACGGCGGCGTCGGCACCATCGTCCGGCTGACGTTTCCTCCCGGTGAGCTCTCTGAAAGACTGAAACCGCTCCTGAATCCTGACGCTGAATACTTACGTGCACTTCTTATATACTTCGCCGCCTGCTAGGAATCCCTGGCCTGCAGTCATACAGGGAGAGATTCACCAGAGTCGACAACGAGAATCTCGTCAAGGAGGCAGAGGCGATCGATGGCGACATCCTGAAGCTCGGGTTCCTCTCCTACAGGATCAGGTTCGAGGTCGTGGCGAAAGGACCCAGCTCGTCAGTGATAAGATCGACGGTTGAGTATGAGGTTGGCGATGGGAACGCCGAGCTTGAAGCCATGGTCAGCACTGCATCTCTGGCTGCAACCGCCGAAAGATTCGTGGGGTATATCAAGGAGCAGAAGATCGCTCAGACCAGCTCTTGAAACAGAAGTTGCGAAAGAATAATAAATTTGCTCAAACAGGGATTGTCTAGATTAATAATACAGGGTTGAACTCTTACATGAATATCACCCGATGTAATGTGTTCTAGGTATCGTGTGGCCATTGTAGCTGCATAATTGGCGTGACTTTTCCGATACAGTTTGTTATGGCCAGAAATAATCAAATCAAAATCTGGACAAGATACAGAAATTGTAGAACATCAAATCCACCTCTAGAATCAAATTTGGATTCTACAATTTTAAATTTTAATTTTTTGAGTTTTATATGGTTCACTACGGTTTATTAGATTTTTTAATGATTTATTTTCTAGAAAACCCTGTTGTGAATAGATGCCATGTCATCCAAACCCGAAATGGTCTTGGCTCAAGTCAGTAATTTGTCCTTGACGAAGAGTCCAAAGGTTTGTTTGCTCGGTTGCGGAGTTAACGAAGGAGAATTAGATTCGCCTAATAGTTTAATGGGGGCGCAAAATAGATTTTTTCAAATCATGGGAGAATAAGGCCAAAAATGGCAGAAAGCAAGGGGAAATAAGGCACATACTTTTGAGTGACAACAGTTGGGCCGACACGGCGACATCACATGGGGATCGCATGAGCAACGTTGTGCGGATGTTTCCATTCCAATGAAGTTGTATTTTTGAGTTGAAAAGTGGATATATAAAAATTTAAACTAAAACTTAAAATTCCAAAGTCTTGAAATTTCAAAATATGCTCGAATTTGAATTTAATGAGGTTTGAAATTCTAAATTTTAGTTCCTTTAATTTTCAAAAAACCAAAGTTGAATCAAATTTGAATTTTGGAATTCAATTTCAAAACCTTTTTAGTTTTGATCCTAAAGTTTAGAATTTCATAAATTATGAAATTTAATTTTGAATTTTAACATGCAAAATTTTGGAGTTTTCAAATCTAAAAATCATGGGTTTGAAATTCCAACTTAGAACTTTTTAAAAAGCTTAAAATTGAAAAGTTTTAAAATATTTGAAAAGAATTGTCCTCATCCTTAAAAATTTGTTGCACATGTGGCTAGCTATGTCGTTTTAGTGGCCACATTTCATTCATCTCTACAGTTAACTGCCAACTAAGCCCTTGTTCTCGTTGCATTGGCGTAATACTGTATAAAATTTTAGAGCCCTCGAAAAGAGGTATAAAGATTTTAAAAAATAATAAAAAAATAGTTTTAGAATCTTTGGATGGACTACTACAAGACACGAAAAAATCGTTACAAATTATCACAACATATAGGCTATACTCTCTCCATCCCAAAAAATAAGTCGTGCATGGATTTCAAAAAATCAACCATTTTAACTTTTGACTGATAGTTAAGCTAAAAACTTATATTTTTCATGTTATGCATGTAATATGATTGGATTGGTATTTGAAAGTTCTTTTATATGATGTTTTTTTTTGTATTTGTTAATAATATATTATGAAAAATTAATGGTCAAAGTTCTATTTTGAAGACTGTGTCAAAAATTTATATGACTTATATTTTGAGATGGAGGGTGTATAAAATAACAAAATTTGGTACAGTAATACGCAACGGTACGTAACGCTGAAAAAACAAGGCCTAACTAGCCACATCAATGTCTGACGGTTTCTAACAATTTTAGTGTGATTATGCAAACGGAGATAAATTTAAGAAGCGATAAAATGAAATGAAAATTCGAAGTATAAGTGGGAATGGCTCACAACTTCAGCGACCTACAGCGAGAAAAAAAAAACTTTGCTGTTTTTTGCCCGCTCCTCCTATTATTCAAACCCAGGTCAGGCGAGGAGGCTAGCTACTCATCTCGCAGAAAGATCCCATTTGCTGTTTTTTGCCCGTTCCTCCTCCTAGCGCGACGAGCCGACCGGAACATTTTGACCTTTCTCTTCTTTTACACGCGCGCCCCGAGATTCGTGCCCGCCGTGCCGGCGCCCACCGCTGCAAGCCCACCGCCGCAAAACGCACTACCATATCTGTACACGCCTCTCCTGCCGCCGGTAGCCACAGAGGCGTTCGACGGCGATGCCTCGGAAGTCGTCGAAGAAGAAGGGCGTCGCCGGCAACCGCGTGCCCGCTCCGAAGCTCCACCCGAAGGCACAGGCAGACGCCGCCATCCGGAACCCTAACCCCGTCCCCGAGCGGGCCCACGCAGCCGCCGACGCTGAGGGCCCCGGAGCCGGGGCGGACGCCGCAGCTGAGGCCCTAGAGCGCCTCGACGTCTCCGTCGCCGCCGCTGAGGATGCTCCGCCTCCCGAGCCTGACGTCCCCGCGACGCCGCCGACGCCGTCTCAGCCGCCTCTTGAGGCCTCGTCATCTGGGCGGGCCGCAGTGGATTGGAGCCGGGAGGAAGAGGCTGTGAGGAAACTGCAGGAGCTGGCGGGGATTGGTGGGGTGGAGGTGGAGTTGACCGAGGAGGAGCTATGTGCAAATGATCAGAGACAGGAGGACGAGGTGATGCGTTGATCTCTCTCCCGTCTGTGCATACATGATCTCAACTATTTGGTAGATGGAGAAGCGTAGTTGATTGGTTTCTCTCATAGATGTGGGGGACTCTAGTAGTAGAATTTTGAATTTATGATTTTGCCTGGCTGTCTAGTGCTTACTAATTCGTTTGTCTTAGCTACTTTCTATGTCTCTGAAATGCATGATCTAGGCTCATAGCAAAATTTGGTTGTGATTAAATATGCTTACCAGATTACCAGTTCACAATAAGAAAGCAGAAGCAAATCCTCACAAAAAAATTCGCTTCAAACATCTGTACCGATCTTGTTTGTAATTTTTTTTAGTTTAGCAAGGTAACTAAGGATTATGATTTCTGCCATTCATTAGAGAAAATGATGGGAGAGAAGGTATGTTCGTCTTGTTGTTACAAGGAGTCCAGCAGTACTGTTACAAAGAGTCTTCGAGATGCCATTAATTGTTATTATGCCATCATTTTTTTTCTAGAACAATAGAGTGGGTGGTAACTGATATACAAAGGAGTCTAATAAAATTTAATTTGATGCACAGATCTGTGTATTGAAATCAATTTTTGAAGACAGTTTAGTCAGTTTCGATAAAAAAGGAGGTCAACGTTCTTTCCAGGTATATCACTTGCACTGAATTTTGAGGTTATATTCTTCTACGCTAGCAAGTCTTTCATCTGGTAGTGCACTTGCAGGTGCGTGTGCATATTGAGATTCCAGATGGCATAGATGTATCGGCAATGCTCAAATATGGTGGTGGAACATTAAATGATGGGGTAGTGCATGGTGGTGATGCCTCTGATGATATTGTTTACAAGTTCAGAGTTGAGCATTTGCCTCCTATCCTTCTTACATGTTTCCTTCCTTTGTCATACCCGAGTCACCACGCTCCCCTTTTCACACTCTCCACGGTATGGCTGGATAAAGTAATGATTTCGTCACTATGTCATATGCTGGATATGATTTGGGAAGAGCAACAGGGAATGGAAGTTGTATATCAATGGGTGCAGTCGCTCCAAATCTCTTCCCTTTCTCACCTAGGCTTTGACAATGAGATAGTTTTAAGCAACGGGGGTGTTATATGTGATGAGGATGGAGATAAGCGTGCCTGTCCTGATAATGTTGCACCGGATGTTGTAATTCCAAGGATGATGAGATACAACGATGATAAGTGCCATGAAGCCTTTTTGCATGCTATGCATGACTGCATGATTTGTTTCAGCGAGCTTCCTGGTAACTCCTTTCACCTTTCCCACTTTTGCGGAACTGTTTCTAGTGTTACAAGTATAGAACAACATTGTATACTCTCCATGACAGGTTTTATTTCAGATATCAATTATCCTGTCCTTGTTATGCATGAAATAGTCTTAATATATTTTTAAATGGCTGTACTTATTTGTAAGACTTCACAAGCTTGGTGTGGTGATCTCTTCACGGTGTGTGTCCAACTTGGATATGTTTGATTTCTATTTTGGTCAATTCTTGTGATCTGAGGTAATGCTACATCTTTTTATGAGTCTAGTTCCATATCTTTTCAGGTGTTGATTTCATCAAACTTCCGTGCCATCATTTCTTTTGCTGGAAATGCATGCAAACATATTGCAAGATTCATGTTAAGGAAGGAACTGTAGTGAAGCTGCTATGTCCTGACACAAAATGTGGTGGTGGTGTTCCTCCTAATATATTGAAAAGGCTGTTGGGGGAGGACGAATTTGAACGTTGGGAAGAATTACTACTTCAGAGAGCTCTTGATGCCATGAATGATGTAGTTTATTGTCCGAGATGCGAAACTGCTTGCTTGGAAGATGTAAACAATGAAGCAGTGTGTTCAAATTGTTTATTCTGTTTCTGCGCACTTTGTAATGATCGTCGTCATGTCGGAGAGAAATGTTTGTCTACAGAAGCAAAACTTCGTCTGTTGGAGGTAAGAGGGCCACATCACATATATATATTCAACTTATATTGGATTTGGTGTAATCATGGGATTGTTATTTTGATAACATGTATATTTTCTAATGTAGTATTTGGAGCATAAGCAATGCCATACAAAAAAAAAATCACTTAATTTATTGTCTTTCACCTGAGGCATATAGTTTTAGCATGTTTGTCCATAATATTTACCTTTCGTGCAGAGTTAATGAATACTTCCTACTGTACCCCTATTTTATGTTTAAACCATCGTCCATCGGTAACCATTAGTTTGTGCACAAAGTATTCTCTCTCATCTTTTCAGGACAATTATAAGGGGTAGCTAAGTCATTTCCTCATACCTTTCTCAAATTGCTACCTTGGTAATCATTTACTAGCACCGATACAAAATATTCTTTATCGTCTTTCCAAGACAATTATAAGGAGTATCTAAGTCATTTTTTTGTCATACCTTTCTCAAAATTGCCACCTTAATTCTTGTGCAAAATCAAAATACACCCAATAGAAGTGAATGGAGGGAGCATTTGAAAATGCATCTGCATCGTTGGATGGTACACATACTGTCATGCATTATCAACAGCACAATTTTCTCTACCGAACACATCCTAGATGATCTCATCGAAATTTCCACTAGATTACTCATTACTTGCATCATGGCCCTAATGGTCTTTGCCAAGGGTGGGCATATCATGCCCTGCTTTCCTTAAGTCTGAACCTACACAGAGGTAGAACACGATCAATTATCATATGCAAACGTATGTACACTGCTTGTTAACATAGCAGCAAGGTCCTCCATTGAAGCTGCGCAATACAAGAGTTATACTAGGGATAGCTCACTGTCATGGCAATTGAGCATTGATTCGCCAACTAGGGTAACAACAAATCAATTTTAGTCTGTAGAAGCTTCTAAATATCATACAACACATCAAAGGGGTATCCATTGAGCAATACATGATGAGTTGGAAGCTTGTCCCAATCAATCCATGAGCCAAAGCCTTATCTTGCCCCTTGTTTCCTATTTGCTTCCAGTCTAAGACAGTAACAAATACGTGGAAGTGGATTAGTATGACTATTCCAACAAGTAGGACGATACCATTGCTTGGCAAGAACTTGCTGAGTTGCTAGATCCAGGCGAGATGATGAACAACTTGCTTGTACAGTGATTTAAAGTTGTGAGAAGGCATGAATTACGATCTTGGAGCAACGAATGGTAGTGCACCGATGCAGTAGGAACATGGCAGGTCTTGTATCAGTGTAGTGAGAGGATGGCATATTCACTAATACCTCCATTGCTTCTAATGTGATTTCATGCCATCTATAGATTTGAATACCATTCCTTCTAGATCTAAGAGGTGGATTTGATTTGTAGTCTTTAACTTGATAGGTGTCTTTGTTTTAAGTTTCAGAAAGTGTTTATTGCCATATACATTAAATGCCCTTTATAAATTTTATAAATACTCCCTTTGTTGATAAATATAAGGCGTATTTTGATGTGACACAAGGATTAAGATGGTGATTAATTTGAGAAAGGTGAGAAATGACTTACACACCCCTATATAATTGTTTTGGAAAGATGAGGGAATACTTTGTGTGTGTTAATGAATAACTGTAGATGGTTGAAGAGAATAAATAGGTATATAAGGAAACACCTAAATAAGATAGCATGCATGCCTTATATTTCTACACAAGATCATTTAAACTGTATGGCCTATATTTTCCAACGGAGGGAGTAATAGTTTCATGTGGTTCATGTTACTTTTATGGTTACTTTTTTTCTCATCCTAGATGTACATGGCTATCCTTTTCTCCCTATCTGCTGGGTCATTATGCCAAGGAGAAATTTTAACTGACTCCGGTAACAATATCAGCTGGTATATATTCTTACTACGGAAAAAATGATATAATTCTAGGGTCATTTTTCTTCAGTTATGTTGCTTAGTTTGTCATTAATATAATTATCGGAAATGCTGGCTTTTATTTTTGCAGCAGAGACGCCAGAACTCTGGGGCTGGGGTTAACCAGAAGTCTATAGATGAACTACGCAGCCTCAAGGAAATTATGAAGGATGCAAAGCAGTGCCCAAACTGCAGGATGGCCATATCGAGAACAGAAGGATGCAATAAGATGTATTGTTCGAACTGTTCTCATTATTTCTGCTACCAGTGCAACAGTGAGATTAGTGACTATGATCATTTCAGGTGAGTTCTATTTTAGGAGTGTTTATTTTTTTGATCATAATTGCCATGAGCCGTTTCTTGCCAAAGAATAATAATTTTTGTGCGTACAGGGGTGCATGTGTGCTTTTTCCTCAGGAAGAAATTGATAGATGGGAAATGCAAATGAATCACAGAGTACAACGCCAAGTTATTGCAGAAGCGCATGCCGAAATGTATGCAGATCATGGTGGCCATCTGTGTCCTACTTGCCGCCAAGCATGTGCAAAGGTAATATCAACCATGTTTGTAAAGATTTTAGTCTAGGACCTCAATACATAATTAGAATAGTGCAATTGTCTCTTTTAGCAAGAAACAGAAGAACTATTGTTTCTTGTACATTCACATCCAGGATTTATATCCAATACAATCTGGTTTGTGTTTTAATATGCAGTCATGATTACTTAATTGAAACATTATAAACTTTCCAAGTTCAAATGTGTAAATAACTTCGATAGCATGGATCATGGTAAAACTTTTACTCAATGATGCAAATGTTACCTGTGTTATTGAGTAAATCAGCCACCGATCTCCAGGACATTCTGCCTTTTCAGTCGGTACACTCCACCAAGTGAACTCTCTTTTAACTCTTGAAACCATGCGGTTTGTTTGTTTGTTTCATATGTACTCTACTTTCCGCTAATAACTCACGATTTGTATTTGCTTTGGTAACTTGGGCAGATTGGAAACAATAACCACCTCTTCTGTTGGGCATGCCGAAAGCACTTCTGTGCATTGTGCCGGAAGCATGTCCATAAGACCTCACAGCATTTTGGTCCCAAGGGATGCAAGCAACACACAGCGGATCCGTGACAGAGGTCTTCCAGTTATCAAGCACTCCTATATGCAACAACACCTCGATTACAGTGAAATTTCCCAAGGTTCTGTGCATGCATGCATAACATCCGGCCTAGAATTTCAGCTGCTGGGATGATCCTGAGATTTGGCGGTGAGCTTGTTTATCGAGTTTTCGACCTCATTGAATTCATGGCACCAACGCAAAGATTTACATTTTTTTTTCTTCTAGGCATTCAGCTAGTTATATTGATGAACATGAACTTCCACAATTCATTCATGCGGTCTGTAATCTTTGCTGAGAAGATTTTGTATATCCAGGATGCCAATAGATCCCTTATAGCACAAGCGTAAACCTTGCCAAAATAAAATAAAAAAAAAAGAACCTTCGAGATTATACCGTTGGTGGTTCTTTTGTAAGTTGTGACCTTGTTATTGCTCTTTCTTTTAATTATGAAATCAAACAATTAACAGAACACAAAAAATAATATTCTTTTTGTTTGTCAACAAGATCGGATATAAATATGGGTAAAAAAATTAAAACAAAGAGATTGGTATACAATAGCTGTAGCTTCTTGTTCGCTTGATTTTTTTAATAAGTCCCTGTTCACCTTTTTATGGTAATCCTTGTTCGGTTATGGTAAACGAGAGCACATTCTTTGATCTGATAAAAAAGGCACACATTCATTGATGTGAGCAGATCGCCACTCGTTACTGTGCTCAGCTGGAGCTTGAAGGTGGTGTGGTCGTGTGGAAGTGACAAGAGTTCTATTTTTTTTTTTTCAAAACAACCCATCTTTTCTATAGATATAAATTTGTTTTATACCATTGAAAGATTAAAAGTTCTAAAATATATAACTATCATATACTCTATTGTCATATTAACAGTTCTAAAATGCATGATATTTTTTATGATATACCATTACGCTAGCGGCCTCGAATCTTAAAGGTAGTCCATCCCTTTTGTTTTTACGGTGGGGAACACTAGTTATATGTGACACCCTAAGCCTAAAGCTGCAAAGAATAGTTGGATTCAAGGTAGTACATAATATGTCTTTAAGCTTGCGGTACATTTGTAGGACAAACCGAAAAATGATAGGCGTTTCTCCCTTAATTAGCCTCCCTCCTCCTCTCTCGCTTCTCTCTCTCACACACAACGCTTCTTTTTAAGGAAAAGAAAAGGTGAAGTATTGTAAATCCTCTTGGCGTTGCTCACATCACTGGTTGTCCATAGGATCTTCCCTTTGTTTTACTCCCAGCACTCCCGGAACTTCTGCTCCATGAGAACACACATGACGGACGGACACATCAGCAAGTCGGCAAAAAAAAGCTGAGTATACATACACTTTCTGTTCATAAAATTAATTACTCACTTGACAGCCTACGCGCCTGGTTGTTCGTGAGGAACGCGCTGAATGTCCCAGGGTAAGTCTCGTACGTGACGCTCCGTGCTGCCTCGACGCTTCAGTAGAGAGAGACGAAACCAAAACGAGGAGGCATGAGAGAAGAAGTAAAACCGATCGAGCTAGTTAAAGGAGCAAACTGGAGCGGTAACTTGATGGATCAGGCGAATAATTAACCTGCCGAGCACGGCGGCAAGCAGCCGGTAGTTGTACTCGTCGAAGTCGTCCACGCCGCGGTCCGGGACGCGCACCGTGGCCTCGAACAGGTGCACCTGCTGGCCCCTCGGCGGCGGCGGCGCGGCGGTGGCGAGGGTGGCGCTGGCGACGGCGGAGAGCGCCAGGACGGCGAGCATTGCCGCCATTTGGCTTGTAGGTTTCTTCCTCATGGCCATAGCGCGCGGCAGCTGAAGAGATGTCTCGGTCTCGCTAGCTGACGAACTTGGAACGCACAAGGAGACGTGAGTTGGGTCGACGTTCTTATAGGATGCGTGCCCAAACGATCGAGCTATACAGCACGTTTGCGTTGGGGACTCTGAACTGTTGTTACACGAAGCGCATTGAAGATCATGCATTCACGGCAACTGACGTTTTATTGTGCCGATCGAACGATTAAAGAGCGAGATCGACATCTGTCGATTTTTACCTTCTCTTTGAGAAGCTCATAAATGCTGGTTGTGTTGGTATCAGGGACAGTAGTGAAGTAGTAGCAGCTAGCGCAACGTAGTTACGTAGGAATAACATTGTACATGCATGGAGCAGTGGTCGTTAGGGAAGGGAAATGCAGCTTTTCTATTGCAATGGACCCGATGGGTTGCATATACACGTGCAAAAGAGCAGTGAAAAATGCAAATAAATCCCTATACAAACATACAATCTAACACCCCCTCAAACTCACGGTGGATCAACAATGTTGAGTTTAAAAAGATGTGAATCATGTTGCGCTCTGATTTGTGTCTTGGTGAAGATGTCAGTGAGCTGAAGATCCGAAGCCACGTGATAAAGAGTAACCACTTGTTCTTGCACTTGGAACCGAATGTAGTGAGAGCATCAACACCAATATGCTTGTTAAGCTCATGTTTCGTGGGATCACGAGCGGGCTTTTCATAGAGATGCTCAACTGTAGTGGCACCCTAAAGGATAGTGGATAGTTGAATGTTGATGAGCTACACAGCCGTGGAGACCGCTTTAGCCTAGAGGTGTGCTGGAACAGAGGCGGAGAGAATCATAGCTCTGGTAGTTTTAAGAAGGTGACGATGCTTACACTTTGCAACTCCATTATGTGCATGAGCACTGGTGCACGAGTACTGAGGAAGGGTGCCCTGATCAAGAAGAAACTGACAAAGAGCAAAGAGGTACTCGCTAGCGGAATCAACACAAAACACGCGAATGGGTAAATCGAACTGAGTGTGAGCCATGGCCGCGAAATCCTGATAAGCATTGACACCTGATCGCGATACTTGAAAAAGTAGATGTAAGTGAAATGAGAGAAAATGTCAATGCAAATCACATAACAATGGTGGCCCCTTTCGAAATGAAGGGAGCATGGCCCTATACGTCAGAGTGAACCAAATTAAAATGACGAGTCGACACAGAATCACTATTAGGATATGGCAGCTGTATCTGTTTGCCGAGCTTACAACCCTAATAGAAAAAAGAGGTATCATGAGAAACCTTTCCAAGAACACCACAACTCAACAGAGCGGACAAACAGAACCCTAACATGTGACCTAAATGATGATGCCACTGAGCAAAGCTGGTGGAAGCGGTGGTGGCAAATAATAGTGGCATCTTAAGTGGTGATCGAGACTGGTTGATGGAGGTAGTTATGAAAGCGAAAGCAGAAGGAAGACATAGCCAATTGAGTTCCCACAGACGTGGGGAGTCAGAGTCACGAGTTCGCCGGCCTGAACCAACTAGCATCCCCATGGTGCGAGCCTCGACAGAACAAGAGTCAGACTCAAAGAAGAATCCCCATATCAATAAGCTGGCCAATAGAGATTAGTTGCATAGCAAGGTAAGACACATGATAAACAAAAGGAACACAAAAATAAGATGAGTATAGGCTGTATAGCGTGCCTTGTCTAGCAACTAAAAGATGTGCATGTACCGTCAGCTGTCTTAACAAACACATGAGCAACAAGGGACTTCAAAGAGTCAACATGAGTCGGATTAAGTGTCATCTGAAAAGAAGCTTCTGAATCAAGGTACCAAGTACTTGAAGCAGCATAAGGAGGCTGACTGACCGTGGGTAGCCTGGAGTCCAAGAGAAGATACATGTGCTCAAGGCACTGAGTTAGCTAGGGCCTGAGCCCGATCAGGTGCACGACTGACACCAGAGTTGTCAGCAGCACTTAACGTGCTCCCAGAAGTACCACTAGTCTTCTGAACACGACGATGACACTGCTGAACTCAACAGCCACCCCATTTTTCCATACCCTACAAAAATAGGAATAGAGTGGACACACATAGGGTGACCATTGAACATGCCCTAAGGATCCTCAACTCAAAGCTATTAGCATTTTTAAAATAGAAGACTTAGAGCATGTTTGGAGTGGCTAAGCTGAATGAATACGTTGGCTGGGCTGAAATGAGCTAAATGTTAATATTGGTTTCGAGAGGTTATTGAATTTGTTTGTCGAAGCTGGTTTGCTTTATTTATGTTATTTTTATGAGCTTTTTAGAGGTAGCTTCCTAACATAAGAAATTTGTATTAAAAAATCAAATTAATTTTCTAGACAAATAAGTTTAAACCACTTTAAATATATTGATGATTCCACTTAGCTACTCAGCAATTCAAGGGACACCTAGTTTTACCCTCCCTTTTTACTGAGCTACTCACACTGTCACCCATACCTCCTAAATCTTTCACTTTAGGTAACCTACCTGATCCAGCTGGCCGTATCATGTCCTCTGATGATGACCCCAATCATGCAATTTCCAGCAAATAACTTAGATTTTCTTACTCAAAGGCATGACACGACATCAATTATAAACTAGACAGCTAGAGCGCTAAAGGGGGCAAAGGTGTGGAGAGAGTAGAAAACATGAGCAGCGACTGCATCAAATGAGAAGGGTGGGTGGGGCCGGCCAGCGGTGGGTGGGTAGGAAGCGGAGTGGTCGGCGGTGAGGGTGCTGCCAGCCGGGGAGGTGGCCAAAGGCGGTGGGGGTGGAGGCGGAGGCGGAGGCGTGCGGAGTAGCGTCACCGGCCGGGTTAGGGAGGGCAACAGGAGGAAGTTGGGGGCGGAGCGGCCGGCGGTCCTGCGTACAGGGATATCCAACGGTACGAAAAATCGCCTGGACTTGAGGGAGTCAATTCCTTTAAAAATAAGGATGTTAAATGTTAAAGCCCAAATCGAGGCGATTAGCGTAGGCGAAATGGCAGTAGAAAAATGGATACATATGCTGTATCAGTGCTACTTTAGTCTTTTTTTGGTATACCAATTGGCATGCATCGATGGCAGCTAGCTAGTCAAGTTACGTTCCCGGGCTAGCTAGCACTGGCAATCTTGACTCTCTTTGCTTGCGTGGTTGCATTGCACCACTTTGTCCAACCCATGCATATACTACTAAACTAGCCTTCCAAAAGTAAAAATTTTAACCCTCTTTTTTTTGTGTTGTATGTGCATCCTAGCCTAACTATTCTCTCTTTGTGCTGCGTTTGTTGTGTCGACGTATTCGTGTTGGGCTTGTACTCCACGTACACTTGTACGATTATACATGTATTATACGGGTATGTCGCTAGTAGCCGTCCGATTTGGCTGTGCATTCTATAGATCCAACGGGCGGTGATGATCTCACGAATCCATCTGGTTGTTCGCGGCGATCGCACAGGACTCGGGTCCCGGCTGGAACGTGGGGCCGGGTTGGAAGTAGCACGACACTGGGTCCTCCGGGATGACAGGGAGTGGGTCCATGCGGCCCGCCTGGAGTTGGGGGCCCGGGTGGGGCTGGTAGTCCTCCGTGGGCCCCCACAGGCCGAGCTCCCGCTCCAAGTCCTCCAACCACCACTCCTTTCCCTCCTCGTGGCTGGCAGTGGCGGCGGTAGACTCTGTCCCGTGGCCGTGGCACGCCGCCGGCGCCGTTCCGGCGCACGCGCCGGCGCCGGCCCAGCCGTCGATGATGCTCCAGAGCTCCGGCTCGACGTCGATCTCCGGCAGGTCGAAGAGCTCGTCGTCCACGCCGCGGACGCACGGCGGGGAGGTGGACGAGCATGGCGACGCCGGAAACGAAAGCGCCGCCGGGCAGTACGTGTCCAGCACGGGGTCGTCCACTAGGATGCCGAAGTCGAAGTCGGCGTCGAGCACGGGGATCTCGATCTTATCCAATTCCATCTCCTCCATGCTCGCGTTGCTCTGCTCGCCTGAGTCGCCGCTGGAGCAGTTGGTGGTGGTGGCCGTCGTCGTCGTGGACGAGGACGGCGACGGCGACGGCGACGGGGCCGGGAGCTCAACGCAGGTGGTCTTCTTCCTGCTCTTGGCCCCGCCCTTCTTCTTCTCCCCGGCGCTCGGCGCCACCCGTTTCTTCAGGTGCGTGTTCCACACGTTCTTGATCTCGTTGTCCGTCCTCCCCGGCAGGCACGACGCGATCTTCGACCACCTACACAATCCCACCCAAATCACTCCATCGTCAATCCATTCCACGGAAACCAGCTCGTCGGATTCAATAACCGCAAGCCACCAAGTGAAATCAATCCCAAGTTACTGCGCCCTACTTGTTGCCGAGCAAGCCGTGCAGCTTTATGATGGTGGCCTCCTCGTCGGCGGTGAAGTTGCCGCGCTTGAGGTCCGGCCGGAGGTAGTTGATCCACCGCAGCCGGCAGCTCTTCCCGCACCGGAGCAAACCTACAAAAACAAACACACCCACCAATCCACCGTCAGCCAATCGAATCCCAAACGCGCGTAGCAGGGACGAGGAACCAGATGGTTCGGGCGCCGGCGCCGGCGCCGGCGACGCATATATACCTGCTTGCTTGGGCAGAGCGCGCCAGTTGGCGTGGCCGTACTTGCGAATGTAGGCGACGAGGCGCATGTCCTCCTCCGGCGTCCAGGAGCCCTTGTTCAGCCCCACCTTGGCGCAGCACGGTGCTCGGCCTTTCCCCATCCAGCCACCACCACACGAACCACTGCTCTGCTCTGTGCTGCTGCTGCGACACTGACAACGCGTCGCTCGTGTCACGCTCGTGCACGCTGCAACCGGGACACTGGCCTCACGGGGCGTATATATAGGCGCCGCGGCGCGCGCCCTGCCTGCTCGGTGAATGCGAGCAGCTTGGCTGGTGAGCTGATGGGGACTCGGGTCTCACGCTCTGACGCGCGTGACGCCGACCGCGGCAGACTCCGCTCACCAAACCCCGTCGTCACGGCGAAGCCCAAGCCTCTAGCCCGCACCCGTGTCCTCTCGCCGGTGAATTCATGATCCATCCCTCCGTTGTGCCAGCGTGCGCAGCTCGTTTCCTGTCATTGATTTCCGCGGCACGGGCGGCCGGCCGCCGTGGCGCCGTGCCGACGTTGCACCGGCGGCCGCGATCTCGGTGGGGGCCTCGTGGTGATTGATCTCGGTGTGAGGCGACTTTCTTGCTGGCCTAGCTGGGTGTCCGAGTAGGATGCTCCCATGCTCTGGGATCGCGTGGTTCTTCTCCAGATTAGACATGTGTGATTTCTTGGGGATCTGAATTATGGCGACGTGTGTGCTATGGAAGGACAGGGTCACAGAGGGAGAGAGCATGATTTGGACAGGGATTAGCATGTGTAATCTCCCTTCCTTTGTTCTTCATGCTTCGTCCAAATCAACTTAAATGTTTAGTGTACAGAGAGCGCATAAAGAAGCCTTGCTTCGAACCAAATCTATTGGAGCGCTCGGGATAATAGCACGCGGTGTTCTGAATTAAGCTCTTGGTAGGTCCATCGATGGAGCTCGCGTCTAGGATGAATTAGGCTATTTGTCGAATTCGTCCACATTTATGAACCAATGGAATATTGACAAAAAGGAGATTGCAACATGGCAACAGATAGTAAAAATGCAGACATTAGTTGTATTTTTTAGCATCCGCATCTCCTACTATATACTCTCCTACTCTATTTCACTATTACCTACTTCCTTTAAATTTTCTACACACTTTACACTACAATCTAAAAAATACCTTTTTTTTGATACAACCAGAGAACTCGCAAGCACGGATATGAATATGATCTAAATGTACCGATGTTGAACTCCTGAACATGTTCGTTCATCAGATATTTCCCACCGCTTTGCTGCTCTCTTCAAACTCTCCTTTATAGAAATTCGTTTGACAACGGGCGCATCAAAAAAACGGAAGAAATGTGCTAAGTAGCCGTTGAAATGTTATATCACAAAATTTGCTAGTTTTATGTGTTCTCAAAGCATTCGTAAACTGAAAAAAATAAACACTACTGTTTAGTACGTACATACGTACTATCGACTTCTTACTTTCCCCCTAAAATGTTGATATCAAACTATCAATGTTTCTGCATAAAAATTCCGAAAATAAAATGGACGAGCTCTAACGATAGCACACTTAGGCCTTGTTTTTTTCAGCGTATCGTACCGTTGCGTATTCCTATAGCAAATTTTGTTATTTTTATATAACCTATATGTTGTCATAATTTGCGACGATTTTTTCGTGACATTTAGTAGTTATTCCAAAGATTCTAAACCTATTTTTTACTTATTTTTTTATAATCTTTAGACCTCATTTTGAGGGCTTTCAAATTTGCTACAGTAATACGCCAATGCAACGATACGCTAAAAAGAACAAGGCCTTAGTCGCATGTTTTATATTTATGCATATATTTGCTTTCGGTATATTTTTCTCGTTTCAACTCGGCTTTTTTTTTCCAAGACGTAACTACTACCTACTCGTTCATGGTCCAAATGCAGTAGAACTGTACAAGAAAGAGGAGGAAAAAATAGACTACCTACTCATTATCTCTCTTCTTTAAGTCTCCTCTCGTCCTTAATCAAGCAAGAATACAATCCAATCGCTCAGTATTTTATTTAACTACTTGAGACGGTCAGGGCAAGCACGCGATTTATGTAGCTGATCTAAGCTCTAAGTTCTTACTGCTTATCCACTATGACACGCGTTCACACGATCATATGTACCACCTGTCACAATGTTACCAAGACTAGTTAGATTGCAATTCAACTTCGCTTCGGTACCCAACCAGATCCAAGCAAAGATATGGCAAAGTATCCAACCAATTCATGCTTTCTTGGATCATAAGATGTGTAGTATTTCGGTAGATTGTCCAAATTGCACTTTGAAGTCTCCCACAAATATGACACACACATGTACACACACGAGATGAGTTTGGCTTACAGTTATAGGGATAAAACAGAGGAAACAAATTTCGGTCATCACCATGCAGAGCTTTATTTCAGACCGTTTAGACTTGCTGGAACGATTTTTTAAAACAAATACAAAAATATCACTTTTCAACGGGTAATTTTCAGAGAGCCTACTGGTTGTGGCTCTAGGCATTGCTTTGGAAGGATGAAAGAGAGAAATAAATACTCGATGCACATGTCTAGCCTTGGGTTTTAATTACCATGTCAAAATAGACTTTGTGTTACCTGATTGTAACGTATTCAGAACATTATGTTTGGTTTATCCTTATCTTTTAGATTAGTGCTATTTCAATGTCTGTTTTGTATAGGTTATGTACATCCTTGATATTGAAAGTGAAATGTTTTCCATCTACTCTATAGATAAAAAAGGAGCCTTCATATTAATCCTAAAATATTAGAAACTCATGCGTTAATCAAAAGATACTAGAAAGTCTCACATTAACCAGAGAAAAAAAGAAAGGAAAAAGTCTACTTACCCCCTGAAGTATTGACCTGAGCGCACATAACCCCCTGACTTCTAAAACAGGTATTGTGCTCCCTCAAAGATTCAAAATGGTATAAATAACCCCCCACAGACGGTTTTAGAGGTGGTTTTGCCACTTCAGCTGTCCACGAGAGTGGTTTTGCCACATAAGATATCCATGTGGCTTTTCTTTTGTTTTTTCATCTATTTTAGCCCAAGGCCCACATGTCACTAACTTTTCTTTCTTCTTCCCCCCTCTCCCTTATCTCTCTTCCCCTGTTGCATCCAAGGCCAATGGCTGCCCCAGCCATCGCTTTTGGCTTGGAGCGCCACCACCCCTATAGTGGCGACCACAAGCAACGGCGGCGTGGCGCGGTACCCTTCATGGCGGCGGTGGCGCGGCGGCTCCCTTTCCTCTCCCTATTCCTTTCTTCCTCTCTAGTAGGGCAACAACAGGTCGGAGCAGTGCTTCGGCTCCCTCCACGGCACCGCCGCTGCCATGCGCCCTCGTTCCAATCGCATCTCCGCCGCACAAGCTCGACCCACGCCACCGCCAAGTTCTGGCCGCACTAGCTCGACCCGCGCCGTTGCCAAGCTTCGGCCGCATGAGCTTGACCCATGCCGCCGCCAAGCTCCGGCCGCTTGAGCTCAATACGTGCCACACCATGAGCATGAGCTCGATCCGCGCTACTGAACGAGCACGAGCTCGATCCGCCGCGCCGCCAAGGTCGAGTACACCGTACTTGTCAGAGCTTGTGTGTCGCCTCCCGCTTTGCTCACTCCCGCCACCAAGGGGAGGAAGGAGGGGGGGTGGTTGGGGAGGAGAGAGAGGGGAGAGAGAGAGAGAGAGAGAGAGAGAGAGAGAGAGAGAGGTATAAGAAAGGAGATGAGTGGCTGACACATGAGTCCCGTCATTTTTATTTTCATATATTTGATGATTTTGTAATTGGAGTGCCAAATCATCAGCCACTGGACAAAATAGCCCGCGTGTCCAGTTCACGTGGCAAAACCACCTTGAGAAACCAGAGCAGGGGGTTTAGTGTACCGGTTTTGAAAATACAGGGGGTCACAATACCTGGTTTTTCAGTTTAGGGGGTTATGTGCGCCCCACTCTATACTTCAGGGGGGCAAGTAGACTTTTTCCAAAAAGAAATGATCTACACCATTGATTATTGTGAGATCAGATTATAATAGTTTAGATTGAAAGAAATAGCTCATATCTACTACAATAAAAAAAATTTCATAAAAATAGAAAAAGGAGTCGATATCAGCTATGAAGATAGAAAAGTAGTCCATATTAACTACAAAAAAAATACAAATTTAAAATTTAAAAAATGTTCAGATACAGAACTAGACGCACAAACATGCAGGACACCATACTCATTATAAGGAAAGAAAAAATGTGTTGATTGCCCTTACATAGAGACTAGAATATTTTCCATTTATTAAAAAGACACAAGTGTGGGTTGCTTCACAGCGCATAGCTCTTACAACGAAGTGTGTAAATGTTTTAGTGAAACCAAATTGGTGTGTAAGGCTAATCCAGCACCAAATCTAGCAAGCGAATGCTTTGACCAGCCAACTGCGTGCCTGCACACAGATACACACACGACCAGTGCCCCGTCGTGTTTCTTATTTGCGGCTGAATGAGAGGCAGAAACATTATCTTATCCATCGCCATGCCTTATATGCTCACAAGCCACATGCCTCGCATTTGCATTAGGAAACGATAGGCGTGCTTCCTTCGTTCGAAAAAACAAATGGTGTATGCACGCGCTCGTTTGTAAAGTAGTGTTTCCAAGGGCAAGGATAATCACGTCTTTGTTAGGACGTTCGTTCCTGTAGCGAGTCCGACAATGGTGTCGATACTACTTAACAGACAATATGCGTTACGGAAAACAGCAGGAAAAGAACAATATTTCAGAATCTATTTTTTAAAAAGACTAGATATGGTTCAGGATCACTAACCCATTAAAAGATTTTACAGTGGTTGACGCATCTTTTCCAATCGCGAATGCATTGCACACCACTGGCCGATAGTAGTGGTTGTTCCAAACATCTGATCTCATGCATGATTGCAAAGAAACACAGGACTAAAAACGAAATAAAATTGCTGTGGTGATGACCAAACTGGTGGCCTTCAACAACCAATCCCTTTCGTGCCAAAGACTGCAGATCATGCATCCCTGTGCCGGCCTCACGGTGGCTCAAGTCTCTTGGTTAGGGTAACCAACATTTATTGCCGTTTTACCTTCCCTGCACCTAACCCTTGACATGCTTTCTCACATCGTGGAAACCCATGGCCACATGCATGCATGTTGGGTCGCAGTTTGGACTCGTGTACTCGTATTTGTGTCACCGTGTAAGCTTGATCGATCCATCCGGGAGAGATTATAAGAAATGAAAAAAAGGAAACCTCCCGGCTAGCTTTAAACAAAGTGTCTTGACTGTTGACTGTGTCCTGTGATCATCTACCTAGATCTGAATGACGTTCTAGCTAATCTCATTGATCGGTGACATGTTAGAGATGGGCGGAAATGATGTGTAGCAATCGCATGAGAAAGACGAGAGAGATAACAACGGAAATGCTTCTCCACCAATAGAGGGAATTCTCGGCATCTTCTCCTCCCTCCACGTGTCTCTCTCCTCCATCGTGCCTCTCTCCTCCCCCCTTCACCTAAGCGAGCCGTCCTCACCCCGACGGACAGCCGCAACGCTGGCAATCAACCCCAGCCCCGACACACAGCCATGCTGGCGCATGGAGGGGTTTGTGGCGCCGGCCGTTTACGCCACACCTAGCCGTCGTCGGAGCCACGCCAAGCCAGGTCGAGCCGGCGTCGTCGACGCTGCAACTTCTTCAGACGTCGGCGAGGTCGCGCACCGTCAGAGAGGTGGTTACCGGCATCAGAGCTGCCACTACGACCGTCGTCGCCCCGCCGGAGTCGCATCGAGCCACACCGGGGGTTGGTCGAGCAGCACCGCATTGGCTCCTCCGCGCGCCGGGGGAGGGTGGCGTAGCCGTCAGGGCGGAGCAGTCTCACCCAGTGAAGGTTAAGAGAGAGGAAGAGAGGTGGAAGAAGAAGACAACACATGGGGGAAGGAGAGTGTATCAAGAACCATCGGTATATGTGGGAAAGCCCCTTTTGGCATGCATCGGCGGTGCCCATAGGAAGATAGCCATGTCTAGCTATCACGGGATAGCCCTGCTATGTTTTTATTCGCCTTTTGGATCTCTGGTTCTTCAACTAAATGAAGTGAAACGAGATGTGAGTTGAACAAGTAAAAGGTGTGTGGGCCGACACACACGTCACATGGGGGGTGCACACATGCGATGGTCGAAGGTAGAGGTGATGCAGTCTAAGGATGACGAGGAGACTGGATCTAGCCAAGCGCAAGGCTAGAGGGTATGTCCTCTTAGGGCATTGACGGGAGCATGCAGCACAAGATGATGAGGATGGCGTGAGGTCAGATAGTGCAACTCAAGAGGGTGATGATCATAATAGTGCAGGTAGTCGGATGACCTGTGATGGCAGGATGGTAGTGATGAATTCATGCTAAGTTGTGCGGTGTTCGACTCTAGCTAGGCTGAGTTAACTGTGTTGTAGTACGGTGTTTGGTGCTATGCACCATTTTTTATTTTTCATATATTTACCTCTTCTTTAATGGAATGCCAAATTTGTCATATTGCTAAAAAAGTAAGTGTAAGATGTACTTTTCATTTGTAGAAATGCGGTATAATGTTGATGCATATTGTGTTGGCTGCATGCTACACTTAAGTTTATCATTATGTATATCTACGATGTTATTGAAATTAACTATGGTCCACCCCTAAAAATACTAGATCCTCCACCCAATGTAAAGAACAAATATAAAACTAAACCATCAATTATGTTGGGGCCAGATATTATAACAAAATTGCTTCGTATCAGTCACCCAAAAATATATGAAATCTTAATAAACATATTTACACTAGTAAAATAACTAAATTCACATATGATTCGATGTTGTAAAAAGTGTATAATTTAACTGTAAAACAATTACGTACTATGTTGACCCATACCTTTGATTTTATAAGTAGCCTCCTGTAAACTTGCAACAACTAAAAAATAGCATCTAGTTGATTGTTACACCTTTTTTATAACATCAAAACTATATGTAAATTTAGCTATTGCTTAATGGAAAAGATATCGACTGAAATTTTTTCTAATCTCAGTCGAATTAGGTCCATATTATAATTAATTAATTATATAGATCTAACAAGGTTGAAGATAGATTATATTTATAGCTTGTCGGTAAATACACGCTACCACATATCCAAATTAGAGTATAACTCCACATGTCATCTCTAGATCTCCGTATATAAGGAACCACGTTCAAGAATTAACGATTGAGAACAATAACTTTGTCCAGCGTAGGTAGCATGACAAGACACTACGAGGAACGCGAAGGTCGTCATTATTAATTCACGAATACACAGAGCAAGTTCTTGCCGATTCCTTTGTTTTACTCGCATGCTATGATAACAACACCACTGACTCACGTAAGATATTGCCAACATAGATCTAACCGCATAGGTATGAAAGACATCATACTCATTTGATTAGTCAATCTAACTGCATAATTCATTCACGTAAAAAATGACTTTTTGAGAGAGACAGAGAGAGAGAGCGCGAAGATATACATGCGTGCTCGTAATTGCATATATGCACTCTTAACACGAGATGCTAGCTCAATTTCAACACGCACCGGATAGAAAAGGACTAGCTGCACCTAAACACACACGTTTTGCTAAAAAAATATGACTAGTCACTGATGTACTGCTTGAATTTATCCTCTTTCTGAACAAACGAGCAGCTTAAACACAAAAAGAGGATCTATGCATGTATGTGCATGGATGAACGCTCCATCTAAATTCTAACATGAGCTTAGCTCAACATCAACACGTAGTGTACAGACAAAGACTAGCTGCACCAAGCACGCCCGTTTTGCTTTCAAGAAACACGATGTACTACTTGAATTTGTCCCCTTCGTAGATTGTAAACAGAGTAGTAGTACTGTTCTTAATAACAAAAATGATTTTGAAGAGAGTAGTCGTAGTAATCTTAATAACAAAAAGACTTCGAAGACGTTTCTGAAGTATTTTAGAGCCCTCTTTTTTATTCCCTTTATTCGTTAAGACGGATAATGGTGGAAAAGTAGTACACATGGTTGAAGTTAGGAGCTCAAAAAAAAAAAAAAACTATGCACAAGTATCGCAGCCTCGAACCCCCCCTCCCCCTGAAGCGTATCCTCTGCCGTACTGCCACTGACATGTAGGCCTGGGGCGTGTGGGACCCACATGTCAGTGACTCCAACTGCAGGGCAGTACGGCAGAGGATACGCTTCCCCCTCCCCCACCATCTTTTCATTGACCTACGGTATGGAGAAGCTCCGACAAGACATTGGAATGATGGGAGGATAAATTACGGCGGACGGCACAAGAGGAACGCATTGTGTATGGGACAATGATCATAACTGAATTATGGCTCATCTAGTGTGAAAGAAACTTAAAAATCTTTCATAACTCACACATTCATGTAGTGGATTTTCGAGAACCTAGTTGATAAGTTGCGGTTTTGGAGGATGGCGGAAGCGGGAGCCAATTTAAGCGTGTAGTGTCCTAGCCGCCTCGTCTATGGTGGATTTTTTCATTTTAGTTTCTCTTTGTTGTTTTATGGGTTCTAAGTCCTATGCTTAGAACTCATGTACATATTTCTCTTATAATGAAATTGCCAAATTTCATTGATCTTTCAAAAAACAAAAAAAACTAGCACTGTGTATGGATCGGGTTCTTTGGTACTCACGCACTAGGCAACAGAATGACACGTAAAGATTAAGGGAGCGTTTGGATCCTTGGCTAGGGTGGCTATAACTTTACTAATCTAGGCTATTTGTATGCTAGCGCAAAAAAAAAAAGCTTTTCTAGGCAAACTAGCCTAAGCTGGTAAAAAAAATTTACTTAGCCGGGAGAGTCGAATCGGCTCTCCTTCGATGGCAATCTTTACAAAGCAGCTGAAATTAACGACTCGGACAAAAAATACCAAACAAGCATCGATGGCAAGGCTAGCTAAATTGACCTGAGCTAGCCTAGCCTAGCTCGGCTAGAGCTAAGCTAGCCAAAGAACCAAACTCACCCTAATACTCCCTCCAATCATGGAAAGAAGTCATCGTTGACTTTTGCACACGTCTTTGACCATTTGTCTTATTCAAAACTTTTATAAATATATAAAAATATAAGTCATACTTAAAATATATTTAATAATAAACTAAATCACAACAAAATAAATGATATTTACATAACTTTTTTTCAATAAGGTGAATGATCAAAGATGTCTCTAAAAGTCAACGATGACTTCTTTTTGTGACCGGAGGTAGTACATAAAGCACGTGCGCTTGCATACTGCCTGGTACTACAGAGTACAGACGTACGGCAGCATGCTGCTCCCTCCAGAGAAAAATAGGGACAAGCTAGGTGAAAAGGAACCGGGAATCTACTGAGTTCAGCGCCTAGTGCAGGTAGGTAACGACTAACGACTGGTGCCGATCAGTCGTACTCGTACTTGCCTCAACTGGGAACCGAGAAAACAAAAGCCGGGCCTTAAATCGTCACGCACATAGAGTGCTCACTGCTCAGTATGAAACCCATCGCGCATGCGCACAAAAGAGCCTTCAAATATGCCTTTCGCGAGGCCTTTTTCGCAGCAGCGATATTTCAACGTGACGAGGCCATGCATGCCCGCTCGCCTTATCCAATTTTAGAAAACTAAAGACCATGGTATTATTGGCATCATTACCGGAAGGAAGATGATTGTGCAGACAAAGCCAAGAATGCCATGCTATAAAAATTGTGTTCGTGAATTTTGTGTCATCTTTTTGTTTTCCTTTATTTGTCCTTGTGTATTTTTTTAGCAATATACAACCGTGTAAAGCCTCTACAACCTTTTTTAAAATGTAAAAGATTATCTACTGCTATTTAACATTGTTGATTTAAAAACACTTTCAGACGAGTGTTTGATCCATCGTTTGATCCATCAGATGATGTGTGTTGGTTTTGACTCGAACAACAACCTCACGTGGGACGCCCCTCAGTGGTTGCGCATTGCTTGCTTGAAGTAGTGACTGCGTGTTGCTCGATTGACATTGATGCTAGTGCTGACGCCAGTCGTCGGCGTTGATGCTATGTCCCTCTTCTTTTGGTATGCATCATTTTTTATCCTTCTCTCTCTATTATTTCCATCTCTCTAACTCTCTACGCCACACATCTTCGGTGAGCTTTGACGATCGGGTTCCACAAGCACAATATGGGAGGCTCACTAAATTCGGATAAGAAGACGGCTAGGACAAGGTGAATTCCCATTTTCGCCATGAAACTTCAGTATGTACATACAAAACTTTAGTTTTGCTTAGTAAAATTTAGTTTTGTTCTCGAAAAACCTCTTATATGTACGGGGATGGTTTCTGAAGAACAATGGAACACTAAGTCCTTCAAGTTTCATCGGTCGAATTAATTGAGCAAGTTCTATCTTCGAGTTTAATCAGTGTTCTTAAGTTTCATCAGTATATTAGCCAAGTTTCATCAATAGTTTTTTTTTCTAAATTTTATTGACATTCTCAGGTTTCACGGGTAGTTAGCCACATTTCATTGTCTTCTCTTAATTTTCATCCATAAATTTTCCTAAATTTTAGTGGTTATTTTTCATTAGTTGCTGTCCCTGTCTTACCCGTATATTGTCAAGTTTCGTTAGTTTATGCGTCTGAAATAATGATTTCCAACGAACATACGATCCGAGACGCTCACTTCGTTTATCACCTCTCAAACTATGTTTATGTTTGGGTCGAATTGATGGAGCACGCAGCGGAGCGGCGGAGGGCGGACGGACGGACGCCACGTACGCGTGCAGCCGTGCAGGGCCGAAAAGGCCCGGAAAAACGGCAGATTCGTCGGTGTGAACCGCCCGACGGGTGCGGGCGCGGCGTGCGTGCCGAACCGCCGATCGGGTCGCTCGGCGGGGCGGGAGCAGTGTCTTCCCTCGGAGCCGCCCCCCGCACACGTGTGCAGGGCGCTGCGCTCCGCGCCGGGCGCGATAGCTGCTGCTGCTGCCGCGTCCCGGCGCGCCGGCGCGACCCGTGGTTTGGAAGCGAGCGTGCCCCCGCGACACATGCATGTGCGCCTCGATGCGCCTGGCGTTTCGGCGAGGGGAGTGAGGGTCTCGCCTCTCGCGTGGTCGCGGCATCGTCGCCCGTTCGCTCCGAGACGCACATTCCTTGTGCGCGCGCCGGAATCGGGGTGCACCCCAGATTTGAGAAAAAAAAAATTAACCTTTTTTAAATAAATAATATAAAATTAACCCCGTGGCTATTTGCGGATCGACCACTTTGGCGCGCTAACCTTAACGGCGCTAATAGCCTCTGCCATGTGGATCGTATGGCGGCAAGAAAGCATGCCATGTAGGCATCCTCGGCCGGCCAGCCGCTGGCGTGGAAGCTGCGGGGCCCACCCTTGTCGCGCCACATCTTTTGGCGCAGCAAAAGTTGCCTCGTGGACCTGCATGGTCCAGATCTGACAGTGGGCCGCTTTTGCCGCGCCACTCCGCTTGGCGCGTCAAGGTCAGAATAACCCGAGCCCCTGGACTCCTCCTCCCTCAGCTCATATTCATTTTCTCATTTCCCTTCCGTTTCCTCACTTCCCTTGTAAGTTTTTGTACGATTCAAATGATTTAGATTGGGATTAGGGTTAGGGTTAAGGTTACACGTAGTATGAAGATATGTTGATTGCGTAATGGATTTGTTTCCATTAATGATGAATGATTTGTGGAAATGTTATTCCGTATGATGTACGTGTATTATGTATTATAGTTAGAAAGTATGGCGAATGATATATTGATTTTTTTGTACGTGTATTATGTATTATTGCTTTGATAGAATAATTTATTTTTTATTTGTATTGCACTATATTGCAGGAAACGTTCCCTTCGAGGCGAAGCCATTTCTCAAGTATGGGGATTACCCTAGGGGTAAGGATGGTCCAGTTCGGTCCTCTCCGTTTCCGGTTCCAATTTGCGAGCACCGCATTCCTGCGGAGGTTCAACAGTCGAGGGACCCTGATACTGCCGGTAGAGCCTTCTACACTTGTGCTGTGAAGGTCAATTACTGTATGCCGTATTCTAGCCGGCCGTGTTGGTTTTTCGAGTGGATCGATGGGCCTGAAATGTATGACCCGAGAATCCGATTGTTTCCATGGCGCTCTGGGGACTGCACACCAAGGGTGTCCTGCACCATCTAGCGCCAGGTGCCGGGATTTAAGATCCCGCACACTGTAGCACCCTCCAACGGTAACCCAAGGATCATCGCCGTGTCCTCTAAGGTCACCGTCATCTCCCCGCAGGTGAGATGGAAGGTGTGCGTCTCGGGCCTCCAACGGTAGAGAAGGGACGTCAGAAGAGGCCCGTCTAGGTCCGGTAGGCCAGCGGTGATGGTGCGAGCGCGGTCGAGGAAGCCTGCTCGCGCCAGGTAAGGCGCGAACCTCTCGTCCCACAACAGTACGAGCGCGTGCGTACGGGGACGGAGCGAGGTCAAAACCTGAAAAACACATTGACCATAGTCGATCAGTACGATAGTATAACCAATTGAAATGCATCGACAACAGTAAATGTCCAAACCTACCGCTCGTCGGCGATGCGCCGCGCCCGGTACTCCCACTTGTACGTCCGCTAAAGGAGCGTGTACCGAGAGGCCGCCATCCTGCAGAAATCAAATGATAGCGTCAATTTACACCATAAATAAAAGTTTTTTCTGCTAGAATATATTCAAACAAATTATAGCACGGCCCTATTATCTGAACATTTTTTGTGACGCCTGTAGAACCCTTACCTTTTTTCCTGCTCGTGCTCCTAGTGTTAGGCTTTTTGTTATGCGTACTCGCGTTGTGCCCAATTCTGTGGCACTTAGAGCATCGGACCTCTCCAGAAACCTCGTCAAAATCCCCGGTTCCGTATCTATCATCCCCGTAACCATTGGCATGGTCCATTTCGCCTCGAAGCCTCTTCTTCTTGCGCCGACCCTTCTTATTCTTCACGAGGGCAGGATCGGGCAAATAATCGAAACCACTATATTTGGGCCACTGCGTGGGGTCAAGGTAAGGCTCGAATGTAGCTTCCCATATCTTGAGCGTGTGTGCCTTCAGGTACAGAGGGGACATGTACTGGACACCTTTGTGGTCGACGCCTCTAACAGCGCAAGCGCTTATGAAATGTGAATAAGGCGCGTGAAGAAGCTGCGGAACCTTGCACGTGCACTCCACTTTGTCGATGTCCACTTTGTAGTTCCTGCCACCAAAACGCTCTCCTCTGGATTGGTTCCCCCAGCAGACTTAACCGTATACACCACTCTATTCGGTCCGTCTGCTTCTGCCATTTGGTTTAGAGTCACCTTCTCCTCCTGCTCCAAATGAGCGGCACCTGTCTTTCCCCAAACCGCCCCTCCATCCATAGCATTCTTTGCCAAACCCCACCGATCGACAAAGTACTTGTTACACTTTTCGAAAGAGTATTGTACTATTCCAGAAACCGGCAAGGCACGAATCCCTTTGAAGACGTTGTTCCAAGACTCCGCTCCGTTTGTCGTCATGATGCCATAACGACAACCACCTTCGTCGAAAGCAAGCGCCCACTTGCTCTTGTTCACCATCTGTTCCGCCATCCATGCCCTAACCCAATCGTTCAGCATCTTATCTAACTCTTTCAACTTCTTCTCAAAAGTTTTCTCTTCTCTAGCGCAAGAAACCCCCTTCAGCTTCGGGACCACCTCCTTCTTCTTCTGTCTTTCCCATATATTGGCCGCGAAGTGCCGCATGCACCACCTATGCTCAATAGGTGGAAAACCATCGATCTCTTCCATAGCGGCATTTAGAAGACCTTGGTGACGGTCCGAGATCATGCAAACCTGTCTGCTGTTGCCGATAACATCGTGCCTGACAATCTTCATGAACCATGCCCAACTCGCGTTGTTTTCACCCTCAGCAATGGCAAATGAAGAGGCACCAATTGACCCTCCGGATCAACAGCAACGGCCGTCATCAACACACCCTTATATTTGCCAGTTAGGAAGGTGGCGTCGACAAGTATGACCGGCCGATAGTGCTCGAAAGACTCCGCACACTGATTGAAGCACCAAAACACACGCCTAAGGACATACCGCAGGTTGCCATTCTCATCAAACCTGTAACTACCACCCGTGTAAACATAGAACTTCGTACCCGGGTTGAAATGGTTGATTGCACTCAAGATCCTTGGCACCATGTTGTACGCCTCCTTCCAATCCCCATACAGCATCTGCATGGCGTGTTGCTTTGCCCGCCATGCCTTCGAGTACTTCACACGGTATCCGGTAAGTGCATATATAGATTCTACCAATGAGGCAACTGACACATTGGTATCCACCGCTACTATGCCAGCGATACGACGGCCTAGGTACTTTGCCGTGTTTTGAGCATGCACCCTCTTTACCTTCGACGAGCCACACGTGTGCGGTTGCCTTACACGAGTAATCTTCCATCTCCCAGTAAACTTGTCCGGCCGAGCCCACACGCCCCAAAGACATCCTTGCTTGCAATTCACAGTGTATCTGACTTTCGCATCCGAATGAGTCACCGTGAAGGGCCTGTGGTGCCTGACCGCATATTCCATCAAAAAATACTGCAACTGCTGCAGCGTGTCGAATGCCTTGCCCTTTTGAATCTCTAGGAATTCAGAATCGGGAAGGACTTCGCTTAAGAACAAACCGCTATCACATATTGCCATATGCGATCGACTCAGATCCTCAAAGGTGGCTACGGTCGGCACATCCACATGAACTGACTTCAGCTGCCTCCTCTCCTCTGCCGACATAGCGCGCAATGCTTGCTGTCTATCCACCGCGTCTAGGTTAGGAACCTCGTCCTCATAGCGACCTTCTTCGTCATGTTCACCTAGCACCTCCACCTCATCTTCTTCGTCCACCTCATTTTCTTCCTCCAGCTCGTCTTCTTCCGGGGTCTCCTCATCTGCGGATTCATCCTCTGATCCTAAAGAGATTTGATCGACATCAACCTCGCGTTCTTCCTCCTCAAATAGTCCTTCATCGAAATCATCCATGAGAAAAGCATTATCGAAATGCTCCATCTCGAATGCTCCAACTGTTGCCACCTCTTGAGTCAAGTACTCTGCAGGCTCTTCTTCCTCCTCAACTATCTGCACGGCTTGTACGAGAGTTGGCAACGAGGTACCCGTACGAGAAATGTCAACCACCACCTCCCAACAAGTAACATGCGAATTTTTCACAACCTCCTTATAGTTATTCCAATCCGACTCCGATGCAATCTTCAACATCACGTAGTGAGCCCTAGCCTTGCCACAATCAAATCTGCCTTGCACAAACAATTCACCTTCACCAACACCACACCTCATCACAGACCGACAACGGAAAACTAGTTCTTCAAAACTTGGACTCCTATCAAACAACAAAATATCTTCCTTCATATTCTCAAACTCCCCGTTTTCTCTAACGGTTCCACCCTGAAACAGCCGAACTAAACGATCCATCTACAAAATTTGATATAACAAATGCAATTTCATTAGCCCTATCATACAAAATCATCTGTTCCTTCGGGAGTGGAACAATATATTTACATTTGAGTGTGGTTTAAATTTAGCCCTATGTTTAGCCTATGTTTAGCCTTGCCATCATTTAAACTAATTTCATTAGCCCTATGTTTAGCCTTGTCACAATTTAAACTAATCTAAACCATTAGCCCTATGTTTAGCCTTGCCACAATTTAAACTAATTTCATTAGCCTTAACAATATATTTACATTTTAATCATTTGAGAGTGGTTTAAATTTTCACGCTAAACAATTGGCTACATATATTACTTCACCTATTAATTTTATCTATTAAAAATGGCCAACACAAGGCGGAGTGAATAAATAAGTGACCGGATTTAAAAGAGGTTAAACACTTATAATATGTAATGATTCTAAAGGCCTTCTTTTATATTTGGCATAGCCCACAAAACTATATACCATGTTTAAAGTGCCATAGCCAAACATTTATCTATACCTAAATTTGGAGACCAAAACAATACATGCAACTAGTTATACACGTAAATAATACGGACAGAAAGTCCATAACATATGCCACGACGCTCAGAATAAGCTAAATATCCAAAAATCGAGTCTAAATCGATATTTTTGCTCAAACCCTAGTCTCTAAACAAGTCCTAAATGCGAACGATCAAGTGAGAAAATGGAGGAGTGGAGGGAGGCATTACCTTGTTAGGAGGATGAGGATCACTTTTCCCTCCTTGAATCAGGGCGGGTGGGATCTTGGCGGGCGGCGGCGGCGGCGGCGGCGTGGTTGAGTAAGAACAGCCCGAGCGCAATGGCTCGGGCCGCTCCAGCGCCGCGATTTATTCTGACCTTGACGCGCCAAGAGGGGTGGCGCGGCAAGCCGGGCCCACTGTCAGCGCTGGACGACTTGCGGCCCGTCCACGGAGGCTTGCCGCACCAGCACATGTGGCGCGGCAAGGGTAGGCCCCGCAGCTTCCACGCCAGCGGCTGGCCGGCCGAGGGTGCCTACGTGGCATGCTTTGCCGCGCCATATGACCTGACGCGGCAGAGACTATTAGCCGCGCCGTCAAGGTTGGCGCGGCCAAAGGGGTCAGATCTGCAAATAGTTTTGGCCGAGGGTTAATTTTATATTATTTATTTAAAAAAGGTTAAATTTTTTCCCAGTTGGCGCCCGTCCCACTCCTGTGTGTCGGGCCGTCGGTCTTGGCGTCGCACCTGTCGACCCTGCGAGTTTGTTGGCCCCGGCAATAGGGTGGCACCGCGTGGCGAGAATGTGTTCTGATATGACTCTTTTCCTTGGTGCCTTGAAACACAAAGCAACAAACAGCAAGGAAAGGGTTTCGGAGGAGACGTATATTTGGACCCCGTGCATAAGTGCATTGCAGAAAGGCGTTTGCGCTGTGTGGTGGAGACGTGAAGTTGCAACCCGTCGCCACGCGTCGTCGTCCAAGCGTCAGGTCACAAGTTTTGATGCGCGCCCTAGCTTGCTTTCTTCTGGTCGCGTGTAATCTGATGGATCGGTCATTCAAAGGCTTATCTCGACGTTAATTCCCTCAAAGCTATTAGTATTTCGGTAATGCATCGACACGGATTAATCACATCGATGTTCCTGAATTCAGGGCTGGTGCGCGTCTGATAGTCCAATGTTCGATGATAGAAATTGTGGAGCGAACTGGAGTGATCTTTTACTATTAAATAAACTGTGTTTGTACGAACTCCAGATCGAACTCCAGAGATCGAAGCTGAGCGACAAGGCTACCGAGTAGCTTCGGGCTTGGGTGGACAACAACGGTTGGCACTTGCCAGTTGCCACTTGGCCGCCTACATACGCTGGCTGCCTGCCCCTAATTCAAGACCGGAGCAGATTTGTGTTATAATCTCCGATGATTATAGCCGCTTGCTAGCTACAATATCCGCACGGTACATCCACCTCAGCTAAAAATAGCAAAAAACTCCAACAGTCTAACGGTTACACACTGGTTCAAGGTGTATTAATTTGCTGATTCCAGCTAGAGTTTGGCTGACACGCCGCCGTAGGAGAGGGTGGAGGGAGGGAGAGAACGCAACATGCATCGGGAATTATCCCTTATCTGGAATGTTTGAACCAAGATAAAAATTACTCGGGTCTCTCTTTTCTGTGTTTTACGCCAACATTTCTTCGTCTTGAAAGTTTAGATTGTATCAGAAAGGGGGCTCTCTACAGGTCCCGCAATCATAAGTAAGATCGATCGGGAAGCTTGTTGCCCATCGTCGACGGCTGGCGTCCATCGTGGGGCCAAAGTTTTCCTCGTTCTTCCTCCAAGATGTTGATCAACTCCGGCAATCCTCGTGAAATGTGTGTTTTCAATGACGAGGATGACTATGATGGGTACTACATCAACTCTGAGGTTCCCCAGAACAAGGATCTCGATCCGGATGACACACCGACCTCTCAGCGTTACGCGGAAAACATGGACTCTAAGTATGTTCCCGAGCCCCTCCTTGAGCAATTCCAAAGATATCTGATGGATGAAGTACTTACGTCCATCGGGAAAACCAGCAATGAACTTTACACTGGTCTGGACATACCAAATGAGATAATAGATTCCGCCAAGGAGGATCATATTGTCGGTTACATGGTCATGACTCCATCAGTGCCCGAGGGCCTCGTACTGACGTCTTCATGGAAAACGAAGAGGGGCCGGGGAGATGTTGGTTGCGATCGACGAACGACGGCAGGTGGTTGGGGCACTGGGGCATCATTGTTGCGCTGCATCGGGGCAGAGGCGGTGCCGGCGTGTTGTGGGTCGGAGGGGGTGGTGTTAGTGCTAGAACCTAGAGGGTGGAGGAGGGGGGACGGGACGGTGGCGATGAGGTGGGAGCGGAGGAGTGGGGCGGCAGCCGGCAGCGGCATGGTGTGGAGACGGAGGGGCCAAGGGACGGGCAACGACGGCTGTGGGGGGAGAGATTTGAGAGAAGTTAGCCGGTTATGGTTTTTCTTTCTCAGTTCTTGCTATAAATATTAAGAAAGATGGACCCGCACATCAGTGGGTGAATTTGAGTAACCCGTGCATACCCATGGGTACGAAATCAAACCTAGATCCAAACTCGATAATTTCGGGTACCCGAACCTAATTACCCATGGGTACAATCTGTGACCTACACCCGTACCCATCGGTTGGGTACCCATGGGTATCGGATCGTGTTTTTCTGCCATCCCTAACCTCGTCATGGGTGCCAAGCCTGCTGCTAAGGGGGCCTGCTACCCAATGGGTAGCAGGTAGCTCGAACCCACAACTGCGTGAGGAGCGCATTCCTCACTACGTATTGCAGACTAGGTGGGAGGGAGTTTTTTGCTTAACCATATAAGACCACAAATGCTTTTATGTGTTGCATGTTCCAACTGAATGGTCAACAACCTCGTGCCACACCGTCGACCAAGTGTGCGGGCGGGCCCAACTTGCAAGCGGCTCCGCACCCATAGCTGGGTGCCGAGACATGCCATGTCAGTGCGGCCATTGCCAAGGGCACCAAGCCCGCAACCAAGTGGGCCCGGTACCTAGTGGGGCAAGAGGTTACGGTCAACGACCGACCACGTGGTCATCCACTACAGGAGACTGCCACATTCTCGACGGTTTAAGCCGTCGAGAAAACTAACAAAACTGTCGAGCCGTCGAGACATAGCCGTCGAGGACGCTTCATCGAGAGAGAGTCATCGTCTCAACGGCCAGCCGTCGATACTAACAGTCTCGACGGCTGACGTTATAGCCGTCAACACAGATCGACCAGACGCCGTTTGCCGTAAGGGCGCCCTAGTATCGAAGGCCCTTAACTAGCTGTCGATACAGAGCAAGTGGGTCCCACCACCTAGGCAGGCTCCTGGTGACGTGGCATGGGAAAACAGTGTCGACGGTTGACGTTATAGCCGTTGACACTATCATTGGTGGGCCCACACAGTCCTGGGGTGTAGTCTCGACGGCCTCCCTTTGGCCGTCGAGACTGTAGCAGAACAGAAAAAATAATTTTAAAAAAAATCATAAATTTTTGTGGCAGCAGCAGCCGCAGCCTCACCTGCAAACCCAAACACCCCGCAGTTCACATATACCCCACGTCGCATATAAGTGACCACAATTCACCAAAATTCATCAAAAGCACATAAATATGTAGAAATGCACAAATATTAACATAATTTCATCACCACACATATATAACACATCCAAGTTCATCACATAACACATCGAAGTTCAAGTTTCAAACTGAATGTAATAAACCTAGCAAGCTATTGATCTGAATCGCTCGTAGGGGTTAAGCAGCGGGGTGAATTAGACAATTGGTGAACATCGGCGGGCCTTCATGAAGAGGTCGGTAACCCAGGTGGGACCCTCCTGACTCGCTGATGTGTCTCCTCCCTCCGTGCCATGAAGTTTACCGAGAGCCGCTGAACCGGAACCCTGCATATATAACAAATATAAACGGTTTGCAACATTTATAAACGGTTTGCAACACGAATTAACGTGAGTTAATAACTTACCGTCTCCGTAACGTACGGCAAGTAACCCTGTGGGCGAGGTGGGCCCACGTAGTCACCTGGTAAATCCAATGCGTTCTCATCTGACGGATGTTTCTGATCGAAGTGCTTCCACGCATCTCCATCTAACGGATGTACCATCAAGTCACCCTTCGTCCTTTTACCCTCCTTATATATGCCACCTCATCTGTTGTGCCATCTCTTCGGTTATGAAACACCGTTCTAAACGTTTAGTCAATGGGAAATAACGAAGCACTTTCCTCACCACACTAGTCTGCCTCTTATTTCCTTGAGCGTCCTCTATCTTGACATATTTGGACTCCCCACATTTATCACAAGATTGCTTATCTGCATCATTTTTATAGTACAACATACAATGATTTGGGCAATAGTGTATCTTCTCATATGGCATTCCGAGACCAACTATCAGTTTCTTACACTCGTACCAATTAGAAAGCAACTTGTAATCTTGTGGAAGGACATTGGACCACAAGGATATGAGCTCGTCGAAACAGTTGATAGAGAAATTATATTTGCACTTAATTGCTAACATACGGGTCAGAACAGACAAGAGGACCACCGTTGTGCTATCGTGTAGAGGTTGTTTTGCAAACTCGAGAAGTTCCATGAACTCAGACAAAGCTGTGGGTGACTCTGCGTCTGGGAAATTATGATCGAAGTCATACATCATATCATTCACCAGATCAATTTCATCGAAACCTTCATCGGTTGGGAGTGATGTGGGCGGTGGATTAGCCCGCCGACTCTCTCCATGATAAACCCATCGACGGTACTCGGCTTTGTAACCATGCGTATACAGGTATATCTCCATCTGAGTGTGGGTTCTTTTCTTACAGTTTCCGCAATCAACACATGGACAAGTTACCCGAGTGTTTTCAATTGGCGCATCCCGGAAAGCACGATTCAGAAATATCTCAGTATTGTCGTACCATTCGTCTGAGTGGTGTCCATTCCGTTGCCATCCTTCGTATATCCAACTCCTATCTTCTTCCATCTCTGCTTTGCCAGCCATCGTTGCACGTGAGGGTTTTATATTAGGCTTTGGAAGGCTTCTAAACCCACATACGAATTACCGTTCGATCACACGTCGCGTTGGGTACCGGAGGTTCGAGACGAGATTTCGGCAGCATAACCTATGGGTTCTCCTAGTGCAACGATGGCTTGGGAGCCTACAAAAGCTCCGAAGCACTTATTTTATACACAGGAGAACCTCTCATAGGGTCACACCATCGAAAATCTCATCTCGAATCATCCGGTACCACAACACGACATGTGATCGAAAGGTAATTCGTAGGCTGCCCACTGGGACGCCCATAAGGGGCTCCACTGGACAATTCAAAAATGCGTGTCACATATCGTATTACAACACAACGAATCATCGTTCGTGTTTTGTAACATAACATCCCAAATTTTAAAATCAATTTGGCACGTTAATAAACTTCTTAACACTGCTTAATTTAAAAACATTAAAATATTTATTGTAGGAAGCATAATGGCATCATCGTTTCATGCATTAAAATAAGATTATGATTTAAACTTTCCAAGTTTACACCTTTGGTGGAAATTATGGTATTTTTTTTTAATTTATAATATTTTATTAAAGCAATCCTAAAATTATTAAGTTATTTCGGGATGGCTATTTCTAAAAGCTAAAGTATTTCACCCAAGTATGGTTTATTCAAAAGATTATTTGAAAATGAAATTCCAGTGGAAACCAGAAAATTTAAAAGGTTTTTATTCCCTTTCGGCCCAAGTCCCGGCCCATTTCCTCTCCTCCCCTTTTCTTTTTCCCCACTCCTCTTTTTCCCCTCTGGTTGGGCCGCCCGATGCCATTGACCCACTCCGTCTGACTCATCTCCTGGCGCCCGATGATTTGACCTCACGACGGTGGGCCCCTTGCCAAGATCCTCCTCTTTCTTCTTTCCCCGGCGCCATCCTTCCCCTGTTCGCCGGTCGCCCGCTCTATTCTTCCTCTCTCCCGCGAGCACGTTGGCTCTTCTCCCCACGCGGTTGCTCGTCCCTATCACCTCCCTCTGTACTCTCTACCTTCACTGCCTCTCGGGTCTTGTCGCCGGCCAACCCGCCATGGCGCCGTCGCGTCCAAACGCTCCTCTCCACGCCACCGACCGGAAATTGCGCAGGCGATTGCCAACCTTGCGCGCCGCATTAAAACGCCCCGAGCGAAGCGTGCCTATAAAAAGGGTACTGCTACCCCCTTTTGCCTCTGCTTCGCGCCACCGCATCGATTGTTCGCCAGAGCCGGTGCGCTGCCGTTTTCCCCTGCTTCGCCGCTGTTCCCTTGTTCCTCTCCTACTTTGTCCCCTTTCCTTTGATCCGTGCTTCCCTCGGGTGTGGTCCACAGGTCGTCGCGGAGGAGCTCGCACCCAGAGGAGTGGAGCCAAGGGGGGTTCGTGTGCGTTCCCGGAGCCGACGTCGTCGCCCCTCGGAGATTTCGCCGCCTCGCCATCCCTCTGATCCGGCGAGCTCGAAGGTAGCTTTTTCCCCTACCTCCACACTCGCGACCATCTGAACGAAGCTCCAGTGGAGCGCCTCGCCAGCGCCGTGGAACCCGTGGGTTGTCGCCGCTGCGGGCCGCCGTGCCGTTTATTCCGTCCATCTCTCGGGGAGCCAAGACCCACATTTCATTCGCCTCGATGGTATCTCCCTTCCCGCGCGCCCAATCGACCTCCGGTCGTCGGAGTCGCCGTCGCCGTGTGCATCGCCGCCGCCGGGAGCGTTCCCCTGTTTTTCCCCTTTGGCCGTTGCGGGAGGCGCCGACATGTGGGACCGGGGGAAGGCCCACCTGTCAGCTCACTTTGCCGCCTCGCTTTCATGAATGCGGCCGGAGCCTCATTCTTCAGGCCCGTCGGCTGCCGAGCCGACCCAATACGGAGGCCCTTTTTATTCTCTTTTGGCAATTTCTGTTTAATCTTTATTTGGTATCCCAAAGCATTTGTTCAAAATAGCTAGTGTATAGTAAAAATTCTATAAAAATTAGTGAAAATACTTTAATGGTTTCTGGTCCTAGGAAAATTAGGTATATGCATGTCATGCATGTAGCATTCATTTCCAGTTAAATAGGTAACCTAGAAATTACATCATTTCATGTGTACTTGAGCAATTTTCATAGTATTAATAAAAATGCATTAGATTTTGCTGCATTTTCCCTTTTCATAAAACAGCAAAATCGTCAAATATTTCGCTTATGAATGTTGTATTGCTTTGCATGGGTGTTTGCGCGTTTAGAAGGTCAAGGCCCCGAAGACCCGAACGTTGACGTCCCCTTCGTTTTCCCCGGAACCGATCAAGGTAAGTCCCCCTTTAATCATATCGTGGAGCCATTTTCATTATTTAGAAAATATTTACTAGACTTGAAAATGTGCATGCTAGTTTAAAATGATAATTGCCGTATTTACTAGACTTAGATATCATGCCGAATAGAAAAGGTAAGAGATATTGCAGGACTAAACCTAAGGCTAAAATATGGATTGCTCATATTTAGATACTCCGTTGTGGTAGGATAAATGCTTAAAAATCTTTATGCGAAGTGATATAATCTTCTGTGTGAAATGAGAATATTGTTGAGAAATGTTTGGGAAAAATGTGTTTTAAGGATAATGCATCAAGGGTGATGCTTAGTAGGAAAATGTTTTCCTTCTTTCCCCAAAAATCTTCCGACTAGGGGGAGATTTTTTTGTCGGTTGGTGCCATACGGCACCGTTTTGAAAACTGGGCTAAAATATCGTCTCTCCTCTAGTCTAAGAACTGTTCGTCCTATGATCCTACGAACTAAGCCATAACAATACGGCCTCGAACCCCGTTATGGGACGGGCCCCGTCGTTAGCCCTCGTGGTTAGCGCTTGTGGCAAAACACCTTTGGTGCGTATCCTCTCGAGGGTAAAGCGTACCCACTCTGCAGAGTTAAAACTATCTTGATAGCCGTGCTCGCGGTTATGAGCGTGCGAAGGGACTGTTCATATGGTAGTTCTTCATTTTTAAAACCAGTTTTAGAAAAGGGTTTTAAACAAAGGATTTGAGATGAGAAAAGAATTTGAGAAAGTTTTCGTTTGAGTTAGGTGCCACCGGCTACATTCCGGATTGGGGATCGGCCTACCAGAAATTGTCGCGCGGAATGGACCTACCCGTTTTGAGAAAAGAAATGAGAAAAGATTTTGTTCTCGCTATGGCACCGAGGCCAAGTGGCGAGGACCGTTTGAGAAGAGCCCAAAGAAAATGTTAAGATTTATTGTTTCTAAATTGCTTTGCCAAAACTAGGCCAATAAATACATTTTCGCAAAATATCCTAAGCTCTCCTTGTACTTAACCACATCTGCATCATTTTCAACTTGCGAGTACAATTTGTACTTACCCTCGTTTTTACCCTCTCCCTTTTTAAAATTTCAACAGCTGTTCCGTCCGACTACGGTCCGCCGTCCGAGGATGATGACCTGATTATGATGAGGTGGCATTCTCCGATGAAGACTACGAAGAGTAGGGTTGCGTGTTCCTACAGCCCTCGTGCCTGTGAAATAAATAAATTTGTAGATGTTGTAATAGGTTTGTATCGTTGTGTACTCTGTATTGCGGCCTGCGAGCTGTTGCTTGTGTTTGTATTGGACTAAGTTCCCTCTTTGTAATAATCAGAACGTTAGTTTTGTACCATTTCTGTTTAACTGTGTGTACTAGCCATGATCCTTGGGACTAGTATGTCTTTACGTAGGTGGAATCCGATATTGTAAATCGGGTGCCGACATGTTTCATACGAGATGTGCCGTTTTCGAACGGGTGACGTACGGTTAAGTAACATCCACTAAACTCATTCACGTACACTACCTAATCGCACGATAAATAATGAAAATCACCATAAACAGTCATAATAAATAGACTAATATATAGTTAACAACAACCCTAAATTTTAAACTACATTTCCTACTATTTTTTTATTTTTTCTGTTTTATATTATTTAGTTCATGTTAATCATGATTATGCAGCAATTAGACTCGACTAAATATTAGTGGTCGTCGACACTACACTACCAACATTTAAAAAAAAGGCGGGAAAATACCTCGATGTAGGTGCGGAAGATGCAATGGGGTGACGGAGGCAGCGGGACAGTGGCGCTGCGTTGGTGCGGCCGTGTGGCAGGGAGGCGATGGGGCAACCGGGAGGCGCGAGCCGCGGAGAGGCGACGGGCGGGCGGCGGGCGGCAGTCTGGTGCGTCGGTCTGTGTGTGGCGCGCAAGCGCGGCGGCGCGAGGCGTCATGCGGCGAGGCCAGGAGGAGGCGGTGGCGGTGGCGCGGCGGCTCGGCTGCGTGGCGGCGGCAATGACAAGATGGGGAGGCGAGGGCTAGGGACTTGGCAAAAATGCCAAGTCCCGAGCCCTAATGCGATATCTAAACCATCGCAGTCTCGACGGCCCCGTATTAGCGGTCGAGACTATGCCCGTAACAGGCGAATCCAATGAGTCTCATTCGATGGCCATGTGTGGGCCGTCGAGACAGCTTTTGTCCGGGCTTAGTACCGACGGCAATGGGTAAGCCGTTGAGACTGTGACTCCTTGTCTGTCTCGACGGCACAGAGCCCAACCATCGATATTGTCATCGGGGGAGATACTATCGACGGCCAAGTCGAAAGCCGTCGAGACTATCTCTGCCGAGAGCAACTGTTGACTACTGTCGATGTAGCTGCTTTGTCTCGATGTAGCCGTCGAGAGAACTGTCAGTCTCGAGGGCACCCCCCAAGAGCTTAATCGGTCAAACAACTCTATTTCAATTTTAAAAATTTCAAATAAAACATTTGAAATGATCAGACCGCTCCATGCTGTGTCCTACATAAAATTACAAGTATAGAAAAAAATCAAAATTTTTAAAGCTTACCGTGTGGTGACTCCTTTGTAAATGGAAGCTTTTCGAAGAATTTGAGGTCAAAGTTTACTATTTCATGCGTTTCCATGATCAATAAACACGCGTTTAAATTTAACTTATTTTTAGTAATAAGGTTACATTTATGTGCGGCTTAGTACACTAATCAATAACCTCATCCGATAAAAATTTAAACTTTTAACCATTCAAAATTAAATATTGAAATTCAAACATTATTTAAAGGCTACGTCGACGCATATTATTCGATTGTAACATAACAAAAAACATAGCCAAACACATTTCATCAACACGACATTCGCATCATTTAACTAGATATCATAAAAACCTCAAAGAAATTTGAAATGAACTTTAAATCACAAAAAATTTAAAAAACAATAGGAATTAAAATGTTTTCAACAATCGTTGTGTCGACAGCCACCTTTTAGCCGTCGACCTATCTTTCTGGTGATCCCTGTGTCGACGGCTTAACGTTTGGCTGTCGACACAACGTGCACGCCGTCATGCCTTGGACGCTTCCGTGTGGCTACTCCAAGCTCTGTCGACGGCTGAGATGTGGGCCGTCGAAAGTGTCCTATATGTATCGACGGTTAGTAAGTGGCCGTCGACACTAGTGGATGTGTATCGACGGCTGTGTTGTGGCCGTCGAGACGGCAACTGGCAGTCGACTCTCCTGCCGATTCCTGTAGTGGTCCAATACAGTGCACCGGGGGGGGCATGGGCATGGTGTGCACACCCGCGTTGCGCGTTGCTGGCAAGGTGGGAAGAAGTTCTTTGCTCAACCGTATATGTTTCAAACTTTTTTTATACGCTAAATTGTCTACAACAGTGGTTGAGGGTCGCACGGAGTGTTGTCCTAGAGTCAGCTCCGGTGTGTGTGGGCGTCTAGGAGAGCTATGCGCGGGTGTCGGCCTAGAGTTGGCTCCGGGACACGCGAATGTCCGAAAAGAACCCCACACAAAGTGTCCGCCTTGAGTTGGCGCTCATGCTTGGGACAGTCTTGCGGCAAGTTTTGTTACTTGGGGCAGAGGGCTTCCCTGTAACACCAACTTATATGACGTGAGTGATATAATTATTCCCTTACGCCTTTCTCCTGGTTTTGCAATATTTTTAACCCAGCGGCCGATTCAAAATGCGCCGTGTACAAATGAAATGGATGGAGTATCTTATACGAAATTCCGGTTCTCTGAACTGAGCCTGATCTGTGAATCATTTATTAATATACGATGATGTCCTATTTCTTCAAGAGATAATAATACCCTCACAAAAAAAGGAACAATAATAGTATATACGTACTATAAATGAACATTAAGAGAGATTGGATCGACTATTGCCATGAAAACGATACGTTTGAATGTGTGGTGTGTGTATTGAATCAATGGAAAGTTCATGGTCTACAACCTACATATGGAAACTTATGGCATTGCTTAAATATTTTCTGTACCACCGGCTTCAATTCTCTAGTGATGTGTCCTCTAACAAGTTGGAACCAATGATAAGTTGCACTCTAGTTTACTTTCTGCTTCTAGTCAAGATGTACATTTTAGACTTTTGTTTATTAATCGCCTGGATGCAATTCAATCCATTCAATTAATAACTGTAAAAGCATTGTCGGCATAAAGAAAAAAATGTACTTATCTAAAAGAATGATGGCTACTATTTCAATATCTCCACACATCCTGCTCGGTAGGATCTAGAAAAAATCCAACAGCTGCATAAAGTATTATTTTCAACCCATCTTTTATCCTTAACAATTCATGAACCTAGTAAACTAGTACATATATATGTTTAGAAGAAGTAAATTAGTACTAGTACCGATAGTAATGTGATGGTGACTAAATCCATTGACAAATTCTGAAGAAATAAAAAACTCAGTAACCAAATATATGGCCTTCACTGCACATTTAACTATTCTTAATCGACATCCGCTCAATCGTACGCCACAATGACCACAGAGGTTAAGTGGCACATATCCATCGAGCAGTACAATAATTTTGTTTCACAAGCTGATCGTTGGCGCGAGTACAACAATCATCGTCAGTATCACTTGATCACTAGTATTTCTGTACCAACATTTCTCATGGGTCCGTCCATCCATCAACCTCTGCACCAGCACTTTCCAGTTTCCACTAGAGACGCCACGGCGATCGACTGGCTGCTTGCAGAGGCTTAATCCAGCGACGACGCATCGATCATCGCGAGGGAACGAAACGATTACTATGAATCGAAGCGAGCTGAAGCGACGGGGATCGGAGCGAGCGTGAAAGATGGGCGAGCGGGCGCGCGCTTTGCAGCGGACGCTGACGAACTGTCGGAAAGATTCGCCGTCGCCGTCGCCGTCTGCGCGCTCTCCCCCGTCACCGAGAGATGGTACGTTGACGCGCGCCGGGGGGGTGTGCATGCGTTGTCGCTCGCCTCGCCGCCTCGCCGTCCCGTCGTACCACACACGATCCGCAACTTTGCGACTTCGCAGCGTCTCGCTAAACTAGCTCGGCGACCAGTACAACCCATCTGTCACGCAGCCATCTCTCTCTCGCGCACACACTGAAACACACCCAAATCTCTCTTTCTCACTCTCCCCCTTCAGGTTGCTGCGCTTCATCCGCTCCGCACTAGTCGTCTACGTACGTCAGTCTCGACGACGAGTTTCGTGGGTTTCGTCCATGGCAGATTGGCAGTAGAGAGAATGTATAGAGAGAGAGAGAGAGAGAGAGAGCATTGCGGCGGAAGATTCCGGCCGACGTACGACCGGTGAATGTGATCGGTTGCGAGGTCTGAACATGTGATGGTTTGGTTATACCGGGTAATCAGCCATTAGCCTTTAAACTCGGTGACCGATGCAGCGCGATCCTGCCCGATTGACAGGTGAAAAACATCGTCAGATCACGTTCTTTTCAGAGGGGGAAAAGGCTGGCAGCGTCTTCCATGAATCCATTACGCAATGCGCCAGTATATTCTGTGCCGACAGCACCTGCTAAACATCACCCGACAAAAATTAAACCTCAAACACGCCTAATCCCGACAGCTAGCTACCGGGTAATTAACACCACAAAAGCATCCTGGTAAAACAACACAACAGTACAAAACACTAGTGTTGCACTCATATGATTAACCGAAGGTTTATTTTTTACATTGACATCCTCCTGGATTTTCAACCTCGGCATGATCGATTTTACACTGCAAGGTCTGCAGCATGACGATTGCTAAAACGTCGAAGAATTTTGACGAATAGGCCGTGTTGCGCTTTAGCTTTCAGCAGGTCGTACAGGTGCTAGTAGTTAATTAGTAGCCGTATGCTAGCAGTAGTAGTAGTTTTTTTCTGTTGAGATTAGGTAAGGGCTTTGGACTCGGCCGCTCATAATTAACTAGCACAAAGGGGGGCCTTTCGTTGTTTAGGGAATTTGGTGAGATTTGTGTCCCACCCGTTCTAGTTAGTTGGATTGGATGCGTTCGTGACATACTGACATGACATCCTGCTTCTGTCAGCCCAGCGTAAGTTGGTGTCACGGCGTTCAGAGAGCTGGAGACTGGAGAGTGCCATCACCAGGCTACTGATCACTGAGACGAAGGCTGTATTTCTTTCGGCGGTTAGATTATAATCTGAAAAGCTTGTGGTGTTTTATAGAAGATTTAAAGGGCCAAAAAAATTATGAAAAAATTATTTTTGAGATCTTTGAGACAAATTGTGCAAAGTTTCGAAAAAATAACTATAAAATATTTCAAAATATAACCGGTACAAAAATGACAAATTTTAAGCTGCAGCTTATAATCTGATTATAAGCTGAAAGAAACACAGCCGAAAGGTGCATTGTTTCTGTTGGGAACTGATTAAGGAGAGGTGAGGTGATTTTCTTTGAGGACCGTTCACCGTACAATTGTGTCAAAATAAAATAAGTGTTAGCTATTTTTTATAGAATTATATTATAACTATATTAAAGTTATACATTATTAACAAGTGCAATTTTAGTATTATCAGTGTGAAATTGTAGATTGATTGAAAGAAATATGATGATTTAAAACATAGGAAGATAAAAAGTATGCGAGCACATGTATTTAGCAATTCTATATAGTAACAAAACATAAAAGTAGAACATTGACAAATAAAATAGATAATTTATAAATAGTAAATTTATACTAAAATTGTGTCTTAATAGACAGTGCAATTTTAGTATTATTAGAGTGCAACTTTAAAATGGTTTATAGTTTTAAAAAAATCAGGCATCTCCAAATTAGCAAATTTGTTTTCTTTTGTCAAGAGAGCAATCCACTGCGGATGGGCCGGATTGGAGGGCCCAGATTTCTGAGGCCGTACGCTCTATGTACACTGAACAGCCCAGGCCTGTATTACCGTAGCCGAATGTATGGCCCATATTGGTATCTATACTCATACATGCACTGGGTTTCTATTTTTCTTTTCCCTAATCTGCTCACTCGCCGGTTTTGAGCATTGGTACACTAGTAAGCAACTAAACATAGGAGTCAAAGAAGAACGTTACTGGTATATACATTAAGGTAAATGAGTAGGTGCGTACTGACACTGTAGTAGTACTTGAACGACTGACCAAAGTGTGGTGATGCTAGACTGCAAGTAGCCTAAGCCTAGTTCTTTTTAGCTTAAATTAAATTAAAATCCTTCTTTTCCAACCTTGTAATTGAACCCTTACAACGCCTTCTGCACATCGCCACCGAAGAGGGCGTGCTCTCTCCGCTTCGAGGCATCCCGGCCAACCTGCGTATCTCGCTTTATGCCAATGATGCTATAATCTTTGTGGCGCCGATAAAGGAAGAGATCTCGGCGCTGGCCCATATCCTACAGAGATTCGGCGCAATCTCTGGCCTCCGAACCAATTTCGAAAAAAGTCAGGTCGTACCCATCAAGTGCGAGGGGCTTGACCTCGACGACATTCTCGCCGACCTGCCCGCACGACGAGCATCCTTCCCCATCACGTACCTCGGCCTCCCACTCGCCATCAAAGAAGTTAAAGCACGTCCACTTCCAACCTTTAATCGACAAGATTGTTGGTCACCTGGCCGGTTAGCGAGGACAAATGATGTCAAAAGGGGTAGAGTCACCCTGTTCAAGTCGGTTCTCTCAGCCCTACCGTCCTACACCCTTTCAGTGAGCTCCCCGCCTACCTCGGTCCTTCAGAAGATCGACAAACTGCGCCACGTCTGGCTTTGGCATGAAAATGACAATGTTGCAGCGGGAGGGTGTCGTGTCAATTGGAAACTTGTCTGCTCCCTGGTTGCTCTTGGGGGGCTCGGGGGGCTCGATCTGAAGATTTTCGCCAGTGCCCTCCAATTGCGCTGGCTTTGGCTGGCCAAATCCGGCTCCCCCAAATAGTGCCTTGTCTCGTTGGACAGGGTGGACCCTATTGATGCAGCATTTTTCAGAGAGGGCTCTGAGCTGGCTCTTGGGAATGGTGTCACGTTCCTCTTCTGGACCGACGCTTGGCTCCTTGAGCAATCTCCAAAGGAAGTGGCCCCTGAACTTTTTGCGGCCTCCGCACGAAAAAAACCGCACAGTCGTCTAGGCCTTGCGTAATAACAACTGGCTGTTGGATTTACGACGAAATTTCGCCTCCAACCTCGCCGTGGAGCTGGTTTCACTTTGGCAAAAGATCAGTCGTGCTACGTTCCGTCCGAACCACCTGGACCAAGCCATTTGGCGTTTCTCCACAGATGGGAACTTCTCTGTCCGCTCAGCGTACCGCATGCAATTCGTTAGAAGGACATATCCGAAGGCACTTGCGCTAATTTGGAAGCAATAGGCGCCCTCCAAGTGCAAGTTCTTTGCTTGGACGTTGTTCCTAAGGAGGATTATGACTGCTGATGTCCTCCTGCGTAGGGGTCTACCGAATAACTACTTCTGTGTCCTTTGCCTCCGATGCCTGGAGAACCCAGAACACTTCTTCCTCGAGTGCCCCTTCTCCTCTCACATCTGGAACCTCCTGGCTTTCAAGTTCAACGCCCCATGCCTTCTCCGCTGTACATGGACACACTCTGATGATCTCAGTGCTTGGTGGGCCGAGGACATCCTGCAACCCAACCTTGCCCCCGGGTCTAGGATCTATCGTGCTAGCAACCTTATGGCATCTCTGGCAACAAAGGAATAATCGTATTTTCAACTCGAAGGAGCTATCGCCGACGACATTCTTCCATTTGCTCATGGAGGTCCTGCGCCTTTGGGGGGGGCGGTAGGTGCCCGTTTTGTAATAAATTAATTGCACTTGTATCGCACGTTCGGGGGAAATGCGTCTAAACCTCCCCCTAAATTTTGGCCGTGTAACTTTCTTACTGAATTAATACAAGGCAGTTCTCCTGCCTGTTCCTAAAAAATTTGGCTTGTCATTTTTATACAAGTCAGATGATGTAGTGCTTTTAGTTAATTCTTTTATGGCTTTATATATTTTTATACAAGTTAGACGATGTTTTTAAAATATTTTTTTCGTAATTTTCTTACTTTTTAAGGATTCCTTTGAGTTATAATTTTTTCAGATTTAAAATTTTCAGCTAAAAAGAACGAATCGCTAACGCCATCTCCCATCGGTGATCATTCCATCCATTCGGCCGCCGGCGACCAATACATTGTTGGCCGGGCCGCCCGCATGGCGCACCCTCACGGCCTGCCTTATATGCAGGCCCAACGTACAGCAGCGGGCTTTAGGTCCTTTGGGGCACATCTCCCCTTTCCCAAAAAAAAAGTTAGTTCAATGAGGGGGTGCACCCTCACCCTTATAAACCATGCTGAACTAATGCCTTTTCTCTGTATTCATCACACTCTGTTCTCCTTACAAACACTTAAGTTACATGGCTAAACAGCCTCGCCCACGTACATGCATATGCAACAACCTACCCAGGTCTCGTGCACACGCATGCACGATTCTCACCCATGGACATGCATATGCAACAACCTACCCGAGTCTCATGCACACGCATGCACGATCCTCACCCACATGCATGCATATGCAACAACCTCCCGGATCTCGTGCGCATGCACGCACAATCCACCACGGTAGAGGCCACACCTCAACGCACGATCCACCATAGTAGAGGCCACACCTCAACGTGCGAATGCATGTAGCTAGCTACTTTGCCGTAATAGGAAACTAATTAACTATGATGCATGCAACACACGGCGCACCCACCGAGCACCTCTAGGTAGGGGTGGGCATTCGGTTATTTCGGTTTTTAAAAATTTCGGTTAGTACAAAATGGAAACCGAAATCTTCTCTAAAATATTACTCCCTCCGTTCCAAATTATAGGTCGTTTGACTTTTTTAACACGTACTTTGACCACTCGTCTTATTTAAAAAATTAGTGAAAATATGAAAAAAAAACTCAAGTCATTATTAAAATACCTTGCATGATAGGCTAAATCATAACAAAAATAAATTATAATTATAAATTTTTTTTAATAAGACGAGTGGTCAAAGTACGTGTCAAAAAAGTCAAACAACCTATAATTTGGAACGGAGGGAGTACTAACCGAACCATATTAACCGAAATATTTCGGTTCGGTTAATTCGGTTTTCGGTTTATAACCGAATTGTTCACTTCATGGCAATTGAGAGTGAGCACAACAATAAGTCTAACTGCAATAAACTAAATTATTACCCAATCAGCTCACGCTCACGTTCTCAGAGGTCAACTCACAACAAATCAATCAAGCAAGAGTGAAAGAACATATCGAACAAGCAAAGAGTAGATCGAAGTACATACGTTGCACAAACACTTGGATCCATTGCCTCCAGCTTCGGTTTAATTGGTTATTTCGGTTTATAGGAAGTGAAAACCGAACCGAACCATATTAACCGAACAGTTCTGAAAAAATAACCGAACACTAACCGAAAAACCGAAATAACCGATAATTTCGGTTAGTTCGGTTCGGTTCGGTTTTTCGGTTATCGGTTTTTTTTTGCCCACCCCTACCTCTAGGACAACGCCACATATGCAGGCCCAACGTATAGCAGCGGGCTTTATGTCTTTTAGGCCACAGGGCCACCTAGGCTCTTATACCACTTGTTGCCGGGCTACCCACATGGTGCACCTGTCGAGCACTCCCGCATATGCAGGCCTAACGTATAGCAGCGGGCTTTACATCTTTTGGGCCACAGAGCCACCTAGGCTCTGATCTCACTTGTTGCCCGGGCCACCCACATGGTGCACCCGCCTAGCACTCGCAGACCGTTGGCCTGCCGCATATGCAGGCCCAACGTACGTAGTGGGCTTTAGGTTTTTTGGGCCACAACTCACCCCAAAAAGCTAGCCAAATGTAAAGATACACCCTCACCTTCATAAACTATGCTGAGACCCTTTCAACTTTCAACGTGGGACTATTTCAACAAACATTTGGGGCCGCTGGTGCGCGTGATCCGATGCTGCTCTGCACGCACCCCGGGAGCATCTTTATGAGCTCGCGACTTGTGACCCCGGCCACTGACAGCATCTGTCCATGACCATACCATATATACATATCTCCCAAGGCTGACCCAATGGCCAAAGCACAAACTAGCCACACAAGCACGGTGTAGTATAATACAGTAGTACTCCATTAGTATAATACTGAATTCAGAGGAAGTCGTGGCCATCAGTACGACCGGTTCCTTTCTCCTGGCTCTCGAATCTCGATCTGGTGTCTTGCCTGCATCGCAAGGATCGGATCGCAGCTTGTTTCAGGTTCAACGACACGCATGCTCGCACAATGCAACTATGCAAGCGTCGGCTAGTTCTTGGCCACCGCGGCAGATATAATAGAATAGCCTTGAAACGTCCAAGAAATACTAGTCCTACGTGCAGCTCTTTCTAGGGCATTTGCTTCAGGAAATGAAAGGCCAGAAGTCGCTCCACGCAAAAGCCCGCCAGTATACTCAAAGCACCAGGCCACCAAGGTGTTGTTGGCAGTACCAGAAAGCAAAGCGAGGCATGTGAGCCAACGCGTGAAATATAGAGAAGCATAAAAACAGGGGAAAAAAATTAATAAATAACCTCCTGTCTAAAATTTCCATTTGATACCTTCCGGCGAGTTGCATATATGCACGGCCCCATACAAAGCTGATGAGCATTAACGTACAGACACTTATACATCACCGTGTAGATACCTTTCCTGGCTCGTAGCCAAGCCCGTAGCTTCTCTGCTTTGCCAAGGCTGAAAGCCTTCACGGCCAAGTTCAGAGTACAGGGTTCAGAGTTCCGAATGCAGAGGCAGCTGAGCAGCTCGGCGATGCCCAGGTTCCCGGCGGAGGAGGAGGACGACGACGAAGTCGACGTGGAGGCGAAGCCGGAGAAGGCGCCGGCTGCTAGGACGTCGCCGGCAAAGGAGCGCTCCGTGCACCTCATACCGCTAGTCACCGTCCTGTGCTTCCTCCTGCTCTTCCTCCGCTCCCACGACCCCTCCCCTGCCGGTACGTATGCAGCTACTGCCGTTTCGCCTCTGATACACAATCGTACGTTGGCGTATGGATCAACTTGGTATGTGTAGCATGACCGTGTGTTTGGCGTCTGAATCTTCAGGTTTTAGCTTTGCAATCTGCATGACTGGGTTCAGGCTCATGTGCGGATCAGTGGATGATGATATGCACTCTCGTGTGTTCTGTTCTGCAGATATGTCGAGCTTTGGGGAGAAGATTGGGAGCCGGAGGCTGAGGTTGTTCTAATGTAATCTTGAAAAGATCAACTGAAGAACTGATGTACCAAAGATGTGAACTGCCTCACTTTTATTTCTCCCGGTTCCCGATGCGTATTTTGACCTCAAATATGAGGCATATAGTATTGTGTTATGGACATTTCGCGGCCGTAAATAACATACAAGGCACATTGTTCATATAACATTAGAAGTCCAGAGCACCCGTTTGGTGCTATTTATTTCCCCTTGGTGATGCCCTGGATATTTTTTCCAAGAGGCCTGAGGAGATTTGGATGAATTTATGCAATTCGACAATATTTCTTCAAGTTCTGTACAAAGCAACTATTTTATAATAACATGAAGACAACTGGGAGGAATAAGCACCATTTCACCATTTGTGAGCGATAAGTGTAATCAAAGTGCCCAAACTGACATACTCAATTCTTATGCAGCAGGCCGTTGGTCCAGCTTCCCTACCATGTATTTTCAGGCACTGTTTTTGAAAAGGCAGGAGGGCTGCCATGTATTCAAAAGCAGGAGAAAGTTACAGTATGGGGGGAGATGGAGGCCCCTCCCCCACGGGCCTAGAGGAGGTTAGCTAATTACAAAAGGTGCACCCGCAGCCTCCCAGAGGCGCAGGTCGTCTAGAAAGTGATTGAAAAAAATGTGCTGAGGCCTTTCGGTATTCCGGAAAATCCGGTTATTGCGCTCCAACCACATGCTCCAGAGTAAAGCGCAGGCGGCAGAGAGTGCACTTCGGGCAGGCGGGCCGTCCTGAAGGATGTCGGTGGACCACCAACTGAGTACGCAATCGTCACGAAGCCACCCAGAAGGGTTTATCCGCTGGGAGTTGAGCAACCGCCAACTCGACCAGGATCGCCGCGAAGGTGCATCAGAGGAAGAGATGCTCCGGAGTTTCTAGATTCCTGCTGTAAAGGGGACAGAAGTAATTGTTGGGAAGCTGGCAACGGAGCAGTGCATCGGCGGTGAAGACGCGGCGGTGCAGCAAAGTCTAGAGGAAGAACTTGCATCTGGAAGGGGCCCACAGTTTCAAAGAGTGATGCAGGGCCGGCCTTGGGACCCGGCCAGCAAATTGGAGCAAGTAGGCTGACCGAACTGTGAATCTGTGGTTTGGGGTGAAGCGCCATGGGAAAAGGTCAGACGCTTCTGGGTTGAGCTGCAAGGAAGCCATCCGCGAAAGGAGCAAAAAGAGCTCTGGTAGCAACTGGGGCGTGAAGTGTTGGTGAAGATCCGCTAGCCAGGTAAAGTTTGAAGTTGCATCGAGCACTGATCTGTTTTTTCTGGAGGAGGCCTTGTGGAGGCCATACTCAGGCACTGTCCTTATCCTCACTTGTAGCTATACTCACTAGTCACCATATATACTGCTCATGTTCCGGAATCCAATCTCGTAGACAACTCAGAACCTAACGCGAAAGGTTGAAAGTTATAATAAGCAAGAGAAAAGTAATGACCATGTACTGAAAGTATTAGCATTTCGGCAGCACACTACGAGACAACCAGGTTTCAGGAAATGAACAGCTGGAAGGAAGTAAATAGCCCGCTGGCAATAGTGAGGCTCATAGCGAAGCGAAATATTCCATCCTGTCTCCGCGATCATGGGTAGAACACATGAATACACAAAACAAGTCCGCATCAGAAGAGCAGGATTGTGAAGCAGGTTAAGACATAATAATTATCCATCTGTTCCACGAAATCAGCACCAATTGTCTATGTTTAGATGGTCCAGCGGTGCAGCGTGTGTATACACATTCGATGATAAATAACATATCCTAAACGGTGAAACTTTAAGGTACATCAGAGAAAGCAAAGATCACGCACAAACACTATGTTCATGCTGCAACGGCGTGATAGCAAGATTTGATTATTAAAGATAGTTGCTACAAAATGCAAATTCTTTAGGTCCCAATAAAGCTGAACCTTCAAAGAGGTTTAATTTAGAAGATGGCAACCACAACACTAAAGTCCGAAACTCTGAATTCAACAACAATCTCATGTCTATTTACACTCATGTATCAAGCATATCATCATAGTATCAATCCTTGTGCAGGTTCAGGCTTTTTAGGAGCCGCAGGTGGAGACACCTGACCAATGTCCTCGTCCGTAACAGGGACAGTAGCAGCTGTAGATATGGGAATATTTCCAGGGATTTCAGAGACATGTATATCTGAGAATCCCTCATCCAAACCCTTGTATGGTGCAGGGCCTTCTGATATGTTAGCTCGTGCGCATTCACCTTCCATGGTCTCGCGCTCCTGCTCAGCCACTATGTTTTCCTTTGCCTTTGCACCAACATCATTTGCGGCATTGGCAACCTTATTGAAGGCACCAGTAACCCATGCAGCTCCAGTAAGGACATACCTATTCTTCATGATGGCAGATCCTGCAGTGGAGACACTCTGTTCAGCAGCTGCAATTGCGGACCTTGTCTTCTCAGAAACTTGGTATTTCTGATCCATTTCCTTCACTTTATCATTTACAGCTGAAGTACCAACACTAATCTTCTCACTTAAACCAATTCTCTTGTCAAAGGAAGATACTCTAGCAGTTGCAGTTGATGTGAGCTGATGCTTCTCGTCCAAAGCTTTTGCTCTGTCCAGTGCATCCCTGCCGAGAATGAAACCCTTTGCCAGCATGGTCCCAACAATATCTTCTGCCTTTTGAAGAGCAGAAGGCTTTGCATCCTTGGTCTGTGGATGCAAAACAATGGTACAAGTTCAATTACTGCCCAAATGACCCAAATTACAGTCATGAAAATATTAGTTTATTACACAGGTCTGATCATACCTCTAGCGCAGCTAAAACAGAAGCTGGTAGCTCGTACTCGGTGGCTGGAGTGACAGTGACAGCCATATCAACTATTGTGGCACCCTAGGAAAACAATCATAGGTGTATGTAATTATGTTATATTAAAATTTTCGTCATAGGTTCATTTCTAGAAAGTGAACGATGATTAACAGTGGAAAATGACAAAACTCTGACCAACTATATATGTGCAAATGAGATTTCATTTCTATCCAGAGAAACTGAGTTGATATTGAAATGTTAGATGGAAAATTGAACTGTGTAACATTCAACATTCACATGAACTTGGATAACATATTTCGATGTATTTAAACAATTTATGGAAGTAAGGAAGAGCATTCTGAACCATTTTTTCATCTATTGCTGGGAGTTGAGGGTATGAAGGCAATAATTTAAGGGACATCATTTTTTTGGACGGGGGTAAAGGACATGGTGTCATATCAATGATATTGGATGTCAGATAGAAGAGGTACCGTAAGAAGCATGGCAGTCTCAGCCCCTTGATTGTCTTTAAAAGTAATGTAGGCAGCTTGAGAAAGCTCATCACCACTGCAAAACATTTTAAAAGTTAATGCAATTCGTAGTGCAAGGTAGAAAACAAGCACAATGAAGATGGTAATAACCTTTGCATTTCAACATGCACAATATCACCAGAAAAGGAAAAGAATTCTTTTATATCTCTCAGCGATGCTTTCAGTGACACATTGCTCACCTTGACTGAGCTAAGCGTGCTTGCCTTCAAACAAAAAGTGGTATAAAAAGAACATATGATTAAATTATCAGATGGATATTTACCTGTTCTAGTCAATATAAGAATAACCTATATATGCAATACAAATATATGCAATATCTACGAATGGGAAAAAAAGGAGAAACATGGTTCCCCATGTTGACTTATACACGTGTACACTTCAATATACTGACATATGAAGCGTAAATATGGATGATGTAGGGATGTAAGGCACTCGCTGAACCACACCGTAGTTGGATACATCTTCTTACCTTATTTATAGTTTTTCCAAAGAGTTGCAAAGTGTTGCACAATATTCAATGGCTACAGTTGTTGAACCAACGTAATCATCGTCAAGCAGTTCCAGCTTACACAATGCACATTAACATCTCCACAGTTCCATTGCACGACAGCCTAAGGACTTTCATTCCGATCTGAGACGATTCTAAACAGGGTGTATACAAAAAAATTTTGGATCATTGACCACAATTCCACAAATAGATGTACCTGCCTTATCCATCATGCTCACCTCCTGAACACTGTGGATAATATCTAGTCATTCCATGCGCTAAACAGGTTCACTTCCTTACAAATGGTTTACATCTTTAAAGTGTGCTAGCAGGTTACTTTTAAACATAGCAACAAAAATCTAATTTATTTGTAGAATCAGTATGTACTGAGTATGTAACATCGAATCCTTTTTGTCGTGACATGCATTTGCATATACCCAGCTACACTAACTAGTCAGTGTGGATAGCATGTCAATTAAATAAAAATGTTACATTGTATACAAACATAATTGGCGGTCTCTTTGCCAACTTCACTTGAAAACTTACGCCCATTATATGAAATATTGCGGATACACAATGCTTGCTAGTTTGTTACATTCTTGGGGTGTTACTTCCAATGGGAAGTAATGAAATGGTAAAAAAAAAAGTTTCTTTTTTTCCTCGATTCTTCAGCATAAACAAATTGGCATAAACAGAGAATAAGCGCAAGGTATCAACTTAATATAGATCAATCTCTTAAGATACTAATATGAATCAGCTGGTAAACAAATAACTAAGTGAATGGACTCAAAGAACACTTCTTGCCAGGATTTGAGCACCTTGACAAGAGTCTACGATGACTGGACAGCAGATTAGCTCCCATGGCAATTCCACATTCATCTAAGATACAATGTCTTCTGAAATGGCATGAAACTTTACTAGAAATACTTAATTGGTAACAGAAGGCCGTGAGCAGCCATAATGTAACCGTTACACAATCCATTTTCTACCAAATACCGATCTAGTTGTCCCAAAAACCTCCCCATCTCTTTTCCAGAACAGCTTCGCAAAGCAATAGTAGTTCTTCAGCAAAATCGTAGGCGCATGCCCAAAGCATGAGCAAAATCGTAGGCGCACGCCCAAAGCATAAACCCCCAAGTACCTAGCTCCGAAGCCAAATCGAGAGAGAGAAGCCGGGGAATGCTTTGATCGAAAATGGCGCAGCATACGGCTCCAAAAGAGATGCTCGCAAGCAATTCACAGTTGAGAAAAACGGGAAACCAAGCGCTCACCGCCATCAGGCCGCGATTCGATTCGATGCGGAGATCTCTGAAGTCTGAACCCTAACCGCTAACTTTGAACTCGGAAACGGGAAGAAAAAATATCAGAGAAATGGGCCCGACAGCATGGTGAAGCTACAACATGCTCCCGTGCCACCGCCGCGCCAGCTTCCGCGCCGCGGCTGTTGCGCCTGCTCCCGCGTCGTCGTCGCGCCTGGGCGCCTGCTCCCGCACCGCTGCCGCGCCTGGCCCCGCGCTGCCGCCGCCAGTGAAGTGCAGTGAGCGGGAGTGGGGTGGAAATGAGGGGATTAGGGTAAATGGAGATGAGGGGACTAGGGGTGGAGCGATAAGTTGAGTTGGGCTGTGTTGGGCCGGTGAAGTGGATGGGCTAGGCCCACTAAATATTTTATTTTCAGGTTTTGACCAGGTCCCGGTGGGAGGAAATTCCACGTATATGTCCCCACGATACTCGGCAGGGGACCATTTTCAGTCCGCGGGGGATCAATTCTTCCCATACTCATTCTCCTAATAGAGGAATTCCCCACCAGGGATCGGAGAACGAGGCCCCATTACCATCCCTAGATGCGTAGCTGTGGCTTCCACGAGCTAACAAAGGGCAGAGCTGTAGTAACGCTTCTTCTTCTTCTTGGGAGGCACAACCACAGTGTTGAGAGCGTTACCAGGGCAGCCACTTGCCGCTTCATGACCTGTAAAAATACAAATCAGCGACAACTTATAGAGATTGTGAGGTGCTAACAAAGACACGATTATATTTTGCTGAATAACAACCTAGGATTTTGTTAGGTTGAATTCTTTAATTTTCCACGATTTCCTTTGTCTAAACCTTAGAATCACCAAGTAATTGTAGGGTGCTTGTGAAGGAGAGCATCTATTAAATGTACAAGCGGGGGTTGAGGTGCTTCGTTGCAGCCACGTGGCGGTCCTCCCCGCCCACCCTCGTGACGGCCGTCCGATCGCACGAGCCTGGTAGATCCGATCGTCCGTTCCGTTTTTACGTATAAAACGTTTTTTGTGCCACATCTGTCAGGCATGCGGGTGATTTGGCCGATTGGTTTGCTCAGGCCGTTCATTGCCTAGCCCGCCCGGGTTCGAATCCCGCAACCCCTTTTTTCCTCCGCTTTTTTCCCCTGCTGCGTCTTCCCGCGTGCCTGTTGTGGCCGCTGTCGCATCTTTCCACGCGCCCGTGGCGAGCCCACGCGCTCGTGGGCTTTTCCCGGCCTCGGGCGTGCGTCCACGTCTAGTTGATCTTGAAAGCAGGCATTGATCTCTAGCTGCTCTAGAGGCCAGCTCTTCAGCTTGTGGAGTAGGAGTACATCTGTACTTAGGAAGGAGCACCACAACCAAAGATTAATTGGTGGTAGTTTTGGGAATAGTAGCAAGGTCTGGCATTCTGGTATCGGCTGTGTTTTTTTCGGCGGTTAGATTATAATATGAAAAGGTTGTGGTGTTTTATAGAAGATTTAAAGGGCCAAAAAAATTATGAATTTTTTTTTTGAGATCTTTGAGACAAATTGTGTAAAGTTTCGAAAAAATAACTATAAAATATTTTAAAATATAACCATTACAAAAATGACAAATTTTAAGCTGCAGCTTATAATCTGATTATAAGCTGAAAGAAACAGAGCCATCATATGCATTCCTTTGATGCAAACCATTCGCATTTCCCAACAGGAGGAAGGTGTCGACGGTAGACCTTTTAACTTCCTTGAGTTATTTCTCGCCGGAAGCTGCATGCATGCACGAATCGAAGGAAATGAGAGCTCAGGACATATTCAATGGTATAGCTAGTCGTCTCTCTTCTCTCCTTCGTATAAGCAAAAGGATAAGATGAAAGTATTTACACCGGAGATGCTCATAGTTTGAAGGTATCTACAATTAATTTTCTTCACAGGCCACCAGCCGGCAACCGGCCTGGTCTCAAAACGAAACGAGAGGCTCTCGGTACACGTACGGTGGCCTCGCCCCGGACTTGTACATGACCACGCACACATCTAATTCAACCAACTCGATCATGTACGAAGCCCAGAAACAATTGCCCCGTCAAGCCCACAAGATTGACACCCTACCGGCCCGTAGAAACCGCTCGCCTCACGTCCCGCGCTGCGTGCGCGGCCGCCGAAAGCGCGCGCGCCATCAGCTCTCCATGGCGCAGCCGCACCGTGGGCGCGCGTGCGCCACGCAACGCCGCGCTTCGCCGTGCCCGTGCGGCGTCATAGACGTGACAAGAATCCGTTCGAGTTGCGCACTTGCGCGGCACTGGTTCGGCGCGTCCCAAAGAGTTTCACATTTCCCTACCCCGCGCGGTCCGACCGATGCATGCATCCCCCCTGCTTATTCCCTGGGAATGAAACATGCACGCTGGGCCTGGGCCTTTGGAGCCTGAGCTCTGAACCCTTTGGTCGGCACATTCTCGGAACGGGCAGCAAAACATGGAAGGCAAGTGCGTCCTAGCTCTGCAATGCATTGAATGTTTTGCGTCCCCATATTAGTCACCAATTTCATGATCGATGCACTGGCACTGGCACGGTTGCTTATTCCTTACCTACCGTCCTACCCCCTCAACCCGGCCACGCAGCCTCCGCCGGTCACCCTAGCTCCTGCGAGCCACCGTGCCACCCATGGTCCATGGGTGCTTGGCTTTGTACGTACGGCTCCGAGGGTCCGAGCTGACGGCATGGTCCACAGGGGTCGCACATGGGAGGGCCGGTTGGCTTCGGCCATGCGTCTGGGCGTGCGAGAGAGAGAGGTGAGAAAGGAGAAAGATTTTAATTATTTTTTGGATTGATTTTTTTTTTGAAGGGAAAGGCAGGAGAGCTGCCGTCCATTCATTGATAGAAGAAACGGTCATGACGCACCAAAGCTTCTGAAATTATAACGCAGTTAAAGATCGTTGCACACCCTACCAAACGGCAGCAAGCTTTACACGCCAAGAAGGTCAAGACCTTGCGCGACACACAACTAGAAGAAAAGGGAAGGAAACAACACCACCACGCCGCATCACTACCAACGCACACAACGACGGACGACTCGAATTAGCGACCTAGTAGACAACCAAGAAGTGCAAAGAAGTGATTAACACGATGCCTCCAACAAGGTAACGACGGTAAGACCCGCCATTGCGTCACGATCACCGTGGTTTTCACCAAATGAGGGAAGGGTCAAAGATGATGCCTCCAACGAGGGAACGTCACCAAAGGTGACGCCACCATCCGCTTAGGAATGGACGGGCTTTAAATCCAAAGCTCCTCCTCACCAATGCACAAAGCGGCCGCCACGAAGACCACCAACCGAAGTCGCAGATCAAGCCTCGGGACCAAGAGCACACACGGCACCGCCACTTAACGCGAAGACGCCGCCACACCAACAAGCACCCGTAGCGTAAGGAGGTCTAAGACGACGAGGGCGGAACCAAGCCAAGCAACGAAGAACCGCAGACACTCCCGGAGAGGATGTCAGCCATAGTCGAAGAGCGGGGGCAACGAGGGCACCACGAAGCCGAAGAAGTAGGCCACCCGATCCCGCCACCCGTCGAGGAAGACGCCGCCACCACCATCTAGCACCTCGCAGAGAGGGGAGGAAAAGACAACGAAAGCGGGACCTCGCCAGGCGGAGGGAGAAACGAGCCCCAAGGCCTAGCAAGGAAGAGGCCGCCACCGCGAACGTGCGCCTCACAGGGAGGGGAGGGCAGAACGACGGTAGACGGGACCTCGTCAGAGAAAAGGGGCACGGTGGGTACGCCACTGCCGAAGGCATAGTGGACCACGTCGCAACCTCGGAACTGACTTCCAGCAAAGCGGCGGCTACGAAGACGCCGGGGCACGCCCCTGGAGCTCACAAGCTCCGACCACGCCGACGGCAGGGACGATGCCAGATCCGGGCCTCCTGCCGACAGATCTAGCTAGCACCGCCGACGTGGACCTCCTCGAGCGGCCTACCGACAAGGCGGGCACGAGGGGAGGGGTAGGAAGGAGAGGTAGACGAACGGGAGGGGTAAACGGGCAGCGGCCCGTCGGCCGCGGCGAGCAAGAGAGTCTGGCTGAGAAGGATCGGCACCACCGGTGTAGAGGGAGGTCGGGGGCACCCTCCACAGGCCGGAACTACGACTTGTCGGGGCCGGGTCAGCGTCGCCGGCGAAGAGGAAGGACGAGGAGGCCATCCGGTGGCCACCACCGAGGAAAGGGAGGGGACGCGCCCGATCTGGGGAGAGAGGGCCGCCGCCGCGGGTGGGAGGTCGGGAGAACCTCTGTAAGCCAGGATCTAGAGAGGGGAACCACCAGCAGCCGGCCGGGTTCCGCGAACCACCGCCACCGGCCGTGAACTGCAGCCAATGAGGGAGGAGGAGGAGGAAGGGAAAGGAAAACCGGGAGAGGGGGCCGCCATCCCGCGGGCCAGCCAGCACGAGGGATTGGGTGCCGCCGCCGCCGCCGTCTTGCATCATCAGCGCCACAGCGGCAGCGGCCGCCCGCCGCAAGGCCGCCGCCGCCCGCCCGCCGTCATTCGCCGCGTGCGCCGCCTCGGCCAGTCGCGCGCGCCGCTGGCCGCCCAAAGCCAGCCGCCGGATCCGCCACCTAGCCGCCGGATCCGGTCTCGCCACGCCGTTTCGGGCGAGGTCGGCGGGAGGAGGAAGGCGGCCCCGCCGTGGACGCCGCCAGCGTGCCGCCGCGCCCGGCCCGAAGCGCCGCCGCCATTGGCCTCAGCAGCGCCGCCGCCGATCCGCCGGCCGCGCCGCTTCGCCGATCTCGTCGGTCGCCTTCGCGTTGTCGCCAGCGAGGTCGGGAGGAGGAAGTCCGCACAGGGGGGAGGAGGAGGCCGCCTGAGGAGGGAGGAGGCCGCCGCCGCGCCGGCCGGCCGGCCGGCCACGGCGGCAGCGGCGGTAGCGCTTAGGGTTTGGGAGGTGGTTGGGCGGGTGGCGATGTCGCCCCAAGCCGCCCGTGAGAGCGACGCGAGGGCCCTTCGTAGCTCTTTGGATTGATTTCAGATCAGGCGTGTCAGAACCCGGTCTAATTGACCGAATCCTAATTGTGCATACAGTACTAGTCCCAGAAGATCATGGCTAGCACACACAATTTAACAACAATAATGGTACATTGCCTTCGAGTTACATTATTACAACATAGGGACTAAGCGCCCCACAGAAGTCACAGATTAAATACATCAAGCACGGCACGCAGTTAAGATACAAATACACACACGGTAACGCAGAGCCTAACATGGCACGATTTAATCTAGCACCTAGACTATTCCACAAAGCGGCGGCAGGCGGACACAACCCTACTCTTCGTCCTCGAAGTCCTCCTCCTCCTCGAAGTCCGGGTCCTCCTGATGGCGAGTCGAGGGCGCTTCGATCATTGTTGAAAATTTTGGAAGAGGGAAGGAGAAATAGGGGTGAGTACAAAGGTACTCGACAAAGTCGAGGATATATGCCGATGGGGTTTAGTACAAATGGATGGCTTGGGCGCTTTTATGAAATTGCGCTTATTAGCCTAGTTTTGGCAAAGCGATTTAGAAACATTATATCTCCATATTTTCTTTGGGCTTTTCAAAACGGTTCTCGCCACTTGGCCTCAGTGCCATAGCAAGAACAAAATCCTTTCTTCTTTTCTTTTCTCAAAACCGCTAGGTCCATTCATGCGACACTTTCCGATAGGCGTTACCCATTTCGAATATCACCGGTGGCCCCTAGCTCAAACGAAATCCTTCTCAAACCTTACTCATCTCAAATCATTTGCTCAAAACCCTTTTTCTAAATTGGTTTTAAAATGAAGGAGCTACCATATAATCAGTCCTTCACGCTCATAACCAAGCGAGCACGGCTATCATGACAGCTTTAACTCTGCAGAGAGGTACGCTTTACCCTCGAGAGGCTACGCACCTGCACGATGTTTCGCCACAAGACCGTCAACCACAAGGACCGACGATCGGGCCCGTCCCATACCGGGGCTCGAGGTCGTACTGTTATGGCTCAGTTCATAGGATCATAGGATGATCAGTCCTTAGACTAGGGAGAGTAGATATTTTAGCCCGCTTATAAAACCCGTGCACCACCGCACTAACCGACAAAATATCTCCTAGTCGGAAAGATTTTGGGATAAGAGGAAAATCATTTCCTATTAAACATCACCCGTGATGCGCTATCTTTAAATCATCCTTTCCCAAACATTTCCCAACAATATTCTCAGTTCACACAAATGATTGATTCATTCCGCATAAATAGTTTTAAGCATTTATCCTACCTCAACAAGGTATTTAAATAAGAGCAATTCATATTTTAACCTTAGGTTTGATCCTAACATATCTCTTACCTTTCTAATTGGCATAATAACTAATTCTAGCAAATACGGCATTTATCTTTTAAACTAGCATGCATATTTTCAAGTCTAATAAACATTTTCTAAATAACCTAAAATGGCTTCACAATATGATCAAAGGGGACTTGCCTTGGTCAAGACGGGTAGGAGCAACCGCATTTATGGACGGGTCTAACCACGCGACAACACATACAACATAATATAAACATCCATCAAACAGGAAACATTTATATATGATTTTTGTTTTAAAAATCATGCACTAAATAAATATGCATGAAAATGTGATGCATGCACAACTATTTTATATTTTTACATTTTATTAAATCAAGTGTATGCATCAAAATAATATTTTCATCATTTTTCCAAGGTTTTTGAAAATCATTCGTTATTTGCTAGTTAATGCAAAATGATTAGTTTAATTTTTATTGTTATAGGTATTAATATAAATAGAGAGTTATTAAATTTTTGGATTATATTTATGTGTGCACTTTGAACTCGGAAAGCGATTCGATTGAATACGCTTCCATTTATCGAGCCACACACAAAAGCACTAATCTCAAAGCACTTCTTCTTCTACCTCTAGCTAGCCATATGCATGCACACAAGACGCACAAAGACACACGCCATTGGAGCTAATCGAGCTCGGCTAGCCGGTTGTGGCGACCTCCGCTCGCCAAACCGATCGCAAAATGGATTCCTCTCGACTCAGCGCCTCAAAGGACCCTATGGTCGCTGATCCGCCGTCGCGCCTGACGACGTATTTTTATACATAGCTACAGAGCATGCTCTATACTAGCTCGCATGGCCTCCATGGGAGCTCTAACTCGACATGGCGCCGCAGGAAGACTACGGCCTCCGGGATCATCTTCCCAAGCTCTTGCGCACCTAGAGATGAGCGAAGCTTACCCAGAGACGGCGAAATGAACGCTACTGGCGGCGACTTCCTTCTTGACTTGGTGATGCTTCGGGTTCCTTCAACACGAGAAGAAGCACGGCACGGCAAGGCACCGAGCAAGGGGAGGTAGGAGCACGAGCTCCACTTTATAGCCGAGGAGGGCACGGCGAAGCGCCGGACTTTACTCCGACGGATGGCACAATGTGAGGCAACGAAAGACAAAAGCTATTGCACAATAGCAGCGCGCGACAAGACGGCGAGGTCGTGGCGCTTAGCGTGGCAGCGAGAGAAGGTCGTGGCGTGGTCTTTGGTGAGCCAACGACGCACGCTGGAGTTGCAGGAGTAACTCATAGCGGCAATTTGAGTTACGGAGCGATAAGCTTGCAAAGAGAGAGGAGAGAAGAGAGCAGAGAGAAAAGTTTTCTAATTTTTCCAATTTTGTTTTTCTTTTCTTCTTTCTAAATAATTATTCAAAGGTCAAATATTAAATAGGTTTTGACAAATTCACATGGGTTTGAAAGCTTCAAATGCACCCATGAAAACATTTATACCTTTAAAATTAATGACCCAACCCATTTTCAAAACGGTTACATGCAATGATGATGCCATGATGTTTTTCAACACTTAAATAGTTTAATATTTTAATTATGCATTTTAATGAAATTATTAACGTGCCAAATTTGGTTTTGAAAATTTGGGATGTTACAAACCTTCCCTTAAGGAGAATCTCGCCCCGAGATTCGGATTCTTCGAAATAACTCGAACTCGGCGCGAAGATCCTCTTCACGCCCCAAGTGGCTTCCGCCGAGTGGTTACTCCAATCGACACGGCAAAACCAAACATTTTTCTCCGGTTTTCGCATAGCCACATCCAAAATCTTGATCGGATATTCTTTAAGTGTCAAATCAGTCAGAGGTCCGCTTTGTCCAATGGCAATCGCTTCCTCGCACACGGAGACATTTCTTTAATTGAGAGACATGGAACACATTGTGCACATCGGACGAGATATCAGTGCTCCAAGCGGTATGCCACCTCACCCCTTCGGGCTAAAATTTGAAAGGACCAATATATCTTGGAGCTAACTTTCCACTCACACGAATCTGCGCATGCCTTCGGAGGAGAAACCCGCAGATACACGAAATCACCCTTGGCAAATTTTAGATCACGCCATGATTGTCAAGATAACTTTTACGCTTAGACTGGCCGCCTTGACCTTTCTTGGATTAACTTCACTTGCTTTTCGCCTCTTGCAAGATATCCAAACCAAATACCTTTGTCTCACCAGCTTCTTGCCAAGACAGAGGTGTACGACACTTTCTTCCATACAATGCTTCATAGGGTGTCATTTGGATGCTTGATCGATGATCATATTGTAAGAAAACTCAGATATGGCAATTGCTTATCCCACCAGGGGTTGGCTAGGCACTTGCCCTCAACATATCCTCAAGTATTTGGTTAACTCTTTCACCGCCATCACCGAGGGTGAAAGGCGATCTTGAAATTCAGATGGGTACCAAGCGACTCATGGAGCTTGTCCCAGAATTTGAGGTGAATTGGGTACCTCGATCGAGACAATCTTCTTGGGCACCCCATGTAGATGACTATCTTGCTCATGTACATTCGGCCAACTTGCCTCCGGTGTAGGTGGTTCTGACAGGATGAAGTGTGCAACTTTAGTGAGACGATCGACGATTACCTGATGGAGTCATAGCCGGATTGAGTTTTAGGTAACCCGACAATGAAGTCCATCCCACTTCTTCCCACTTCCATTCGTGAACTGGAGCGGTTGCAATGAAATTTCAAAGAGCCTTTGATGCTCGGCCTTCACTCTTTGGCGATGTGTCGCAGAGCTTACATACTCGCAATATCTCTTTTCATTCCATCCACCAAGAAGTGGTTTTCGGATCAAGATACATCTTGGTACTTCCGGATGGATAGAAATTGGGCTTTCATGGGCTTCTTTTAGGATGACTTCTTTAAGAGATTTATTGTTTGGTACGAAGATTCTCTTTTAAACGAGTACTCCTTCTTCATCCATGGAAAAATCTGGTGCCTTATTCTTTTAAGCTTCTCTTTAATTTCAAGGACTTCATCATCACCTTTCTGCGCTTCTTTAATTTGATTCATTAAGGTGGGTTGTAATTCAACCATATTTATTTGGCCTACCTCAACCATTTCCAAGTTGAGGTCGATAATTCTTTGTATAACTCAGGTTGATCTTCTTTAAGCATGAGATGATTGCAACTGGAACGCCGGCTTAAGGCATCGGCCACCACATTGGCCTTGCCAGGATGATAATGGATTCCCACATCATAGTCCTTGATTAATTCCAACCATCTTCTTTGTCTTAGATTGAGATCAAAGTTGAGTGAATATATATTTGAGACTTTTATGATCGGTGAATATTTCGGTTCTATTGCCAATTAGATAGTGTCTCCAGATTTTGAGAGCGTGAACCACAGCGGCTAGCTCAAGATCATGAGTGGGATAATTCTGCTCATGAGGTTTGAGTTGTCTTGATGCATAAGCAACAACTCTCCTTTCTTGCATCAAGACGCAACCTAGGCCTTGCCTAGATGCATCGCAAAATACCTCAAAATCCTTATGGACATCAGCAAGATTAACACCGAGCGAAGTTAATAGCCTTTTCAACTCTTGAAAACTAGCTTCACACTTATCATTCCACTCAAATTTATTTTCCTTTTTAAGAAGATTTGTCAAAGGACGGGAGATTTTTGAAAAATTTTCAATGAACCGACGGTAATATCCCGCCAATCCAAGAAAACTTCTCACTTGTTTTACAGACTTCGGTTGCTTCCACTCAACAACCGCGGTGACTTTTTCTGGGTCCACTGCAACACCTCCGGCTGATATCACATGACCAAGGAAAATCACTTCCTTCATCCAGAACTCGCACTTGCTCAGCTTGGCATACAACTGATTTTCTCTTAACCTCTCCAGAACCTTTCTAAGATGAATTTCATGCTCCTCTTCCGATTTAGAAAAGATTAGAATGTCATCGATGAATACCACCACAAACTTGTCCAGAAAATCCATGAACACTTTATTCATTAGATTCATGAAATATGGCGAGCGTTGGTAAGACCAAACGACATCACCGTGAACTCATAGAGGCCATATCTTGTGGTGAAAGTTGTTTTGGAATGTCGGTATCTTTAATTTTTATTTGGTGATAACCGCACCTCGTGTCGATTTTTGAGAAGATACAAGCTCCTTTCATTTGATCAAACAGATCATCAATCCCGGAAGAGGGTATTTATTCTTAATTGTTACTTCATTTAGAGATCGATAATCTATGCACATGCGAGAGATCCGCTTTCTTTTTGACGAAGATCACGGGTGCTCCCCAAGAAACACTTGGTCGGATAAATCCTTTTTCTTGCAATTCTTCAATTTGTTTCTTCAATTCAGCCATTAGATTGGCGATAGGCGATAAGGTCTTTGGGAGATAGGACCAATGCGTGAACCAGATTATCACAAATTCAATTTCCGATCGGGGCATTCCAGTACTCGTCCGAACACATCGGGAAATCCTTTACCACGCCTATGGTTTTCGTGGAAGAGGCCTCCAACTTATTAAGGGTGATTAGATCGAGGGAAAGGATTTATGATGAATTGGACCTCCGTCCAACATTATTAATTAATTTTACCGCTTTGGTGGCACGCCTATTTGACCTTTATTTTTGGTTAACCAATCCATACCCGTAATCACTTCAATTCCTCTTGAGTTTATAACCACCAAGTTTGCCAAGAACTCGGTGTCTTGAATTTTAGCTCAACCCTGTGGCACATCAAAGTGGACCTCATGACTTTTCCCGGGATTTAATTAGCATTGGATTCTTCAAAGCATCGCTTTTCAACTCATGATTTTTGACAAAAGATGCCGAGATGAATGAATGCGTTGCACCGTAATCGAAAAGAGCAATGAGGTGCATCGCACTTATGAAAAACTTACCCATCACCACATTAGGATCGACGTATGCCCTCAAGAAGGACGTGGTTCACACGCCCACGCCCAACAAAGCCAGGAGCAGATCTTGCAGGTTGGAAGTTCCCACGACCCATCCTGAAGATGTGAGTCGCGAGCAAGCAGACTTCCTTGAGGCTCAAGATTCTTATTGGGACACGAGCCGGCATAGTGACCCAACTGGCAAGCAAAGCACTTTATGGTGGAGATATCTTTCTTTTGAGGAGTGGAGACTTGGGTGCGAATCGGTGGAGGTGGTAGAGGAGCAGGTCGCGATCGACCCATCGAAAGTCTTGGCGAGGAGGATGACATGCCCACGATCACGAGAGCGCTTGATCTTGAAACGAGAACTTCCAGAGGAATGGCTATCCTCATGGGCCCTCTTCTTCTTTCGGCAACTAGGCAATCGGCGACGGTTTTCCTCTTGTTTAACCGCCGGGCAAACATTTGCTTAAAAGTGGGAATTAGAGGAGTCAATCAAGGCACGATTTCGTGGTCCATGCCTTTCTTGAAGAAATATATCTTATCAAGATCGCTCCTCACGCCCCTTGAAACATATCGAGCCAAGAGTGTGAATTTGGTGAGGTACTCTGTAGGGTCATGCTTCCTTGCACGAGGGAGTGGAATTCAATTCTTTTAGCCTCTTTAACACCGTCAGAACATAGTTCTCTTCAAATGCCTCAACGAACTCAAATTTCACTCAATAGCATCGTGGTTATCATGGGCTTCACAGAACGTGTCCCACCAAGCAAAGAACTCCAAAGTGAGTGATGTGTTGCGAGTGAACACTCTCAACCTCACCACATTGGAACATGATGAGCTTTTTCGATCTCCTTTAACCAATCCGCTGCTTCGAGAGAGTCGGCAGAGCCAAAGATACTTAGGGGATTGGCCCTAAGGAAGTCATTGATACGGAACGATAGGGAGGTGGAGCTGGTGTATGAGCAGGAGAGGGAGTCAAGGCAGGAGGATGATTCCGCTCTTGAATCAAGTCATGGATCATCCGGTGTTGCATTTGCATGATTTCTCGGGTGGTGGGTTCTTCAGAGGTGGTGGTGGAAGATGGTGGTTGGAATCGGCTTGATGTTCGGGAGAATTTTCGTGGTGGGATGGTTGGGATCTTGGTTGGGAATTTTGTGGAGGATTTGGCGGAGGAGTCAAGGAGGAACTGAACAGAGGAGGTCCTCCAATGTAATGTTGATCCATGCGAACTGAGCGATCTTGCTCACGAGGTTGGTGCGAAGCACTTGCTCGGCTCGGGGCACTTCCATGACCTCGGCCCCGGGCAACATCCCTTCTTCCAGCCACTCGAGCAATCACCATCTGATAGATAGAAGAGGAACGAGATAAGCATAAGGGGAGTTACGTTTTTCATCCAAAACATGGTTTTAAATATGCAATTTGGCACAATGCACATTCATATTCATAACATAACAATTTTTAGGGTACAAACAGGGGCGCAATACCACAAACTGGTACGTCAGCCCAAATCACGAGCTAACTACCTACGGGTTACACGGACATACGTCGGGACGGCTAATAGGATTGGATCCACAAGGCCCACCAGGTAAGCACCAACCAGAGTAGGATGGCTACCACGGTGATCCAGAGAGGAAAATGCCTCATCTCCTCGAGGAAGAGATTTTAACTCGCTCGGCTCGGGCCGAGGGCGAGGACTCGGGGAACGACGAGGACTTGGAGCGCGGCGAGGAGGACTCGGAGAACGGCGAGGGCTCACCGAGCGGCGAGGGCTCGCAGAACGGTGAGGAGGAGGACTCGCGGAGCGAATCTCCGACCTTCTCCTCATCGCGGCCGGAGAAGCAATGGACACGGCGGGCGGCAAAGACAAAGTAGGCGGCAAAGACCGACGCTGCGGCAAAGCAAAGCGGCAAGGCAACGCAGCGGCAAAGCGCAGCAAGGCGCTGGCGAATCATAAGGGACGGCCTCTTAAAGAGGCGGCCGAATATTTGAAGCGGGGGGGACGGCGGCAAGCTGCAAAGCGCGACAAGACCCAAAGCAAAAGAAAAGAAAAGAAAAGGGTGACAACGACCCAAACAAAGGATACAGGGCTACGAGCTAGTCCCGGTCGCAATCGGACCGGAGACCAACTCCACGGGTCTTCCCGTCATCATCATCATCATCGCCGGCATCCACAGCGGGTGCCAACCAGACGGTGGTGATCGAACCATCAACGGTATGCCTTGGAGCTCGACAAGAGTGGAGGCGGAGCTCTCACTCCGGAAGGACCCAGATCCAACTTGAGATCCTTGGGGTGAGCTCAAGGTACACAAGGGAAGATCGCAGATCCTTAGGCGGGGACGCTGGCTTGTCCCGACCTCCTTCTTCTGGGCGCGAGGTCGGCAGCAGAGCGGTGAGTCCCGGAGGAAGAAGCGGCATTCCACGGAGACGCCGGTTCTCGCGAACCAACCGACGGATTCTTTTGCGGCCGGACCTTCTCCACCAAGTGGAAAGAGTCACGCTTTTAAGTTCGCGCTCTCCTTCTTGGCTTGCTCCACCGGGCGGTTAGTGTCATAGGCGGAGTTCAACTCCCGCAGACGATGGTGTACGCGTCGTCCGTGGATTGACGAGCTCGGCAAGGTGGTACACCGTCGGTCGCTCACCTCCGCCGCCGCACGAGCATGGTGAACATTTCGTTAGCGCGCATTTAGACGGAAAGTAGCGGCGGGGAGACATGCGACTCACGCGTGAATGCATCATGAGTCGATGTAAAGCAAGTCTCGACACGTCTTGATGGCGCTCGAGCAACCGACGCGATTAGCGAGTAGCGGAACGGTCCACGTAGTAGGCGGTGGACTGCGAAGAAAGATAGTGACGCACACCACCCAAAGAAAAGGCCTTTGCGCAAAGTAGTGGCCCCATGATACATAGGGTCACGAAACCAAGCGTGCTCAAGATCGAATACCGGCGCACGAAACCTCCGTAGCTAAGTCCAAGGGCGACGCGAAAGACGGCATCTACAATTTCCAAAAGATTATCAAGAAAATTGGATTGCGAAGATTATGAATTTATTTAACAATTATTTTCTTTATAAATTATATGGTCTCTAATTCTAGGGCTACGCCCTAAAGCCGTCGGCTCGATACCACTTTTGTCGTAACCCTGCCTAATTGATCAATCCTAATTGTGCATACAAGATTAGTCCCGTAAGATCATGGCTAGCACACACAATTTAACAACAATAATGGTACATTGCCTTCGAGTTACATTATTACAACATAGGGGACTAAGCGCCCCACAGAAGTCACATTAAATACATCAAGCACGGCATGCAAAGTTAAGATACAGCATTACACACACGGTAACGCAGAGCCTAACATGGCACGATTTAATCTAGCAGACTAGACTATTCCACAGCGGCGGCAGTGTGACACAACCCTACTCTTCGTCCTCAAGTCCTCCTCCTCCTCGAAGTCCGGGTCCTCCTCGATGGCGAGTCGAGGGCGCTTCTCGATCGTTGAAAATTTTGGAAGAGGGAAGGAGAAATAGGGTGAGTACAAAGGTACTCAAAAAGTCGAGGATATATGCCGATGGGGTTTAGTACAAATGGATGGCTTGGGCGCTTTATGGAAATTGCGCTTATTAGCCTAGTTTTGGCAAAGCGATTTAGAAACATTATATCTCCATATTTTCTTTGGGCTTTTCAAGAACGGTTCTCGCCACTTGGCCTCAAAGCCATAGCAAGAACAAAATCCTTTCTTCTTTTCTTTTCAAAACCGGCTAGGTCCATTCATGACACTTTCCGATAGGCCGCTACCCATTTCGAATATCACCGTGGCCCCTAGCTCAAACGAAATCCTTCTCAAACCTTACTCATCTCAAATCATTTGCTCAAAACCCTTTTTCTAAATTGGTTTTAAAATGAAGGAGCTACCATATAATCAGTCCTTCACGCCATAAATCATGAGCACGGCTATCATGACAGCTTTTAACTCGCAGAGGGGTACGCTTTACCCTCGAGAGGCTACGCACCTGCACGATGTTTCGCCACAAGACCGTCAACCACAAGGACCGACGATCGGGCCCGTCCCCATACCGGGCTCGAGGTCGCATCGTTATGGCTCAGATTCATAGGATCATAGGATGATCGGTCCTTAGACTAGGAGAGTAGATATTTTAGCCCAGTTTATAAAACCCGGTGCACCACTGCACCAACTGACAAAATATCTCCCTAGTCGGAAAGATTTTGGGATAAGAGGAAAATCATTTCCTATTAAGCATCACCCGTGATGCGCTATCTTTAAATCATCCTTTCCCAAACATTTCCCAACAATATTCTCAGTTCACACAAATGATTGATTCATTCCGCATAAATAGTTTTAAGCATTTATCCTACCTCAACAAGGTATTTAAATAAGAGCAATTCATATTTTAACCTTAGGTTTGATCCTAACATATCTCTTACCTTTCTAATTGGCATAATAACTAATTCTAGCAAATACGGCATTTATCTTTTAAACTAGCATGCATATTTTCAAGTCTAATAAACATTTTCTAAATAACCGAAAATGGCTTCACAATATGATCAAAGGGGACTTGCCTTGGTCAAGACGGTAGGAGCAACCGCGATTTATGGACGGTCTAACCACGCGGACAACACATACAACATAATATAAACATCCATCAAACAGGGAAACATTTATATATGATTTTTGTTTTAAAAATCATGCACGAAATAAATATGCATGAAAATGTGATGCATGCACAACTATTTTATATTTTTACATTTTTATTAAATCAAGTGTATGCATCAAAATAATATTTTCATCATTTTTCCAAGGTTTTTGAAAATCATTCGTTATTTGCTAGTTAATGCAAAATGATTAGTTTAATTTTTATTGTTATAGGTATTAATATAAATAGAGAGTTATTAAATTTTTGGATTATATTTATGTGTGCACTTTGAACTCTGGAAAGCGTATTCTGATTGAATACGTTTCCATTTATCAGAGCCACACACAAAAGCACTAATCTCAAAGCACTTCTTCTTCTACCTCTAGCTAGCCATATGCATGCACACAGACGCACAAAGACACACGCCATTGAGCTAATCGAGCTCGGCTAGCCGGCCGTGGCGACCTCCGCTCGCCAAACCGATGCAAAAATGGATTCTCTCGACTCAGCGCCTCCAAAGGACCCTATGGTCACGATCCGCCGTCCGCAAGACGACGACGTATTTTTATACATAGCTACAGAGCATGCTCTATACTAGCTCGCATGGCCTCCATGGGAGCTCTAACTCGACATGGCGCACGCAGGGAAGACTACGGCCTCTCCGGGATCATCTTCCCAAGCTCTTGCGCACCTAGAGATGAGCAGAAGCTTACCCAGGAGACGGCGAGCTGAACGCTACGGCGGCGACTTCCTTCTTGACTTGGTGATGCTTCGGGTTCCTTCAACACGAGAAGAAGCACGGGCACGGCAAGGCACTGAGCAAGGGGAGGTAGGAGCACAGAGCTCCACTTTATAGCTGAGGAGGGCACGGCGAAGGCCGGACTTTACTCCGACGGATGGCACAATACATGAGGCAACGAAGACAAAAGTGCTATTGCACAATAGCAGCGCGACAAGACGGCGAGGTCGGGCGCTTAGCGTGGCAGCGAGAGAAGGTCGTGGCGTGGTCTTTGGTGAGCCAACGACGACGCTGGAGTTGCAGGAGTAACTTCAAGCGGCAATTGAGTTACTGGAGCGATAAGCTTGCAGGCAGAGGAGAGAAGAGAGCAGAGAGAAAAGGTGAGAGAGAGAAAAGTTTTCTAATTTTTCCAATTTTGTTTTTCTCTTTTCTTCTTTCTAAATAATTATTCAAAGGTCAAATATTAAATAGGTTTTGACAAATTCACATGGGTTTGAAAGCTTCGAAATGCACCCATGAAAACATTTATACCTTTAAAAATTAATGACCCAACCCATTTTCAAAACGGTTACATGCAATGATGATGCCATGATGTTTTTCAACACTTAAATAGTTTAATATTTTAATTATGCATTTTAATGAAATTATTAACGTGCCAAATTTGGTTTTGAAAATTTGGGATGTTACAAGGCGACTGTCAATCGATTCTTTAAACAGTTGATCAAACATATTTATAAAGCATATAAAATCTAACGGTATCATCTAGCTACGTGTGAAAATCGATTGAGATTTATTTTAAAATCAGTCGTCTGATAATTAGTAAAAGCATTGTTTTTCATTTTAAAAATTAAAAAGAGCATTAGCCAGAGAAGTAGAGGTAGCCCGATCTTATGATAGCTAACGTGCGCATGGAGCCCTATGTACGAATATAAAAAAAAAATCTACTTTACGATTCATATATACATACATGTGTGTGTGTGCACACACACACACATGCTCACACGTGCGTACATACATACACGCACATGTAACCTATTCTACTCCTACTTCTGCGCCACTAGGTCGTGCACGTTTTATAATTTTAAATAAAATTAATGAAACTATATGTATTATATAAAAAAAGAAGGGAGTAGCATGCAGCCCACCATTTTAAGGCAATTAATACCCCACGAATTAAGGAATTTCCTTCCTGTGAAATCTTGATTACTACATGCAAACTATAATTAATACCCCTGCGAATTAAGGAATTTCCTTCCCGCAAACCTGGATCGCATGCAAAACTAAATTACGGCTAGTGCTAAAATACTTCGTTTCAATTACTCCCGATTACTGTCAAACATGAGCCGATTAAAGTAGTGTGTTGGGTCCCCAATAATTTTGATTCCACAAAATCGAGGGATCTTATCCATAATCTTTGCCTCTATATTACCGATGTGAGAGCAGGTGATAGATTCTCTAACTTGTATATTAGTATTGGTGAGCTTTCTCAAAAAATGGTTGAGACTAGGAAACATCTTTGCAATCCTTTGTTTTTTCGGCTCTTGAAGCTAGTTTAGTATTGCCTGTCACCGCTGCAACGGTTGAAAGATGCTTTTCAACCATGAAAATTGTGAAACATAGCTGCACAATAAGATAGGTGATGAATTCATCTTATTTGTTACGTGGAGAAAAAAAACGAAGAAAGTTTCTGATGATGTTGTTGTTCATCGCCTCATGAACTTGAAAGAACATAAATATTAAAAGGTAATGCATTTATTTCCACTAAATCACTTTACTATTTTTATTTAATATTATTACGGGTTTGCTATTTCGCAGGTGTCTAGAATTTGCGAAATCGTGCAGGCGTAAAAAATTCAACTAAATTTCTTTCCACATTTTCATTTACTGGAAAAAATGTTTCGTGATAGTGAAATTTTTTGCGTGAGGTCTGATTTATTATAGATTTATTTTGTTTTCTGTTTATTATAGATTTATTTTGTTTTCTATTTATTATAGATTTATTTTATTTTCTGTTTTTCACGTAGAGAGATTTTTTTCTCGTATTTGATTTTTTTTTTCCATCATAACTTTTCTCCCTAATCAGCTGTGTTAGCTTCGAGTGTGTGCTTTCCCGTAAATTGACTGGCACTACATGTATAGTGCACGCGCCTGCACAAATCTTAAAAATGTAGTCACCTGCTGCATAGTCTGTCCCATATTATTATTCATGTTGTTCCCCTTTTTGTAGGTTATTGAAGTCAAATAATACATTTTGCCAATATTGACCATCTTTTGTTCATGATTTTACTTTATCAATTCCTCCCCTTCCCTACAAGTAATGGAACATTGGTCAATTTATTATTTTGGTAGGCATTTACATAATTTGTTGGCATTTATTGACCATTTTATATCTTTCTATATATAAGCACTAAATGAGAGGCAGTTGGTTGGCACAATAATTTGAACAATTTAAAAGCTGTTCGACAACCACGCTACCGGGTGTAGTCCGAGGTTGCCTAGCAGTGCGTAGATCGTAGACGACGAAGAACAATCACAGATGAACACAGAGATGTAGGAGACGAAGGATTCTTTATTGCTTTTCTCTTCGGTACATAATAGATGGGAACCTCTCCTATTTATGCTTGGGTGCTAGGGTTTCGGCTGGTCCATCTAAGTGGGCCCCACCTCTTAGCCGAGCCAGGCCCAAGGCCGGCCGGCCAGGTGTGGTTCCTTAACACTCCCCCTTGGACCTTGCCGCTTGATGCATATGCCCCAAAAACTCCACAAAAACCCAGTGGGAAAAATGTTGGAGAAAGAGTACATAGCATACGCTTGCTTGTGCGCACGGATTTGCCTCATTAAAAACCTTATGTGAGAAACTTCATTAAAAACTCACTTAAGGAAAAAAGAGTACAGATCCACCCAAATTTTTTATAAAATTCATAAATTCATTCATTCAAGTTGGGTACTCGAACTTCATGTTCAAGATTTCAATTCATAATATGTGAAGTTTCTCCCCCTGAATTCTGCACTTCTTTCAGTCTTTTCATTTCAATTCCTTTCATGCATCTTTCAAAGGTAGATGCAGAGAGTGACTTATCAAATAAGTCTGCTATATTCTCAATTGACTTAATGTGCAGAAAACTGATTCTTTATTTGGGGTTCAAATACTTAATAGATTTCCCTTCACATATCCAGTCTACATTTGTGCGACACATGCTGCTTCATTTTCATAGATGATAGTAGGGGATTCATTCAATGTACTATCCACATGACTGAAAATGTGGAATGACCATCTTCAAAGCCATGCATATTTATAATAGGCTTCATTCAATGCAATGATTTTCGAGTGGTTTGTCGATATTGACATAAGAGTCTGCTTCGACGACTTCTTCGTAATTTCAATTCTTACCACAGAGGAAACATATTCATATCTCGGTTCTTTCATTCCAAGATTTCTTTCTTTGGAGGTATTGGGAGATGTCCTTGATTCTTTCAAATGTCCTTCTTGTGCTCTGCATTATACCAAGTTGATAAGATTAACGGCAACTGCAACGTACAGCCGGTAAATGCATTGTACTGCCGTATGCTATTCACGAGGTATATGAGCCACTCAAATTTTGATACAGAACTTCATGTTTCTGGACATCCTCCCCCTCATCCCTAGGTCTGTATAGGTCTAGGTCTATAAGAAATGACCGACCAACCATTGGGTTTTCATGGATACACCTTCTCAAAATCCAACCTTTACAACACGATCAACGTGTAGGTTGACTGGTGTAGTGAGATTCATTTGGCATATGCTCAAGGTGTTAACCCAAGCTGCAATGGTCAATCCATTCATCTCTTTCTCATACTTCAAGTATGTGCTTTATTCTTTTGTTCAGTCTGTATGGTAATGCAAAGGATTACACTGTATAGATTTCTATTTGCTCTATTTTAGTTTAGGACAATGATACTCATGTATCTTCATATATAAGTCCATCCAAGTCTCATTCTAGTTACAACATCCTTTCAATTCATTTTATTTCTCAACTTTCAGTTGAGTACTGCCATTGAGATAAGGGTATCTAAAAGTTACACCACCCATGACCGAGGAATAAGTTTCTTCATAAACAACGCAAAGGCGCTGAGTGAAACATTTTACTACCAGCCTTACTTTGTACCATACCACTTCATTTTCTTTACTTCTCCTTTCGAACAAAGGCCCACGAGGCATACACGAGGGAATGTGTGGCGCGGACGCCTAAACACTTCTCCTTTGTTCAGAGAAAATAGGTCCACGGTGATTGCCTTCTTTCATTCTTTTCGGTCCAGCCGTGTCTTACACTCAAAAGAGATGCAGGCTCAGGATCGGATTCAATTGTTTTGGCAATATTCTTTGCAAATTATATGTCGACATTGGTTGTGATTCTATTCATATATCCCCGGAGTGCACAGAGTTTATGGCCATCTCTTCATGGGGTGCTTCGTGCACTTGTGCTTCTTGCACCATCACTTGCTCTGCACCGCTATTTCCCAATCGCGGGAGCAAGGACCTTTAGATGGTTGCCGATGTGCGATTCACATCCTCGTCTCAGACGCCTTCGCACGCTGCTTGCATGTCTTTCGGTTTCTTCTTTAATTCTTTATTCTTGTAACGGTAAATTCAAATCTGGGAGTGCCTCGCTAGCAGGTTGCTCACCAGTGCCAGGTCTCAACTGGCTCCCCTTCTTATTCTTTCTTTTGTGGGGCATTTTTGTGACCGGTTGTGATAAGTCATCATTACCCTTTTTCTCCGGACGTCTCCGGCACTCGGTTTGAGAATCCAGATTCATCGCCTTTTTCTTTGAGGCCTCGGAGCAGTTTAAGGGGTGCTACTCGATGCCTTCTTTGGCACTTCAACCCTCTCTAGTGCATTGCACGCTGGCACATGCGACTTGATCACATCCTTCAAATCACAAAAATGATTAGGCAGTTTATTAATTTCTTAAATTCATACTAGTGCGGCTAATGCGCGGGAATGCATTAGTGGTGTCTGAGGTTAGCCACATATTTTTTCGGCATTCTACTTTTCAGGGTTCTATTCCTCCCCCTAATGACGGGAATTGATCCTCAGTCATTTTTAAATTCATTGCAGGTGTGGTATAGGTACATAAAACTTGCATTCAAATTGGAAAATTTCTTTTCTTTGCACTAGTCGGATGTTGTGGGACTACGTGTCCCTTCGTTAATTGATGAGGGCTGCTAGTCGGGCTTCTATTTCTTTATCCAATATAAGACAACTCAGCAAGTGCGGCCGGACATCTCTAGTCCATGACGCTCGGACATGAGAGATATAGTGCTCTTCTTTAGTATTCGATGCAGTTTAATAATCATCGATCAGCTAACATTGTCCTTCTTATTTCGGACTTCATAGTAATGATCAGATAATATATTCTTTAATTCTTGTGATCTGCGAGATCAGCTTCACGAACATGTGGTTTATATAGAGAATAAACTCATGCCTTACCACAAGGAAGCAATTGTGAGCACTAAAATGTCGTTAAGTGCCCTTAGCAAGGGCTGCATACGGCCGCGAACCTCTCCTAGATGCATTCTAGGCAAAGAGAAAACTCGACTTAACCTTTAATAGGAGATTGCCCAGTTCATGATTCAAGAGATTCTTATACTAATGCTATGTCCTTGCGAGTTGATTGCACCTCATCTTTTCTATAATTGATATGGCAATTCTACGATGCCAGATGGGAGAGATTAGAGCTTCTAAATATATTCTAATGTAGTATAGCCCAAATTCAAATGGAGAGGGAAAAATTCTAATATTCATTACTCACATCCATCATGCTTCACAATGCATAACAATTCTTTTGCCATTCTTCATTGGTCTCAACGCGGAAACCGTCGGCATGGATGTCTTTCAAATTTAAGAGAGTTCAAATGGATTTCGGGAAAAACAATGCTTCTTTAAAGTGCTGATGTAAGACCCATAGAATTTTATGTCGTCTCTTAAAATTTATTGGTGTTGCTAAACTACCAACAATTCATATCTCCATAGGGCACTACACTAGTTCTATTCATAGTTGCAATCAGGCAATGGCAATATTCATAATTCATATAATTCAAATATTGACTGCAACTTCAGAGTATATATCAGAATATAGGATAAATTCATAATAAACATGAGAATTAAGATTTGCTCTTCGAGAGCTTCAATTTTTTTTTTCCAAACAGTATGCTCTTCGAGAGCTTCAGAATATTCATGCTAAAATTCATAAAATGTCTATTAGCGACCACAATCTACAGGGAGAATGCTAATAGTGCAACTCTTGCATAGCTAAATGCTACAATTATGCACCTTCTCATAGCGTCAATTCTATTTGTCGAGATCTTCTCTTCTTTATCCACTTCTTGTGGTTTCAATACGATTAATGGGCGATGCAAAGGTGTCTCTTCATAAGTGTATTCTATCAAGAGGTTTCTTTTCTAGCCACAGTGAGACATCTCTACTGCTTTGAATTTCTTTCGGTCTAATAAGCCGTAATTTCATCAACAGGTTTGCTGCGAATCTTCGACCAATGCCCCTAAATGTCACATTTATAGCACATCTTGACCTAGTGGTCATGTGGCTTGCATTATGTGACTTTATTCTTATATTCTATGTCACTTGGACAATGGACTTTCTTTTCTAGGACAATTTCTATAATTTCCCTTCTTTCCATTCTTTCAACGAATGGGCTTTTCATCCTTAGTAGCTGCTTAATTGCACTGAGGTGAAAACTGGGAGGTACAATCCTCTCGTTTGTGATCTTGTCACATATAGAGAGAGATCGTATAAATTCTATGCATATTGAGTTGTACTCGGTCATACTTCTATAGTCTGCAAACCTTATGTACACCAAATCCTGTTATGCTTATGGCAGGATAGCATGCTTAAGCTTCATAAGCCACTTCTAAAGTGTAGCACATAGCATCAGTGTGCTCCCCCTCAACCATGCATGCAAAATTTGGTAAGAAGGTGGTGTCTAAAAAAGTGCAGTGCTTTCGTTCTGCTCATCGGTAGGTTTCTTTCCCTTGCAGGGACCTAAACCGATTGATAGTGTTAGTTTTCTAGGGACCGAATACAATCATCACGTCTTATGTCCAAGTGAGATAATTCAAGCCACAAGAGGCCAGTTTCTCAAATTCATAAATTGTGATACTCGACAATTTCATATTTCAAAATTCATTCATAAGATTACACTAAGTAATCTAGAGAAGAGAGTGGTGCTATATAAACTTCAATTAATAAAATCTCATGTAAATCCAATATTCCTACTTATATGCCATTACCAATTCATATAATAAACAGGCAAAAACTGATAATTACAAAAGCAAAATCAAAAGATAATTGCAAAAAGTAATTAACAGTAGCTAAATAAGCTTGCAAATTCAAAATTGGGGTCAAAAATTGAACTCCCAAGATGCTTTCATGCCTGAATATATGCTTTCTTCAATTTTTGCTAATTCCAAGGGCCTTCATGGAATTTTCAGTGCTCAGGAAAAGCTAAGTGCAATTTCCTTAATTCTCAGGGGGCTTTCTGCAATATTCTTTAAATTCGGAAAATACTTCATGTAATTTTCCAAATGCCAAAGATTTTTCTGTAAAACAATAGCCTAGAAAATTTCTCTTAATTTCTAGGAAATCCAAGGACTTATTCATAAGATTACGGGGCAAACAGGTTTTATTCCCCATTTTCCGGTCTGCCCCGGCCCATTCTTTTCTTTTCTTGATCTGGTTCGTTTAAAAACTGGTCTAGTAGCCCCTATTTTCTTATTTATTTCATGACTCGGCCCGCGCCCTTCTTTTCAGAAATTTCTGGGGTCAAAGTGTAGTTCGCAATGCAAAAATACACATGCAATTCGAAAATCAAGCCCATTCAATTCATCGTTCTTTTCTTTAATTCCTTAATTCATTTCTAGCGAACGGGCCTTCTTTTCTTTTCTTTTATTTTATACAGCGGTCCAGCCCTTCATTTTTCCCTTTTCTTTTTCCATTCTTTCCCCATTAGGCCTGCTAGATGTGGCCCGGTAGGGCGCCGCATGGTGGCGCGCTCACATGGCTGGCGGCCTTCAGCCGCGGCGGCCTAGTGGGGTGGCGCAGCCCACGCTGGGACAACAGAGCGACGAGGCGGCGGTCCAACACGCGGGCGGCTTCGCAGAGAGGCGGCGGCAAACCGGCGGCCTTCAAGAAGAAGAATTTCAATGACGGACGCTGCCCACGCGAGGGCGGCGGCCGCCAAAGCGGGCTTGGCCCAGCGTCTGGCGAAGCAAGACAAAGGCGGGGCGACCTGCTGCACCAGGCGACCTCGCTGGCGGGGTGGCTCGGCCAGTGGTTCTCGCCCATTGGCGCCCACGGTCTCACGGAGGGGGCACCGGTGGCTAGGGTTTCTAGCCGCCGGGAACAAAGCGGCGTCACAAGACGGAGACGGCGCGCTAGCGCGCTTCACGGAGCGGGCCGGCGCGCGCTGCTCATGGGCGCGGCGAGACATCTGGCGCGAGCTCGCGCGCTGCGCGCGCGCGGCGCGCGCGCGGCATGCAGCATCGGCCTTATATAATGCCGGGTTACTGGCGCGCACGGGCGCGCACGGATTTCAATACAATACTTTTCATCGATTCGTCGCCGATCCGAAAACCGCAATTAATTTCAACGGATCTTCGATATCCAAGCGAATTCTCCAAAGAGATTCAAACGGGATCCCACGGAAAACCGATCCAGACTTTCGCTTGTGGCAAAGACGGGATGCGTGAACTGTCGCGTAGGACAGATCGACGGATCCCAACTAGGCCAACGGAGGGGACGAAGATTCGATGTAGTTCGTCGGCGACCGATCTTCGGCGTCGTTCGTCAGAGCTTCGTGCTGATAACGTATTAGACAACCACGCTACCGGGTGTAGTCCGAGGTTGCCTAGCAGTGCGTAGATCGTAGACGGCGAAGAACAATCACAGATGAACACAGAGATGTAGGAGAGGAAGGATTCTTTATTGCTTTTCTCTTCGATACATAATAGATGGGAACCTCTCCTATTTACGCCGCCACTTGGGGTTTCAATTTGGTCCATCCAAGTGGAGCCCACCTCTTAGCCGAGCCAGGCCCAAGGCCGGCCGGCCAGGTGTGGTTCCTTAACAAAAGCAAGCATATATATAGGCGCAAGCAAAAAGGAAAAGGCACATTGTGATAAGGCGTATGGATACAGATGGAAATCATGCAGTTATTACTTACCAAGATTATTATTCTGGTGCATGCGTTTCATCGTATGGGCCAGGTGCATCCGCCGATGCCCATGTCTTGTCGAGATACTCGATCGTATCCTCACCATGGGTCCATGAGTCCATGACGGATTGACCCAAGAATCTCTCATCTGTAACGAAACAGAGCTTGACTAGTCCACGGATACTTATAGGTCACCGTTCGACATTCCCCGCCTGCATGCGTTCCCTAAACCTCAGCAGATCGACATCGATCTGAAGAGCAGAAGAGGTCATAACTCATCAATACGTGCGGAGGCACAGGAGCTAGCTATGGACATAGAGCACGCCGGAGGCCGCTCCGCCGTCGACGGCGAGGACGACGAGGCGTCGCCGGTGGAGCAGGTCCGGCTGACCGTGCCGACGACCGACGACCCGACGCTGCCGGTGTGGACGTTCCGGATGTGGACCATCGGCCTCGTCTCCTGCTCGCTCCTCTCCTTCTTCAACCAGTTCTTCGCCTACCGCACCGAGCCCCTCCAGATCAGCCAGATCACCATCCAGGTCAGTGCACGCGCGCACGTCGCGCCGGATTCAGTGGCGTTGCGGGGGGGCTGGGTTTTTTCTTACGCGCGCATGCCGTGTGCAGGTGGCGGCGCTGCCGATCGGGCACTTCATGGCGCGGGTGCTGCCGGAGAAGAAGTTCAGGGTGCTGGGGCGGGAGTGCACGCTGAACCCGGGGCCCTTCAACGTGAAGGAGCACGTGCTTATCTCCATCTTCGCCAACGCTGGCTGCGCGTTCGGCAACGGCGGCGCCTACGCCGTCGCGATCCTCAACGTCATCAAGGCGTTCTACCGGCGCAACATCTCCTTCCTCACCGCCCTCCTCCTCGTCATCACCACTCAGGTACGTGCGTGCGTCGGCTAGCGTGTTCATCGATCGCCTCATGATCGATCGCTCTATTAACCGTGGATCATGGTGCATGGTGTGTACGTGTAGGTGCTGGGTTACGGATGGGCAGGGCTGATGAGGAAGTATGTGGTGGAACCGGCGCACATGTGGTGGCCGGCCAGTTTGGTTCAGGTTTCTCTACTGAGGTGAGCCCTGATCGCGCGATCGATGCTTAATCCCTACACGAACTTGCAGCTTTGCGTGCATTGAGCTATTGGGGAATTAATTAACGGCTTGCATGCATGCATGCACACTCAGAGCGCTGCACGAGAAGGAGAATCGCCGGGTGACGCGCGCCAAGTTCTTCGTGATCGCGCTCATCTGCAGCTTCTCGTGGTACATCGTCCCCGGCTACCTCTTCCCCACCCTCACCGCCGTGTCGTGGGTGTGCTGGGTGTACCCCAAGTCCATCACCATGCAGCAGATCGGGTCCGGCTTGAACGGCCTCGGCATCGGCGCCTTCACCCTCGACTGGTCCACCGTCGTCGCCTTCCTCGGGAGCCCCCTCGTCACGCCCTTCTTCGCCATCGTCAACATCTTCGCCGGCTTCGTGCTCTTCGCCTACATCATGATGCCCATCTCCTACTGGGGGCTCGGCCTCTTCAACGCCGGCAGGTTCCCCTTGCTCTCGAACGACCTCTTCACTGCCTCCGGCCAGCTCTACAACGTCTCCGCCATCATCAATGATAAGTTCGCGATCGACATGGACGCCTACGGGAAGCAAGGGAAGATCCACCTCAGCCTCTTCTTCGCGGTCTGCTACGGCCTCGGCTTCGCCACCATCGCAGCCACGGTGTCCCACGTCGCGCTCTTCTACGGGAAGTACGTGCCTACATTGCACATAGCAACAGATACAAATACATCAACAAGTGCCCGCTGCATGCTTGTTCACTATTAATTCTTCATGTACATCATGCATGGCCATTATTTAGATGTGTTCAAGATTCACGCTCATCCTGCTCCTCCTCCACATGCATTTTTTTTTTTTAAAAAAAAACTACTTTCGAGTTTCAAGCGATCCACAATTAGATCATTCTTCTTACCCATGTCTCCCTTACTTTCTTTTTCCTATTGATCCACTCTGATGTATATTAACATTTTGATTCTGTTTCACGTACAGAGAGATGTACCAGCGGTTTCGCGCGTCAGACAAGGGCAAGCTCGACGTGCACGGGAGGTTGATGAGGAGGTACGGGGACATACCGAACTGGTGGTTCTACATCCTGCTCGCGGTGAGCATGACTGTGCCACTGGTCCTCTGCACCGTGTTCAAGCACGAAGTGCAGCTGCCTTGGTGGGGACTCCTATTGGCTTGCGCCGTGGCTTTCTTCTTCACGCTCCCCATCAGCGTCATCACCGCCACCACAAACACGGTACGTTCATACATATGCAATTGCCTCGATCAGTCATCAACATGAGTACTGATAAGTTAAGCTCTGACTGCATGAGATCATTGTTCTGTTTGCACTTGCAGACTCCGGGGTTGAACATCATTACGGAGTATATCTTGGGGCTGATCATGCCGGGGAGGCCGATCGCGAACGTCTGCTTCAAGGTCTACGGCTACATAAGCATGAACCAGGCCGTCTCCTTCCTTAACGACTTCAAGCTTGGCCACTACATGAAGATCCCCCCACGATCCATGTTCATAGTGCAGGTACGTGCTACAACCTACAACACCTAAGGAAAGACGTACTCAAGAACTAATATTGCAGATCTCAGCTAGAAGCATGTATGGTGATCAAACTGACGTACGTTGGGGTTTTGCGAAACTGTCCAGTTCGTCGGGACGCTCGTGGCAGCGACGATCAACACGGTGGTGGCGTGGTGGCTGCTGACGACGGTCCCACGCATCTGCGAGAAGAGCCTCCTCCCGAAGGGCAGCCCGTGGACATGCCCCAGCGACCACGTCTTCTTCGACGCATCCGTGATCTGGGGCCTGGTCGGCCCGCGCCGCATCTTCGGCCCTCTGGGCTTCTACGGCTCGATCAACTGGTTCTTCCTCATCGGGCTCTTCGGCCCGCTCGCGGTGTGGCTCCTCGCCAAGGCGCTGCCGCGGCAAGCCGCCTGGATCAGCCTCGTCAACCTCCCCGTGCTCCTCGGCGCCACGGCCAACATGCCGCCGGCGTCGCCGCTCAACTACCTGGCGTACTGCTCCGTCGGCGCGGTGTTTAACTTCCTTGTGTTCCGGTACCGCAAGGGGTGGTGGAAGAGGTACAACTACGTGCTGTCGGCGGCGATGGACGCCGGCGTGGCCATCATGGGGGTGCTCATCTACTTCGCGCTCACCAGCCGCGGCCACCAGCTCGAGTGGTGGGGGTCTAGGGGCGAGCACTGCGACCTCGCCACCTGCCCCACCGCAAAGGGCGTCGTCGTCGACGGCTGCCCCGTCCTCTGATCACTATCCTACCACTCAGTGCGTTGCCCTCTGTAAATTATAGATTAGGGCGTACCCATACTGTTTTTATTCAGAAGCTAGTAGACCCGTGGTTTGTTTGTTCTTTTCGTAATTTACCGTACCGCTCTGTCTTTTGGTATCGTGTATGAATTGGTGGGGGACATGTCCGGTATTCTGTTTAGATATTTAGCATCGCTTAGTTCCACTCTAAAACAAAATTTTGGTATATTTTCATTTGATCTGAGGCTTATCCGTTTTCAAAGGGGTAATTCACAGATGCACCACACGAAGTCAGATGACTCATTCCCCATAGAAAGACCGGTACAATAAGAAGGAAAACCTTTCCCTTGTACGCTAGGCAAGTCCTCCCTGGGCAGGAGATGTGGGACTAAAGAGCAAAACACTTTCGCACTTTGTCATCATTTTTTGAGGCTTTTAGTGATTCTTTTCAAAACTTTTAAAATCATTTTTAATAATTTTTAACTCCAAACCTTTTATCAAAGGCCCACAACATTTTGAGGTTATAATCTAATGTGGGTTTCATCTGAAAAGAATAAGGTGTAAATGTTGTCTCAACATAGCCACGATATTGAATTGACATTTTCATATATTTGGCATATTATGTTTGTGACAAGGACAATCAATTAATTAAATTATAAACAAAACTAATGTGGGATCACATAAGGAAATATCAAAGTTTAATCTAATATAAGGAGGTTACCAATATTGGGTGACAAAAATACCCATCCTCAGGCACCTGATATGATAGGTTTGAGTTTGGGGCTCGCCTCAAGCCCATTGGTCTTCAAACCTGAATACATGTACCAGTTGGGTAAATGGTATATATCTCTATCTCTACCTAATAATAAAGAGAATAGAGTTTCCATCTTTCTTCCTCAGTTTTCGTCCGTCGTGCGTCCCAGAGCCGTCCGATCGCGATCGAACGGCTCACCTCGCACGCCTCGCCCCTCGCCTCTCTCCGACGCGTGAAACCCTAACGGGCGCGCCTCTCCGCCTCGCCTCCCACCACCGCCTCCCAAGAGGCTCGGGCATAAATAATCAAACCAAGAACCGAACCGAAAGAACCAAACCAAACCAAGTAACCGAACCGAATGGAACGGATATAAATTTCGGTTCTTGGTCCGAGATAACCGAACTAACTCGAGGGAATTTCGGTTCGGACCCCAGATAACCGAACTAACCGTTAGAACCGAAGTGTAGTGAAGGCCCATGAAAAACATTTGGCTCGCTGCCGCCTAAGCCCAACAAACAAAGTCAAACCCTAGCACCACCTCACACTCACGCCCTCATCTCACCTCACCTTCTCACCCACCAAGGCCGCCTCCCTCATCTCAATCTCGGATCTCACAGAAGACGGCAGCGCGATCGCTAACTCCACTCGGACTCGGTGGCGCTGAGTCCGACGCCTGGCCGCGACTTCATGAAGTCGCCCACCGGCCAAAGCGCCACCGCCACACTCATCGTCTCGCCTTATCCCTTGCCCTAAGATTTTCGGCGTCGGCGGCCACCACCGCTTCTTCTCTCGCCATCGCCAAAGCATCGAGTTCGCAATGGCCGAAGGATTACCGAGTCCGTAGCGTTTCGGCCGCTTTCGCCAGCGGCTAAAGCCAAAGCCACCGAGTCCGCGGCGCGCCAAAGTGAGCCCACGCCCACCGGTGTTCAGTTTGCTAAATACTCATGCCTGGTTACTTCGGTCAGTTCGGTTAGAACCGGAACCGAACCAAAGGAACCGAGAACCGAACTGCTCGGTTCTCGTTTTTGGGAAGGCTACTTCAGTTCCTATTTTCTGAGAACCGAACTTTGCAATTAACCGAGGAACCGAACCGAACCGAACCGAGGAACCGAACGCCCAGGCCTACTCTCCAGATCTGCCCTTCTTCGGCGCGAATCCAGCTCGCCGGTGCGCCCTCGCGACGCGGCGGCCGCCTCGCGGTGGATCCCGACCTGGGGTCGTGCCTGCTCCAGATTCAGCTCCCGGCTCTCAGGTCCCGGTTCGAATCTCCTTTTTCTCTCTCTCTCGAGCATCTCTCTCCTCCCGGTCGGCCTCTTTCTCTTCTCTCTCTCCCGCCGCGTGGAGCACGGGGGCGTGGCTGGCCGACCGGCTGACGGCGAGGTCGCTGGACGCGATGGAGCTGCACGAGGTGCGCGCCCGCAGCGGCGCCGACATGAAGCGGGACCTCACGTGGTGGGACCTCGCCTGGTTCGGCGTTGGCGCTGTCATCGGCGTCGGCATCTTCGTCCTCACCGGCCAGGAGGCCCGCGACGCCGCCGACCCCGCCGTCGTCGTCTCCTACGGCCGCCCGCGGAGTCGGGCAAGATTACCTTCCCGTCCTCGCTCAAGCAGGTGAGAACGGGAGCCGCGGTTGGGCATGGGCTCTGAGCCTCTGACCCGTCGATTTTGGTAGGGTTCCTGCTTCCGATTCGTTGTGTGGTGCTGATTTGGGCTGCGGAAATCGCCCAGTTCCCCGTGGTGTTGAGGTTTCTGAGGAGGATTCGATCCAAGATGCCGTTTTTTTGGTCCTCCGTTCGTGATCCCTCGAAGCTTCTGAACTCCGAATTCAGTGGAGCGAGGTTATAGCTCCAATTCGTCACCTGTATACTTTTATCTCCGTTAGTTCTGGCCACAAGAGCTTGAAATTGCTTGCTCATCTGATTTGGAGGCTTGAATTTGCATGTTTAGCTGCGACGTTTCGTTGGATTCGTTATCTATTTATAACTGGTTAGGGGTCACTAATCCTATCCTAAATTAACTCATAAACGCCTAATCTGTTCTGTTATCATTTTAGAGCTATATGCTCACTTTTTGGCATGGGAGAGACTAAATCTGGTCTATATTGATACAGCTTGTGAAAACGCCTGACCATACAGTTTTGGCAAAGCTTCCACATTCAGAAATTTGTGCTTTTGGCTTCAGATTTAGTATTAGGGAGCGTACTCCAGCATGCATTTAGCTTTGCTAACCTTCCTTTTTTGTTTCATCTCAGAGAGAGTGTTCAGATTAATTATTACATGATCTGGGAAATTCAAGTGGGGTCACTCATTCTTGTCACTTAACAGGTCAGTTAAGTAAAGTATTTTGGAATATCATATGTAAAATGGCCGTGAACTTCATACTTACTGAAGTGATAATGGTATTGTGCACCAGTCTATGTGTTTATGATAGAGAAAGCAATGGGATGCAGGGAGAGCATACCTTTTTTCTGTAAAATGCAAAACCTGTAAAGAGCAATCTAGATATGTCAAACAAAATAAATTCCTGATTCCACTCACTAATTCCTATCCTGATGATCAGGATTCAGGACTGGTGCCTGACAATCCAGTCTCTCTTTCATACAGCACTATGCCTTATTTTACCTTTATGCAGTGAATTTAAGAAGTCAGTGTATACTGAATTGTATTAAGGATTGAGGACATCGATCTTTTGATATACCAACACTCTTTTTTTTATTTTACCTTTATGCAGTGAATTTAAGATGTCAGTGTATACTGAATTGTATTAAGGATTGAGGGCATCGATCTTTTGATATACCAACACTCTTTTTTTTTATTTTACCTTTATGCAGTGAATTTAAGAAGTCAGTGTATACTGAATTGTATTAAGGATTGAGGGCATCGATCTTTTGATATACCAACACTTTTTTTTTCAACTATATTCCTTTAGCAGTTAAATGTTAAGTAAGATATTAAACCCAAATTTTTTCATGCCAGAGGTGTCCCTTAATGTATTTATGTAATAGTTTTTGCACCCTGTTGCTGTGGTAATGTGCAGAGATCTGCTCAAAGCACTCTCCCAAAGTTAAGGCCTTGTTCTTTTCAGATTAAAGTTGCTGAAAGTTTTAATCTAGAAAAGTTGTAACCTCGAGGGAGGCTCTAGAAAGTTCAAAAAGTTATGAAAAAATTATTTTAGTAACTCTAAGAAGAATTATTTAAAACCCCACAAAAATGATTACAAGATACTACATCGATTAGCTCATACATAAATAACAAATTTTAATTTAATTTAATTTAAGCCGAAAAGAACAAGGCCTAAAATGGATCTGAGAAGGGATTGAGGGCATCTAATCATCTTTGGATATGCTAATACTCAATTTTGTTGCAACTATTTGTCTTTAGCCGTTAATGACATTAGATATCAAGCCCAGATTCTTCATACCTGAGGTGTCCCTCTTATTATATATATTAGGTAAGGTTTGTACACCTGTTGTTGCAATAATGTGCAGAGATCTGCTCAAAGCATAACCCCAATGTCAGAATGGCTTGGAGGTTATCAATGTGCAGAAGTCTTGGTTATCAAGTAATTCAAGTGTTCCAAAGTCACCTGTAACTGGTACTAATTACATCTCACGGCATTTAATTTTCCCACTAGATACCCATCTGTAAATCACAAAATTGGCTCTGCGTATACTAATTTCAGTTCACGATTTGCATGTCACAGCGGCAGATAAATCATGTCAAAGCACAAGGGAAGAATCTGATGCTGATTCTGACGACGACTTACCACCTCTTGAGGAGAACCTAAACCACTTAAATCTTAACCAGGATGAAAGTGAGGAGGAAAGTGAAAGTGAGTAGATACTATAAGGGATACCGTTTGAACTTTTCAATAATTTTATATTATATCTGAGCCAAATGTTAATTCTTAGCTTCGTATCACATTATGGAGGATCATATTAATCTTGTCTTGAGGCCTTGGTCGTGGCTCTGAAAGAATCTCTGTACCAGCATATTGGTTTGGGAACGGAATGCTTAGCAAATTGAGTTCAGCAAAATATAACTGTTTACTTTTTTTTTTTTAGAACTGTTTCCTTTATGGTTTCAATATATGAGAGGATTTTTTATTCCCGTTGCAACGCACGGGCTTTTTTGCTAGTTATTTTATAAACAAAAATTGGTATGTGAACCCAACCCTCTCCCTTGTCCACCCTCTCCTTTCCCACACCAAGTTGCTCCACCGTTCACCCTTGGCCCCTCTCACCACCATCGTTAGCTCCTCTCCTCTCTCGCTCCATCTCTCTTCCTTTCTACCCACCTTCTCCTGTTCACAATGGTGCACAATTGCGCATTAAACGGAGACCGAGGTAGTGACAACAACCATAGTGGAGGCCTATGCCAGCCTCCCACGGTGGTGCCTCCAAAAATGTGCTCTATGGACTGGGGTGTCATTCCCCTAGGGAGGTCCTCCCACAATGTTGTCCCTATTGGCCGATAGATAATGGATCTAGCAAGCTGATGACAAGTGTGAAGCTTGTGTGGGAAGACGATGACGATCTCCATGGCAAGGAAGCAACGATCTAGGTTCGATGTAAGCTATAGCGGTGATGTTTAATGTGGCATGGGCGAGTTCGAGCGGCAACATCATGTTAGATCTAGAGGTGTACCAACTACTCGAGCTTAGGTTCGTGTATCTGTCAGTTACTTGGTTATGGTATGTGTAGAATTTTATTCCTTCCAATGTTGTAGGTCTCAGGTTTGGGATCAAGAACTTGGAGGTGTATTTTAATATGTGTAAACAAGCGTTCGAATGTGTAAATGGGTTTGTTCGCGTGAATGTTGTAGGTTCCAGGTTCAGATTCAAGGTGTAAGTATATGGTAATCGACATGATTTCCATCCCTACTACCAAATTGCAACATACAATGATACATTGTGTATTAAGGGTTGAAACAATGAAAACACTTTAGGCCGGCTGGTCGGCGCGTCCGGACACGCGCGAGCCAAGTGAGCCTCACGAAACATCCTAGCCCAGGCCCAGGCGGCGCATGCATGCGAGTACACAGCGAGCTAGCGGGAAAAATTAACGCTCATCTCTCCTCCTAATTGCAAGCTGACGTTAGCTAAGATTCTGTTTTGTATTTTTCTTTCTGTAGTCTCTAATCCACCAACCGTTTGCACCAATGTGTTCCTTGTATTTTTACGAAAAAAAAGACGTATGTTGCCATATAAATTTTGATTGGGTTTCCTCAAGTTTCATTAGTAGATTATCAAGTTTCATCATCAGGTTCTCATGTTTCGTAAGTAGGTTTCCTTTTGAAACTTTGATTATTACTATTCAAACTTGAATTTTTTCAGTTTAAACTTGAAGTTTTTTGTCCGCCGCAACTTGGATTTTTCACGATTGAAACTTCGACATTTGCCTACTGAAACTTGGGTTTTGCCTACCGAAACTTAGATTTCATACTCGCAAAACTTCCCGAACTGTCAAGTTTCATCACTAGTTTGTCAAGTTTTATCGGTTATTTTCCAAGTTTTAGTAGATATTTTCCAAGTTTCATCAATTATTTTTCAAGTTTCAATAGCTTATCCCCAAGGTTCATCAATAATATATCAAGTTTCATTAGTTTTGTAAACAAGTTACATTAGTTAATTTTTAAGTTTCAATAGAACATTTTTAAGTTTCGGTATCACATTTTCAAAATTCAATATGTTCACACCATGTCATCATGATGGGGTGGGGGGCACCATGTGCATGGGCAGTTGCCAAGAACTCCAAGTTTCACACAAAAAAATTGAAAAAGTAAAAAATTCAAAAAAAATAATATTAAAATGGGTTGCCATCGATTTGAGAAGAATTATGAAATTTATTCCGAGTAATTTGAACACTGAATTTTATATAAAAAAAGATTAGAAGTTTAATTGAAAAACATATCAACTACACATCTAGCCAACGTCCACCTTGTTGCGTCTCGTGCATGCGGGTAATGGGTCAAGGCGGATCTTGTGCAGCTATTTGGCGATCCGACGGCCGAGGCGCGTCCGATCCAACGCCTCGCGTCGGACGTTCGGACGCTGGCGTTCGCCTTGTTTCAAAGATCTCCAACCTATGTATAGAAACCGAGTCAAAAAATTACGAGAACTTGTATTCTATACAATTCTCCAAACTCAAAATTCAATCAGTTAATTTTTTAAAACCTTTTCAAACTTGAAATCCATTTTTTGGTTAAAATTTTAAAACTTGAACTTTGTAAAAATCCTCTTCAAACTCAAAATCCACTTTCTGGTAAACTTTTAAAATTTTTAACTTTGTATGGTCTCAGCCTATATAGTATGACTCAAAAAGTTATGAGAACTAAAATTCTAATACAAATGTTTAAACTCAAAAATTCATTAATCATTAAACTATAAACTATAAACTATTTTTTGAAAACCTTTTCAAACTTCATTATTTTTTGCTAAAATTTAAAACTTTAATTTGATAGGGGCCGCGCTGACGCGTACCCCCTCTTCCACAAATTATGACGTCCACTCTCAAGTGGCAAGGTAGTGCTCCACCGAAGTGCAATGGTGGCCACTCACCTAGGCTATGAGCCTTCTTGATCACCCAGTGACCCCGTCCAGGTAAGTTCACAAGGAACCCCTCCATCCCATTTTATCCCCCTCTCGTGCCGTCCTTGATGATTCATCAGCCGATGTGGTAGTATTCAATCTGCAAACGAGGTGGCTCGGTTCGGCTTACGTGTGGATTAGACTCCGGTTCGATCTGTTAGTCATGCCAATCCAGGGTTGGCCTAGCCAGCCCACTCGCCCCAGGCCCAGGTATACCACATATCTCAAGCCATCAGCCCCTCAATCCTCATGTCGGCGTTGCCCCGGCCGACTCTGCTGCAACGTCTAAAGCAATTAAGTACGCAACAAAACGTTGAGGGTTATGTCTGTTCAGTTGACTGATATCTGTTTCACATACATCCAGTCATTGCATTATACTTCCTCCATTCCGAATTATAGTTCACTATTGACTTTTGAACACGCCTTTTGACCATTCGACTTTTAAAAAATTAGTGCAAACATGCAAAAATATAAGTCATGCTTAAAGTATGTTTAATGATAAAACAAATTACAACAAAATAAATAATATTTACATATATTTTTTGAATAAGACGAATGGTCAAGTAGAATATCCAAAAGTCAACAGTAAACTTCAATTTGGAACGGAGGAAGTAGTTATCAGGTGCATGGATAATCAATTACGATAGATCACATATGAGTACTATTACAAAGATCATGACAACTCACTTCATGTTCTAGAACTATCAAGTATAATTATAGAAGGGGGAGGGCACAAAAAAAAAATGGTCTATTGACTTGCAAGAAATTGTTGTTTTCATTTTATTTGCTAGAATATAGGCTGGATCAGTTGACACTTCCTTCTGACGAATGTCACAAAATTTGGTTGGGGCACCGGTCCATGGGCAATGACGATTTGATATATGCCCCATGGCTGCCGAGTAACACGAGCAGGAGCCTCGACTATACTGAAAAGCATATCAGAGGTGGATCCTACCCTATCACATGCACATAAAGCATTTCCAAGTAAACAATACAAAATCAACTGTTAACAAAATGGTATTTAGATTCTACATGACTCTCAGCTTCCCATAAAAAGGATCCAAAAGCAGCTGCCTCCAAAACAAGGTGTGTGAGCTCTGTAAATGTAATTGTTATCATCTTACCATCCTTTGCATTAACAGACCCATCGTCTAACACCTTAATGTCTGGCCGTCCAAACAGAGCCTGTGTCTGCTTCTCTATCAGTGAGACGGCTTCCTTCGATCTAATAGTAGCATATCTTTGCAATGTAGGAGCATCCAAGCGCGAAACATAGGACCTCAATTTGTTCGGATTTGATTCTTCATCGTCCAAATTGATCTCCTCCCCATCAGATGAAATCTGTACCAAGGATTCCATATCCCAGAATGGATTAGGCTTCAGGTTTTCAAAGACTATCTGTTGCTTGGGATTTGGTGGGAGAGTCTTCATATTTTTCTCAAGTTGAAATCGCTCATCTACCCTCTTAAGGAAGTAACCATACATAATGGACGCTGCATAAAGTTTTCCAAGATTTAAGTTGCTGATTTCAACAACAGTATCCAGTGGTGCTGCTGTCTTTTCTCCCATGATAAGATTCAGATGGTTTTGTATCATCTCAAAAGCATCTGGGGAGTGTATGCTTTGCAGCCTATCCTCTTGGCTAGGCAACGACGATATGTCACGTACAGGGCCCGCTACTGGTGATAATGCAGGTGTCATTGATATGTCATTCTCCATGAACTTATACATAATCCAACAATAGATGATCTCTTCTAAGGCATTCTGCCTTTCTTTCTCTTTGACTTCTGCAATTCTCCTGTAGTTCAAATGTTCAATCAGCTTATATCATCAGTTAGGGCAATCTTGAATGAGGTGAATAAAATTATATTTGCCTATTTCATCTGACGATCTAATTTTGTTTTCTTTTTTCTACGATCTACATAGCTGCATTGTTTCTTTTAAACATCTATGCTAGTCAAGTTGATTTTGTTGAATATTTTTAGACACTAGATAGCTGAATTGCAGACTTCAGTATTTAAACATAAAACAATTCATTTGATATCATGACATCATGGGTAGCATTGTAATATGTGAGTGTAAAACAATTATAACAGATATGATATTTGGGCACTTGTGCTGACTTGCAGAAAACAATACCAAATACCTCAAAATTGAGTACTTACTTGTAAAGGAGGTCCTGGGGATCTTTTGAGGATTCTTCATTTTGTTCATCTTTCTGTGCCTGCAGGTTTTCCAGTTGCTGGTCTATTGTTGCAGGTAGCAAGTGAGGGTGTGATTGCAGTACCTGGACCAAAAGCTGGCCACTTGGAGATTCAAATTTAAGTGGAGCAAGTTGTGTCTCGCCGTCACCAGAATCCAATTTTGCTTTAACCTTCAGGCTCCTTGTTCGGTAATTATAAATCTGGGATCCGGCTTTGAAATGACTGGCATAAGGAAAGCCCTGCCGAACACAAACCCATCATCCACTTAACCCAAAACGACCAAGGTTAGAGGATGGATCACACGAGCAACAGTACACAAGCCAAGTGCACCAGAGAACCGCTCAGATCAATGACTAGAGTTCACATAAGCACGGCAATTGCACACCAGCACTAAGAAGAGCCAACCAAGTACCAGCGGGGCTATTATTCGGATCCCCCTTTGCACCCCGGAGCCCGGAAGCATCAAATGGACGGGAGGCGAGGAGCTACCTTGCAGAGGAGCCTGCCGTCCCCGAGGGCGCGCGGCCTGGGGAGGGAGGAGGAGGAGCACGAGGAGGCCGGGGACGGGCACGGGGACGGGGAGGGGGAGGGGGAGGAGAGGCGGAGCGCCGCGTCGGCCCACGCCGGCATCGCGGGCAGCGGGACGAGGGGAGCAGCGAGGCTTCGGGAGGAGATGAGCTGGGATTCCGTCCGCCGTTTGGGCTCCGGGGATTTTCGTCGCGACTGAGGAGTGGACTGGTAGGACGGACGGGGACGGGGACGGGGACGGGAGAGAGAGACATTAGTGGCGCTGATCTTTTATCGGGAGCGACGGCTCTGCCTGCCGTCTCACAGCCAGAGTTTCGTCGTGTCAAGGCTCTTGATGCGAGCGAGCTGACTGCCGTTAGCGTGAGGGAGTGTGCCACACTGACGCGAGTACGCCTGTAGCATGTTATAAAAAATAATGATGTATAAAACTGAATAGTTAAATCGATTGAGATTCTCATTATTCGTGGTTGTGGTTTAATTTTGATTGTGGTCGAAAAAGTTAAGAGTCTTTGAAAAAAAATAGAAAAACTAAAAATATTTATTACATAATGTTACAGTGAATGGCACGTATAAAAATGATAAATTTTTCGAATTAAACTAAAACTATACCAGAACCGCGAACCAAAGAGCATAAGAGCATGAGCAGCAGGGACCGTATTAGCTGCTGCCCGCATCAACGGAAAAATTTGTTTAATAATATACATATAAATGGAAATTGGAAAACTATGCGACATTTTATTTATATTCGTGATCTGAACCCCGATTCCGCCATGTGGCGCGGCTTCCGCTGTGCGGTGAGACGGATAGGTGGCTTCCGCCGTGCCACACGGCTAAAGCCAGTGGCTTCCTCTACCTCGCCTGCTGAAACCACCGTGAGTCGACACGTGGCGAGCCTTCGCTTTCATGTGACGCCGACGCTGAAAGCGAGGAAAAATGGGCTGAAAATGAGAGTCGCCGAATATTCGCTGTTTCGGGTTCCGTTGTTTTCCTGCTCAATGTGAGCACAATTTTATGTAAATGTGATTAATTTTATGTAAAGATGCATTATGTGTATTATTTAAAAGATGCATTATTTTATGTCAATGTGATCAATTTTAAAATATGTATATTACTTTATATTATTAAAAATATGATCAATTTAATAATTTAAATATGAAATTATATGTACGGGTCTAATTAACTTAAACAATGTATTTTAAAATATGTATAGCCCTATCTTAATTTTAGGAAAAATTTATTTATTTGAAGCATCTACGCAAACAAAAGTATTTATGGGGATGAAATTAGAGGAAATTTGAACCGTGTCGGAGCAAGTAAACGGTTTATGGTTTTAAAGAACCAGAGATTAAATAATAAAAATTCGGATTACATCATACAAGCAATGGCACACGTGATACATAAAACAATTTACCATAGTAGTGCATCATAACTAAACCTACATATCTTAGGAGATTTAAAAACATAGTGGTCATACACGATAATCATACTACTGGGTGCAGTGTGGGTATTTTTCCTTTGCAAACGCGCTAGGTCCTGCTTCCCTGGCTCTAGTAGCCCTCTCGCGCTTTCTGGCGCGGTCTGCCTCACGCTCATTGAACTGCCGCTGTCGGTCAGCCTCGTGCTGTGCCTGAAACTCTTCTCTCGCACGCTTGTTTCTTTCTTCCCTGACGTTCCTCGGCCCTGGCCCTGTGCCCCGCCGCCTCCTAGTGCAACTGCCGCTTCATTTCGGGAGTCTGCTCCGCGTCCAAATATTGCACAAACTCGCATAATGGAGGATAAAAATATTGAGATTAGCATCTACGTGTATATGTTCGTTAGGGAAGAAATAAATAAGAAGTGACTTACAGGGTACTATTTTTTACTTATGCTAAATAGCTACCTGACTTTATTAAACATAAAGCATAACATAGTTTTTATGGTACGAGTTAATATCACATGCAGATTTGATCTTAATAGTTTCTTATCTCTATTACGAACTATTTGATAATTACTCATTAATCTATGCAGATTCTACATGTCTGGTCATTTACCATTTAATTTAGCTAGTGCCTAAAATTCTAAACATTGTCTTTGGGCATTTATTGTCTTACATGGTAATGCATGCAACATAATAAACTAATTAACTAACCAACTTTTGTTCTTACGCATGCGAGTGTAACAACATCCTTTATTATTCAGTTAACTTACTCCTTATATGACATGTAGATTCAGATTAAATATTTTATTTGTAGGACTATTATAAATTATTCCATACGTAGTTATTAATCTATGTAAAATCTACACGTTCAAATGCATGAAATTAAGAGCAAAAACATAAACAACACAGTACCTCGACAAGGATAGTGAGAAAGCAAAATCAACTGAGGCCTTAGTGAGCACCAGAGGCAGCGAGAACCGTAGTAAGCATCAGAGGCAGCGAGAACCGTAGTGAGCACCTGAGGCAGTCAGAATGGAGTGCAGCGGACTGAGTGCGACCCTTCCTTTTACAGCCAAAGCCATTCATTAAATTATCGTTAACATGTCATTTATTACACTAATTAAACAAGGTCTGAACACTTCTATCCCAGACAGAAAACAAAATTAGCTACTGCGGGTTTTTTTAAGTGGTTGCTTGATATGTAGTCGTAAGCTTTATTTCATGTGAATGTGAATATAATTTTGGGTTTTTAGAAAATTTTACATATTTGAACAAAGAAATTCACATGTAGTTCAAAATTTAATGTGAATTGAAGAAATATTTGAAAATATTATTTTGTCTAAATCCTCCGTTCAAGACTACCAGTACTATATATTATTTATGAATCCTCTGCACTACTGATTGTAATGTTTAGTTTGTTGTAATATTTGTGCAATGTTCAAAATGTTTCATTGGCCTAAGAGATACATCGATCGTTCAATGCACTTGCACTGACATTGAGAAATTAAAAATGGAGCGATACAAAATATGAACATATAAATGTTGTACAATTAATCATCCTTCCGTGGGCCCCTTCTCCTTGTGTTTTAACATCACGATTAATATTATACATGAAATGATTGGTTCAAACCCCGTACTTTCATTACAAATTATTTTAACAGCACGATAAATATTCAGTTAACTAACTAAAACTACTAAAAACCTGCACATAAAAACACATGAATGTCATGATGAGTTTAATGTGTACCACAAATTTTAATATTTGCACCCCTCATTTATTCTTTCTAATCCACTGCTCATTTTAGGAACCTCGTTGTTTTTAGAAATGCCATAATATAATAACCACTTCAGTTTTTAGGAACCTCTTATTTTCTTACACGCATTCTTACTTGATACTTAAAATGCTATGCATTATTACTGCACAATTATTTTCTTACAACCGCATGCATGCAACATGACGAGCTAATTAACTAATTGACTACTCCTTTAGTGCGTGCCAGTGCAACCACAACGTTAAATATTCGACATGAAATTTCAAACACTAAAACTCCACACATATGGTACGAGTTCTTGTATCGTTCCCCTATTAATACATAATATCCTCATAACAACTTTTAATAGCAAGCATTAAATATTCAGGTCAATACCGACAAATAGCACAACCCTTAATATTTTCTTATAACTACTCTAAATTATTCTCAACAAAACAACTACTCTCTGCAAAATCATCACACATGCTCATGGCAGTTTAATAAAATGCATACCTTGTTAAAATTTCTGCAACGAACACTCTTTTACTAGATTGTTTCCGCTACCACTGAACGTACCAACACCTGCATGCACATTCAGACGCAACATGTACCGAGAAAAATAAAAAACACGAGAGTCCCTCAATGAGAATAATGTGAAATCAAAACCAGCAGAGGCCTCACTGAGCACCAGGGCAATGAGATGTGTGTGCAGCGAGAATGGTGTGTAGCGAAGTGAGCACGAGTCCTCCGTTTATAGCTGAAGTGTGAATTAAATTATCATAAACATGTCATTTATTACTCACTAATTAATCCTGTACTAATTAAACAGGGTTCAAATACTACTGGTAGACATGATAAGACATGTGCGTGGCAGACAGGATAAGACATCGAATGACCGCGCACCATGCCTTATAATGAGCACCGGCATCTGTGCAAACCGACGAAATCCAAAGTGTGTTTAAATTATCATAACCATATAATTTAGTAATCACTAATTACTCATTTACTAATTTATTACGCACTAATTGTTCATTAGTAACTAAATAGACCACGAATATACCTGCCATTTATACCCGTGGCAGACATGGGGTGACCTGCACATCAAAAGTTTCGTTTTTTTCCGCGCATGCACATGCACTCGGCACTCACTTCAACGCTCACTCAGTCAGGCACGCATTTCCGTGCGAGGGAATCCGAGGCATGCAGGCGAGCCGTAGGCGGGACCGCGGGAGCAAAGGTGGCGGGCCACGTGGCAGACGCTGGTGGCTTCCTACACGTGGCATGACGGAAGCCACCGCTTCCGCCGTGTGAGGTGGCCGAAGCCACGTTTCGGCCGCGCGGCATGGCGGAAACGCGGTGTCCTGCATTCCCGGTGGCAGAAGCCATGTTCCATGGCGGAAAGTGGCTCATTTTCATCAATCCAACCAACTGCGACATATTTTTTTTAATTTCCAGTATATTATTAAACCAATTTTTCCTGCATCAACTGCCTCGCGCGGGCTCCAGGGAAATTCAAACGCTGAGTCTACGCGCATGCATGCCGACGAGCGGGCACGCGCTATTGAGCTGATGCAGACAACGATGCGGCCCTGTTGCTCATGCTCTAAGTTTAAACCATTTTGAACATGCAGATGATTGTGTTTAGGGTCCCAAAACAGTAGACTGATTGTGTTTATGGTCCGTACCGTGAGGCTAGGTGCCTGTCTTTGCTCACTGGCCTTGTCTTCTTCCCAGATACTGGAACCGAAGTGGATAAGACAATTAGAGCATAATTCAGTGGCTAATTAGATGATCTAAACGAGCTTAAAAAAAGAAAAAAGAAAAGAAATGCAAAGCAGAGGCATTCCACTGTTTGTCAAAACTTAAGGCATGTTAAACAGGAAGGAGAATAACTTTAGGTCAGAGGAGTATCATCACATAGATTGCATGGATCATCCACTAGCAAGTACCAACTCATCCTACTCCAGACTGCAGCTTCAGATGTGGGCATACACAAACACAATCAGATAGTACTCACTCCTTTTTTCTATCTGACGTCTTTTAACTTTTGGGCACAGCTTTGACTATTCGGCTTATTCAAAAATTTAGTGCAAACATGCAAAAATATAAGTCATACTTAAAGTATTTTTAATAATAAAACAAATCACAACAAAATAAATAATATTTACATAGTTTTTTAAATAATACGAATGGTCAAAAGCATATGTAAGTCAAAAGCGTCAAATAAAAAAACACGGAAAGGAAGTTACATCACAATTACTGACTATACATCGTCTCCTTTTGCTCTGGTAGGTTACAAAGACTCGCAGCTCACAATCAGCAAAAAGTATTGTGTTTAAAACAGGACCTATATCCTTAAAGAAAGGCATAGAGCACCAAAACTCATGCACACGTCCGGCACCACCACCCAAGGTATTTAGAACAAAGTGGGTTATGATATGCCCATAGCATAAAATAATAGATTATTAACACTGTGTCGTCCAGTTATATTCAGGCCTCAAGCAAACGTAGGTGACAAACACTCTTCAACTATATCTAGCAGATTTGGATTTTCCAATGCAGCTGCAACACGCTCTTTATCGTTCAGTTGCTTGTTCACTGCAAAGAACAAAGAAAAATACTGTCATATCGTAGTGACTGTAATTCTGGTGTCTGCTGTAGCGCATAGAGCACTGAGCACATACCGGCAGTTTCAGTTGCATGAGATCCAGGCGTCAGTCTTATATCCACCTACGAAAATTAGGTACCAGTAAGCCGACTAAAGTTCATTAGGAAACTAAAAAAAAAGAAAATAAAAGAAAATAAAATTTCGCACCATGTTGAAGGAGAAAAGAAACTAGCTTTCCCATTAAAAAAGTACTGCATTCACACTAGAAAAGCAGTCTTCAATTTACTTATGGAATGTGTGAGACTACATGCCAGCAGTCTTCAATTTGCTCTGTACTGCTGATAAAAAAAAATGTACGCAACCTACTTGTTTTGAACACATAATGGCCACGTTCATAATTTGTATACAACAAGGGTGATTCTGCTCAGGTAGAAACAAAAATTTCTACATGTGTCTAAAAGGTAGACATACATGGTAGCTCCGTGAAGGTAGCGTGCTTTGTTGTTGGTATACTAGGTATTCAATATTTTCAAAACCAAGTTTATGAAATGTCAAAGGAAAAAGAAAATAATTGTTCCATGAAAGCACGAATAGGTTAAGACCTAAGATAAATGCATTTATACCCCAGTTTCCTAGAACTTCCTATAATGAATATGGTGCTAACATAATAAAATTTAATGGCCGGCAAAATTTCAAGGCTGTCCATAATTGTCAGTGAAGCTAAAATAGCATGGCTTTGCTTTGAACTCTAAAGCAAAATCATACCTTGTAACGAGGAGGAAGACTCCGCATGAGTTTCACACGTAGGCAAAGGCCAATAACAGTTGCCATACTGCAGTGCTCCACTGTTGGGGTGAAAGTAACCCTAAAAACAAGCAATTGTTGATCCTAAAGACTTAACTTACGTTGAATATCCTGAATAGTAGCACCCAAACCTAGAAAGCTGTGAACTTACCTGATATGACTAAGTTCATCACTGATTTCAATTGAGTTTTCAGTTACCACATTCAGCTCTTCCAATGAGTATGGGTGCTCAGGGTCCTTTATATCTCTAATATGATGTAATATTGTTAAGGAGTACAAAGAACTAGGATAGCACATCAGCAGATAGAGTAAGTATAACTGTAAAGAAAACCATACTGTGTAGCGTTAAGAAAACAAGAAAAAGGATATCAAATATTTCTAGTTGGTCGATAGGCTCTAATGCATTTTCATCTGAGGTTCCTGGTGCCTGTCTGACACGCCTCTCTTTTTTCTCGTAAATCACAGGGTTAGCATTAATCAACCCCACCACCATCTTTTCAAATGGCTTGCTTAGATAAGATGGACAAAATCCTGCAAGTTGAAAAGAATTGAAAAATTGTGATGTCAACAATAGTATTGGGTCCACCTCTAATCTGTATTTCAAACATGTAATAGGAGCCTTTCTTCCAATCTGAACTGTACAATAATTATGCTATTTCAAGACTAATTTAACCTTTCATCGCACATCCAATGATCACTCAACTTGCTAAAGACAAACTCAACTTACTCAGTACAAGTAATAGCATATATTATAACCCAATAAAAAACATCGAATGACCCTCGACTTGCTAAAGAGAAACACAAATTACATAGTACAAGTACTTGCATAAATTATTACCCAATAAATGAAAGCTATGATGGTCAGGTGCGGTGTTGGGTCCTTCAGCTAGTTTTAACTCTTTTGTTCTGTTTCTGAACGTTGTATGTTTCTGTTGTTAATTCAATGAGAAATTGAGAACAGGGTGTTCCCACTAGTCCAAAAAAAAGGGTGGACGCTACTGGCAGAAATAGATTGAACTGTGAACATCCAATTAGGTAGATATTGAAGTGGCGCAGTCAATTTCTCCCCTAGTTAAACAATTAAACTTAATAAAGTTGGTAGTAGCAAGTGAATAACAAGCATGAAGAATACCAAACTTTGACACCCTGGCTTATCATAAAGCCCAAGATGCTACTACCACCCTATTTTCTACAAAATTTCGGCAACACCTCTCCTATAACTTGGACATACAGTCAGCAGGCAAAGAAACATAATTCATATATCACATATTACAAAGAAACCACCATCTTCTTACGATCACAGTCCACAAATCAAGATGCCCATACCACAGGACTTTTCACCAAAAGCTTACCAAGCGTGTTCATCAGTGGCAAAACCATAAAAATTCTTGTCCATGAAAAGGTGACCAGCACAGAACACGCCACATAACTAGCTCATCTTCACATACACACATATATATAAAACTAGTTAAGAGTTTATATCAATGCTTTATTTATTGTAGGTTTGATATTAGTTGCCCATTCGTGTAGTGCCTACTCCCGTAGTACTTAAGGGCCCAAGTCATGGTCATATGGCTTTCTCACCGACCTGGCCGAAGCACTCACCGTGTGCCTGAGATTAATGCTGACGACCCAAAGGGCCTTGTGTTGGATCAAATCCATGGCGAGCTTGAGTTTGAATCTATCCGGTTTGTGTACCCATCGAGGCCAAACATGATAGTCCTCAAAGACTTCAACCTCAAGAATCCTGCTGGGCAAACGGTTGCTTTGGTCGGATCTAGTGGAAGTGGCAAGTCAACTGCAATAGCATTGGTGCAACGTTTTTATGATGCAAATGAAGGAATCGTCAAGATCGATGGTATTGACATTAAGGAGCTCCAACTCAAGTGGATTAGGAACAAAATGGGGCTTGTCAGCCAAGATCATGCACTTTTCGGTACATCCATAAAAGAGAACATCTTGTTTGGCAAACCAGATGCAACAATGGATGAACTCTATGCAGCAGCCATGACAGCAAATGCTCACAATTTCAAAAGAAGGTTGTCCAAGATTTGTCCAAGCTTCTGGAGACGGCCGGGGGGGAGGACAGGGGCGGCGAGGGAGGAGAGAGGCAGCGGAGGAGAGGGGCGGCGAGGGAGGAGAGAGGCAGGGGAGGAGAGGTGCGGCGAGGGAGGAGAGGGGCGGTGATGGAGGAGAGAGGCAGGGGAGGAGAGGGGCGGCGGGGAAGCTTCTGGAGACGGCCGGCGGGGGATGAGAGGGGCGGCGAGGGAGGAGAGGGGCGGTGAGGGAGGAGACGGCCGGCGGGGGAGGAGAGAGGCGGTGAGGGAGGGAAGGGAGGTGGGGAGCAGAGGGGTGGTGAGGGAGGAGAGGGGCGGCGCGGGAGAGCAAAGGGGCGGCGAGGGAGGAAAGGGAGGCGGGGGAGGAGAGGGGCGGCGGGGGAGGTACCTGGAGAGGCGGCCGGCGGGGAGGAGAGGGGCGGCGGGGACGAGGGCGAGCTGAAGAGGGCGGCGGCGGAGGAGCGCGTGGGGGAGTTGCAGATGGGAAAATGCTGCCGGAGGAGAGGTATATATTGGATGGTATTTGCGGGTAAATAATTAAAACTATAGGGATGATGTCTTTTTTCATCCCGTAAAAGCTATAGAAACCGAAAAACTTGCTTCTCAGATTACAGTACAAATCAGGCTTTCGGGGGCTTCTAGCTTTTTAAAAGAGATTTCAAAAGCTGACTGTCAGGACCTTAATATGATGTTCTACTTCTTTTACAATGTATTGCCTTTTGCCTATAGCTGTTCTAAATGTTGTGGTGTGCATTTTTCCTTTTCCTCTCAGGCAGGCGATGCTCTAATTCGTCTGTATAACCATTTCATCGCTGATTTTGAGACAAAAATCAATCTTCTTAAATTCTCTCACTTTGCTGTCGTAGTTTCACGCCAGTATTGAGACAAAGATGCTGGTGTGAGCTATCTTGAGGGTGTAATTTTAAAGCTGCATCTGCATGAAACCCGGGAAGCACGCATTGAAGAGCCCATCTTATATGTGAGGATACAGATCGCACCATTTCTTCTTGAGAAAGGGAGTCAAAAGGAGTGCAAGAAGCTACTAGATGAGGGGAAAACCAAGTTGGATAGCATGGTTGAAGTCGATCCTTCAGTCTCATCTATTACTAGATATGTTCTCTGTACCATAAAGCCCGTCAAGACTATTCTCAAGTTTACAGGAGTGCTCTTCTTTATCTTGCATACACAAAAGTGGAGTCACTATCAGATACATTCAAACTGGTAATGACTGCTTGCTTTTTTTTTGGAAATCATAAAATTAGATTCATGTTTTCTTTTCTGATTTCTGGTCACCACCTTTACCCATATGACATTCAGGACCTGGCGTTTGACCACTCGCTGCTTTGCTGGGCGAAAACATTTACAACTTTGGGGAGTTGCTTGCCCATCCAATTGTAGGTTTAAATTTTGCAATTTGCATATTTCTTTGACATTGAGTACTCTACTATGTCCATTTATTACTTTTCAATGTATTTTTTTAAAAGGGTTATTTGTAGGTTTTACGAAGTCTGTGTTGATGGAGCAACACATCCTCAATATATTTTTTTTAAAAAAAAATATTTGTAGATTTTACGAAACCTGTGTTGATGGAGCAACACATTGTTAACACATATTGTAGATTGTCAATCGCTATTTGTTTAGAATGTAGAATGTAAAGAAAATGCTAACTTTACTGTGTCCAATCATTAGTTTATAACTTTATATTATTATATATTGATAATGAATCATTTTGGTTTCACTTGCCATTTGGTTGGATTACTGAAGTTGCACTTCCATTCCATGTTCCTCGTCAACTGTTGTGTTATTTGAGCTTGCATGCAACCGGTCCATTTATTCATGGTTTTTTTTTTCCTTTCATACTCTGGCAGAACAGCATTTTGTGCCATTAGCATATAGATTTTGATTTCAGGACGGACCCAATGGGATTCTGTTGAACTAGCTGGAGCTTAGTATAAAAAAGTTGAAAAGAACACTTTGAATGACTCATAGTTATATTCATCAGCTCAGCCAAATAATTTCCTCTCTCAATGCCACAAAGCTCTTATTGATATTATGTTATAAATTATTACTTGTATCAATTGGCTGAATTAGCTTGTTATGTCCACTGAATCATCTGTATGGTGTCCTTTTTGTCGTATTGTAATCTGTATAATTGTGTGTTATTAGCGCTGCTATCTAATTTTCCTTGTGGGATGCGGGTATCATATAGATCCATAGTCTTATGGGAGCAACGGTGGAATGGCTTTATCATATGTTGCAAGCGTTCAATACTGGCAACCTGGCATTGCATCAAGAACTCTGCAAAGCTCACAACTCTGCTTTGAGTGCACAACCTGCATGGGTACAGAATGAGAGGAAGCTACTCGAAAAGATCAATATCCTTTGCTTGATGGAAATAATTTTCAGCTAATTCTTGTGGGGGGACAAATCAAAGTTATGATATTGATTGATGTTGGGAATCCACTGCTACTAGGACGAAAGCTTTGTTAAATTATTTTGTTTTCTGCAGTCGTTCGTCTGGGGACCGTACAATCCCACTGAGCACTATAGCTGAACGGACCAGGCTCTCAGTTGAAGATGTGGAGTATCTGCTAATGAAGAGTCTCTCCGTAAGTTTCACACTACACAAGGCCATGGGCAGCTCTATAGTATCCTTCCCTTCTTTGGCTCTATAGCTGGTCTAATGATGAAAAAAAGGATTGATGAGATAATTACATTCTTGCAGGCTCATCTTATAGAAGGCACAATTGATCAAGTTGATGGGACTATCCATGCATTTGTTTCGTGGGTTCAACCGAGGGTCCTGGGCATAGACCAAGTAACATCCCTTCGTGACCGAATGGATAATTGGGCTGGAAAGGTTCACACAACCTTGCTATCCGTTGAAGCGGAGACACCCGACTTGGTATCTTCGTGATCTTCGTCGGTTTAAACCTTAAAAGATGGCTGTGACCTTACAAATATCAAGCGGTGAGGGAGGACTTTGCATTCCCATCGATTCTTAGGCTGCTAGACCCTTTTTGTACTGATCATTGTGGCCTTGCCGCCTTGCACGCAAAGCAGTAAAAGCTCGTTAGCACTTTTTTAAGCAACTGTTGTTGTGTGGAATGCTTTGAACGACGATTCTCAGCTCGGAACTGTATTTTGAAGACGGGATTGTTTAACTTCATCGTAAACTTGGAAAACCTGGAAAGATTCACAAGATATCTATTTTTTCTCTCGAGAGAGCTTCATTGGGCGAGTGGGCGCATGGATCAATCACTGAACGTTAAAAGCAGCGGCCTGTACCTCCATCAGCGCCTTATCAATCACTTTGTTGCCAGTCCATGGCGCCCATTTGCCGGCATCAATCACCTCCGCCCTACATAGAGTCATCGCGGGTAATGGGATACGGGGAACGGGGAAAGGAGAGACGGGGAAGTGAAATGCCATTAAAATCCCCTATGTGGATTTTTGTACCAGGGATCATTCCCCTGTACATCCAAATGAGCCCTGAGTATTGATCCATTCCCATTCCCTCGCCACGAGATCTCTGGTTACCGGGCGCGCCATGGTCGATCCACATCCATGGTGGAGTGTGCGTTACTCAATCCGTCATGTTATTGTGGGCTGGAGACTTGCTCTTCCTTCCAATGTTTGATCCAACAATTACCTTTTGTGGTTCATATTTAATATAGAGTGTGTTTGGTTTGTAGCCTTGGATGGTCATAGCAATTCAATGCTCTTCCTTCCAATGTTTGATCCAACAATTACCTTTTGTGGTTCATATTTAATATAGAGTGTATTTGGTTTGTAGCCTTGGATGGTCATAACAATTCAGGACATGCCAATTCATTGGTAAAAAATGAGATGTTTGGTTGTAGCTAAATAAAAATAAAAATAACCAATAAAAATAAAAAGTTTAGAAAGTTAAAAAATATTTAAAATGGATTATTTATGATTTTAGATGAATTATAAAATTTATTTCACCTAATTTGAACACCGGATGAATTTCATAGATTTTTATGAATATTTACATGAACATGTCCAAGCAATAACAATCACAACAGTGAGAACCGCATGAGGCTACCTCTGGACTCTTGCGCGTTGATGCGTCGATGAAAGGCGAGGACGGCCGATTATGATACCCTTGCCAATGCTGCCGCACGCCTACAAATATGCTGGTGAGCCAAAATTTAGGTAGGGCAAGCCGAGCGACGGCTAGGAACCAAAGGACAGCCAAATATGATGGCGTGCCAATTTTTTGACATGACAAGTAGTGGCTACGAGCCAAACATGCCCATAGACTTCTTTTTTTATTTTTTTAATTCATATTTGATAAGGACTCTTTTTCTCTATTTTTATTGCTTTTGATCTAAGCCGTTATAATCTGGACCCGTTATAATGGATGGTGTAGTTCCTTTCTTTTTCTTGATTTAAGTGGGAATTTCTCCGATTGATGTGATGGCCCCGTTGGACCTGTTTTAATTAGATAATAGATAGATAGATTATTGAGCATAGATTCAAGTGATTGATGTGCAGTACTATCTCCATTCTTTTTTATTTGTTACTGTTAACTTTTGGATTTGATCATTTGTCTTATTAAAAAATCTAGTGTAAACATACAAAAAAATATAGGTCATATTTAAAATATATGTAATAATAAAAAAATTATAACAAAATAAATGATATTTATAATTTTTTTAAATAAGTGGAATGGTCAAAGGGCGTGTTAAAAATTCAACAGTGATAAATAAAAAAGAAAGAAGGGTGTATTTCTTTTACTTTTTACCGAGCTATCCGTAGTAAATTGGACTCAAAAATCCAACTTCTCGTTTTCTTGAATTACTGTTCGACCGCCAAGTAATGGAAACCACCTCACCCCCTTGTGTCTTGTCACTTCCGATGCGTGGAAGGCCGTGTGTCATCAATCAATCTATTATATTATATATTAGTACAAGTCTGGACACCCCCTCCCCTACCTCGCCACGTCACCTGAATTTCTCCCCGCTGTGGCCACGTCACCCGAAAAAAAACAGCCGTCCGATGCTCATCCCACGACCTGAGGGAGGCGGTGGCTCCCGTCGCATTGGTTTGGCCACGTTGCCTGCCAGGTCCTGCCTCCACGGGGCCGCCAAGCCCGCAGCTCCTCCCCACGTCCTCGGGCCTCGGCTGCTTCGCCCCCTCCTCCAGCCCGAGCCTGCCCCCGCGTGCTCCGCCTCCTCCTCCAGCCCGAGCCCGCTGTCCGCGTGCTCCGCCTCCTCCTCCGGCCTGCCCCCGCTGCCGTCTGCCTTCTTCCACCGCGTCGCCCCCTCGCGGAGCGCCGTCCTCCCCCCTGCGGCTCCTCCTGCTTCTCTTGCGCCACCACGCGGCCGCTCCTCGTTGGGCAACCAGCCGCCTCTCCCCCTGTGGCCGCCGTCGCTCCTCCCGTGGCAAGCCGCCGTCCGTCCTCTGACGGCTCCTCCTGCCCCTCTCGAGGCAGGCCGCCGCCGCTCCTCCCTGGGCAGGTCTCTACTCTGGTACTGTCGCCTCCCTCTCTGTCTCTTTCTCTCTGCGCCCCTCTCTCCTTCCCGCCACCGTCCTCAGGATGAGAGCGATGTGTCGCCGCTGCCGTCGTCGCCGTCCTCTTCCGCGCGGCCGTCGTCGTCGCCATCCTCTTCCGCGCCGCCGCCGTCGTCTCCATAGCCATGGGCCCTCCCTCTCCCTCTTCTTCTCTCCTCCCCTGGAGCGATGGCGCCCTCTCCAGATCTGCGTGGTATGGCCTCCATCAGCGGACCCCTTCGTCGGTAAAGATCAAAGCACGGTCCTCCCCGGTGGCGCAGCCCAACCGCCCTCCTTCTCCCCGCCTCCTCTTCCCCCAATCTTCTTGGTTTCGGTTTGCATTGGATTCGGTTTTGCTGTCAAAAATACTGCGTTCGTATGGGAAAATGCTATGAAGGTATTCCACTGCATGGGAAAATGTATGTGCAATTCCAGATTTTGGGTTTCTTCTTATATTGAACTGATTGTATCGATATTATTTAATTTTGATTGTTCTATTTGCGTCTCTTAATTTTGCCATTGCATGACAGGCTTTGGTTTATGGAATTAAAACAATGTGCATGGCCTAAGGTTATAGCCATCTAGCTTTCTGAACTCATAGGCAAATAAAGAGGGAAAGCCAACACAAATGCCGGTTTGAATTCATTATTCTTTCAGCCTATTTTTCTTACCTGTGCCAATGTTGTTTTCAGCTTCAATTTATTGCTTGCCTATGTTTGCTTTATATAAGAATATCAATTAATGTTGTTGAATGGATTATGAACTTCCAAAGGTAAGAATATAAAAAGCTTCTCTATTTGCTTAAACATATATAACTAGAAACGATATTAGTGCATTTTATTAATGTTGAAGAAAAAATTACATTACTCAGCTAAGCCGTGTTCTGTGGTTACCGTAATATTGTTGTTGCTGAATTTATATCATTTTAAGGATGTTTTACAGGGAATGTATAGGTAAGATTCTACCGCTGAATAAGACTTAAACACCCTAAAAGCATTTAGTCATGCATGATGTGCTTATATTAATTTATTTTGGAGTTTTTGTAGGTTAAGATCAAACAAAATGTTAAGGGTTTAGGGTTTGCTTCATGATTGTTTAGACTATTAGACTATTTTCATGTTATTTTTTCTGCAGGGATTGTGTCTTAGGACCAACGGTTATAGACCTACAGTTATTGTCATCTCTTTTCCATATGACTTTTGTTAGCCACAATTAATTAGTTGTCTGGTATTTTCGGTGTTTTCAAACACCGACGCTGTGATGTATTATTCAGGTATTTAATTTCAGGTCTTATGCACGTAGACATATTCTTGGTGTCATATAGAGACTTTACGGTATTCATATATTTTACATTGAAGTAGATGAACCTCTCCTTAAGGTTTTTCTACGGAGTGATGTTTTTTCAGCTGTCCTTAGTTAATTTGTTCTTTTAGTATTTGGTTTGTGGAGCATCCTAAGCGTATTCCATGCATCACACTACCATTTGATTTGTCTCCATTATGAATCTCTCTTATTTAAGTACTTTAAGCCTCTTAGTGTATGTATTTTTTGGATTCGAGCTACAGATGTGACGTGCAATACACAAAATTAGGAGTAAGAGGGACTTTCAAAAAGTATTTCACATCAATTAGCTAACTATCCGTATATGTGGTGATTGCTGATTGATTTGCTTCGGAGAGATGTTTATTCAACTTGATTGTTGTACTTTGCCACATAGTGCATGCCTTTTTTGTGATCCAGAAGAAAAAAAAAGTGCACCTTTTGGGTTCTACAATCTAGAGGGTGCTCAGTCCGAATTCCCACCATTCATTTTGTTTTACATGGTATTATATCTACGATTGATACCTTCTCTTCTCTTCTAAGAATTTTTTGCCGTAGATATACATGGACGTTTTGTTGGTAACTTGGTGAAATACTAATTATTCAGTTATTTTATATGCCTCTCTTTTCTTTTCAAGGTTTAGTTGGTCACAGGCTGCAAAATAAGTTGTATAGTTCAGTTTGTTGCCCATGTTGTGCTATGCCCATACATATTTACATCGTACTGCGTTGCTGAAATGTGTGCCGCCTTCATAGTGGTGAACTCATCAAGCAATTCTATGGTGGTTTAATGTATTCCACTGCATGGGAAAATGTATAGGCACGTAGACGTCTTGCATATTACATATGATATAATATTCTAATTTATGCTCTTTGCATCCCTACTATTATGTTGCATTGCATAATAGGATCCTAGATTTGAACTGGATTGTAATGGGCTTATTTTCAACTAGGGTCATATCTCCATCTAGATCCTCTTCCGATAAATCGAACATAACATTATTTTTTTGCAATTGACCTATTCTGTCATAATTTTATATTTGGACTGATATTTTCATATGATTTTGATGACTGACCAAATGAAAAGAATTGGCAATGAGCTAGATTTTGTTTATTTCCTGTTGAAAAAGGCTAGCCAACCAATTAGGGATAACGGTCGCCGGGTTCACTCTCCATCCCTCCGTGTGTGTGTGTGTGCATACAAGCACACATGTTTTTGTTTGTTTTGTCACTCAACACTTGATACTTCTTGGCGATACATTAAATTTGGTGACTCCTTGCTGCAGGTTGGAACTGACAGATGTATATATTATGGCATTGCTCTTCATCCCAGTTTGTGCTGTCATTGTAATTATTGTTGTCAAGGTGTTTCTGTCGGCTATTTTTAGATGGCTTTTTTGGGCTATGGATGTACTTACGTTTTTAGGGTTATGCTGGCCTTATTTTATTTGCCTATAGTAGCAATTTTGTCAAATGTGTGTATGTATGCAAATGCATTGAATGACAACACAGAATTAGCACTCCCCCCAAGTTCATGCCTTGGTTTTCTTAGGCTATGTTGAACTATATTCAGTAAGATATAAAAATTAGAGTATTTGGGCTATGTCGATGGTTCTGTACTTGATTTTTTTCAATTCACTCTTATCTGATCTATGATTAAACATTGTGTATCTGTTTTTTTTACAAGGCATATAGAAACCACCATAATCGACCTCCGAACCGGCGGGCCATGGGCCGCTTATTCAACTAGTAAATAGTACAATGTCGTTCACTCTCTTCGTGCACGCCCCACGCGGCCCTCCTCGCTGGCGCTCGCCAAGGCTTCGCATCCTGGCGTCACGTGGTTGTTCAGCACAAGCGCGCTTCGCGCGCTTCGCCTTGCGGCACCACGTGGCAATCACGCGCTGCTTTGCGTCGCCGCGTGGTCGCCAGGCTCACCTCGCTCGCTCGCTCCTGGCGCGCGCTGTCGCTTTTTGCCTCGTGCGCGGTCGACTCGCTCGACGCGCCCGCAGCGGGCGCGCCACACGGCTAGTTAGATGAACAAGGATGCAAACTAACATGGACGTGAAGTAAAAAAAGGAGCTGGCTCTGGAGTAAATAACCACTCTCTTACGAAGTAAAAAAAGAGAGTTAAAAGTGTATGGACGCGATGCCTTGCAGCCATTGATAAGAAAAGAAACATATTGTAGAGTTCAGTATCTTTTATCTTGGCGCGTACGATCGACCTGGCTCCCTCTCGTATTTGTATGGAATATGGGCCTATGGCTCAACGTGTCCGATGATCCTCACGGGAATCCCATGGGCACAAAAGCAGGCAACGGCCATGAGTGGCCGCACCTGATCAACCTCCCGCTGCTGTAGCAGAATGGCAGGCCATACCTGCCACAGCGACACAGATTGAAGGCGTCAGGCGAAGCAGAGACATCATTTTAGTAACCGCTGCTGCCTGCGTCTCCCTCTAGTCTCTACACATGAGATGAAGACGTGATTCGCGATTCGCTTTTGACCGCCATTAATTGCTGCCATAGCCACGGTCGAATCCTCCAATGCGTCCCTCTGCTACGGTTTCTGCTTTCGTGAGAGCCTCCTGTGTCTGTGTGGTGGGGCCAGGTTCTGTTGGTACGAGACAGCTGTTAGGAAGACATGGCTGGCAGACTTCCTTTTTAGACCCATGCATGCATATAATAATAGTAATTATACTCCTCCCCCGAGTCGAGACCGAGATCACTCGTGACTCGCCTCTCTTGAAATGCGGCCAGGCCGCCAGGGGATCGATATTCGGAGCAAATCAAAAATCAAGTTGCATGCATGTGGATCCCTGTCCTACCACCATTCTGTCTGCTTTTTCGCTGCATATAAACGACGAAACACACGAAGCACTAACACGGCGACGAGCCGGGGAGATGAAGAGAGAGAGACAAAGAGTAGCAACAATGCATGCGATGCCCATGGCATGCAACCACAGAGAATAGCTAGGCGAAGCAGATGGAATCCTCCTCTACGATGAAACTGCAGTCTGCGGCCACGGCAAGCAGATTGTCAGGTGGAGATCACGCGGACCAGATCACCTTGATGATCATGCTGCGAAGAGGCGAGGCTCTCTCTCCAGTTCGAACAAAAAGCAACGCAACAGCGAGGCAGGCAGGGTGGGGTTGGGTGGTTCGTCTCAGGGTGAGCAGCAGAGAAGCACTCAAGCACCGGTTGGAGCTGGAGGCAACGACGCAACCCGCAAGAAACCCTCGCCGCCTGCTCTATAAAAGGCCTTCGTCTCTTCCTCCCAACTCACGGAAACTTGCAGCCCACAACTCCACAAGAACCTTCTCCTCCTCGCCTCTCACCGCCTAGGTCTAGCTCCCCTCGGCGCACCATGGCCGTCTTCGTCCCCGCTGCGTCTGCGGTCTTCCTCCACTCCCACGCAGCGCCCTCGAGTCCCTGGTGGCCAAACCGCAGCGGAGTTTCCAGTGGCGGCTTGCAGGGCCTCTGGCCGGAGGACCATGCTGCCAAGGCGGTCGGTGGTCTTGAAGATCGGCAACAAGCCTTCTCTCCTACCCATGTTCGCTCCAGTGGCCGGGCGAGGCTTACCGGAGCCGGACACTTCGTCTGCACGGCGTTCTCTTCGTCGGAGGGAGAGCCTGCTGAGGTTGGTGGCCTCTCATCTCTCCACCAAGTTTCGTTTTCTTGTTTTTGACGCTGAGGTTGATGGCCTCTTATCTCTCCTCCAAGCTTTGTCTTCTTCCTCTTTATGTCTTCTTGATCTATCTTTTCTTGTTTTGAAAAGGTTCTTCATCTTTCTTTTTATTTTTTATTTCTTCTTGTTGATCTCAGTTTTCTTTTTTTCTCTTCTTGTGCCGGTCGGTTTTTCTATAGGATCCGTGGGACCCGTCTCTCCGTCTCGTTGGAGACGACTTACTGAACAAAGATGTGGCTCATGATGCGTGCTATGTCATGACAGAGCTCAAGAATTACAAAATCATGAGGAGAGACACCGCGAAGAAGGTCAGCTCGTGATCGTGATAGGTCCAATTTTTTCTTCTTATTATCTACCTTGATTTGCTCTCATGTAAAGTTGTTGCATGCAGACCATTCTTGCCATCGAGCAGGACATCGCCGCGCTGCTGCTGCAGCGCGGCGATGGCTACTTAACCGTTGAAGCGATGTCGAAGGCCACACAGGGCGTGTTGATGCTGTCATTTCTCTCGGACCCCTAGTCGGATCCTTATGAGTCCGAGTCCCTCACAATCACAACGGATCCTTTTGAGTTCGAGTCCCTCACGATCACAACACGGCCGATGCCGTTGGGACGATGCCGTTGGGATAGGGTCAGGACAAGCAACTGCATCGGCCGTGCGGTGCCTCTTAACGATGTCGCAGGCTTGCACCAGAATAATGCGTCTTGGTATCGGGAACATGCAAGTGCTTTTGCATTGCATGAAATTGCCATACCTGCCACAGCGACACAGGTTGGAGGCGTCAGGCGAAGCAGAGACATCATTTTAGTAACCGCTGCTGCCTGCGTCTCTCTCTAGTCTCTACACACGAGATGAAGATGTGATCCGCGATTCGCTTTTGACCGCCATTAATTGCTGCCATAGCCACTGCCGAATCCTCCAATGCGTCCCTCTGCTATAGTTTCTGCTTTCGTGAGAGCCTCCTGTGTCTGTGTGGTGGGGCCAGATTTTGTTGGTACGAGACAGCTGTTAGGAAGACATGGCTGGCAGACTTCCTTTTCAGACCCATGCATGCATATAATAATAGTAATTATACTCCTCCCCCGAGTCGAGACCGAGATCACTCGTGACTTACCTCTCTTGAAATGCGGCCAGGCCGCCAGGGGATCGATATTCGGAGCAAATAAAAAATCAAGTTGCATGCATGTGGATCCCTGTCCTACCACCATTATGTCCGCTTTTTCCTGCATATAAACGACGAAACACACGAAGCACTAACACGGAGATGAGCCGGGGAGATGAAGAGAGAGACAGAGAGTAGCAACAAATGCATGCGATGCCCGCGGCATGCAACCACAGAGAACAGCTAGGCGAAGCAGATGGAATCCTCCACTATGATGAAACTGCAGTCTGCGGCCGCGGCAAGCAGATTGTCAGGTAGAGATCACGCGGACCAGATCACCTTGCTGATCATGCTACGAAGAGGCGAGGCTCTCTCTCCAGTTCGAACAAAAAGCAACGCAACAGCGAGGCAGGCAGGGTAGGGTTGGATGGTTCGTCCCAGGGTGAGCAGCAGAGAAGCACTCAAGCACCGACCGGAGCCGGAGGCAACGACGCAACCCGCAAGAAACCCTCGCCGCCTGCTCTATAAAAGGCCTTCGTCTCTTCCTCCCAACTCATAGAAACCTGCAGCCCACAACTCCACAATAACGTCCTCCTCCTTGCGTCTCACCACCTAGGTCTTGCTCCCCTCCGCGCGCCATGGCCGTCTTCGTTTCCGCGGCGTCTGCGGTCTTCCTCCACTCCCACGTAGCGCCCTCGAGTCCCTGGTGGCCAAACCATTGCGGGGTTTCCCGGCCGCTCACGCAAGAACGCCTCTGGCCAGAGGACCGGCTGCCGCCAAGCCAGGCGCGTCGTGCAGCATCAAGACGCCAACCGTGCGCGCTCTCCTGCCCACGTTTGCTCCGGTGGCCGTGCGAGGCTTACCGGAGCCGGACACTTCGTTTGCACGGCGTTCCCTTCGTCGGAGGGAGAGCCTGCTAAGGTTGGTGGCCTCTCATCTCTCCACCAAGCTTCGTCTTCTTCATCTGTGTGTCTTCTTAATCCATCTTTCTTCTGTTTTTGACGCTGAGGTTGGTGACCTCTCGTCTCTCCTCCAACTCCAAGCTTGGTCGTCTTCATCTTCGTGTCTTGTTGATCTTTCTATTCTTGTTTTTGACGCTGAGGTTGATGGCCTCTCATCTCTCCTCCAAGCTTCGTCTTCTTCATCTTTGTGTATTCTTGATCTATCTTTTCTTGCTTTGGAAAGGTTGTTGCTCTTTCTTTTTATTTTTTTATTTCTCCTTGTTGATCTCAGTTTTATTTTTTCTCTTCTTGTGCCGGTCGGTTTTTCTACAGGATCCGTGGGACCCGTCTCTCCGTCTCGTTGGAGACGACTTACTGAACAAAGATGTGGCTCATTATGCGTGCTATGTCATGACGGAGCTCAAGAATTACAAAATCATGAGGGGAGACAACGCAAAGAAGGTCAGCTCATGATCGTGATAGGTCCAATTTTTTCTATCATTATCTGCCTTGATTTGCTCTCATGTCAAGTTGTTGCATGTAGACCATTCTTGCCATCGAGCAGGACATCGCCGCACTGCTACAGCATTGCCGCACTGCTGCAGCATTGCAGCGATGGCTACTTAACAGTTGAAGCGATGTCGAAGGCCACACAGGGCGTGTTGATGCTGGCATTTCTCTCGGACCCCTAGTCGGATCGTTTTGAGTCCGAGTCCCTCACGATCACCACACGGCCAATGCCCTTGGGACAGGGTCAGGACAACCAACGACATCGGCCGTGCGGTGCCTGTTAACGATGTCGCAGGCTTGCACCTGAGGAATGCATCTTGGTACCAGGAACATGCAAGTGCTTTTGCATTGCATGAAATCGCCATACCGCCACAAATGACACGAGTTGGGCGTCGGCGAAGCGAGACATCATTTTAGTAACCGCTGCGCTGCGTCTCTCTAGTCTCTACACATGAGATGAAGACGTGATTCGCGATTCGCTTTTGACCGCCATTAATTGCTGCCATAGCCATGGTCGAATCCTCCAATGCGTCCCTCTGCTACAGTTTCTGCTTTCGTGAGAGCCTCCTCGTATACGTGTGGTGGGGCGAGTTCATTAGATGCGAGACAATTGCGCCAGCCGCCAGGGATCGATATTCGGAGCAAATAAAAAATCAAGTTGCATGCATGTGGATCCATGTCGTACAACCATTGTCTGCTTTTTCGCTGCATATAAATGACGAAACACACGAAGCACTAACACGGCGACGAGCCGGGGAGATGAAGAGAGAGACAGAGAGTAGCAACAAATGCATGCGATGCCCGCGGCATGCAACCACAGAGAACAGCTAGGCAAAGCAGATGGAATCCTCCTCTACGATGAAACTGCAGTCTGCGGCCGCGGCAAGCAGATTGTCAGGTGGAGATCACGCGGACCAGATCGCCTTGCTAATCATGCTACGAAGAGGCGAGTCTCTCTCTCCACTTCGAACAAAAAGCAACGCAACAGCGAGGCAGGCAGGGTGGGGTTGGGTGGTTCGTCTCAGGGTGAGCAGCAGAGAAGCACTCAAGCACCGACCGGAGCCGGAGGCAACGACGCAACCCGCAAGAAACCCTCGCCACCTGCTCTATAAAAGGCCTTCATCTCTTCCTCCCAACTCACAGAAACCTGCAGCCCACAACTCCACAAGAACCTCCTCCTCCTCCCCTCTCACCGCCTAGGTCTAGCTCCCCTCCGCGCGCCATGGCCGTCTTCGTCCCCGCTGCGTCTGCGGTCTTCCTCCACTCCCACGCAGCGCCCTCGAGTCCCTGGTGGCCAAACCGCAGCGGGGTTTCCCAATGGCCGCTGCGCAGCGCCTCCTGGCCGGAGGACCGCTGCTGCTAGCAGCGGCGTCGGTGGCACTGAAGACGGCAACCGCGTGCGCGCTCTCCTACCCATGTTCGCTTCGGTGGCCGTGCGAGGCTTACCGGAGCCGGACACTTCGTCTGCACGGTGTTCCCTTCGTCGGAGGGAGAGCCTGCTAAGGTTGGTGACCTCTCATCTCTCCACCAAGCTTCGTCTTCTTCATCTGTGTGTCTTCTTGATCCATCTTTCTTCTGTTTTTGACGCTGAGGTTGGTGACCTCTCGTCTCTCCTCCAACTCCAAGCTTGGTCGTCTTCATCTTTGTGTCTTGTTGATCTTTCTTTTCTTGTTTTTGACGCTGAGGTTGATGGCATTTCATCTCTCCTCCAAGCTTCGTCTTCTTGATCTTTGTGTCTTCTTGATCTATCTTTTTTTTGTTTTGGAAAGGTTCTTACTCTTTCTTTTTATTTTTTTATTTCTCCTTGTTGATCTCAGTTTCTTTTTTTTTCTCTTCTTGTGCCGGTCGGTTTTTCTACATGATCCGTGGGTGGGAGCCGACCCATCTCTCCGTCTCGTTGAAGACGACTTACTGAACAAAGATGTGGCTCATTATGCGTGCTATGTCATGACGGAGCTCAAGAATTACAAAATCATGAGAGGAGACACTGCAAAGAAGGTCAGCTCGTGATCGTGATAGGTCCAACTTTTTCTTCTTATTATCTGCCTTGATTTGCTTTCATGTCAAGTTGTTGCATGCAGACCATCCTTGCCATCGAGCAGAGCCCTGTGTGGCCTTCGACATCGCTTCAACGGTTAAGTAGCCCTCGCTGCACTGTTGCAGCAGCGCGGCGATGTCCTGCTCGATGACAAGGATGAAAGACATCACGGTTTGGGTCTTGTGGTGTGTATTGGGCCTAGCTAGATTTTATAAACCATGGAAAATTGTATGGAAAAAAACCATAGAAAAACTGTAAAAAAGGTCTCTGGAAGCTTATGTGTTGCATCATCAACCTAATCAAATACGCTATGATTTCGTAGCAAATAAGCTATGATTTCGTAGCATGTTCACAAATAAATTATGAATTTATAGATTGCCACCAAGTAATTGGCATGCCCCTGGAGAGTGAACTGTAGAGGTTTTGTGAGAATCAACATAAGAGGTGAGTGACGACATGCAGAGACCACCATATTACATTTTGATTGCAAACGATGCAAAAGTAAAAAAATAACTCACTGTAATACAACACGTTGAGGGCTAATCACATACATTGACTCTGCTTAGGGATGCAAATGGGTTGACCCTAGGACCACATTTGGCCCTCTCTAGTTCATTCCCTTGTTGATCACCCCAAGACTATCTAGTTGCTGATCGGGTAATAATGTAGCACCCCAAGTCCCCAAGACTATCTAGTTGCTTAGGCTCTCTAATTATGGAACAGCCGACCAGCAGAGTTAGGCTGAACATGTACTTGCGATTCCACTAACACCTTTTTCGAACTTTCGTAGGGTCCATATTTCCATGAGAGAGGCTACAGGAGAAAATGATGTTTTCATATTAGGTAACTATAAACCATGCATATATACCTATATCCTTCAGGATTAAAAGATGAAACTTATTTACCTCTTCACACAGAAGGCCAGCCAGAACAAAAGCATTGACCTTTATAACAATACTATAGGTGATAGCGCACTGCCGCGCGCTTGAAACCTGTCATGTTTATTTTAAGGAGAGAATTTTGTTGAGAAATATAACAGGTGTAGTATATCTAGTGCAATGTATTTTGTATGTGTCCTTGCTTAAGTGCGATCACTGCATTATATTGCTTAAGTGGTTAATCTGGTTGCTTAGTGTCTGCTAATGATAACACGCAAGGTAGGATTTAGATGTCTAAAAGAGGGCAGCATGGTAGATAAGGACATTAGATTATATTAGCTAACTTAGATGCTCACTATTCGGTCATTATCTATTATCATCTATAGTACAAGCGTTGGTTTAGGTGCCCCCTCGCTGCCACGTGGCCCATTTTCCTGCCTGTTTCGGCCACGTCGTCCCGATTTTCCTGGCCCGTCCGATCTCGCTGCCCGGCCGATCCGATCGCTCAGGATGCCCCCCATACGTTTTTGCGAAAAAACCCTCCGAGTTTCCATGAACCAACCCGCCGTCCAAACCACAGACTCAAACAAATTTGCGACCGAACCCCTCTCTTTAGTTATTTGTCATCCATGCCCTCCTAACCAGCCCCGTCCACCCACCCTCCCGTTCAGCGATTTTCCTCCCTCAGCCTCCTCCGCCGCCGCCATCGCTCGCCATCTCCTCTCTTCCGCGACCGCCTGTTCCGCCGCATTGCCGCCGCCTCATCCTCTTCCGCCCGCCTCCTCTTCCACTCACCTCACTCACACTCGCAGCTCAGGCTGCCTCCTCTTCTCTCGGCCCTTCCTCCAGATCTCTCACCGACGCCCGTCCTCCTCCGCCTCTTACTAACCTCTGCTTCCACGCTCTGTCGCCGCTGCACAAGACCACCTCGGGCCCCGGCCATTGTTTCGCATTGCCGCTTAGCCATCCCGACGATGGCAGCCAGACCGCCTCCCCTCGCCGCTTCTTCCCTCGCCGCCTCTGCCACCTCCGCCGCACACTCCTCATCCGACCGACGCCGCTATCTCCTCCCCCTGACGGATCCGCCTCCTGCGAATCTTGAGAAGGACAGATCTAGCGACGGTAGGCCTGGAGACGGCTGCGTGCCTAGTGCCCGCGGATCTGGCTACCTCAAGGTTAGGATTTCCTGCCACCGCCCTATCCGTCCTCAAGCTTGCTCCTCTGTGCTCTTCGTTTCTCTCTTTCTCAGGGGTTCGTGCCCACCGCCTCCTTCCGCTGGAGAAGACATCGTCGCGCCATATGTGTCTTCCCCCACATCGTCGTTGTGAGGTTCGTTTTCATCAGCGGTGTAGCCTTCTTCTCTCCCTCAAATGCATCTGATGTCATACCTCACTGTCCAGAGCTGTCTCTCCTAGCTCTCCTCGACTTTCATATAGTTTTTTTTTCTAGATGTTATTATGCATTCTTTGTTCTCTGATACACTATAGGGCCAGCGATGGAGAAGGCGGCTGCCTCCGCCGCGGTGATCGGGCAGCCCAAATCTGATGTGGAGGGCTTCCGAGGGCCGCTAATCCGCCGCCGCCTCTTTCCACGATGGACCTCACCACTCTACTCCTCCGACCAGCCTCCTTGGATGTCTTTGTTTGCCTGCCCTTGAAAGACCTCTCCCCGCTTTCTCTGTAGAAGCTAGATACAGCGACGGCTGGCCTCCTGATGTGAAGGTCAGTATCAATGCTTCATTTGGAGCACGTGTTAGATTATCTTTGTAAGACATGGTGATAGTGTATGCTGAAGCTGTTAAATTTGTTTCACTGCTCTAATATTTTAATAGCCAAAGATCAATTTTCAATGTATAGCCTGGGATCATTTTCTAGAGTACAAGGTTGCTTTACCTTTTACAAGAGGTAATCTTATAGTTTTGAGGTGTGTATTCTATTGGTACTTATGGCGTTTAAAGCATATGACAGGATGTCTCAGAATCAACAATTCAAGTTTTGAGGTGTGTTCTTTCTCTGAAAGTTCATAGCAATATATATTTTTAGCTGTTTTTGGGGTACGGTTGTGCTTTGACATTTGTGGATGTTTGTCAAAACAAAAATGCATAGAAGCTGGCCTTTTAATCCTACTTTTAACTTGATAGGATCCGACAGGGTTTCAGGTAGCTAATTACCTGTAAGTAAAATAAACTACCACTTTAGCAAACCCGGCTAACTTATATACTATTGCGTGATAGCTAGCTTACACGAAGAGGAAGAACAAACATACGAATTGATGGCTATATGTTTGGTTATCAACGATTTTTGTTAATTCCGTCGTTGACACTGACAAATTCATTCTTGGTCTTGCTATTTCACTTTAGCGCTTCAGCCTGAGCCTCTATGACCTGTTTATGTGACTTATTTGCTTATCTTCGTTTAAAATATATATATATTCCTCTCATGGATAGTAGATCCTCTCTGCTACTTTGCACCTCTCATGGATATATATATTTCAGTTTTGTGATGTTCTTTTTTATTATGGTTAGCTTATAGTTTTGGACATAAATTGTGGTACTAAATATTTGCGAGGGTAGCATGATGCACTTGCCGTTGTTTGTGCTAATGGATGGTTTTGTTTCAAGTGATGCATATAGCACTCATTATCAGGGAAAAAAAACAAAACTATTGCTCGGCCACTGTGATCTAATGTGAATGCACGATAAAATCTGCTATTTCAGTGTAAGTATCTTACGGCACTGAATCTAATTTACTGTGGTTGATAGGAAAGTAAAATTTTCATATTTGTGATCTTATCTCATGGAATTATGTGCAGGTCCAAGAATCTCAAATTGCCTAGGTGTTAGTCGCATGCCCCATTGTGTGTGAAAATGATGAAATTATTGCAGCTTCAAATCGATATTGCCTTTCACAAAGTACAAGATTCATTTCAATCTCTTTATCTAGAGACCGCATAATGTGGTATGCAGAGTTCAAAAAATCAATGAATATTTACCATATGCCATATATTTATTTTTTTACATGTATGTGATGACACGTAGTTCTATAGTTGAGCAGATCTTTTTTCTTGCTATAGCAATATAGTTTTGTTGTGTGGCACTAAAAAATGGCCCCGTCGCAATATCTACAGTAAAAAAGTATAGCTTATATCGTTTTTATTAGCGGATTCATGTCAGATGATTTTGGGATGATATGTTCCAAAGATGTTCATAATTGTTACATGAGCATGATAGTACATGGATACTGATTCAACAGCCTCCGATGTTGAAAACCAGATGAGTGCTCGAGCTTGATGGTAAGTTCATGTATATATTAGATATAATTGTAGTTATGTGTTCACCTTGGTTCCAAATCCACCTTGGTTTTATGCTTCATTTTTGCGGCAGGATCTTTTGAGCAAGCAACTCCATTACTTCTTTATAAAGATATAAGGATGAAGCAACTATACTAACTTATACTAATTTACATTTCTTTGTGAACTGCTTTTCCAGCTATACCTTTTCATCTATGATTGAAATATTATCGTATCCATTGTCCACATTATTTTCAGATCGGACCATGGGTTTCTTGCTACTTGTAATTCGGATAGCGTGCTCGTAATTTTGTTTTGGACTTTGGTTCTTATTGTCTATTTAGATCTTGGTTGTTTTTCCGTAGTTTTTGGCCTTATGTTTTCCGGATCATCATAAATATTTATGGAGCAAGCTAATCATTTGTCGTGTAAACATGACTTTTTATTGGATATGTTTCTTAATTACATCTATGTGTTCGCTTTTCTTAAGGATGTAACCTTCATGTGTTACCAATAAGGTAGCACATACATTTAGGAATTTGTCGATAGCCTCATACTATTTTTAAGTGCTCTATAGCGCTTCTAAGCAATATAAGATAATACTTCTTTGTATTGATCATTGACCCACATTTTTCCCACAATCATTAATTGACCCATTTATTCATTTCAACCTGACAGGTACAACAAATTTCTATGCGTTCTATATCTATACTAGCATCAGGCTTTGGATAGTAGTTACTGATGTTGACATCTACAGCTATTACAACCTAAAAGTGTATATGAATTCTGATTTCTGAAATGAAGCTTACAAAATTTGTTCAGATGAAAGGTACATAAGGAATACATCGCCATGGTGCTTAGTAAAATTTTATCATGGTTTGTATTTTCAAGAGTTTACATAAATTCATTACGTCTTGACAACTATAGCTGGCCTACAATATTCTGCGTTTCTTATCTGAGATGTAGTTATTTTTTCTCTTCCATTCCTTGCTTTTAATCAGCGCAACTAATTGTTTTTCATTAAGCTACACAGTAGTTGCAACCCCGCTTCTTTACTATGGACGGTATTCTGTAGCGTAAGCTCGGTGTCGACGGGCCACAGGCCCGTTTACTGAGCTAGTAATAATCTATTAAAAGTACAAGAGTGAGTTTCGTTGCCCCGGCCGTGCCACGTGGCTCGCTCGTCGCGCGAGCGCCCGCTTGCGCCTGCCTCCTCGCGCAGCGGCTCGCTCGCGTCGCCTGCCTCGCGCCACGCGCCCGCTCGCCCGCTCGCCCGCGACGCCCGCTCGCGCCACGCGCCCGCTCGCGCCACGCCGTTTTTTTCCCGCGGCTTCTCGCGCCTGCTCGCGAGAGACATCCGCACCTAGCGCCTACCTTTTTTGCATGAAAGCCCCTTCATTTTCGCAAATCAACCCGCCGTCCATTTGATGCTGTGCTCCCGATGCTCCCGGCTCCATCGTTCTCTCCGCCTCGCTCCATCGCTCTCTCCGCCACGCCCGCACACCGACGGGCCATCCCGTCGTGCCCGTCCCCGCCTTCCTCCTCCGCCGCCGTTTCCCCTGCAGATCTGCTCTCTTTTGATCGCCGCCGTCCTCCTCCTACTGGCTCAGCACCATCCCGCGCGGGGTCGTCGCCGCTCCTCCTCACGGTGCCGCCTCCCATCCCCTGAGCCCGCCGCCGCCGCTCTCCGCTCGCCGCTACCGGCGACGGCCGCGTCGGGGCCGGCCGGATCCAGTGACGGCGGACTCGGGGGCGGTCGGATCCGGGTGGGACGGCCCTAGGGCTCCCCGTCGTCAACCCCTCCACCGAGGCCGCCATCGGTACGTGCCCTGTCCGCCGCCGCCCCCCTCCTCCCCGCGGTGGTCGCGCTTCCTCCACTGCCGAAGAAAAACGCCGCCTCAAGAAGGCCGAGTGGTCACCCTTCGCCCCTCCTCATCGTCATTCGCGCCTCCTCCACTGTTGCGGCGCCCGCTGGTTGTTTGCCTATTCCATCGAGGCCGGGAACCCGCCGGATCCGGCGACGGTCAACCTCGGGAACACCGGATCCGGTCCCTCTCCTCTCCCCATTTTTTCACGTTGTCGCGCCGCTTCTCTTCCGGTAACGTCGCACGCCTTTGGGCTCCCCTCCCTGCTCTCGCACCAGCGCGGGCCGCCTCGGCCCTTCCATGGCGGGGGCGGCACCGCCTCCGGCCTTCCCTCCTCCACTGTGGCGGCGCGTGTTGTCTGAGACCGTCGGCCGCCAGGACGAGCCCACCTCCGGCCTCACCTCCCGCAGCGACACGGCGCGATTGCCTTGGACCGTCTGCTACGGGCCGACGGTCAACTCGCCTCTTGCTCTTGCTCTTCCGCATGGTTCTGCCGGTTGCCGTCGGCTTCTTCTTTTGCCGCTGCCCTTGATTCTTTTCCTTGCTAGCCTTCATGAGGCAGTGGGATTCATGCCTCCCACCTGTTTGCTAAAATGTCTATGTGCAGTCAAATAAGTGTGGTGCTGCATGTCGTCTTCTAAGAAAATTAGGATAGCCAAATGTACCCGACCGTGCATTCTTATTATGAGTTATTCATTTCGGATCGCAATTGTTTTGTTGTATTGAGGTCTTCGTTTATTGGTTATATATTCATATGAACTTCTATGCTCAACATATTTTGATGTATACATTAGCTCTGTGTTAATTTCTATGAGAGTATGTGTGGAATTGTTCCGATGATGATGGTCGATAGTTATTATAATGATAATTAGCGATAATTTTGTTGTTGCATGATGGCTATGTTTAGTGCCCGGTTATTTTACTGATTATTCCAAGAAATTTGTTTTATCTGATTGGTAGTCTTAGTGCTGCTACCTGCTAATACGGAATATGTATCCTTCATCTACTGAATGGTGTAAATTCGTTTTTCATTTAGGTGTGTGATGTTTGTCATAAGGGAGTTGTGGAAAAGTAGACCTTCTTAAACATTCGGTATAAATAGCTGAAAAAATTTACTTGGTTTCTTTCACTTGGCCCCAAATTATTTGTTTGTTTATTGACACCAAATTCGGTATTAATAGTTCATATTTAACTACCATGTTGTATTTATTTGTTTGTTGAGAGCCCACATGTACCTTTTGAAGTTTTAACTTCGTAAAATCTGAATAGAATGACTATGCTTAGTCTGGAGTCATAATGGTCCCTGCTATGCTGAATTATTGAAAAAAACAAAACGCATTGTGCTGAGTTGTATCAATAGACAAATTATGAGGACTCTAAGCTAGGTTGTTGGTTGTCATACATTCTTTTTAGTTTAGGGGGTATTCAGAATTTCAAATTCTCATGGTTTTATCTACCAAAACATGTTGGTATGTTGCAGTTCGTAACATTTTCCTGCAAGTTTGGTTGTCATATGTTGAGTTGAGATGGTGTCATTTTTTCTTTCCGCTAATTTGAGTGGCAAAGCTCAGCACACCGAGTTGAGATGGTGTCGTTTTTTGTTGCGCTGTTGTTTCCTTCCATATTTTAGTTAAGACTATCTATAGCTTCTTCATTCATAAAGTGTCTTATTGTTGACATGTTTTTTAAGTTTAAAAGATCTTATATTCAACTGAAATGAATATGCCATCAATGTGTCAAATTCCTGATTGCCGTTCTTATTGGTTGTCATTCAGAGACAGGTTATGAATGAATTTCTTTTTTAGTTCAGTCTTTTGTTTGCTTCTGTGCATAAAAATTGTTCTCTAGGTTAATTATGTACAGGTGTTATTTTGATTCACATCTATGTATGTCCCTTTTTTGATCTAGCTCGCTCGCAGCAGAGTTTGTGCGAAAAAGATCCAGCAAAATCGAAAGTTTTCAGCATGAGGGATAGTATCATTATAGAATTGTGATACTTAGATGGATTCACTATATTTATTGCCTGAGGTCCTTATAAGTATTGAACTAACGATTAGTTATGTTCACACTAATATGTAAACGTGATAGGTAGCAAAGAAAAAAGTACGGCCATGTTGCTATGTGTTGGTTCTCTATTTTGCCTTTAAAGAATGGTACTCTCAGCTATTATTTGCTTCATGAGTTTTCCAGTATTTACATTCCCAGCCTTACTATTAATATTGTGAGATTACAAAAATTCTATTACGCTTAGTGCTCCAATTAATTTTTTGTTGTTGCCATTTTGCAGGTCATAGGACAAATCGCTATATGTGGATCAACAGAGCATGAATTGCTATTTTACTTTCAACATGGTAAGTTCACAGTGCATCCTCTATTTGCCTTTTCAAAGATGTCTATTTAGCCATTAGCAGACATTTAGCAGTTGTTTAATGATGACCTCAGGGTTTTTTTTATTCTTTACATGGCTAGCTGTATACCATATGTCTTAACCGAAAAATTGCTTGGCAATAAATTATGGCTGTACTTTCTACCGTTCGTAGTTTGTGGTGACTGCTGAGCCACAATTAAGTCAGGGAAAATATGTTTCTTAAATTGTATTAAGGTCTCAGTGTTGATGATTTTCTACTAGGCAAAAGTTGTGTGCCTTTGCCCCCTTTTTATGTCAAGATCAGTCACTTTCGTGCTATATGCCCATATACGAATTAAGTTTTCTGTTACATTGCGAACTTACCCAGATTACCACACTTTAGAACATCCTGCAGTTCGATGCAGTTCTTTCCAAATGTTTAGATTAGTAATACTTGCAGTTTGGCAAAAGGTAGCTTAGTGCAATGCAAACTCGGCGGGCCATGGGCCCGCCTACTCCACTAGTAAATGTACAAGAGCGGGTTTGCTCCTCCCCTCGCTGCCACGTGGAGCTTTCCAGGCCTCATCCGCGATTTTTGCCTGGCCGTCCAGCCACGTCGCCCCGTTTGTTCCTCGCCGTTTGATCTTCCCCCGTTTGTTCCTCGCCGTCTGATCTTCTCCCGCCTCGGGCCTCGGCTCCATCGCTCCTGACCCAAATACTCTCACGCCCGTCTCTCGGCCCATGGTCTTGCTCCCTCCGCCCTCCACCGCCTTCCACCACCCCTCCCCCTGCCGCGCCGCCGCCTCCGAACCCTACCATTGCCACGACGCTGTCGCCTTCGCCATGCCGCTGTTCAGCGCCAGCGGCATCCACCCTCCACCCTCCGCCACCCCTCCCTCCGCCGCGCCGCCGCCTCCGAACCCTACCCCTGCCACGACGCTGCCGCCTTCACCATGCCGCTGTTCAGCGCCGGCGGCTAGCCGTCGCTCCTCTCCCTCTTTGCACGGTGACCGCCGCCCCCCTCACCCATTCCGCCGCCGCTTCTCCTCAGGGCGGATCCGCATCTCCCGGACTGCTCGCCGCCGCCTCTGCGCTCCTCCCCGCCAACGACGGCTGGCATAAACGCGGTGAGGACGACGGGCTTTCGGACCACCTACAGAGGGGAGCATCAACAACAAAAGGTACGAGATCCGCTTCGATTTGGTTCGATTTAGAACTCTAGGGTTTTCGATTTACAAAATTTTGGGTTTTTGCCGCCAAACCGTCCTTATCGGTCCGCATGCTATGCCCCCGCGCTGATTATCCGCTCATTGCCGCCGTTGCTGCCCCCGCCCTTGCGCCGTCCCATGAACCCTGACCGGGTTCGCCCTCCTGTTCAGCATAATCATTCTTTCTTTTGTCGCACCTGATGTCGCAGTTCTCAATTTTCAGGTCCTTCGCAGTATGGCTATAACGGAATCTTACTTGGACGGTTTGTCCTGGCCCAAAGAAGTTACTTGAAATTCTAGGCAATGTTAAGGTTAGTAAATATGCATTGCTCACTGCTTGGGCATTTAATTGTTAATCAGTTATGTAAGTAGAGGATTCTACAGCTAAGCTTGGAGTAGCAACTACGGTTGACAGCTGTTACTGACTCTGTACCTGTCGTTGTGTGAACAAACTTCTTTCTTTTGCCATGTCCAAACTTGGTTATGAATCAAGATCAGAAACCTTGCTGTAAGCAGTAAATGTCAATGGTTGGCTCTTTTTTGTAGTCGTATCCTGCAGTTAGTCCCACTCCCAATCATATATTCGTTGGTTGTTGAAAGGACAATCTTGATGCTTTGCTGTATTTTTTTAAACCCATTCATTTTTGGACATGTTCTCTGCAAAATGTTCTAAATGACCAAAGTTTCTGTCTCATTACCATAATTTTATTCTCTTCCAAATGCATTCCCCCCCTTATGCTTTACTGAAAGGTATTTTCACGTGCATGGAAAATATATTGTTATCTTCACGTACATGAAAAATATATTGTTGTCTTCACGTGCATGAAGAATATACACTTTTATCCTATCTGCTTAATGGATGTTCATCTTTTGCTTCGTTGTGGTTCTATGACTATGGTGGCGGTGACAATTGGGACGGAGGCATATGGGTCTACCATGTTCCCCTTGAGCTACAGCTCGGATGTGGGCATTGAGCCAACTGTTGGGCTCACAGGCCTCGCCGACATCATCATCATATCACCGAGAATGGACACAATTGGGTGAGTTTCATGCTCATTGATGAACTGTCATTTTTTTAATTTTATTATTTTAGCAGTGATAAATTTTGACCTCCTATCCCAATGGTATGGTAGATCATTTCAATGCAACCAAACTGTTGCTATTTGTATTGAATAATTTTTATTTCTTGAATTGATACCAATACTCATTACTCACATTGACCACACTTGAGTCTTGACTGTGATGGAAAGTTGAATTAGTATCCACCTTGATTTGTTAAGAAATGCAGCGTTCTCATGCTTTACTCACAGCTCCCACAGTAGCCCATATGCTCAATAAACATGGTAGGACCTTGAGTTAGAAATGTCACATACCATTTTATGTCTAGCTGAAGTTTCATACCACTAAATGTTGTAACTACCTGCTTCTGTACAATTATCGATTGGCTAGAGCTTTCTTAATTGAATCAATTATTTCAGAAAGACGTCACATGAGGTGTTCACTTTGGAGCTCTTTCAGGTTGCAAATCACACGAATATTTCTTACGTACCTTCATGGTGTCAGAAAAAATTCCAAGAGTCTTAGCTGATGAAACAAGCATCTGTATTTGAAGGTTGAAGCAGATAGTTTTAACTCACCCCTGAACAGTAAGTTCCATACCATCATTTTGAGTTAACTGGTAGATATTTTTCACTTTTTTGGCAGTCCCCAAATAAATTATTTGCCAAATAAATATTACAGAGAATCGCAGCCATTCGACAGTGGTTTACTGTGACAAGTCTATATCTTCTAGCAGCAATTTTCTAGAATTTTATTTTCCCCGGTGTATTGTTGTTTTGCAGAGAAGTTGTTTGGAGCTATTTTTCTAGACAAGATTCACATGGTAGGTGCTTAATTTTTTGCTCTTATTGACTGACTGATGCATGTCTTTTTTTTAATCAACCTGGCATCCTTTATTTTTTTTATTACAGTTTTACCTTAAAGAGTTCTTTTAAATGGTCAAACATGTGTGTGTTTACATGGCAGCAAGTCTTTACCTTAGAGTCTTTTGAATGGTCTAAACCCTATTTTGTCTAAACAAAGTTAGAGCCCTGGCCAAAAAAAGGGATTCTTCTGGTTGATGTTGTTGTCTTGCCAAAAATTACGAGATTGCATTTTGTTCCTGTACGCAGTTAAGTCTCTAGGAAACGAAAACAACATAATCTTTTTTTGGTGCGTTTGCTTTCGGACTTTCTAACATTATTCTTCAGAAGGTATTGTATATCTAAGCTCTCATGATCAACAAATGCAAAATAGGCTTTCAATGTAAGGATATTGTGAATATTTGGATCTCATTTTGGTCTTTGCCTTCTGATATTACTACCTAAGTCTGTTTAGATGATGATTAGTTTAGATAGCACGTAGCATGCTGTGGTCAGTTTATTATGCTTGATAGTTCTATTAAAAGCATGATACCACAGTCTTAATATCATCATGAACACTCTAGGTTTCTTTACCAATTTAAAGATATGTTAACCCCAAAAAAATGCGATCACATGTTTTTTTATTTGTTGCACATGTTAAGAAGAGGAGCTCAATAATCATGAAATTGGCGAATTCGCAGGGTATGTGTGCTGATCATGTTGAATATGTTGTTTGTGTGGCCCTAGCAAGGAGGTATGCAATATTTATTATCTAAGCGCATGTGTCATCTTTTAAAGGTAAACCAGATAGGTTTGGTTTTCTCCGTGCATATCTTTGGCATATTTGATGCCATGGTAGGAAAAACCATTAGTTGAGAGCCTGAAACTCTCTTGGGTGTTAGGTAAAATATTTTCATAGATACCTTTCTAGAAGGCATGCATTGGGTGTTATGTAAAATGATTTTATAGATGATATCCTGTTTTTAGATGACATACATGTTGTGCTGAATAATTGCTTTTGTAGGTTCTGGAATGGAGCTTTCATATAACTCAATGGATTAGTTTACGAGTAATATATTTTTTTTCTTCTTTACATAAAAAATTACCTTCATGAGTAACAATTTAGCTCAAAAAATTACCTCTACATGTATATCTTTCTCTTACTTCACACTATCATTTGGGTGTTTACGTATTTACACAGTTATTGAATGGCCTTTTCCAACCCTAAGTGGCCTGTGCCACCATGTATGATCCGAACACAAGCATTTATTGAAATACATTAACACATGCCATTTTTTGTTTAATCTGTTTGTCAGTTTTGTCTTTTATTTTTTTCTCTCATATGATGTTAAAACTTCGTTCCTACTTTTTCAAGGAAGGAGGGCACACCATTAAAAATGAGTTGAAAGAGATTGATGTATTAAAAAACCAGCGCTAAATCTGTAAGAATTCATTTAATTTTTTTTTTGTTCTGTAAAACTTTAGTTTTAACATGCATTATCTGATATACCGAATCCTACATATATTGAGTTTTGTCCTAATAGCCCTTAAGGTCATTGTTGGTCAGCTTCTTATGTCACATGTATCTGAGTTCTGGTCAGGCAATCTACCTTTGTCTTTAAAAGCAATGATGTTTCGTTGCAATCTAGAAATGAGGAGTTACTGCTCTTTCACATTTGAAACACCTACTTGGAATGATTGTTAGCTAGGTACATCTGGAAGAAAACAAAAGGTGTAGAGGGGGTCAATACATAAGTTGGTTGGATGTTGCATGAAAAATAAATTCCAATTTTATGAAAATTATTTCACACCTACTTGGAATGATTGTTAGCTAGGTACATCTGGAAGAAAACAAAAGGTGTAGAGGGAGTCAATACATAGGTTGGTTGGATGTTGCATGAAAAATAAATTCCAATTTTATGAAAATTATTTGAGATGTTGCATAGAGCTAAAACTTCTTAGTTTACAGTGTTCTCAAAACTATTATTGTTCTCTTACATTATTCTCAGAATATGCCATATATTCATGTAATTAGTCTTCCATTCTTACTGTTTAACTCAAAGGGTATTCAATTGCTCTTCTTTAGGTTTGTAGCTGATGAGCTGATAAATTGATTATACAGGGAATAATCTGAAGACTTTGGTTCTTTACCGTGAAAAGTTCAAAAAGAAAAGGAAACTGGTTATGAGTGTATACATAGTAAAGGCCTTCACATATTCATATTTGCCAAACTATTGTGCGCTCTTATTTGTGTTTATATATTTACTGTGAAGAGGTAAGTTTGTAGATGTTCAGAGTTCGACTGTTTTGCGGTTTATATGTCTTATTTTACCCTCATGCCTTGCCTTGCGACCCCATATGACCAGGCTTTTTTTAGCCTTCTATTGTTGCTGAATTAGTCTGTCATGCCTTACCACCTGGTTTGTCAGGTTCTTATAAACTTTTAGATACCAAAATTGCCTTACCACTTGGTTTGTCAGATTCTTATAAACTTTTAGTTACCAAAGTTCTGTCTTTCGCAAATTCGGTTTTCAAATTCAGATTGATTCTGTCTTACCAAAAAAAACAAATAAGAGCCACGTGTACCCTGCTTTATGTATTGGGTTGCTGAGAAAAAAAAGGCACACGCTGGCGGCTCCGCTCCTCGGCGCGCCACAGGCGCGCTAATACATCTAGTAGTATACAAACCAGCATTCAAAGATGCTATTAAAAAAGTAGGTGTCCATGCTAGATGAGTGCATAGTTGTATATACAGAGCAAAAGAGCTGGATGTTGTCCAAATGAGAGACGAAGTTACTTCAGCAAAGGAAAATATGTTTATCCGTTTCAATCACTCCACACTCCCTGCAAGACGGATCAAAGGTAATGCCCCGTTTAGCTAAGTTCTTACCCACTGGAAGGTTCTGATTGCATATGCGCCAGAGGAGGTGCATTTGCCTCACTGGAATATCTAGTTTCCACAGTGAACTCCATCCCCTTTGGACCTGGCTCTGTGATGTACATTATCCCCCCCTCTCAACTGCACCTATCTTCTTTGTTTTCCCTCCAAAATGGCATAATAGGCTGTCCTAACAGTGAACACCCCAAATTTGGTTAAATCCCAAGACGGCCAGTCTTCGATATCCCCAGGCGGGACCCTGATCTTCAGCACATCATCCACATCACATTGTAAGAGACATCGTTTGACTTTCTGGACATCCCAGCCCCCACCATCGTGTTGCAAGAGATCCGCAATTGTTTCAACACCCCTCTTATCCGTGTATCCTTCCCTTGGTATCCAGAAATCCTTCTGATCCGTGTATCCTTCCCTTGGTATCCAGAAATCCTTCTGAACATCTATGGTTTTACCATTTCCACATGAGCCCTTTCTTTAGACATTTCCTCCCATGACGAGTATACTCCTCCAGGTGAAAGAGGCTCCTTGTGTAACTTTGGCTTGAAGGAAGCTCTCACTAGAGAAATATTTGGCCTTTAGCTGCAGCACCCTTGAACATAGTGCATTTGGTTATGTTAGAATTCTCCAACCTTGTTTTGCCAACATCGCTTCATTGAACATCTCCATGTCCCGGAATCCCAAACCCCCATCCAGTTTATGATGAGTAAGCTTTTCCCAAGCCATCCATGCCACCTTCCCTCTTTCCTCCCCTTGCCCCCACCAGAACTAGGCTATTCGGGACTCGATAGCTTTGTAGAGGTTCTTAGGTAGCCGGAAAACATTCATTGCATATTGGGGCAAGGCTTGTGCCACCGCTTTGATCATCACCTCCCTCCCTGCCCAAGATAGAAGCTTCCCATGCCAACTATTTAACTTTTTGTCCAGTCTTAGGCCCTGTTTATTTCAGCTTCTAGCCAGCTTTTAGCCCCAGAAGCCAGAAGCTCAAACAAACAGCCAGCTTTTAAAACCCCCTTCAAAGAAGCCAAAAACCACCAAAAGCCCAATTTGTACTGTGATATGAGCTTTTTTCAGAAGCTAGTTTTTTGTGGCTTCTCCCAGAAACAGCTTTTAGAGAAGCTGCAACTCAAACAAGCTCAAACAAATAAGGCCTTAGAATATGACTACTTGACGTAGCATTACTCCTTGCTTCTCCCTCCGGTCTCCACTCTCAATTCCCAAAGCCAAAGGGCGCCCATCTAGAGGTGGCCAAATGGGTTGGTCTGGTGTAACAGGGCTGAACAAGGCCGGCACGCACTTTTCATCGAACCGGGTCATGGTTCGGTGAACCGAACCGCCAACTATTTATTTATAGTGTTTTAATGATATATAATGTATTTACACAATTTATAGTATATATTTGTGAGATATAGTGAGGTTTTACTTAATTTATTTTGATATTTTAATAGAATATACATCCCATATAAAACTGGCCCAATCGGTCAGTTACTATGTGAACGACCCAGACCCATTAGGTTGGTTGGCCCGGCTCGCATAGTAACCGAACCAACAGGGATCAAATCGAGTTGACACGATTTGGCTCGTTGGTCACCTCTACCACCATCAGGTAGCCGCAGACGCACCACATCGATCGCCCTCACAAAATCCTGCAAGAAACTTATATGACATCTTATGCCACACAACTACATAAGACACCAGGGCCGGCCCAGGGCATTTGCGGGATATGTGACCGCACAGGGCCCCCAAACTAGTAAGGTCTCTAAGTTGAATTCATATCCTTCAAATAGCTTAATATAGTAAGTATATCTCTATAATTTTCTACCTTATATTTTAGAATGGAGGTAGTACTTAAAAAAGAAGTGCATAATTTTGAATTTTCTCTCTTATAATACTGTATTCTGAGGCCTACTTATAGCTTTGTTATATTTTCGTACCGGGGCCTCCAAATTATAAGGCCGGCCCTATAAGACACCTAGAGAGAGGCAAGAGAGGGTTCGGGAAAAGCTAGAGAGAGGAGGAGAGAGAGCAATAGGTGTCATGCTCTCTCTCTTGTGACATTGAATAGATGCCATAAAATTTCCTTTTCAAAAAAAAAAAAAAAATCCTGCGGACGGAGCTTTCGAACCTCCCTCCAGCGGGCCGAGGCCCACCCTCGGAACCATCACCACCACCGTTCCCCTCGCCGCCGGCGGCCCGGCCCGCCCGCTATATCTCTACTCCGCGCTCTCGAATGCCCCCGCTGCTCGCCACCGCCACGGCCGCCCCCGCCCCCGCCCGCGCGAGCCCATACTGAGTATTGATCCATTCCCATTCCCTCGCCACGAGATCTCCGGTTGCCGGGCGCGCCATGGTCGCCGCCTCCGGCTTCGCGCCGCCCCGGGGCGTGGCGCTTTGCCCGCGGCCGCGCGGCGGCGGCCACCGCCTCGGCTTCCTCCGATCCGCGCCGCCAGTGGCGGCTGTGGGGGCGCAGCTCCGGTGCTGCGCCTCCACCGTCGACGCCCCCAAGCCTCTCCTGCCCAGGTAACGCTACCGCCTCTACGCCCTGTACTTATCTGCAATGGTTATATGGTTTGGTGGTGAGATGTGATGTGACTGTTCGTTCGTGCCAATGGTTATTTATTTATGATGAGTGCACTAGTTTGATTTGATGTCGTAACATTGTTAGGACTATTCATAAGTTTGGAAGATGCTTTGGTGTTGCAATGAAAATATGTATGTTAAATGTCTGAATTCTCAGCGTGTTAGTCTTGCGTGTGCGTGTCCCACCAGAACAGGCCACCCTCACGTATAGAGTAAGAGAGATAGTCATGGTAGCTTGCGGTTTATCTGCTCATAGATGGAGGATCTGCCCAACCTGCTCATTGAATGTGGTGGCAAATGATGCCACTTCTGTACCGGTCAATGTATGGCCTTGCTACAACTGTAGCCTAGGATTTTATTTGGTTTGATTCATTGTTCTACATTTTTTAGCTAGGGAAAACTGCAGCTCAGCCAGCTAAAGTATTTGGATTAATGGTAAACTGCAGGGTGGTTAGCATCGGTTCAAAGTTCATTGGGTGTGGTTCAGCCACCCCAGAACTTAGTGTTTCAAATGATGACCTTTCAAAAATAGTTGACACGTCAGATGAATGGATCACAGCGCGGACTGGGATTCGGAATAGGCGAATTCTTTCAGGTATCTTTGATTCACTTGTTCCCATCCTCTTTTGCTAAAAAGTAAACTGTGATTTAATTAGAGCCAATTATGCTCCCTCTGGCTTGATATATACGTATTGTTTGTAGGTAGGCGATCACTTGTTGATTCTATGCATTTATTGTTATAGATGCACTTACGTTTTGTAGAAAACTCTGTGTTCAGTTTAAGGCTAAGGATCGACAACAGCATGCAAACCTCGTGGTTTACTGGCTATATGTAAATAAAAATTATAAATTTATATGGATGCTGGTAAACCTCTGTTATGTTAGTGTACCTGATTAAAAATATTATATAAAAACAAATGCTGTATTCTTACTTTTTTTCTAATTATCATTTAATGCGTATCTCCCATACTAAAGATGTGAACAACAACAACGAAAAATGGCCCCTTTGTTTCGAGAAGGGTAGGCACTCAAATTTTGTTGTCACAATTTTAGGAACAACATCTGTTCAGATTTGCAGGCACATTTCAGGCCTTCATGTTAAAAGAATATAATCTATAAATTTCAAATTTGTTAGGAGATGAAACGTTGAGGGGGCTTTCAGTTCAGGCAACACAAAGAGCACTCGAGATGGCTGAAGTAAAAGCTGATGATGTCGACATGCTTATCCTTTGTACATCTACCCCAGATGATCTGTTTGGAGGTGCTCATCAGGTATGGCTATATAAAATATAAAATATTACAATACATGCCACACCCTTTAAGAAAACATAGTTTTTTATCGTAATGCACGTTATAAAAAGTAGCATTGTTTGATATTGCCCCCGTGTCCCTTTGGTCATACTCTACTGTTTTTTTAATATAATACCATGTTATATGTCGATGTCGTATGAGCTACTGCATAGTCCTCTCTTCAATGCGTGCCATCTCCTCCTTGGGTTCTGTTTTTTATTTTGCTTGGTACTATGGGTGGAAAGATTTTGTTAGTTCATCCAAGGAGCTATTCTTCAGTGTTCTTCTAGCAGTAAATACATTTGGTTGCTAACATGATCTCCAATATACTACCTTGACCAGTAATTTCCATTATATGATGTTAAATCACAAAATATATATACTATAAAATTATATCTGTAGTGGATCTAGTAATACAAATACCATTGGGTCAATCTTGGTAACTTTTTTGACATATTGTGTGCGGAAACTGGGTGTGTGATTGCATGCCCTCTACGACGACCTATGTCTAATTACTATAAATAAAGGTTCAGAATGCACATTAGCTAAACTACTCAATTTCTGTGCCTTTCTGAATTTGGATATGCTCATTCTCACATTAAAAAATGTATGGATGAAATGTTAACAGCTGCTGACAGAGGTGGGGTGCAAAAATGCAGATGCATCTGGTTTTGATCTCACTGCTGCCTGTAGTGGATTCATAAATGGTTTAATCACGGCTGCTCAATATATTAATGGTAATTCTTCATATACTTTTGCAAGGATTGTATGGTGATTCAGTTACTAAATACGAATAGTTAGTTATAAACTTATAATTGACACCTTGTTTGATTAATATGTGCTACTATTGCAGGTGGGTGCTGTCGGAATGTCCTAGTAGTTGGTGCGGACGCTCTTTCGCGATATGTGGATTGGACAGACAGAAGCACATGTATCCTCTTTGGTGATGCTGCTGGAGCTGTTTTTGTTCAGGTATTTGTTACTTCCTGCTGAAATATGGATTTGCTTCCGTTATTATATAGGAGCAATGAAAATTAGGGTTCACAACTTATCGGAATATGCATAACCCAGATAATTGACATCCATGTTTAATCTTTCCTGAAGTCTTTTATTTAGGCCATTGTTAGCAAGCTTTAATGATCTTTTTTCCCCTCGAACACGTAGGAGAGCTGCACATCCTTATATTAAAAAGAAAAAGGGTAAGAACCCTTACAACAACCCACAGACGGGGCAACACAACCTCTCGACCGCACACCTGCGGGAGAACAGGACAAGAAGCCTGCACAACACAACCTCTCAACTGCACACCCGTGGGAGAACAGGACAAACAAGCGTGCACAACCAATGCCGGCTGCAACACCACCACTCACGCAACTGCAACACCACTCACACAACGAAGACGACTCCCAAGGGATACCCTAGCTCCTAACACCACACAGCTCAGGAAGGCCACCATGACGCCTTCAACAAAGTAGTGATGGGAGGGACCCAGCGTCGTCGCTTGACCACAAGGTTTTCACCTAGCATGGATGGAGAAAGCCTGAAAGGCGATGCCTCCAAGGAGGGAACGACGCTAAAAGAATTGACGCCATCGCCAACCCAAGCAGGAAGCCGAGCCGGACTTCTGTCCGAGGCAACTCCCAACCGATGCATTGTGGAGAGGTCGCGAAAGGGCACACCAGGATCGCCTCGCCGCCATCGATAGGACGACCCAGTCGCCACGCCGAAGTGACCCGCTGCCACTGCAGCCGCCGCGCCGGCAAAGATGGCTAGCGCACCTAACCACCACAACCCGAGCAGGCCATCTCAACGCCACGCCGGTTCCACAGAGAGAAGGGAACAAACGACATGGGGAGGCTGACCTACTAGGGAAGGGAAGCTGTAGGCAACGACGACCGACTTAGCCGGCGGAAGGCCAAGGAGGCCAGCACTGCACAGACGACGACGAAGAGCAACGGGGAAGCCGGGGACAGCACCACCGGGACGAACAAGCACTTGGAGGGGAGGGACCGCAGCCACGTGAGCCCGTAATGGCCACGAAGGCACCGGACACCCGCCGACTGCAAAAGCACCGCCCCTCCAAGCCGCCTTCAGATTTGGCTGCCATGGCGTCGGAACAGGCCGGCAGCCTGCCGGAGCGGCCACCAACAAAAGGAAGGGGGAGCAGAGGGGGTGGTGCAAGCGAGCCCGCCCGCTGGCCGCTGCCGAGCACCGACGTCCGCAAGCTGCCATGCCGACCGCCAAGCCACCACAACCACTGTCGCTGCTGGCCAACGCCCCACATCAACACCGAGCTGCGCTGCACCGGCCAGCTCGCGTCGTGGCCGCCACGCTTCACCCGGCAAGCCCGGGCCGCCACCATGCGCGTGCCGCACGCGCCGTCACCGTCAGCGCGCCAAGCAAAACCTCGCAACCCAGATCTAGGAGAGAGAAAGGGGTAGAGGGAGAGCGGGAGGAAGGAGGGGATGGGGAAGGGAGGGAGGAAGCTTTTATGATCTTGCAAGCTTGTATTTTTGGTGATCATGCATTGTGGTTTATGGTTTACAAAATATTGCTGCAAGTTGTTGAGTACATCTTAATTCACAACAATATTGCAGGCATGCAGCGCTGATGAAAATTGTTTGCTAGGACATTGCACTCAAAGCGATGGCAACGGCCAAAAGTGCGTCTTCTTTTCAAAATTGTATTGAGATTTCATTTCTAGTATATTACTTCCTGAAGTTCTCTGTTTACCTATATAGGCACTTAAACTGTGTGGCGTCAAACATGGATTCCATATTTTCCAAGACCAATGGTGTCCCTAGCTTCCCACCAAAGAAGGGGACCTTCTCATGCATTGAAATGAACGGAACGGAGGTTTTTCGCTTTGCTGTGCGCCGTGTTCCACAGTCCATTGAAAAAGCACTAGAACATGCAGGTCTAACTGCTTCCAGTATTGACTGGCTGTTGCTGCATCAAGTGAGTATCCTATTTGATGAAATACTTTGACCTGAAGCATCGATCTAATTGACCCTCCGCGTTGCAGGCTAACCAGCGGATTATTGATGCGGTTGCCAGTCGGTTAGCTATCCCATCTGACAAGGCTATATCAAATCTTGCTAATTATGGCAACACCAGTGCAGCATCAATTCCATTAGCATTAGATGAGGCTGTTCGTGGTGGCAAGGTGAACACTGGTGATGTTATTGCAGCATCTGGTTTTGGAGCTGGACTCTCGTGGGGCTCAGCTATTTTCAAATGGGGCTAACCATTTTGCATGGTGAATAATTCCGACAAAGCAAATACCAATTTCAAGGGTTCGGTCTACACGGCCTAGGTTTAAGCTAGTGATCATTTACCCTTTCAGCGTAACATTTTTCTTTGAGTAAAATGCACCGGCAATCTTTAAACTTTTTGCGCGGTGTCATCTAGGTCCACGAACTCTCAAAATCGAAAAGTGCATCCTAAAACTTGCAACTTGCTAATGAGTTAAGTCCAAATTCCACCTAGATGATGAACCATGTCACCATGGAAGTCCATGTGGCATTTTTATACTTTATATTTACTAGCAAATGTGCCCGTGCGTTGCTACGGAAGAAATAAAGTTGCTTGTCTGGTAACGATCAGTCTTTCAAAGTCGTCGTCGTTCTCGGATCAGCATCTTCACTGGTAACGTCTTGGTTCAACGTCCGAGTCTTCACGTTCTTTCGAAGAGTCGGTAACATCCACGGCTTTGGTGTCAGTGATGGAAGAATAGAGCGGTGGCATTGGTGAGTAATTTTGATGAAGTGTGGGACGGACCACAGAGGAAGAAATATCTCTTTAATAATAGTAATAGATTTGTCTACGTGGAGATCACATCATATCCTATCCCCCTTCCTCCATCCTCGTGCTGGGCTGAAGCCATCGTCCGTCCTCTCTAGCTCCCCCTGAAAGGAACAGCTAAGCAACTCAATGATCAGCAGTTCAGCACTGGCAACACCTTCTAATCTGAGACGCAATCTCTGACAAAGAAGAATCGCACGGTCCTGCGGTGGGAGACAACGAGCAGGCCCGTCGATCCATATGTAGCAATAAGCATCGATGATCATGCAACCCATGCCTACCCTTACTCGATTGTGCATTGGGTGAACCGGGTCAATTCATAGTAATAGGGAATGACTGTATGTGCATGGTAATCTCTACTCCTTTAAAAAGCACGAGTTCTCAATTCAGCTTGATCGACACATCCAATTCAAAACGTTCATCTTCCATCCGACGGTCCAAGTCTCAAATTGGATCTGGCATCTCCCGATTGCGAATCGGCGAGCGGTTCCAGCATTGCAGTCCCAGCCGCCCCCACGATCCCCAGCTCCCTCCACTTTCGTGAACCAAACTCCTCTCCCCTTCTCTCCAAAATCTCGCTCCTTCTCTAGCCGGACTGCGTTGCCTTCTCCACCATCCACGCCTCTCCCGGCTCGCCTGCCTCCTCCACCCGTCGCCGTCGCCTCCGCCGTCCACCACTCGCCCGCCTCCAGCCCGCACCCGTCACCGCCTCCTGCGTCGTTCACGCCTCACCGGGGAGCAGCTGGCGGCGGCGCCACATCCGTCCTGCCTGCCGTCGGCCCCATGCGTCGCCGCCTCCCCTTCGTCCGATGACGCCTCCTCCCTCCGCCCGCGCTGTTGTCTTTGCAGTGCTACCTCCAGATTTGTGGTGGTCGTAGGATCCGGACCAGGACCGTCCCCTACATGGTCGACGTCGCCTACACATCCATGTTTGGTAAAATTTAGGTGCTCATATTTTTCTGAAATTGTTATAGCACAAGAAGATGTACCCACAAGGATCTGAAGTGCCATTGTTACCCTAATTTTTTTTGTCCAAATCGCTGATCGGATCCTTGCCCAACTCGCAGTACACCTCCATCCCACGAGCGCAGCATCCCACATCCCACGGAACCAAAACACTAACCACCCATTCCTCCCACCTCTCCACCTCCCCGCCGCCGCCGCTCCTGTACCGCCGCCCCCTCCCTTTTCCTGCTCTGAAGGATATGATCATCTTCAATTTATCTGGTCCATTGAGATGAACCGAAGATTCAGACTAGAGGTTAATGTTTATCATTCCTAATTTTTTTGTATGCTTTTTCCAAAATTCACAACTGTGAAGTCCGGCGCTGAGGTAATGCCATACTTATGTACAGTGACAACCATTTCCTTTTGCATGTTATTGTCCAAATATATCTTTTGTGTGTCACAACTACTCCAGTAACCATAGCTATGACACATACCCTGCTTCTGACAATGAAAATCCATTAGTTGATTTGGGGTTGTCACCATTACTTATTATTTAACAATGAAAAGAGGGAATTGGATAGAGTATTTTAGCTCCTTTGATCACATATTGAAAATTCAGAATTGTGTTTATCCACATTTTACCATGCTTTCAGCCAACTGCTTGTGTTCTGCTAAATAATGGAATTGATTTCATTATCTGCCTTCGAACAATAGTTTCAATAAACAGAAACATGCCCCTTCAAACATGCCCCTTCAATAAACAGAAACATACTCCCCAACCCTAGGGAAGTTTAACCAAGTGTCCTTCTTACCAGCGCTTTTGCACTACATTTTTATGCCTGGTTTTTTCATCAGGAAACAGAATCATGCATCATGCGCAAATACAACATGGATTAATTAATTCTGACAGCCAGATTGATGGATGTTTCTCACGGATTTTTCTTTTACGCTGTTTGTACAGATTGAAGGATGTCTCCTAAGCAGGGTAAGGTCATCGACGCTCCCAGCTTCAATTTGTTTCTCCATAGTTTAAAGGATGTTCCTCATGGATTTTTCTTTTGTGCTATTTGTACAAATTGATGGATGTCTCCTAAGCCAGGTAAGGTCATCGACGCCTTGTCATGCCCCTTCAAATTGCACGGTGCTATAGTTATTTTTTAGAGGGGGTGCTGTGCTATAGTATGGTACAATATTTCTTTGGGTGTACCTGTAGGTAACTGAACACCTGATCACTTCCATCGGTTTCTTGGAAAAGCTCCGTATCTTCAATATTTGTGGTTCATTAATGCCAAATGGTTGGAATGGCCAGTTTTGTCTTTTGCCTGATAATTTTGTTCAAGTGTACCAAATTCAGAACATAAGTAGTTCAAACGCTGCAAGTTTATTACATAATGCCAAATGGCACGAGGGTGGACAAACGCTGCAAGTTGCCATGGATATAAACAGACGTGATGGTTTATTAGATAAATAGATAGAAGCTAGATCAACTTTATTGTCACTCAAAATACATAGAAAATAAAAACCAGACCTTTAAGGTTTGTTCATTTTTGAGGTTCCTTCATGTGAGAGAAGCGAAACCTTTGTAGAGCAATTAATCATTGACATTGTAAGTTGAAACTGGGCTCCTCTTCCTCCCCTCCTCTTCTTCTTCTTGTGATGGTGGTGGACTGTGTGGTGGTTTAATGGGTTGAGCCTTGTATATATTTCTTGGACATCTTATGTCAGTAGAAGGCTTTGGTGGTTTTTAGCCAAAAAAAAAAAGCCACGGGGGCATTATTTACTGTTTGAGTAGCAATCTTTCATAATGCTTTCTTCATTGTATTTTGGGAAAAAAATCAGTTTTTTATTATGGTTCCATGTTTTTGCAACAGAGCCCTCAGTTTGGTCGCTCCTCGAGGGGATTCGATGAAACATCATATTTTGTTTGGTATTTTTGCTTATTTTTGTCTTATAGATATAGATTTATTAGGCTTGAAATTATCATGGCAAAAATGGATTTTCTTTTCATGCTTATGGATTGTTGTGGGTTGCAGTTCCCTCTAAAAATGTAATTTATAAAATGACAACAGATATCAATAGTAAGAATGCAAATTTGTAGCTTATTTTGATCACATTTCATTATTTGTTGGCATAGGATGGTCATCGGGTGCATGTTATAGAGACCTAACAGAATCTGATAGAATTGTGGGTGAACTGTTAAAACCTGGAGGCTACTTGAAATTGATTGAATTGGGTCTTCAAGGCAAGCTTGTGCACTCTTTCTCACAGTGATTTTCTAAGATTACTATAAAGACACTATTCTAAATCTTTGTCTCTATCCAGACTGTTGACGAAATTGATGCGCTCAGCATGTTCTTGGTTATGCATTATTCAAAGATGGGAAGAGCACAAAACTTTGGAAAATTTCCATTCAGATGTTGCTGGCAGGAGTTTTCATAATGGACGATTTATTTTTTTTTTGAGGAAAAAAGGCGGGAGTTCCGCCACTCCATTAAAAGAAAGGAAGGAACAGAGTTATAATTACAAGAAACCCCGCCGCCACCAACAACAAGGGATGGTGTGTGTGTGTGTGTGGAGGGCAGCCCTAGCGTCTAGCTAGAACGGGAAAACCGGCGCAGAGCGCCAAAGCTGGAAATCAGCGACTGCATCTTTGCCAAAGTAATGGACGATTTATAGAGAGGATGCGCCGGAAAGCTGCATCATTGCCAAAGTAACACCCATTACCCATATGCCTTTACTAAACTTTCTTTTACCTACTTTTTAGAATTGTCGCTCGGTATTCTTTGGTGTGGCCATTTCTTTTGTTCATAAACTATGCCACCAAAAAGATACCTTATTTGCTTTTCTCCTAAACTTCTAGAACTCCCCAAGGTGGCCTCAACAATCGGATCCAGTTTGTTTGATTTGTTCCTTTAGGGCTTTTGAGACATACCTTTGAGATAAAAAAAAATGACAAACTCAAAAAAAACAAAGTTTTTTAATTTTAAAGACGGAGATAAGCAAATAAGAAGATAAAGAAATAAGTAGATAAGCCGTAAAGAACACTCCCCAAATTGACTAAACACCCCCCAAATTGATTATTTGATTGACATAACTAATTATGTGTAAGTTTGTGATTTCAGTGTGCTATCTCTCATGTTCTTTTTTTTATATATAATTTTACATGTTACCTTTCCATGTATCTATTTGTTGACATTCCATTGGATATTTCAATGTCCAATTGGAGCAAGGAACAGTCACATCTTTTGCTTGAAGAAAATAGTACTGTTATGGGTGTTCAATACAAGACCAAGTCAAGTGACGAATTAAAAGCTTATGCACCCTTGACAATTGTCTGTGATTGTTAGATAGGGAATTATTGCCCTGTATTCCAAACCCTAGAAGGGTGGTACATATAGGATAGAGTATATGGGTCTCATGGGCCTGCTACATGGGCCTAAATACACATACTCCAACACTTCATGCTCGAACTTCCTGCCAGCCGAGTTTGAGACTAGACAAGAAAGAAAACACCACAGGCAACACTTCGCAGCCTCTCGCCAGCTACTACCGATGTTGAGGCCGGAGCGAAACTCGGAGAAGGTCGGCGGAGGTAGACCCTTGGTGAAAATATCGGCAAACCGGGAGGTGGTCGGGACGTGGAGAACCCGAACATCGCCGATGGCGACCCGGCCGCGAACGGTGCAAGTCGATCTCCACATGCTTAGTCGGCCGTCTTTGAACCGGTCAAGGAGAGATACACCGCACCGACGTTGTCGCAGAGATGAGAGCGCTTTTGGCGAATGGTCGTGAAGCTTCACCAAGAGTCAAGCGAGCTGAAGCCTCAACACACCGCGTTGGCGACACTTCGCACTCCACTTCAAGACGGAATGGAGACAACCGCCGCTGATGACGATCAGAGACGAGGTTGCCGCCAGAAGACGGCAGTGGCGGAAGTGGAGCGGCGAGTGTCCTGACAACAATCCGGTCGGCGTCGGTGTAAACGACGAGCTCAGCGAGGGACCGCGAGAAGGTGCCGTGTCACCAGTGCACGGAGGTAGCGGCGATCCGCTGAGAAGCGCGAGACGGGGCTCCGGGGATCGTGCATATGAAGGCGCACTGCTTGAACCGCATAGGTGATGTCTCGCCCGGTGAAGGTAAGATATCGCAGCCAAGGCCAAAGAAGGCTCCGGAGGCGATGGATCAAGAATCGGGAGGCCGCATCCTCGGACAGCTTGGCCCGGTATCAACAGGCGGAACAGGGTTGCAACCGATGAACCCCGCCCGCCTCAGATATCGAGAGTGTATCGCCACGCGAGAAGCCCGGAAGGACGGGGCTCAACAAAGGACACCCAAGAAATGATGGAGCACACCAAGGTCCTTCATAGCAAACTCCTGCCGCAGAGGTGATGATGCTACAAGCAAGTCTTGATCGGAGGCGGTGAGAACAATGTCATCAACATAGAGTAGCAGATATGCGCCTCATCTCACGTGGTGATTTAACAGAGAGGTGTCCGACTTGGCCTCGGTGAAACCTAGAGTCACCTGTAAGTAGCAAACCGAGAGTACCAAGCCCGAGGAGCTCGCTTCAAGCCATAGAGGACTTGTTGAGTCGATGCACCATCTCAGTATGGAAGGATCCACGAACCTCGCCGGCCGGCCATAGAGATCTGCTCGGCCGAGTGCCATGGAGAACGATTCTTCACATCCACCGATGCACCGCCAGAGCGGGAGAGAGCCAGCTGAGAGAATCAGGCAAGATCAGAAGCGTGCTTCACCATCGGGCTAAAGTCTCATCATAGTCCACACCGGCGCCAGCGAAGCTCCGGAGAACCCAACGAGCCTTGTAACGCCCAGTGGTACCATCAGCTTCGCCGCCAGGTGTCCAGATCCACTTGCCAAGTGACCACATTGCGACCAGACGGACGCGCACCAGTCCCACGCCTGGTTGGTAAGGAGGGTCACAGATTTCTTCCATTGCGCGGGCGCCAGAGGATCCGCCAGCATCCACAGACGTAAGAGGGTACCGAGAGATCGCTGCTCGGCGGCAAAGAAAGAAAGAGGATCTTGGGCCAAAGAACACCGCCGCCGACCTCGCCACCACGGGGTGAATATGGCGGGGTCTGATGGACGACGGGCGGGCGGTACACCGACGGCTCGTCGCGAAGCGAAGTCGGGCACCACACGGCGGCTCGGCAGAGAGGCGCCGCCAATGTGTGTTAGTGCCGGCGTGGCACCGGACGGCGGCGGTAGACGCGCACGGCCGGGCGAAGCGCGCGGAAAGCCGAGACGGCGGTGCCGGGCCGGCGGCACCGAACGGCGCCGGTAGACGCTAAGACGGTCGCTACAGAATAAGCTGGACGCGCCGAGAGACGGCGCATCGGGCCGCGATGGCGCAATGGGCGGTTGCAGCCGCTGCAAGGCGATCGGGCGCCGAGCTGCTGCGCGCAACAGGAACTCAGGTCGCAAGGTGGCGCAGCAGAGACCGCCGGAAGCAGCACCAACAAGATCGGGAAAGACGCCGCGGAGGACTCGCAGGACACTCGGACAAGGGTGGGCTGAACCACCGGTCGATCGGAACAAGGACTCCAACCCGAGGTCGGGCGGGCATAAAGAGAGGTGGAAGAAAACCGACTCGCCAAACACAACGTGTCGGGAAATAAGGATCCAGCGAGAAGTGAGGTCGGCGGCGGTACCTCGCGGTCGTGAGTAACCGAGAAACACACAACGAAGTCGAACGAGGCGCCACCTTGCGAGCAAGCGGCGGAGGTGTTAGGGTAACACGCGCACCAAGACTCGGAGGTGATCGAGCGGCGAGGAGTACCGAAAAGAGCGCAGTGTGGAGCGGGAGCCGTGGGCGCGAGGTAGGCGGTGGCCGAGCAAGTAGGTGGCGCGCGGAGACTCTCCGCCCGTAAACGAGCATAAAGAGAGGCTCGAATGTAGGCGCGCGCGATGACATCGTTAGTGGTGCGAATCATGCGCCACCTTGCCGCTCGGAGGAGGTATAGGACAAGACATGCGCAATGGACACCGCGAGAGAGAAGAAAGAGCGGGCGTTGTTATCGAACTCACGCCTGCTTGTCACACCGGACGGCCTTGACGGTGAGGCCGAACCGAGCGGACACCAGCGAAGAAGCGGGAGCGTGGAGAACGCCGACTTGGCGCAAGAAAGGAAAAGTCCAAGAGTAATGAGAGAAATCATCAACCACCACCGATAGTACTTATAGCCGTAAATGCCGAGTACAGAGAGGTCCACGATCACAAGTGAACAAGATCAAAATATGAGCGCGACGCGAAGAAGAAGGAAACGGAAGTCTAACATGACGCCCAACCGCACGCGTGACAAAGATGCTCATCAAGAGCTCTAGTATGCGGACAACAAGGCTACGACTAAGCCGAGACAAAATGTCGCGGCCGGGTGACCAAGCCGCGGTGCCACGAGCGGAAGAAGTGGTGGCGGCGAAGCAATGGACGAAGAAGGCGGTTAAGACTCAGGCAATGAAGTGAGAAGTCGAAGGGTGTAAAGGGCCCCGAGCTATCACATCGGAGAAGTGACGCCGGTAGCCGAATCCTTCACAAGAAGACCAAGAGTCAAATTCGACGTAACAGAATTGTCACCAGAATTGGCGAATGGAAAGAAGATTATGAACCAAGTCAAAGCAACAAGAACATCGGGAAGACGAAAGGAGCCATGGGTACCGTGACTACCCACGGAGGTGACAGAAGACAAGAACCATTGCCACCATGATGGAAGAAGGGCGCAAGGATGGGAGGTCGGACAGAGGAGAGTATACCAAAGATCCGCGCGGTGTGGTACGAGGCGCCGAGTCGGCCGATCCAATCGGATCGACCGGAGGTGTCGTGCCCATGGTGTCAAGGATCAGGCAGCAGCACTGGTCCTACCGGGCGTGCCGTGTCGGAGGTGACGAGGCTAAACGGCGAGCCTGTGTCGGCGGAGGTCGAACGGGCGGAGACCAGTCGTCGAACGGAGGAGGCAAAGGCCAGCGACCATACGCCGGCACCGCCGAGGACGAGATCTCTCGGGCCTCGAACGCCACATCGAGACGCGCCGACCACGGGTTGCCGGCGGATGGCTGACGCACCAGCAGCAGCAGCAGTGAGGCGGCGCGGCGATTCCTCGCGATCGGCACCACCACGCCTTCGAACGACGTCTCGCCGCGTCTCTCCACCACCGCCGACCCGTGAGAAGCGGCGAGGAGCGGCGGCGGAGGAAAGCGCCGAGTAGAGGGCGGCGCGGGCGCGGAGTCGCGAAGCGGCGACGAGGGTGCCGAGGAGAGGACCCAGGCCGCAGGGCCTTGGTGATCTCCTCCAGACAAGGTCGCCCCAACTCGCGGAAGGAGGGAAGGGCCGCCGGGTGATCCATGTCCGCAGTGGTCAGAATGCTGCTGAGACCCCGCAGACATTGAGAACCGTGATCCGTCCTCCACCGCCACCGAGGTTGTGAAGAGCATCGCCATGCCCTTCATCCGCCAAAGAAGATTTCGCCAACGGAGAGGTCCCTCGCGAAGTGGCGGAAAGTCGCGTCGAGCCGAGAGCGGCCTCGGCGCTGCTAAGGAATCGACCTCGAGCGCCAGCCAGTTCGACGCGCCGTGCACCGCTGGTTCAACGATGTCCCGGAGATCGGCGAGAGGTCCCAACGATCCAGACAGGCGATGTTGCCGAGGCGCCGCCACGCCAGGTCCGAGCCGCGACCGCGCGGTCGGCGGTGACGTGGTCGCCCAGTGCGAAGGCGGCGGAGGTGAGGAGGACCAGTCCCGCCAGCCCGTAGGAGGACGACGCTGGTCGAGGACGACGACCAGGCCCGGATGTTCGACGCCACCGCCCGAGCGGCCGGGCGACCATCGATCGGCCGGATCCGCGGGAAAACGGCATAGCGGGCGGGCCGGGGGGAAGTGGCGGCGGCCTCGGTGAAGTTGAGGATGGTGGCGGTCGCGAGACGAAGAGCGGAGCTCGCCGGCGATGCGGGCGAAAGCAAGAGATCGCCGCGCGCGCCATGCTCCTGGGTAAGAAGCTGCCACGCGCACACGCCTCAGTGCCGCGCCTCGCACTTGGCGGCGAGGAGGCGCCGGCGAGATGGAGTCCGCCAAGGCGAAGCTGCTGCTGCCGCGCGGCGTCGGCGGCGCGGCGAGAGGGTCACGAGCGCAGGCGGGCGAGGCGAGGCCAGCCGCCCCACCACCGGATCGGAGCAGCGGTGGCAGCGGCGGCGCTGGCTGCTGCTGCGGCGGCGGCGGCACTCGCCACGCCCGCCTGGGGCGGCGGCGGCGCGGCGCAGCGCGCGCGTCTGCGACGAGCGACCCCGACTGGCGATGAGCGGCGGCGGCGGCCACAAGGCAGGCGGCGAGGCGGGCGGTTGGCGAGCGCTACGCGCCAGTGGGCAGCAGGCCAAGGGCGGCCAAGGGCTCGAAGGCGCCGAGGAGAGGAGAGAGGAGGAAGGGAGGAGAGAGAAGGGGGCGGGCCATGGCGGCGGCGGCGGCAAGGCGGCGGCTAGGGGAGAGGAGAGGAAGAGAAGAAGCTAGCTGATACCATGTTAGATAGGGAATTATTGCCCTGTATTCCAAACCCTAGAAGGGTGGTACATATAGGATAGAGTATATGGGTCTCACGGGCCTGCTACATGGGCCTAAATACACATACTCCAACAGTGATGAATGCTTTTCTAATCTACGGCGTGCCCAATGCTCTACGGTTTTTCGATTTCATATTATGGTAATTTGCTTATTTTAGTTGTTCACCGAATCACCGGTACTAATGTATATATGTGCATAGGTTGATGTACCTTCTTATTTTGTTGGACTGGTTTTGGAGAATTGTCAACTTCCTTACCCGAGTCACGAGCAATCGGGCATGTTATCTTGGCCAATCCTTCCCCTATCCTATTTTACCCAATAAGCAACACTGAGGTTTGTATTCTGGTCGATGTCCCTGGTCAGAAGGTGCCTTCCATACCAAATGGTAAAATGGCAAATTATCTGAAAACCGTGGTTTTTGCTCCTCAGGTATTATATCATATAACTTATAATAACTTATTGTTCTAGAAGATTGGTTGCAAATTATCTGAAAATCGTGGTTGCAAATTATCTGAAATGCCCATACAACCGTGGTGAAATGGCAAATTATCATAAGTTATTTGCAAATTGGACCATATATGCATGCAGAGCACCCGCTATTGTTCACTATCAAACACGCGAGAGTGCAGGACATTGTCGCCCATGGAGATGATATCGATCTAGAAGAAAACAGGAAGGAAATAGCTAGCGACATAGAGAACTGTCCACATATATATGCAATGGATTGGTCGATATATGGTGATCACTTTTGCTTGACCGAAGACCTCCACTGCCTCCCACTACCATGCACACGTCCGAGTGTCTGACACCAGGATTGACTCGGATCTTGGTGAACTAATATGATTGTTAGTTCCTGTGCTACGAGCCTGCAGCTCAACACTTTGTTAACGCGGACCGCTTGGTAATTGCATAGCTACTATATTCCATTTTTTATGTGTTAGATTTGCTCTTTTTATTGCATGGCAGGTGTGGATGTGCACATTCTAATTTGCAGTACATATTTTGCAGGACAAAAAAAATCATCGGTGGTTCAATGACCATTATGATAGGATTTTTTTTGAGAAACTATTTTGATAGGATTTGTTATTGCTCAATCAACATGTACGATTTGCTAGACTGAATGTATATATGTTCCATCATTTTTTAGATGAGTTGAGACCAAATTTACATGCTTTCGCTACAATGATGTTCCGTCATCCTAATAAAAGGCACCGAGCAACCATTTACTATCTATATTGTCTTTTGGGTGGCTTATGTCTCCAAACTAAGTTGCCTGCATTTATAATTTCATTTACTGGATATATTTATTGAATGAAATATGTAATGTGCGAAAACACCATCACAAGCGGTCACAAGTCTCAACCCCACCTGCTTGCCATCTCCTTCCCCGCCATATTATGTTTATAATTACTTTGTTCTATGAACATAATATTCAATGAATTATCATAGTTTTTTTTCCTGAATTACCATTGTATATCGGTTCATGATTATATAATATTTGCCTATTTTGTAACATGCATTATTGTATTGTGATGACGTGCTTTGCACGTGCACGCTTACTAGTATATATAAAGCACCAGAATGTAGTGCAGTTGTGTAAAGCTTCAAATAGATTGATTACAAACTGGTCGGTCGTTGCAATATAACATTAAACCACACAAATTTTGGGCAGAAGCAACAGCATATTACAATCTGAGGATGATTCCTTTTTCAATAATGTCATAATTACAATTTTATCAAATAATAACTGTCCCTGGTACTGTTAACAGAAGAAAAACAGGATATCAAATTGTACGGCCTATACACAGCTCTTGGGTGCACATGGAAGTTTTGCATCATCAAGTTACAAATTGAAATGAAATTGAAATAGCATGACTCAATTGAAGATCTCTCTTACAAGCCAATCCAAACTGGGGTAGGCAAAGTAGAGGATCAAAAAGGATGGCAGAGCAAACAAAACTGTAACAAGGACATAGAGCACTATAACTGCAGCACTTTGCGGGAAAAGCATATAGAACTATCAGAAGGAAGATAATCACAAGTGGGAACTTGGCTGTCAATTGAATGAACGACGTCATCAGCTTTCGGAGAGATGCACTGATGTCATCAGCATTGAACATGTTGCCAAAAACACTCCCATCTCTTGCACCGGAGCTTTCAGCCCGTGCAACGGTTCTTCGGTGGTGTTGACTGGAACTTGGGCCATTAGTCGAGGGACATAATTTCCTCCTTATGCAAAAAAAAGAAAAGGAAAGAACATGGGCACTACAACCGCAAAAACCTGGAGAGCAAAAACCATTAAACGGTTTCTTTCTCGGTTTTTCTGGTTTCTCAAATGGTTATGGCCGGCCCGGTGGGGTAGCTGTTCTGTGGACTCCACCGGGGTTCATATCAACATTTGCTTATGACACGATTGACTTCCAATTTCCCATTTGCAGGTTGTCAGGCTATATTATTCGATCCTCAAAATTCCTCTTTATTCTGACAGTTGCAATGGTATACAAAGTTTTTTAAAAAGGCTACGGAATGCTTTAATGCACGGGATGTATAAAAATGATAAATTTTAAGATATAATTTTATTGTGATCTTCAACTGGAAAGAATAAAATGCCGCATGATCTAGCTAGATGCTGCATCATTCACCTAAATGCTAGCCCAGCGAGGACAATGCTGTTCGCCAGTGATAAGGTTGGCGTCACGCCGTCAAGTTGTTGACCGAATTTCCGGTTGGTGCCGGGCGTAATAATGAGTGTTAGTCGGACTTGGTGGTTAATAGGAGAAATAAAAGGACATGCTTCAAACCTAGATATCACTATGTTGGATGGGTATCCTCTGACGTTGCATAGCAATGTCACATTGCTACAGTGTTATGCCATTACTTACCAGCCGTTGGATGCAAAATGAATGGACAAGGTATGCTCTGATACTGTTCATAGGGAATACTGTAGCGATTTTTGCTGTAGCAAAGCACCGTGGCGATTTACTATGCTGGTCAAAGATGAGTAACAAGAACTAGTCATTGAAAATGGTGGCACCCGCCAACTTCCATTCTCGTAATTCTTCTTCCAATTTCACAGGCACCCGTTCAACTGTCGTCGATGCGTTATTGAAGATTCTCGAGTCCTTTCACACCAGATGAACCATAGGCCAATGATGATGATCATACCACATCCTAGATGTTGCGTGGCAGTGATCTGAAGAAGCATGTTCTACCACCATTCTAGAACTGTGTGATTGCTACCCTAGCCTGCGGGCTGTAGGTTTGAGAAGACTAGGCCAGAAGCGATTCGCGATCAAAGCAAACGAGCAAAAACACAATCAACAAAGAGGTGGAGAGCTGTCTCCAGATTGCAATTGGATGGGTGATTGGGCCATCCTCCAGCATGCATACGATTGAGGGTTTAGAGTCCGTTTTGCGCTATAAACCAGACAAAAAAAACTTGCATTTCAAAGGTGTCCATAGAATCTAGATGATCTCCGCAAAAATGGTTTTCGGTCGACCTTGAAACTGTATATAGTATGCTGGTTTGGCCGTGTAGATCCCATTACCTGTCCACCTCCAGACGAGCTGGTCTTCTGTGCCCTCTTGCAGTTGAATGTTTGAAGAATGGATCCATTTCCAGAGAGCAAGCGAATTTTGTTAGTACCAAATAGTTGAGTTGAATTGATCATATCATGTGCAATGTCCATCAATTGAGCGTCTTCCCATGGCGGTTCATTCATGTTCATAGATTTAAGTGTCTTCCCCTTTCCTTACGTGGGTGGCTCAATTTCCAATAATAAATATTACTCCCTCCAGTTATATAGTACTTGTCGTTTTAACTTTTGTCCTAAGTCAAAGTTTTAAAATTTTATCTACAAAAATCTTTTAAACTATTTGGATTGTGTACATAAAAACCATATATATAAATTCATCTCCAAAAATACTTTCGCAATATCATATTTTTATGGATTTATAGATAAATTTTATTAATAATTGATGGTCAAAGTTGCATTTTGAAAATCGTTTCAATGTCCAAAACGTCAAGTATTATGGAACTGGAGGAAGTAGAAATTGTTTCTCCTGAAGGTAAAAGGAGTTTTTCCAAAATTGCTTATTGCAAAACCTTATGCCATATTGAAAAGAAATGACACAATCATCCAACCATATAAAAAACTGTTATACAACTAAACACCACCCGCTTTCTTCTAGCTAGCCTCCTCTTGCCCTGCTACCCGAAACAAACCTTGGCCACATGATGCTATAAAGCTGCCCCTACTGTCACATTGCACGCGATGTGCAGGATATTGCAAAACCTTGGGTCATATTGAATAGAAATGACACAAAATATCCAACCATATAGGAAGTTGTTATATTAGTAAAGCTAGATAGGTTCTGCAGAGCTAATAACAAATAAATCGATGTAACCAACTTCGAATATAAAGAGAGGAAGGAGTGTAATACGGTAATAGTGTAGTAGTACTACACTGCTACAACTTCTTGGGTGATGCCTTTTTTTATTCTTATAACTCATGGTTTTAGAAAAGGCATAGAAAACAAGATGTAACAAGGACGGGAGAAAATTGGAGATATTATTCATTAAATTTTGAAATCATTTAAAGAGAAAAATCAATTAAAATAATATAGGATTGAAAATTATATTGCATCAAAACTGCTTAAATATAGCTCACACTTTTCTTTGACAATATCTGCAAATAGTTACTCGAAGGGGTCGTCATGGGGTGGCTTGGGATGGAGGTGGAAGTAGAGAAATGCGGTGGATGGTGTATTGAGGTGGGGGAGCTGAGGAAGGGCTTATTTATAGGCGTGGGCGGGACGACGGTGGTTGGTGCCGTGCAACGCGGGGGCGGTCCAACGCGGGTAGGGCTGGAAAAATAGCTCGTGGCTCACGGTTCGGCTCGGGCTCGGCTTGGCTCGGCTCGGAGGTGCTACCGAGCTCGAGCCGAGCCCACTTTTGGGGCTCGGTAAAATAGCGAGTCGAGCCAGGCTCGGCTCGTTGGCAGTTTTTGAACGCAAAAACGCCTTTGGCTCGTGGCTCGGCTCGGCTCGAGGGTGTTACCGGGCTTGAGCCGAGCCCACTTTTGGGGCTTGCCAAAATAGTGAGGCGAGCCTGGCTCGGCTCGTTTTTGACCAAGCTCGACCGAGCCAGGCTCGGCTCGTTTCCACCCCTAAGCGCGGGTCGTTGTCAGGTCTTGAGTAAAATTTTGTTATTTTTGTTTCACCATGTAAAAAAAATTCAAAAAATCATTAAAAATTATAAATATTTTTTAATCAATGTCAGGTCCCACACATATTTTATTCAAATCTATATGATCAATATTCATTTTTATAAATGTTTTTTAAAGAAAAATCTAGATGTATAAATGTTGTATATCAATACAAAAAATATATGTGGATTTATACATGCATTAGAGAATATTTATGATTTTTATTGATATTTGTGAATTTTTTTACATGGTTTTACATGGCGAAACAAAAATATTCTCAAGATCTAATGCTGTCCATTGGATAGAGATCCAACAAACAGCGCTAGGCGTCGGACGGGAGGCGCTATCCAACGACAGACGCTATCCAACGACCAGCGCTGGGCGTCGGACGGGAGACGCGTCGAACCGCCCCGATGTCCCCCCATCCAAGCAAAAGGAGAGGAAGAGAGAAAGGAGCCAGGCAAAGTCATGTTTAACAGTCGAAGAGTTGCAGCAAAGAGAAAGAGGAAGAGAGAAAGAGTGAGGCAATGGCATATTTAACAAAAGAAAATCGAGGATGATAAAGGGACATTTTGGTCAGCTCGCATGGAAAAGAAAACGACAAATGGGAGGAATGTCAAAAAAACTCGTTGAACAAGGTTGGTTATATGTTGGAAGGCAGCCCAATTGGGTGTTACTTTGCGCAAGGCATTCCAATTAATTGTGTGTTATAAACTGAAATTTCTCCTACATGTCACTCACATATGCAATTTTTCCAAGGTGGATAGGTATCTCTCGATACACATGCACGAATGGCAATGGCTACAAGCAAATAGCTTACAAAAATGCCAGCGCCAGGCTTCTGATCGAATAGTAGTACAATAGAACATTACAGGTCTACTACACTAGTCCCCCTACGCGCTGCAGCCAATTTGGCTCAGGCTTCGGTTTCTTGCATGATTATCTGATGTACAATACCGACAGCGATTGTGCTTCCAGACGATCTGATGAATGCCCTCCCAAGAGCTCGGCTTTTGGAGAATTCTTGAACACACACCGCTCCATCTAGGGTAACCTGACAATGGATAGAAAGATTACAAGATTATTGTGCAAATTCCACATGACCTGATGTCAGGGTACGGAGCTTGAAATAAGCAAAGCAGTCCGCAAAGATCCATGATTATTAATGGTTACCTGTACAACAGCATTCTGCTTTGACTTCAGAAACCGAGGAGTCGTTTTACTTGGTTTGCCAGTCTTGTCAAGCAATGCCACGATTTTGTCTATCCTTGCAGCCTCCTTCACATGATGTATGTGAAATTCCACCTAAGTCCATATCATCGTTATTATGATTACATTGGGAAAGAAGTTCATCAAAGATGGCTTTTGTTTGTATCTCTTTACCTGTGAACCAACAAGAACAGGAACACTTATGTCCAAGACTAGAACCTTGAGCTCCAACTTCTTAGCTACAGGTACTGGAAAACCAGGTTGGCAAAGAACTCCACCAGCTATTAGTTTACTCCCATCAACATTCAGTAAACTAACCACCACGTTGTCACCAGCTCTTGCTATGTTGCATAAACAAGAGTCACGTTCAATGGTTTTCACTGTCCCAACCTGCCCACAAGGTAAAACTAGGACCTGTACAGTGTAAAAAGCCATGCTGTCAGGAGATTAATAAACGTCGCAGCTTTTTTTAAAAGAACTCAAGAGCATTGCAGTACATAACCATTCAATTGAATTGTGAAGTAAGAATAATGGCACAAATTCTCAAATCATACATTTACTGTATGATTGGCACTCCTCAAGCAGATCATGCTCTAAATAGATTTGAACCAATATAACCTCATTGTTGAAACATGTCTTGACGCAATATAGAAATATTTACAGCTGCAGAAAAATAAGGATTAGAGAGCTCTACCTTTGAACCATTTTGAATGGCCCCACTTTCTAATTTTCCAGAAGCTGCAAGCTGCCCTGTCAACTGAGACTTGATAACATCACAGATGGGAAGAATGAGGGGTTTTGAAACATCCCGAGAAGGAAGCTGCAGGGTATCTATAGCATCCAAGAGACAGAACCCTTGATACCTAAAAAGAATATCTACTTTCAGGATTCAAATTGTGGATTGTCAAGACAAACAATGGAATGGATAATTGTTATGAATGGCAGTTTGTGCCCCAGATATTTCAAAAATACCAGTTCTCTTCTCATATTTGTTCAAATCGAAGGTCCCAATTTCGACAAGCTATATCAATTGACTAATGAAAAAAAAGCTGCTATCAGACTAATAGAACCCAGTCTCTCAATGGCTTTACCTGAAACTGAACTTTATTTTTTCAGGAATCTAATATTTAAGGATTTAACTTTATCCGTTGCAGTGCAGTTATTTGAAATAATATCCTCCAAAACTGGATAAACAAATTAATAAAAATGGAAATGTGCGCCACGACAATCAAGTATTTTACAAATGTTTACTATAGGGGTATAGCCTGTTCATGCTGATAAGCATTCCCAAAATGTTTACTACATCACATGAGATATTGGAAGATAGTTGAATTGTGCCTCACAAACAGGAAGTGAGTAAAAAACGTTTGCCATACATTATCATTATTTAAAGAAAAAGGAATGGAACAACAAGGTACCTACCCATTATTCTTAGAGACAGCTCAAAAAAAAAAGGCTACAACTTACCCTCTGTTGAAAAATCTAACCATGATGTAGTATTTCAAATAAAACAGAAGTCTCTGGAATCAGAACTTACCAGGAGGTCAAACAAGCATCTGAAGGAGGTTTAGTCAAATTCTGATTTTCTGCAGCGCTAAGAGGAACCCAGATAACAGATGAATCTCTGAAGTTGCAAGAGCGCAGGAAACTACCAAGTTGTACCTTAATGAACTCAAATCTTTCTTTCGAGTAACCGACAACATCCATCTTGTTGACTGCAACAATAAGCTGTTCAACACCAAAGCTTCTAATAAGCTGAGCATGCTCCTTTGTCTGGCCAACACTTTTCCCTCCTTCACCATCCATGCCAGCTTCAAAAGAACCGGTGCAAGCATCAACCACAAGAATAGCTGCATCAGCTTGTGTTGCACCCGATATCATGTTTGGCACAAAATCTTTGTGTCCAGGAGAGTCAAGCAAAACAACACGGTATTTTTTGGTCTCCAAGTAAGCCACAGCCACTGTCATTGTGATACCTCTTTCTCTCTCTTCACTGCTCTCATCCATGGCCCATGCATAAGCAAATGATCCCTTTCCCTAGAAAAATGAATTACACAACACAAACAGTTAGATATGAATGGAACATCAATGCGAAGGATAATTGATGCTAAAGACAGGAGCAACTTGCTTTTTCTTTAGCTTCCTTCTCATTCTTATGCATATCTTTTTTCGATATCCTTCCTAACAAGTGTAGCAATCTCCCAGATAATGTTGACTTGCCAGAATCAACATGACCCACCTAACAGTTGTTCACAGACAGCCCTTTAGACAAGAACCTTTTAGCAAAATAAAATATGGTAAGAATAGATACCACATTTATAAGTTAGGACAGAAGATGAGTGGTAACCTACTATTGCAAGGTTTAGTTGGCTTGGCACCCCTGACCCTGGATCAGCCAGCATCCAATTCTCAGGCTTATATTCATCAGCGGGTATTGTAACATTTCCATTGTTCTTTTCTAAACTTAGCCGGCTCATGACAGAAGAAAGTGTCTGGGTCCCACCCTCCTTCTGCAAAGAACTGCAAGCTGTGCTACTCTGGTCCTCCTTGAGCTGAGAACGATCAGGAATCATGTGAATTGTCCTCTCGACAGCCACATCCTCTTTAGGAAGTATAACAGCCTGCTTCTTTTTTCCAGTGCCTGGTGAGCTGTCAACAGACGCCGGCCGTACAGAATTGACTGTTGAGATAAAGAGGTATGGACAAATTAAAACCAACGTTAATGCCTTCCATTTTCAGCAAGCAAACTTACTGAAAACCAATGAAATATGGCCTTTATAATAGTATGAGAAGCATATCAATTCTAGTCAACCAATTCACCCTTAATAGAAGAACACCTTGATTTATAATATATAGCAAACAACATATTGAGTTATTGACCACCAAGCGAACTAATTCTAAGTTGTATTTGTTGACAATTATTGACATCCAAATTATACCAATAGTGTATGTGCTGAGACTGGAAATAATTTACTATTATAAACTTTGCCTGAACATGTGTAAGACTAAAATACCTTTTACCGAACCATCCTTAGCAGATTTGACGAAGGACTCTCGGAAAACCCCGCACATCTCACAGTATACCATGCTTTCATGATTATCAAACATACACATGGAGCATCTCCAAAGCACAGGCACCGTACTTGAGGACTTCCTCTTTGATTCTACACAGAAAATCAAAACAAGTAACAGAATTAGAGGCCAATGAGCCATGCTACAGGCAGTACGATTAATCAGAAGGGTAACTCATCAAACCTATATTGTGCAACAGCGGAGCAAAACATCAAAATTACAAGGCATAAAATCTTTGCAGATCCGAAACCGTACTTGTCAAAACAATTACCCTATGACAATAAAACTATTTCAGAAGCTTAGAATGATTCAAAAGGTGGAGAACTGGTTAATTCCACTAGTAACTTACTAAGTGTCATGTTTCGACAACTTTGGCTTATGCAATACCGCTTGACTGGATGAACAATATTTCACTTACAGTCCAAAAATGCATTTGGGCATAAATGCCTCATGTCCATAGCAAGGTAGAGTTAATAGGTACTAAGCAAGTATTTCATATATGCATCTGCCATGCAAATGGACGCAGGCATATGCAATAAACAATCAATTGAATTATGATTAATGCAAGACTGAGGAATTCATAATAATATGCTGTGACCGCGATTTGTTTTGCACGACAACAATTAACAACTGTGCTGGGCAGTAGCATGAAGGATCCCTACTTATCATATTTAGACTATAAAGATTGTGGTCACAATCATAATTGAAACAAATAAGCTAAAATTAGCATCATGAGCATCACCACAACAGACAGCCATAACATGTGAAGGCTCCTTAAAATGTGCACTAATGTAAAAGAAAGCATCTCAGAATGTAATCCCCCTCCTTAGAGCTGACATGTATGCCCTACACAGCCAAGTAGTAGCTTGAAACAACATACCTTTCTCCTCCTTCACAGGGTGCTGAATGCCGCCTTGCCCGGCCTCCTCAAGATCACCGTAGTCATCATCATACTCGTCATAGTCATCGTAGTCGTACTCGTCATCGTAGTCAGGCCCAGATACAACCTTACGAGGCATTCTCCTGGCAATGGCACACAACATAATTAGCAGAGCTACAATCCTCAAAAACACATCCAATTAACGAACCCTAAAATCACGTATTTAGAACCAAAATCGGCACTTAAGTAGCCAGCAAGCACCCCCCACCGCGAGCCTCCAGAGAGATCCAATTAACTACGCGCGGAGCACGAGACCGCGCTGAAACCCCCCAAACCACGAGCCAAACAGGAATGAATTTGACGGAAACTTTGTTGCTCGCCGTGCGGCCTAAACCTCCAGTGCGGCAGCTCCAACCAAAAACCACGGGGAAAATACCCAAGAAATTGTGGTGGGATTGGGGGACGGGAGAGACGAATGGCTTCACCTCAATGCAAGCTAGATGCCGGTCGGGCTCGAGGCTGCTGATCTCTCTCCTCTCGTCGCCCTCTCTCCAGAGTCCAGAAGAGCTTCGCTGCTCTGGAGACGCCGGGGCCCGGAAGGCTTCGCTTGATCGCTTCCTCTCGGTGGGGATCGTGCCGGGGCGAGCCGGCGAGTCGAGTCGAGGAGACGCAATAATTCGTGTCGAGTCGAGGAGACGCAACACGGCGTGGTGGCCGGGAGTGGGCGAGACTAGCTGGCCCGGTTCTAGCCCGGTTCTAGCCCGGTTCTAGAACCAGGCCAACCAGGCCAATGGGCCACGTCTGGGCCCAAGTTTGGTTCCCGGTGACTAGCAGAGGTGGAAACGATCCGAGCAGAGATAGGCTCGGCTCGTTCAGGTCGGCTAGGCGGTTCGGTCACTCCCATGAACTGGAACACTGGCTCGGCTTGTAGCAAGCTTGCGAGCCGGCTCGGTAGCTCGCCGAGCTAAACACAATAGGGTCATCATTCATCAACTGTCGGATGGGAATGCAATGAACCATCAACTGAATCATAGAATCCATCGCTAATAAACCACAGGCATTTCATGATTGATGATTCCACGTTATTTTCCACGATGAATCCACATTTCTCCAAGATTCAGCCCAACAAATATCAACAAACGAGGGAAACAACAATACACTGAATAACATGATAAAATGAAAAAATTGCACGAGGAAGAAACTGAGAGTAGTACCTGATCCGTCCTTGCGGGAAGCAGGTCGGCAACGAAGGTGGGGATCTGGAGAGGGCTGGCGGCGGCGCCCCTGGCGGATGCCGAGGGAGCAGCCGTGAGCGTCGCGGTGGCGAGGCACTGGGCGCGGTGGCAGGGGCTGAGCCGCCGAGGTGGTGGCGGTGGCCAAGGGCGCGACCGCGCGGGGCGGTGACAGGGCGGGGCGCGGTGGCGGTGGCGGTGGCGGTGGCCGAGCTTCCGAGGGTTGTGACGGGGGCGCCACCAAGGGCGCGGCCGCGCTAGGACAGGGCGGCGGCCGGCGGACCTTGCGGTTTGGGGCGGCAGTATGGAGGTAACGGGGGCTGTGCTGCGGGTAGGGTAACGGAGAATTGGGAATTCGGGCAAAGCATGAGGCAAGAAACCATGCAGCGGCGGAGTTAGCCGAGCTGGGCCGCTAGATATGGGCCTTGTTTGTTTCGTATCGGAAAAAGTCCACTTTTCCCCCTGAACTATTGGCGCGGTTCGATTTTTCTCCTGAACTTTAGAACCGGACAAACAACCCCCCTGTAGTATCCAAACCAGACAAATTACCCCCTTGCACCAAACCATCCCGGTTTTTGCTGATGTGTAAGTGGTTTTGGGTGACATGGTGTCCATGTGGCATTTTAGAAAAAAAGAGAAAAGGTTATTAAAACATAGAAAAGCACTAAAATCTTAGAAAAAACTAGAAAATTTATGGAATTCGGGTTGCAGAGGACGAGGAAACTTATCAACGCCATTGCAAATTAATAATCCACGCATGCGTGTCCCTGTAATGCTAGAATGCTAGATTAATTGCTTGCCTCCACAGTTGAATGAGTAGCCACTGCACCGGGGCACCACTGGTCCACTATGCTATCTTGTATTGATCCAATAGACCGCGCTGGTCCAATGAAGAATTTGCCTTTTGATATCACAAAGCAATTACGCCATAAATTCTTTCCACACTGGAGTGTGGCAAGAAGCTAGAGATGTATACATAACAAACAGAATCCCTCGCCGACATGCAGATTCAGATCAAGCTCCAATGGACAGGGATCACTAGCCAACGCACTGTCCTTTACAAAGCTCCCAACTCTTCTGTCCATCATACAGCAATCCAATACTGCGAGCAATACAGTTACAAGAGAACACATGTCCGTGGCAAATACTGCTCTCATCTGAATCCGATCAACATGTGCCGGCCGATGCATCATGCAGCCATCAGATATTCAGGTAGATCGATCGACGCATGCAGTCAGACCTTGGCAGCCTCCGCCGGCACGCCGGCGCCCCTCTCGGAGACGATCTGTTCGTAGAGACCCCTGATCTTGAGCCCGACGATGGTCTGGAAGAGCCCCGTGCCGTTGTTGCTCCCCGGGAAGCCGGCGTGCCTCTGCATCTGCTGCGTCACCTCCCCGTAGAACTTGGTCGAGAGGTTGCTCAGGTGGCTCTCCACGTAGATGAGCTCGTCCAGTTTGTCGAACTGCCCGTCCATCTCCAGCACCGACACCTGAAGTTGGCGCAGTCACGCAGCCATGCAAGACTGGTTAGTTAATTATCATGGCCGTAGCAGCAAGGTGCAGTGCTAAGAGCATGCCATCAGAATCACCATATTTCATTCTCTAAATCACTATTTATTCCATATATTTTTATTCTCTCTAGTAGTCTCTATGACTCTATCCTTAAAAAGATATAGAGATCGTATGGAGAAGACTACTCTAAGTGAGTCTTTAAATTTAGAGACTGAGATAGAGACTTTGTTCGATCGTTGTAGAGATTGAAAACGGTTTGGCTTAAACTTAGGCAACTGGGCTCGCCGCCGCGGCCGCCGACGGGTGGGCCGGCGTGCGCGCGGGCGTGCCCAGTCGTCTGGGCTGGAGTCTGTCCCGATTGAAAACTGTCTTTAGTACGTAGTATCTTGGAAAACTTGCTGGCAATGCTCGAAGCTGCTACCTCGTGGCCGAAGTAGGTGTCTGGGACATAGGCGAACTTGATGCCGGGGTAGGAGCAGGAGAGCTTCCTCCCGCAAGGGATCCAATGGATGGTGGATCCTTCGTCGAAGAGGTAGGCCGGGGAGAAGTGCTCCACGCCTTCCTTCATGATCAGCTTCACGCGCAGCACCTTCCCTTCCTTGTCGTCGGGGATCAGCCGTGTCGGCAGCACCTCGATCACCGCGTCGGCGTACTGCTTCTGCGGGTCTGCACGTACGCAGGAGAGATCAGAGATGCATGTGGGCACGAGCTAGGCTTTGATCTCCGTAGCATAGCATGGTTTCGGATTGGCAATGTAGCTTGTTCATAGTTCTTGTTAGTATCTACCAATTGTGATTGTGAGACAACATTTGTTGAGCAATATATCACCATCCAATGCATGTTAGTAGCATTTAGAAGGAGAATGTTTCTACCAATGTAAGCATCGAAATCGGGTTTCCGGGCTTCGATGCTGGCCTTGATGCTCTCGAGGCTGTGCCCACGCTCTGCCATGTCTCTCTGCAGAGTGGAATATATATTAGAAACGCAAGAATGCTAACAACAGGTGAGATGCACCGAAAAAAATGAAGGTAGCGAGCATCTTGTTGTTCTGCAGTTTCTGCTCACAGCTAGCTGAACTGACCTGAATTTTCCATGCAAACTTGACTTCGTTGCTGATGTCCAGGTAGATGCTGAAGTCCAGCAGGCCCCTCACACGCTCATCGAACCTGCAAGATCAATGCAACATGTACAGCACACTGATGAGCAATTAGCAGAACAATAGACAAGGAATTAGCATATTTAGGATGCAGATTAATCGAGTAATTAAAAGCATGCACGCGCGCGAACACTCACATCGGGTGCAACCCCTCGATGACGAGGATCTTGGGGGGCGTGATGAGCTCCGGCGGGTCGAGGCGGCCAGTGACGTGGTTGTAGATGGGCTTCTCGATGGCCCGCCCCTCCTTGATGGCCTTCACCTGCTGGTACATGAGGTCGAAGTCGTTGGCGCGCGGGTCGAGCGCCGTGACGCCCATCTGCCTGCGCCCCGCGCGGTCGAGCGAGTGGTAGTCGTCGAGGCAGATCACGGTGGCGGTGTCGCCGACGAGCGTGTTGGAGTCCGGGTTCCCGCCGTTGGGCGGCTCGGCCGCGCCGCCGAACACGCTCGTCAGCCGCCGCATGAACGTGCTCTTCCCGCACCCGGAGTCGGCGGCCAGCCCGACCACCACCGTCTTCGTCTCCGCCGCCGAGCACGACACCCGGAAGCAGCAGGAGCCGCCCCTCCTCCCGCCGCTCAGCACGATGGTCGCCGACGACGTCGTGCCAGCCGGTGGCGAGTAGAGCGAGCTGGCCGCCGAGCCCGCGTGCACCGCGAAGCTCTCCATCACCTATAGCTAGGGCCAGCGGCCGCTAGGGACGGAAGCTAGCTAGCTTAGGGAAAGCTTCACTGCTTCAGGCAAGATCTCGATGGTGATGTGGTGTGGGAGGAGTAGTGTGTGGTGTTCGTTGCCTCTATGTATGGTGGTGATATCACTGATATGGTGACTTGGTGAGATCAGGAGGCAGCTTGCGATGAGCTCAAGGACTCGCCGCTCAGCAACGAGATCTTGCCTTTGTCGAGCTAGCTCGTGTTGGCTGTGTGATTTGCCCGTGTGCTCTTCATGGGCACTGAATTTTTCCTGTGAAGTGTGCCATACAGGGCAGAAAAGGAGAGAAGCTTGGTGTGGTGGTGGTGTTGCGCCTGCGGATATGGTGGTCCTACATGGCGTCGAGAGTGGCATGCTCCGGTTGAGAGAAGAGAAGAAGGCTGGGCACACAGAGACACCGCTACTCTTGTTAAAACACACACTGCGTGTAGTTTATTCAAATTCAAAGATCTTTGTAATCTTCAACCAGTTCTGTGCTTCAATATAATTTTTCAGAGTAAGCGCTGTAACTTGTTTCCAATACTCAGCAACTTGATAAGCTTCCACAATTTTGGAATCACCCTGTAGAATGGCCTGTTCGTTGACCATGCAATGGCCCTTTGTTCTGACATTCTCTAGCAGCAATAGCGTGCCGTTTCACTGGGTACGTGCCAATGGTCATCGCTTTGCCATCCTAGAACGTACATACTGTGTCAAAGAAGACCGAGATGCATAGTTGACGAAATCACAAAACGGTCTCCCACGGAATAGCCAGCTGAAATGGAATACAGAAGGGACAACAACATATGCAACAGGATTATGGTGTGAGAAACGGAGAAAAATGTAGGAAGCACGAGGATTGTTACCATCTTTAGATAAATTCCGATAGATATCAGGTATCGAGAGATACCAATCAAGTCCAACCCTCCATTTCTGAGGATATGATTGCAAAAAGGTCATCTTCTTCTTCTACCTGTCTGCTCTATTCTCTCTCACACGCATCTCCGACCGGCGGCGATAGCGGCAGCATGTGCACACAAGTACGATGGCAGCAATGACACGAGCTCGTCAACGGTCGCAGCGTGTGCACGCATGAGCGAGACGGTGGTGGCGGCGACATGTAAGCATGAGCACTTCAATGACGGTCGCGGGTGCTATACATGAGCTCGTGGACGGTGGCGGCAGCGTCGTGCGCTTACGAGCTTGTCAACGGTTGTGGTGGCGACGTGCGCACACGAGCTTGTCGCGGTGTTGCTCACAAGCTCGTCAATAGTAGCAGTGCTCACGAATACAATAGCGGGGCACGAGCGGAAACAATGATGTCGCGCACAAGTGGCGGTGGTGACAGTGGCACTCATGCGAGGGTCCGGTAGTGGCAGCGCTTGCACTAAAGATAGAGAGTAGAGAGAAGGGATGATGAGACGAAATCATATATTTGACCTCGGTATTAAGAGGTGCCAAAAAAATTAAAGGAAGACACCAAGTGGTACCACTTCACCATAGCCATTAAATTTAAGGTAATTGACAGCTCTGATGAGAGGTACCAAGAGGTATAAAGAGACATCAAGAATGGTAAAATAACCCTAATTGATGAGCGCGGAGCAAACTGATACTCAATTGGTGTGCTTTTTGTTAAATAACACTACACACCCCAATTTCTTCGATACATGACATTTTTGGCTTTGTCAAGTCTTTTCTCCCATTTTCCTCTTTTCCCAGCTCCTTTCTCGGATTTTCAATGATGAGATCAAAATACCTTGTTCTCTCTCTTCTCCCTCTTCCACCGACACCCGAGGCCCCTCATCAGCCTCTCCTTTCTTCTTCCTCTTCCTCCTCCATTTGCCACCTTCTCTCTATCTAATCTCTCCAACCGTCGGAAGCCCCATCGCAACCATCTCCTTTCATCGGAGCCCTACTAGAGTCATCTTCTTCCTCCTATTGGAACTTTGTCGCCACCATCTCCCTAGCCACCGACTATCTCCCTTGTCATCGGCCATCTCTCTCCTCTTCCTCGATGGGGCCATGAGAACACGAGCTCACTACAACGGCCATGACATGCGGTGCGAACTCAGCGATAGCCATGGCGAGCGATGCGTCACAAGCTTGAGGACGGTGGCGGCCATGGCACGACAACATGAGTTCAGGCAGTGTTGGCCATGGAAAGAAGATAGGAGGAAAACAATGAGGGGGATTTGGTCTTCTGATTATTGAAAACAGGAAAAACAGTGGAATATGAAAAAAAAAAAAAAGGGAAAAGTTTAAAAACCTAAAATGTCATGTATCAAAAAAAAATGAGGTGCCGACTTACCAATTAAATGTCAATTTGCTCCGAACTCACCAATGGACATCTTATTATTTTTTCCAGAAACAACCGTCCAAACTTTAACCACACGGTGCAAAGGCAACGACCGAATAGTCCGTTCTCTGAGTTAAGACGCTGATTCAAGACAAGGCCCCGGCTATTCACCTCGCTGACGATGTGAATCAAAATTATCAAATGGGATTGTGGATTTGATAGAGAACAATGTGGTTTGAAGATTATTCGTGGCCTTGAGATTTTCGACAAAGCCCTTCAAGAAAAAAAAAAACTGGTTTTTTAGAAACCGCTAGTTTATGAGCTGTGCAATTAGTTCACGTCGAGGTAGAGAATGTAGTACCAACCCACAACAGAAGATGCATGTTTTCGAAAAGTTCCGATGATAGATAGCATCACAACACTGCGTATGGAAAAAAAACGAATTGCACAGAATGACAGAATCACGCCAAGAAATTTACTAGGACCGGATAAATCATTGGACGCGGAAGCACAATGGTGCAAGGATACAGTTCATCACAAGAACCCAGCTATTCTTCCGCGTTCCAAGAATAATCTGGCTACTGCCATGATCGCCCACCAAAGCCAAACTTGCAACAAATCTTACCCCATAACATAAGGTAGTGCATCTCAAAAAGAATCAAGACACCCCATTTCGGAAACAAAACTATACTAGCCCTCAAAAGCATTTCTCGACAACATGACATAAAAAGGCAGACTCAAGGCGTACTGATACGTATGCACAGAACCACTGCACAAATAGGTGCCACTGGTAGACTTCAGAAATTTCCCCTTGTGCTAGCTTCATTATGCCCTCTGAAGTACATGTATACTTTCTGTATCCACCAAAACAGCAAAAAATACAAATGTTAAGAAACAGCACTGTAACCTTGAAAATGCATCAGCAGAAGTCCTATCATAACAAAAAGCAAAAGCAAATAAACATGACTCTGCTCACAATGTAAGTACTTCTGATGCATCAATGCATTGAACTATTTCCAAATCTTCTATGCTTAACAAGTAGTATTAAGCAAGTAACATGATGAACAAAACAAAATAGCAACTATCAACACAATAGCGAATCAGGTATTAACTAATAAGTAATTCCATCAAGGAAGTGCTAGACTGAAATTGTAGAAGGAAAATAGCCTGTTGCCTTCCAAATTAATGACACATTTTACTCATTATGCAGAGAAACAGCTAAACGGACTTCCATAAGGGTGAAGCTTGGCAATCCTTACTCCTAAAACTACAAAGGATAGGGATCAACATGAACACCTCAAACTCAGTAACCCAATATATAACTGCAACAAATCCATTCAGTTGCTCTCAACTAGACCATACAAATAATCCATATAAAGTGCTGTATATACAACACACAATACTTCCCTTATGGAATAAGAATGCTGGCATACCAAATTATTTAATATACATAAGAAAAGGACAAGCAAAAAAGAAGGAAATGGAGGGAAGGTCTAAGGTGTTGAATACAAGAACTTTTCAACACAAGAACTTATTACTGACCTGAAGAACCCCAATGCTCAGCAGTGTCTCCAAGCAAAACAGTGCAAACCCCACAAAGTAAAAGATCTGCGCAAACAATAGATTCTTAATGTCCTAAGTTCACATTTTTTGAAGTTTTCAAAATGCTTAAGACACATTTGACAAGAAAAATGTATCAAGCTTTCTCATGTATTGGTGGGAGGTATAAATGTAATAAGGTAATACTGAACATTAGCCTCACCCCAATTATCACATGCTCAGAGAAAGTGTCGATTGCAGCAAGTATGCCCCTGATAAGATAACAAACAAAAAACGTTTTGAATTATAATTTATCAGAAAATATTGTACTTCAAAAGGTGGACAACCACGGAGAGAAGATGTGAGACTTAGGACAATAGGGCCTAACTTTTTTGCAAGACATCTATTTAATAGTAAATACCAGTTATTTATGTATTGGGGCAATTGCGTTCTTGCCCCTGTTCTCGAGTTCAATTATGATTTTACCCCTACTTTTCCCACTTTGTGATTTTGTCCTTGATTTTTGAAAATAAAGCTACAGTTTGCCCTAATTCCATTTACAGTAGTTAACGGTGTTAACTCAGCTATAAGTCTAATTATGATTTTACCCTTGATTTTCGTACTTTGTGAATTTGCCCTCGAGTTTAGGAAACAAGGTTGTCATTTGCCCCTAATGTTAATGCTCTGTTAGTGCTAGCCGGATTAATCAATTCAAAAAAAATAAAAAATAGACTCCATGCTAAAGGACTGAAATGCCCTTTTACTGTTTCTGATCTAATCGGCTCAATATGAAACGTGCGCCAGTTTGTAACCTAGGCGGCAGCTGGGCGGCCTCGTTCTTGCGGATTCCAACGAGGGACGAAGTAGTCAGCGCGGCCGGGGATTCAAGGGCTCTGGGCGGCCTAGACAGACAGGCGAGCAAAACATCCATCTCTGCATTTCTGATCTCTGCATGTGGCATTGGTGTACCGTATGTCGGTGGCTATGTAGATCTCGGCATCCGAGCATTCAGTGATCCTTCCATATGTCATCAAATTCAATATAACTTCTACCAAAATGTTGTAAAAATGCGGTTTTCAAATCATTAATATTTGAGTTGAAACAATGGTAACATCACAAAGTACTAATAAAATTTGGGGCAAATTGTAAGGGCATAGATGTTTTTTTACACCCGAGTTAACCCCGTTAACTACTGTAAACGGAATGAGGGTAAACTGTAGCTTTGTTTTCAAAAATCAAGGGCAAGATCACAAAGTGGAAAAAGTAAGGGTAAAATCACAATTGTACTCTAGAACAGGGGCAATAACACAATTGTTCCCTTATGTATTTAATAGTCCAAATGAAAAATGTTAATAACGTTCGAATTATCGAATATTATGCATGGGATATTCAACTGGTACATTTATCTTGTATATGTATAAAAGAGCGTGAACAATCAACTTATTTCAGATATTGCAGAAAAAAATTACTTATGCGGACAACTCAACTTTAGGACCGTATCAATACCATGCAGGAAAGTTCCAAATAATGAAGCCACTATTGGTATTGTAAATACTATTTGCATGGATATAAGAACTTTCAATAGTTGTTTAGGTCCTGGTTGCTTTAATAACACAACCTTCTTAGTGTTGGTGGGTAACAAATGCAATGGAAATCACCTATAATTGCTACGAATGTATATAAAGTAGTTGTGACTTACGTTAATGATTTTCCATGAAATACAATTGGCGGAGCAATGGCAGCAATTATGCAAAAACCAATATGGATCTGCACCAAATGACAACACAAAAAACCGGTAACTATTACATCAGTTGAAACGTCAATAGTATAGAAAATATGCTATCCAGCTTGACTCTACCAGGTAACACAGGAAAAACCATCCAAAACTGAATGCGCTATTTGTCCTGTTTAACAAATTAACAAGAAAGTGTTAAATACAACACAATCATGGTTACACAAGATATATCATGCAATCCACAGTTGAAGTCCACTTAGACTTCTTATGCTTGCAGTTGCAGTTGCTCTACAACTTATGTCGTGACTACAATCTAAGATGAACATAACCATCAATTGTTCATTGATATATCAAATAGATGCAACAGAGCAGCACAGGTCTGCATTGCATTTTGATGCAAAAGAAGCATGTGCTCTTTGTAAAATGCACTGGTGGAATGCACTAAAACAGTAGAGAGATGTACCGACAGAAATGTGGCTTCATAAAATGCATTCATAGAGAAATACCAAAACAGTAGTGCATACCTCATTGCACGATAGAGAGGTCTGTACCATATCAAGTATGACAATGGAATTCCAAGCAGAGCATAGATAGTTGCAAGGAAAAACAGCTTTGAATCTGCAAGCATAGAACAGCTCAACCATTTAGTATGAGCCAATGTACCAAGACACATTCGCACTTATAGGTAACCATGAAACCCACCTCCCTCCTTAATCCAGCAGACTATGACAGCAATGAAGTTCCACGAGAGACAAAGCACTATTCCTGTAATTAAGTATCATTATATCAATAAATGCTAGTAACTACATACTACTACTAAACAAATGACAGAAACAACAAGAATGCACTACCAGGAGCCAACCATTACGTACCAAGCCAGCTTGCAAATGCCAGATACTGCAACTTCTGCACATTGGCCGGTATCTCATTGGCAATGTCATGATGGATGATCGGAAAGAATGGCGGCCAGTTCTTCTCCTCCATTGGCACTCCAGCTGCATCAAGAAAAGGATAAGCACAAACAAGCAAACATTCCTTTCAACACAACTCATAAGTCGAACACCGCTGAGACCAGCAGTAAAAATAGTGACTCACCATTCTTCAGCGCTTCCTCCCTTCTTTTGATATCCTGCAGCACCAAAAACAAACGCCATGAGTTACAACCGAATCAGCTACCGCAACAAAAAGTTTTAAAGAGAAATGAAGGGCGAACCCCACCGCTTCTCGCCGCTTCAGATCCGACTCCCACGACGAGAGCTCCCTGGCTTTGCTCTTCGAGTCCTGCGTAGCGCACGCCGCTCAATATCCAGATTCGTACAGGACCGTGGCAAGAGAAGGGAAAAAACACCAGCAGATAGAGCATCTTACGCCCATGTTGTCGAGGGGCACGTCGACGGTGGCGTCGCCCTTGCCGCCGCCGAAACCGACTGGCTCCGTGGGACGGAACCCGTACTGCTGCCTGCCGCCGCCACCGCCACCTCCATTCTGTACGGCGGAGGAGACAGTTCGTCAGAACGAGCACGTAAAACTCCAGATCTACCATACCACCTACTACCCCACTGCCCGCGGGTAGGCAGCAAAATCCCCGGCCAAAAATGGGGCACAGAGAGCGCGAGAGAGGCTGGCTCACGGAGAAGGGGTTGTCGTCGGCGTTGCCCTCGTCGAAGGGGTTGGGGTCGTGATGCATGGCGCCGGGCTCGCCGGGCGGCGAGGAGGAGGCCGGCGGGGAAAGCGGCGGAGGCGGAGGCGGAGGCGGAGGGGCTTGGGGTTCGCTCGACTCGAGTCGGCGAGTCGCTTCCAGTCCAAGTCAGTCCGTTCCCTTTCCCCTTCGGTTGGTGCGTGCGGTGCGTGCGCTTCCGGTTCTGCTTTGCTTTTCACTTGACCGCAGAGAGCGACGCGGCTGGAGTGGGTTTGGTCCCGCCCAACACGCGTCGGCGCGGTGCGCACCACGAGGAGCCCACGGCCCGTTTCCTACCTGCAGGCCGCAGGGATAAACCAGCCCATCATCATATGGCCCACGATGGGCCCATTCCGAGTTGGAGATTCGGGATGTAGATTCCATGTGTTTGGGCCCAATAATTGTAGGCCGCTAAATGCTTCGGTTTTTCGAGTGAACGGGGAGGGACTGGGGAGACACGGAGCTCACTCCAAGGCCCTGAAATTTGGGGGGTGAATGGGCATGGACGCTTGAATTCCTCTCAATGGAAGCAAACGTATGTGTATCAATCTGCATGTCTTAAGGGTCCTAACCCAGGGCCATTCAATTTAGACCATGTGCGACCTGCACATGCCCCTTCACGCCTCCCCGTAAGAGCTTATCAGAAGGTGCCCGATTAATTCATCGAGCTCAAATCTTAATTAGCTAGGGGTGAGTTTTGTGTCGTTTACGTAATCACTCACGCAAACCACTGGCAAAGATGGGTATTGAATGATCGTAGTGCTCCTATACTGAACCACTCAATCAAGACAATTAATTATACTATCATTATACATACGGTTATTTCAAACGCTTATTAAAAAGCTCAAAACCAAAGCGAAATGACAAAGCAATTTTCACACTAAGGTAAGCAACAAAAAATGAAACAAACTTCTCTGCATGGTAATCAGATGGCCCTAACATCTTGAAAGTAACTTTGAGCATCCTCGCACAGAAAATGATCATATATTCATCTTCATAAGATTCTTTTGTAATTTTATAAGAACAACTAATTTCAATCTCATCCCACAGCACTCAAAAGCATTGCAAGTTTGATATATCGTAGACTCCTAAAAATAAGATTTGGCTGGCTAGTAACGGTTCCTTGCATGGCCAAGTGGTATTCCAATTTTGTGTAGTTTGGCATTTGGATTTTCGTCCATGTACGATGTTTCCATAGGAGTATGATGTATATGGTCAATGCGGAGAAACTTGTTTTTGGTCTTAGGGCACCTCTATTCTAGCCCTATCTCAACACTATTACAAGTCCTAAACAGTATAGCGAATAAATAAAATACAATTAAGAGGCGGAAATATGAATGAATAGTGAGAAACTGAGAATGTGTGTGAATGATGGATTAATAGAGGATAAGATTTTCAATTTAGAGTTAGCATTGGTGACTCCAATCTTAGCAAGGAAACCTAAGTGGACAATTGAATATCCTAAGTTACTGTGCTAGTGGACAATTGGCGGTGGCTGTGGAAAGTTGTCAAATTAGTGAATTATAACAAGCTAGCAAGAATATTGGTATCCCACCATGCGAAGCTACAGTGCTGATGTGACATAGGAGTCTGAGGTACTCTCTTCATTCTAAAATAGTATTCATTTTAGACATTAACACAATCTCTGAAATGTAATTTGATCACTAAAAGCTTTTACAATTTACTTATGAAATGCAATTAAATTACTCCCTCCGGTGTCAAAAACTAGTCGTTTTAGACATAATTTAGAATACCAAGGCCCCTATAAAGGCCAGTTGATTCATTAATTGGTAGCAATGAATTTATGAAAACTTTTCCTATGGACCAATAGATGCACCTGCATGCCTCTTTTTTTGGCTTTCCAAAGGTCTCGTCTAATTACTACTCTAGATGAAAAGCTAAAATGACAAGTTTTTTGACACTTTGGATAAAAGGCTAAAACGACTAGTTTTTTTGACACCGGAGGGAGTATAATGCTAAGAAAGTTTCTTTTCGAGACCAATCTATCTATATGATTATTATGTGCTCAATCTGAATAATTCAAAAAAATTATGAATAAGAATTTAAAATTTTAACTCAGAACAAATCTAAAACGGTTAGTGCTATAGTATTTTAGAATGGAGCAGGTATCTTTATTTAATTTTTTGTCCATAGAAAACAATACTGTAGTATTTCTGTCGTATATGCATGCATGCAGATCGAAGCCACCAACCACTCTCAAACTCCGCGATGGATCGATCAATAACTACCCGCCCGTAATTCTCGATGCAGGTGCGTGCGTGCGTGCATCTAGGCAGGCCGGCCAGCACAGACAGCGCTGCCACGCAAATCAAATCGACACGATAGGCGCGTTGCCCGAGCCCGTCTGAGCCTAAATCATATAGAGTACGCATATGTAAGTGCCGGGCGTTAAACATGCGGCAATTAAACGCTGGTAGTATGTGTATGAGACACAGCATGCATATGCATGCATGCACTACGCATCGGGATGCCACTCTCCGCCGAATACACGTGACCAGATCCCGGCCGGCGTCATTGGCTCAACTAAAATTGTAGGAGTACTAAAAGAGTGGAATTGATCAAATTGATCGATTTCGATGACGTGTATGCTATCTGTCACCACGCTCACCAGATAAAAATGATCGTCCTGGAGTTTTAACGGGGCTTTTAATTTCCATAGTCTTCTATTTAGATTTGGAACATCATCTCTAATCAAGGCCTGATAATGGGATTTCACCGAGAACTATCCATTTCAGTGCAGGTTCCAGCAGAAAACATCCTTGTCATGTGTTAGCACTATGTTAGCCAACTGCATACGTAGATTATTCCAAGCTAATAATTTTGGGCCAATCAAAGGGCGTCGCCAAGATAGGTTTGGATCGGATGTGGTTAACACCTCCGCGATAGTTACAAATTTCCTTCTAACTATGCTATACAGCCCGGAGTACTGGTCTTTTAACGCTGAACCTCCTAGCCAAATGTCTTCCCAGAACCTCACTTATGATCCATTCCTGATTTCGAAGGTTCTAAAGTGAAGGAAATCGTGCTTTACCTTCATCAGGCCCGACCAAAAATGTGAGTCTATTGGCTTCCACTCCACTTGAACTAAAGGTTTGGATGCAAGATATTTGTTCTTAAGGAGTTGCTGCCAAATCCCCTCAGTAGTGAGTAGCTTAAAGAGCCATTTACTCAACAACGCGACATTTTTAAGATTTAGGTCAAGAATTCCCAAACCCCTTGGTCCTTGGGTTGACATAGAATAGACCATTTGGCAAGGCGATAATTTTCTTGTTCTCGTCACCTTGCCAATAAAATTGAGAACGGAAGTAGTCAAGCCTTTTATGGACCCCTTTTGGGATGGGGAAAAGGACATCACGTACATCGGAAGGCTACTTAACACAGAATTAATTAGCGTTAATCTACCTCCAATTGAGAGGTGTTTGTCTTTCCAACTACTGAGTTTCTTCTCAAAACGCTCCTCCACCTTCTTCCAATCAAAATTTCTCAATTTCCTATAATGAATAGGAATGCCTGAATACCTCAGGGGAAGGTCCCCTTTCTTGCAACAAAAATATCTATGTATTGTTGCAAGTATTCTTGGGCTTCATCAAAGCAGAGCAGTTCGCTTTTATGAAAATTGATTTTCAGCCCGATATTTGCTCGAAGGCATAAAGCAGAAGCTTCATGTTACGAGCCTCAGCGGAAGATGGCATTTATAAAAAACTTATGTTTGTCAAAAGCGATATCATTTTAACAGCCATATGGACCAAAATAAATTTACTATAATTTGGACTAGCACACCATACACTGCGCATCTCTGCTATGCAAATGGAATGGTTTAACTAAATAAAACTAGCTAGGTATCTCAGTGCTTATCGTCTCTGAACGGTTGATCTGTGTCAGTAATGTTTTAGTTTATAATTAGACTAGATCGATGCCTTCGCATGCGAGTAGCCGATTAAGCAAGCAAACACCTCGTGCGAACGTGAACAGCGACATGTATAGTGCGGATAGATTTTAGCCCTAGCTAGCTAGAGATCGATCCTGTGATCAGAAATCAAGAGGGTTCCCTTTTACATGTTGCAACTAGAATACGCCTGGTGTCACATGCATGGTGGCTGCATGATGCTTCTCATTCCCTCTAGCTCTGGCCCAGCATGTCCTACGCGCGTGCATGCATGCATGCACGCATAGCTATGACCAGAGAATCCCAGGACGCATATGCCGTGTACATGTCATGGATGAGATCGAGCTGAGGTAGAGAGAGACTGAAACTATAGCAGAGACGCAGCTAGCTAGCTGCATGCTACGCCCTTTCTTTTGTTCGCGAGTGAGATCCTGAGATCGATGTGATGGCGTTGGGAATTTTTTTAAGCTCGGCTCACGCGTGAACGTGGGAGTTGGGCATGGAATTAATGGCGTGAGCTGGACAAATCCAAAATCATATGATGATGTGAAGGTTGGTGGTGGCACCTTACGTTTTTTATTTAATTATTTTTTGTGTAGGAGTAACGAACTCTAGAAGGGGGGCATTGGTCGCTGGGAATACTAGAATACGGGATTGGGGAACTACTGAATGCTGCGTGGATTGGCTTGTGCTATTTAAGCTTGTCTCTTGATTAACTTAGGCCTTGTTCTTTTCGGCGTATCGTTGCGTTTGCGTATTACTGTAGCAAATTTGAGAGCCCTCAAAATAAGGTCTAAAGATTATAAAAAAATAATTAAAAAGTAGTTTTTAGAATCTTTGGAACGATTACTAAAAGTCACGAAAAAATCATCGCAAATTATGACAACGTGTAGGCTATATAAAAATAACAAAATTTGCTACAGTAATACGCAACGATACAATACGCTGAAAAGAACAAGGCCTTAATTTCTGCACAACGTAGTTATACACGGAAATACACAAATAATCTTAGTGCTAATTTTCACGTTTGGTTCATTGCCATTGTTTTGCTATAACTGTGGCAGTGAGGTTATGCTAGTGTTTGGTTTGATGCCCAACGTGAACATTTTTTTAAAAGAAAAGGCATGACAATTGTCTTGCAGATACAAAATTATTCCCTCCGTTCCAAATTATAGTTCACTGTTGACTTTTGGATATTCTATTTGACCATTCGCCTTATTCAAAAAATATATGTGAATATTATTTATTTTGTTGTGATTTGTTTTATCATTAAACATGTTTTAAACATGACTTATATTTTTACATGTTTGCACTATTTTTTGAATAAGATGAATGGTCAAAAGGCGTTTTAAAAAGTCAACAGTGAACTGTACAATTTGGAACAGAGGGAGTACAAACTACCGTAGTTTCCCAAGGGCACTTGGCAGAAAGATAAAAGAAAAGAAAAGCTTAGGTTTCAAGAGGTCTATATATTTTACAAATGGTAAGTGGAAGTTTGGCCCCAGCAGCGGAAGTCCACGAGTGAAACTCTTTGGTGCAGATGATGAAAACATTAAAAGGGTGCTCTATATATCTAGCAAAAAAGTTTGTTGTTTTGCTTGTTCTATAGCCCCCGAATCAGGAACATTTAGCCAGTCAGCAATGCTAAGCCACTCCAATGCCGAATGTGCACTTCAAAAGAGGTGAAGGGTCTCAAGGTACTGGAAGCAAGACAAAATATTCATTCAGCCAGTGTCAACATCTTTTAATTGACTGACCCAAATGTCATAGCCTGTGTGAAAAATTGTGGACAACGTTTTGTTGGTGACCCAAGAATGACGTACATACATGCCACAATTTTGGCTGTCGTTGTCACATGCCATGCATAATCTATATTTCATCATGAGTCACGACTAATTTGGTCTTTCCATGAATAATCGACACCAAATGTTGTTTGCCCCGCGAAACCCCTATTTCTTCTTTAAAGAAAATGGGTGTGCTTTCCCAAAACTAAATCAATTGACAAGATAAAATAAATGAGACAAAATTAGATGAAAAAAACTTTGGGTTGGGGAGAGAGAGGGGGGCAGGAACGACAATATGTACTCCATCTCAGTTTCTCACGTCAGGACAACTTGTAACTTTGCCATATTTCAAAGGGACCATGACTGATTAATTTATCTCAACAATGCCACGAGAAGATCTAAGGATTAGTAGTCTAAACTTCCTTACAGAACTACATGATGATGCTTAATATTAGGGATCGATGTCGATAAAGACAAGAATGTGGCATCCAAAGGCAGCATTCCCTCAGGGAGAAACAAGTGAAATGACAAGAATTCTTGCCATTGCTTAGCTACTACTCAATCGATCCAATTAACTACATATTGATCGATCTGCCTATGTGTGTCCTTTCCTTCTCATCTGCGCTATCAATCAATCAATCCCTTGTTGCAAGGAAGCTAGCTAGAAGACAAATACGTACACTCGCAAGTATATATATTTATGGCAATTCAATATCGTTCGTATGGCCAGGGTTTTCAGCTTATGGAAGTAGTGTCATATATAAGTAATCGTCCTCATCCAAATAGATCCGAGCTTTTAAAGTTTTATTTACTAAAAAATAACGAATATACAATATTCTTTAAGCATATCTTGTCATTCAAATTAATAGAGAGATCATTCAATAATACATCTTCCGTGCTTTGTGTGGAATGTTGTCACCATGTCTCTTGCTACTCAAAGTAGTAGCAATGTATGCACGACTAGGTTCAATATTTTTTTATACGCAAAATAAGATGATTATCATAAGCTAGCTAGCTAGCTAGCACCTGCAGGCATTGCTTTTAAATAATTAATCACCTGTTATTTAATCATCTATGGGGTGATCAAATCTTCAATTGATCATGGATCACATCTTAAGTAAAAATATATAGCTCCTCTTTGATGTGGAGATTCTCTATATTAATTAAAACTGGTCACATTAATCGCAGCATGACACACAAAGGACAAATGTATTGCTTCCAGACTAGTCGCATTTGTTTATTTGGTTAAATAGGTTGAACAATATGAGGTGATCAGTATTTCTAATGGCCATGACAGGCTGCCATCAATTCCTTCAGCGACAGTTCTGCGCAACTAACTCCAAAACAATTCCTTTTGCTTCTTTGTGAAACCAAAGGATCATGGACAACCGATCACCTTTTGGACAGTGCTCTACAGCAAGTCAAGAAGTCAATCCAGATTGAGCAGGAGTACAAAGTGTAGTAATTAGTGAGACCATTGGCACTATAGTACAATTTGGAATCTTTTTTCGGGAGCCAGCAGAGAGGGGGAGGAACGGAAAAGAAAACCCTAAACTGACACGATGTCCAGTTGTCAGTAGAAAAGAAACACTAGTGCACACCCCCCAAAAAATACTAAGTGACAAGACTCTTGGCCTTGACTCAACTCCAATCGCTCTAAGTCAAACTGATCAGACTCATATGCTCATAGCTAGAGTCGTATAGTTAATTACTAGTAGTTTAATTACCAAAGTGATGCCTATATGTGGCAAATAGATTCCACAGGCCAGAGAGGTAAAAAAGAGAAAGACGCGGGTTGAATACCGTTTGACCAGAACGCAAGGTAGCTACCAACACGAAGCATGCGTACGTATATCTGAAATTCCTCAACTTTTTTTAAAAAAGAAGGTTGTCGCCTCTCATGCACCGATGCACGTCAATGGCCCTCTTTGATACCTTGTTTAGTTCTAGTTTAGTTGTGGTTGGAAAAATTTGACTATTTTGTATAGGCCATATACTTTATGTTTTGAAAATAATTTTTTTAGGACTTTGTAGGGTTTTTCTCAAAGATCTCAAGAATATTTTTTTAATAATTTATTTAGCTTTTTCAAAGCACATTCAAAGATGGTCCAATTTTCCCAACCACAACTAAACTACAACTAAACAAGGTATCAAATTAAGAGGGCAAATATATTGCTGCAACAAACCTGGAATCATATACTCCTACTTCTAATTAGGACATGCATTCGTCTATTGTCTTGAGATTGTTGTGGATTTATCTTGCTTTTTCCTCAATTTACTGCCATAATGATCACCTTAATTAGTTTTGGGGCACTTTACTCAACTACATGCTCTTTCTGTGTCATAAAAACTCTAGGTTTAAGATACATGCCAAATAAAGTTTTAAAACTTCATATATAGTTTTTTTTTCACTATTTAGATGTATACTTGAACCATATATATATATATAGGCTCACGTTGAAAAAGCTTTACTTCTATAATATCATAATTTTAACCAATTTTATAAATAAATGGATTTTTTAAGGATCTAAGACACACAGTACTCGTGTTTACATCCCCTGTAATTAATATGTTGGAATAGTTGGAATTAGATGAGCTGATCAAGCTACTACGTACGTACTTTTATCTACAGAATGTGAAACTTTGAATATTTTTCTACCTTAGGCTGAGTCCTCAAAATTTTATTTATAGATCAATGACCATTCAAACGTACACAACTGTGCTGACAAACGAGCACATGCCAATTAGTTATAGCAAACTCGATTGCTTCGGTATAATTTAATCATTGTCGATCTCAGAAAGAGATAATATTAATACCGAACTTTATGTAAGCATGTCCTTTGCACCAAAAAAAACTGCCTCGAATAAAGCCTCTGGATCTTCTGCGCCCTAGCGTCATGGCACAACATACAACTAGTTTTTTTTTTTTTCAAAACATACAACTAGCTGTTATTGTCGATCAATGACCGACGGTAAATGACCTTTTCAGTAATATATATATCCTTGGATAATTCCTACAGTTTTTTCTTAAAAAATCAATAACCAAACAAAAAAGGCTTGTGTAAATTAAGTTATAGTGTGATGACAACAAATTCAACTGCATATATTTTAGATCAGGGTCAGTTCTACCATTTTAAGATCCCGGTGTGAAATTAAGACAATTTAAAATGAGACTAATAACATAGTTGTCGGGGATTCGGTGGTGTCAGCCCTGCGTCATCTAGACCTATGGACTACCATGGAACAATACCACCCTGGATGCGAACCTTGCCTCGGAAGCGATCTCAACCATCCAAGAGTGATTTAAGAGTAATCTCAATTTCTCACGAGATATCGTTATGCCCAAAAGCTCTTGGGCTACATAAGGAGAGAAGGGCACTCTCTAGGAGGGGCTCCTCACTCTCCCTCTCTGGGGGAGGGGGGGTAGCTAGGCAATCTTTTCACACACATGCCTTTGTAACAGACATGCTTGTAGTTTCCCCTTTCATAGAAATATAAGATTGTATGTAGGGTTGGTATTCTGGTAGTAGGAGGCCCGAACCAGGTAAAAGATAGTCATGTTGTTCGTTTGAGGTCGCTACGAGCTTCCTAACCTACAAATGCCCAAGTACGGTGTGAAAATGGGTCCGTTAATCCGCATTTCAACAAATAAGCTCAGCACCGGTGAGCTTTGATTCCCAACCACCGACAACTAGCGCCGTTTGTGCCTCAACAACACTTCCGCACAAAAAGTCCTCGTGGTAGGGAGTTTGCGGGGAGTCTTAATATGGGTCGTCCACGACCACACGTGCTCGTTTTCTTAGAGGGGAGACTCTCAAGCGAATTTCACAAGGGCTAAGTATACAGCGACACATCGTGGCATATATGTAAGAAGGGTAACATTCCCTTTTTTCCTTGCATGAAAAACACAATACACACATAGAGCTCTACTCCACATTGGGAGTCGAATCCACTTGATGTTACTTGAAGGAACGATGTGGCTATCCGCGGGCCTCATCAGCAGAGGATCCTGCATTGCTCCTAGCACTGCTTGCCAGCGATTCGCTGGTTGGGGCCGATAGAGCCTCTATTGTAGGCTCGGTCGGCGTGCCACCGCGGCCAATGCAACATCGAGGCCAACCGTGGCGTCGTCAGCCGACAGCGGGGCTAAGCCCTCTTCCGCCGGGCTGGTGCTGGCAACCTGGTCACTGGTAGTCGCCTGCCACCGGATGCCCCTCGGTGAACCTACACCAGCATCACCGCCGCGCCACGGGTAGCCATTGCTATGGATGCTTGCTTCGCCACCCCAATGATGACTGGCAGTGACCCGTCTCTCATGTAGCGCTCATCGCAGTGCCGTCCTTCTCCTAGGGGCGATCCCTTTCCCTTGAGCATGATCTACGCTCAAGAGTTATGTTTTTTAGTTCGCTCCAAGCATGATCTACACTCGAGGCACGATCTTCTTCCCTTGAGTACGATCTATGCTCAAGAGTATTGTTCTTTCTGTCCCGAGCATGCGCTTCGCTCCGGGCACGCTCTATTTTTCATTGAGACTGCTCTCTTTGTTACAAGCATGCATTTCGTTCAGGGCACGCCCTATTTTTTTAAGCACGCTCTATGCTCAAGAGACTGTTCTTTCATCCCGAGCATGCTCTTCGCTCGTGAGACGACCTATTTTTCCTTGAGCACATTCTACTCTTAACCCACACAAGCCTTGAACCGGCTCTATTTTAGATAATGGAAGACACTTCCATGCTCTGCTCCAACGAGGGATGTACAACCATTACAAATGGTTATTAAAAAGGTTAAGACCAAAGCAAAATGATGAACAATTTTCACATGGAAACAAGAAGAAAGTTAAAAAAAAAAGAAACAAGCTTCTACCTCACAATAAGTAGACGACCCAAATTAAGCATATTGACAATTGTAATCCTGAGGATCCTCGCATAGAAGATCATCGACCTTTGTGAGATTCTTTTGCGATTTCATAAGAGTAACCAATTAATACCAAAATTTTCTCACAACACCCAAAATGATTTAGTGATAAAAAGAGCGATCATTAAAACAACTAGTCTTGAGTTGCAAATTTGCAATATTGATCAGTCGAAATCAAGTGTAATAACTCAAATTTCACCACAAAGCTGCCCATTAAGGCCATGTTCTTTTCAGCGTACCGTACCGTTGCGTATTACTGTAGCAAATTTTGAAAGCCCACAAAAAGAGGTCTAAAGATTATAAAAAAAATTAAAAAATAGTTTTTAACATCTTAGGAAGGACTACTAAAAGTCACAAAAAAATCGTTACAAATTATCACAACATATAGGCTATATAAAAATATCAAAATTTGTTACAGTAATACGCAACAGTACGATACGCTGAAAAGAACAAGGCCTACATCAACGAAACAAGAGACAATTCAATAGATAGCGCCATTCCTCTCAAGAACGCCTGTAACAACGTAACAATACTCACGTGCATTGTCATTGTTGAATCTGGTTAAAAAAGCCAAAAACTGATATTTCTCTTGGGATTGGCACTTCAACAGCCTTATGCACTCACTGTTGTTGCAGGCTTGCTACCATAGATTGTTGTTCGGTCGCCATTGGAGCCAATTAGCTCCGGTTTTCTTCACTTGAGTGTCGACTGCACCCGCATTAGATTTGACAACCTTGATCGCGGATGATGACACACATACAAAGGACACCTACCAGATCGAGTTTCATGGCTCACAGACGAAAAAAATATAAGTATGTAACACATCTTGTATGGACGAAACACGTCCAGAAAGAGCGGAACCAATCAAGCGGCCTTCCTGTCGTGAGTGATGATTGAAAAAACAGAGGGTTGTTCAATATTATCTCCGCATGCGATCCCATGTCTTGGTCGATGTCATTAGATTCAAAGAAGCTTCCTACAGAAAGCAAAATGGGTTTGTTTAATCCTAGTTGGTAGCTAGCGTCAGCTTCAAGAACCATTTGCTGTTGATCCTTAAATAATCACAGGACCCTAAATTTGCATTGCAAGGAAGAACTATCCTATCTCTGTGAATTGGTCGTTTCCAAATTATTGACCAAAATCTATGTGCTTAGCAGATCGTAGTGGGATATATGTCTCAGTTAATTAAGATCGAGTTGCTTACCGAAGGGATTTGCTGTATACTAATTTGGATTTTCAGTTCTTACTATCATTGTCACTTAATACATAACGAGCAAGGTGACCCACACGTTTGCGCGTTTGATTGTGTTAAGATATAGATAATATATCAGATTAGATTTAGAGTTTATCTCTAATATATAGATCAACTTCAGTACTTTGTTATAGAGGTTAATATTGACCGCTAGATTTACATAATAATATTCATATTCAAGGATGTAGATTTTTTCTTTTTCTATGATTAACGTGAGAATTTCTACTATTTTTCGATTAACTTGGGAATTTCTAGGATTTTAAGATTAATGTGGTGACTCCGTTTAACTCTAATTTATATAGATAGTAGATAGATAGATAGATAGATAGATAGATAGATACCGGCCGTAGGTATATCATAAATGCATAATATACATATATTCGATATGATCATGTGCTGTACATATTACATATATGGCATATATTAATTAATATATATGATGAGCTATCTATCTACTATCTATATAAAGTAGAGTTAAACGAAGCCACCACATTAATCCTAAAATCCTAGAAATTTCCACGTTAATTGAAAAATAGTAGAAATTCTCACGTTAATCATATAAAAAGAAAAAAATCTACATCGTTAAATATGGATATTATTATGTAAATCTAACGGTCAATATTAACCTCTGTAACAAACTACTGAAGCTGATTTATATATTAGAGATAAACTCTAAATCTAATATGATATATTATCTATATATTAACACAAATCTAGCCGCGCAAACGCGTGGGCCACCTTGTTCGTTATATATATAAAGGAGGGAAAAAAGAAGCCACCATCACTACAGGAATCTCCATTTATCCCGAGAGCTCAAAACCCTCGAAACAAAGGGAGGAACTCTCGGGATTAACGTTTCACGAGGGCTAGCCCTCGCAAAAGTTGCTCGATCTGTTCCCAAGAATAACAAAAGAAACACGAGGGGGGGCTCGTTAATAAGTAAAAGAGAGGGCTAAAGTCAAGCCTCGCAGATAACAAAGAAGGGACTTTATGACGAGGGCCAAGCTGCTCTCGTGAATAACAGGTGGGCCCGCATGGCGCAGGCGGGGGCGGCAGCTTAATCGCGAGGGCTACAGAGCCCTCGTGAATAACAGGTGGGCCCGCATGGCGCAGGTGCGGGGCGGCAACTTAATCACGAGGGCTACAGAGCCCTCGTGAATAATTGGCACTATTGCGAGGGCTATATAGCCCTCGGGAATATTTGGACCTGATTCACTTTTTTGCGAGGGCCTCTGCAGCCCTTGGGATATATTTAATTCAGAAAAAAAAACATTTAAAATTCTAGTTTCCAGAATTTCTGAAAACAGAAAACACATATATATATATCCACATTCAGATCCACATCCCACATTCAGATCCACATCCCACATTCATATAACACATCGCACATCACATAGCACATACATAACGCACAAACACGTTCCATATCGCACAAACACGTTCCATATCTCACAATTATTAAACATATACATCCACATCAACATACGAGACATTCATCCATCCGTCTGCCACGGAGCTCTATCTGGGTCGTAAGATCGAAGGAGTACCATCGGTTGGAGGGAAGGTCAAGGGCGCCGGTCCGGCAGGAAGAGCGAAGAGGTGGTAGTGAGTAGGTTTAGAAACCTGTCGGTCCTCGTGATCCGCCCACTGCTACTGAAAGGCCCCGGTCGACTCCATGAGCTTGACTTGAAGGAGTAGAGCCTCGCAATCACTTAGAATATAACTTTTGATCCAAAATACGCTTTACCTAAGTTAATGATAAAACACCAACTCTTACCGCATCTTGAGGTTGAACATTAGGCTATGGTACCACATAAGGTGTGTAACCAACGCCACCTTCAACAACATGCCCGCCGACCCACCCTACATATTCGCCAAAGAATATAGTGTTAATGCAAATAAACGAGGATATGAATTGTGTTTAGGAATACCGCTGTTCTCTGAATGGCGGCTTGTGAACTCTATCCACCTTTGCATTTGATCTCTTTCCCACCGCTCTGAGCCGCTCTTTGGGTCATTTCCATCAGATCCTTAACTCTTGGAGCTCTCTCCTGTCGCTCCTCTATCTCCTTTTCCCTTTGTTCGCCTCTCCCTCTCCCTCTGCAGCCCCTCTCAAAGAACCCTTTCCTAGCGGCACGGCGGGACCTTGCATCACAGATTAATCCACCGCACTGCAATGTAAAAGTATGATTAGTCCGGAGGAGTTGGTTAACGTGACGATCGAAGACATGAAACAAATAAAGAGCAAACTCGATCACCTGATGTGATCCGAGCCCATCCCGTAGCGATCGTGAGACTTAAGCCCCATGTGGGTGTAGATGACCTCAGGGTCTAGCTCCTTCTCCGAGTACGGGTCACTATCAAAACCATGCGTCTCCTTGTACGCTTCCACGTACCGTTCTTGCATTCAAGCCGAATGATATTAGAATGTTAAGTAGGGATAAATAATATAGGAATGATGTAAGTTGCACTTACAATCTTTCTTTGTGCGTGTGGCGCCATGGCTGGCTCGGGAGCTTGTCGTTGTGCTTTCGTGTCATTGCCCCCAGATGCTTCTAAGGCACCTATGTCTTCCCCATCCTTCTCGGACTGCATCGCAATGTGAGAAATTTAGAAAAGAGTTAATGAGTGAAATGAAAATAAAATTTTTTACCTCTTTCTTTCTGAAGAATGGCAGGGACCACTTTCCAATGTACTTGACAACTCCTTGCGCCGCCTTGTTCAAATTTTGGATCACTGACTTAGTCCTGAACTCGGACTGCTCCAATAATGCCCAAGTCTCTCCCAAGCTTCCGGACAGTTTTCAACCCAGTCCGGACGCACCTGGGTGTACTGCTGAGGGGTCAAGTATTTGTCTGAAGCCTCGGTGTCAGTAAGCTCCTCGTTATGCTCTCTCCTGCACCACATTTTAATGTTTCTATTAATCAACATTATTAGCATTGTAAAAAATATTTGTGGATAAACTTACTTGTACCACTGCTTGGTTGCCTCGACACGCGAACGCCGCAGGTGGTCCCAGAAAAGATTCTTCGCTTTGTTATCAATCACTTCATGGAAGTCTGAAAGAGCGAGGCCTTCACGAGGTCGATAATGTTTCTAAAAAG